>CM041533.1:13932914-14532914 GCA_023238725.1 Scortum barcoo | reverse complement strand
CCGCCGTTTCCGTTAACGTTAGCTTTTAAGTTACCCCCTCGTAAAAAAAAAAACCGGACTGACTTGAGGTCAGCTGAGTTGGGTGTTAAACGCTCACCGTGCTCCGTTAACGTATCGCTCATTTTGGCGTTGTGCACACTTTCATTTGAGCTGTGAAGCTGTATATCCGCCGCTCACACCGCCAGCCGGAGGAGGACGTCTGAATAACGGAAGCCACGTCCGACCTCTCTGTGGGAAGCGTGCGCCGTTACGTCGTTACGCACGGACGTTACGTGCAAGGCAGAGGCCATAGCAACGTTATTTACGCATGGTTACCAGGCCGCCGCCGTGTTTTCTGGCTTTTGTGAAACAAAGAGGGGATTTTTAATAACACACGTCTGATTTTGTGATTAAATAGGCTCGTAGGCAGTGGAAACGTTATAAAGTATTCCCTGTTTATCATTTGTTTGGTGTAGTGTTAAGTTATTTGGCACCAAATTTTCCAAATTTCTCCACTAGATGGCGGCATTGCAACATGAGATGAGCTCTGAAGTGAAGAGGCCTTCTTCAAGTTCAACAACAATCCCATTATTTTGTGTGCACCTCATAACTTCAACCACAATATGCAATATGTGATGGCTGCATATAGTTTAACATGTGTTTTATTTTTAGTGTATCATGTAATCAGTTTAAACGTGCTGGTGATTACATCGTATTTCACAACACAATATCTTTATGGAGTAAAAACCAATAATGGAATCAAATAACAATAAAATAATTAAATGCACACCTTTTTCTAATTTTAGCTCAGTCATGGTGTGTTCACTTATTATAGTGCTGAAATGCGAAAACAGGAGAAATATGCACGTTTTTTACTTATTTTAGGAGCTTAGACACAATATGAGAGATTCCCTATATGACAATAATACTGCTTGTTGTTATCCATGAGAAACAGGTGGTAATCATCAACCATATTGTGTTATTAACAGGAAATCAATAGACTTTAGCAGTGTCTTTAGTTTCATTTGGACCTCCTATGAAGGTACATATTTACTGCCTTTTAAGTTGGCATTCAAAACTTGTCAATGCAAACCAGCAGCACAGAAAACACACCCAGACGTTGGGAAGGACAGGCTGGAGGAGAAGAGGAAAAGACAGGCAGGAGTGAATTATAGCAGGGATGAAAAGTGAGCAGTCATCTGTTTACAGTTTTCTGGAACCGTAGTCACAAGCGTCTTACCACAATCCCTGACAGTCTGTGACAGTACGCTATGAACATTTCTGTTGGCTTCAGTGGCTGAGCAGAATGATGTTCACAGCGACTATTAATGTCAAGAGGGAAAGTTGTCATCGTGCAAAAAACAAGTGGATACATTTCTGTTTCAGCTCGACATTTGTCTGTCTCTTGCTCCCTGTCCGCCTTTGATTTCTTTTCAGAATGGACTCATCACTGTTTTGCTCCCCAAGTGTTGCGGTCTGTGGACTTTACATAATCACATCACATTACTCTGCTGCCTGTCAGGAGAAAGACTGAGCTTAATGCCGAAGGTGGAGCCAAGAACTGCATTAAAAAGAAAAAAAGGAACCAGTCTCCTAGTAGATTATAATTGCGTAACTATTATTCATGCTTCCCCACAGCAAATAAGAAAAGTGGGAAAGGAAAGGCACTTTTACCATCTAATTCATTGTCTTTTAGATTGTATCAAAGATATGTGGTGCTGTGTGTTTGTGTGTGCGTGTAACTATGAGGGAGTAAGAGGGAAAATAATGCAGAGAGAGAGTGACAGATGGGAAGAGACAGAGATACAGGGAGAACGGGAACAGCAGATTTGTAGTGACAGGCTGCTCAGTCGGAAGTTGTAAGATTGTTTAGCCTAAAAACCTGCGCCACATCCATGGAAACCAGTTCGAACCAGAAACCAAAATATTAAAGAATTGTTAACTTTCTTTCGAGCAAACTGTCACCCACCGTGCAGTTTATTTTGAATTTCCATGCTGTTTAGTGGTGCATAAGAACCAACATTTACTAAAGGCTTCACAGCAACAACACTGAGCCAACATGCCCATCAAATGTGAGTCAGAAAGGATTGGCAAATACTTCTTAGCAGCTTTGAGTGCGCTTACTGTCTCAGTTTAACTTTATTGTGACAGTTTGTGACAAGCTTCAGGTACGTTATCAACCGCAGGAATATAAACGACGTGTTTTTAAAGACCAGCGCTGATCCCTGGGTTTTTTACGCTGAATAATTCAAAGTTTCACACCAAAAAACATTCTATGGAAGCACCTCTGAAACAAACTGAAAACCAGTAAACACAACACAAACTCTCCCATGCATCTGATCAGATGTGTTTTTTTCCCTGAGGCAGGAAGAGATAGAGAGGCAGGTGATGATTTCTCTGGTGTAGACAGGCGTGAAAGCTATTTGCAAATTGTATCTGGCCAGGCCTGACCTCAAGTAAATAGATTTTTCTTCTTAAACTGTGTTAACTGTAATGTTTAAGTTAATCAAAGCTTCAAATTTAATAGAATTTATATAGTTATATAATATAAATTAAAATAGGTCAACAGCAAGAATTTCAGTACAAACTTTCTGAAGTTTGTGCAATATTAAAAAAAACTTTACTTGAACTATGTCTCATGTATACTGATTCTGCTTTTGAGCCTACATCAACAACACTTCCTGAGTCAGTCCAAACTTTCTACAGACTCCATGACAGAAAAAGTCAACAAGAAAACTAAATTTTGCAATAAGAACCATCCATGTGTAATAAGATGAATAAAAAGTTAGCATTTCAGAATAAAAACAAGGGTTGCTGCAGTTTTATATATATATAGATATATTATAATACGAGATTATAATAATTATTTAAAAGTGCAATATGATAAGCTTAACATCAGAATGCCAGTGATAATAATGACAGATAATGACAGTGAGACAGTGGACACTAAGAACAGATACATTTCAAAGTAAAAGAAAAAGATTTGCACCTTCAGTTTCACTTAAAATGACCACTTTTAAGCTCTGCTGTTTTTTTAAAGGAATTTTAGCCACCCTGCTGCTGTCTGGCAAGCGTTACAGAAGTATCAGCTGCCGTACCATCAGACCCCAGAGCAGCTTCTTCCCTCAGGCTGTGAGACTTCTCAATCCATCCTCGGCATCATAATTAATAGTTTTTTCTTTAGTTTTTTCTTTTTTGCGTGTGACTACGGCTTGAATTTTGTTACATAACCCTGTATTGTATAATGACAAATAAATAAATCCTTGGATCCTTATAGGTTGTGCATGCCCCCCCCCCCTTCCTCTCTTATGAATTAACCAAGGTGGTGTGCCACAGCACTGATCAGCATTGCCCGACACTGCAATTACATAACCACAGTGCCACATGCGGCCATTCTTCCTCGCAGCTGACAAATGACCTGTCTTGTGGCTTTAATCACCTGATTCCTGTAAGAATCATCATCTAATGGGAAAGTGAGGTGGAAGTGGCCCGCAGGTCGACAAGATGCAGGCCCACATAAGTCAGCATACTTTTGAGGCCAGCATCGAGCCTTGGACCAGAACACTTTTGTTGCACACTTTAAGGTAATTTAAAGTCTACAGACAGAGTAATGTGCGCTGACTGGAGCAAACAGAGAGATAAATGGTTTCACTGTCCTTGTTGTACAGTAAGACGGCAACATTTCTTGGGTGTTTTAAGCCTCTTACTCTTCCTCTCTCACAAACACACGCACACAGAGTCAAACTTTGCTGCAGTGTTATCAACCCCAGGTATGCCAAAGACTTGCATGGCCTTTGTTCATTAAGCTCTGACTCTCTGTTGCAAAATGTGTCTTCCTCCTTCTCACCAATTTCCCTAAACTTGAACACATACAAATGCAAGGGAGTGAAACTTTGCACTGAAAAAAAAAAAGGAAAGTGAGGGCAGCTGCTGCATTGCAGCGTGGTGGGAGTGAATCAAGTGCCTCTGTCCCTCATTTTAGAGAGGGCTTTGATGTCACTAGAATAAGCTGCAGCTCGCTGAAGGAACATCAAAGACACTCCCCCTCCATCCATCCCACGACCATTCACTGCTCTGTAGGAAACGTGATTGGAGGTGCCGTGGGGTCCGTTATCTCCTCCATGATTAACTCCTTATTAACTGCCCATTAATGTTATCAATTACTCCCAAAATGTGCGCAGCAACTTTGGGGACCAAGCGAGTGGCTATTTAGTATTTGTAGTGTAGAGGAAGAATAGTTAATGCTTTGCTTTTACTTGCAGCTGAGCTCCCTCATCTGAGGTGTTAAGCTTTCTGATCACTGATTAGGGTCCCTTTGCTGTGTTTCTTTTCTTTGATTTGAACTCTCGTCTGTCATTATCCCCAAATTAGATGGATGTTGTAGTGTTTTGCATTCACCTCAGTTCTCCCGGTGCACTTAACAACCGGCTCTCTAAATCTCACTTAATCTCTCAGCCTTTCGTTATCAGTTTTGTGCCTGCGAGACGGTGGAGAAGCGTAGAGGATGTACCCTGAATTTGCATTTGTGGATCACGCTGTACTACTTGGTGTATGTGACCTACCAGAGGGCCACAGATCTCTCAACTGTTTACCCTCAAAGAAAGATGTTTTTCAGATAAACTTACAGTGAACTTTTCTGCAGGGCCTTGTTCGGGGGATTTAAATAGCACAGGAAATGTTCACCGTTTCAGAAGCAGTGCAGCCATTTTAACAAAAACCCTCTTTTAACAGCAGAAACTGGAGGAAACTGTTGTATTTTTAACAATAGTGGAATTCAATATGGATTTTCATTAATGTAGACTTAAGAGCCCAAATGCTATCACTGACATTGTAATAGTTCATTTGTTTTCTTTCCACAAAAATTAAGACTCATCAGACTGAGATTGAGAAAAATCAGTAACTAGCTATCATCAGTTATTTTCAGTATTGTGTCATTTTAGCTCTGTTCATCCTTATTGGCTGTTTATATCAGATCAATCACATTACTTACCCTTCTGGCTGCATAATAAACATGTTTAATGTAAAAAGCACATCATCACTCAATGCTGTTGCAGAAATGATGCTGATAAAATGTACAGCGTGGTGGATATAGCAGCATTGCCTAGCTGCAGTTGTTTAAAAGAAAAAAAAAGAGTATATCGTTCAATTTAACTTGCTACGAAAACAACAACAGTTATTTGAATCCTGTTATGAGACGGCCAACTTTTCCTCCGTCCACATTGGCCTATTAGAGGAGCGCAGCGCGCAGCCAATCAGAGGCGGCCGCTGCTCAGCTCCACTAATCGTGGATTAGCTACAACCGACTGCAGTGTGGAGCTCCGGGAGGGAGAGCTGCTCTCTGCCGTCCACTACTCAGCCTCTTTTATTATTAGCTCGCCTGGATCTGGCAGCAGGGCTTTGTTTTTCCTCCTCTCTCTCTCACAGCAGCAGCGGCGACTTTTGCGTGGCGCAACCGAGCGGCTGCACATATTCGGATCTCAGGTAAAGGTGTGGAGGTGTTGGGGAGGATACGGCAGGGAGAACCTGATTTTTTTTTTTTTTTGACGGAAGCAGCAGCTGTAGTCCAGGTACTGTAGGACTCATCTGATGGCCCTTTAATTAAAACCTCTCACCGTCGGTTTTATTTTAAATCGTTGTTGTCGCGATGTTCAAGACGGCCGGTTACCCCTCGGTGGATCCTGCGCCCACCATCATGCACGGCGCTTGGTTGGCCACGGGGTGCCGAGAAAACACGCCCGTGGCCGTGGAGAAGCCCAAGAAGAAGGCGTTCAGCCTGGTCAAAATCATGTCTCTGAGCGGCAAGAAGGGCCACGGCCAGCAGCCGCACCACCACAACAACAACATGCCCTTCACCATCCACTGTCACATCGGCAAAGAGATCAAGCACATTTGCAGCAATTGCAGTCGCGGGAACGACACGCAGGACGGTGAGTAGCGCTCCCCGAGGCTTGTGCGGCTTCGCCCATGGTAGCACCCCCCTCCACCCCTTCATCTCCACCTCCATCTCCCCCCCTGCGGTACTGCCACCCAGGATCCGCTCCCCTCATCAGATCCGCTCGGAGCCGTGGCCCTGGGCTCCTCTGCGCCTTTGGCAGCCGCTCCATCGCCTTGCATGCGTCTCCGTCATGTGCCTGCCTGTGCGATCATATACTGTTTATGTGTTTTTTTTTTCGTTTTTTTTTTTTAAAGTGGGTCAGCGCATACCTTTAAACAGCAGTGATTCACTGGTGCTGTTGTGGAAACTGCCTCTGACTGGATCAGAACTTCCTCCAGGGTTGGGCTCTGACTTGAATTGCTACTTGTTGGTTTGCCTCACCAAAACAAAAAAAAAAAAAAAAAATCACCCATTACTACACAAATTATGCGAGAAGGATAATCATCTCTTTGCCCCACCCTCCCCCTGTATTAAGCATATAGGCGTCTTTTTCCAAATGCAGGAATGAAACTGTGCAGGCTGCTTGCACAAAGCCATTTCCAGTTCAGTGTCATTACATCATCACTCAGCCATCTTGGTATGCAAACAAGTGTTTTTAATTAAAAAAAAAAGCAGCCACACCAGTATGCTGTGTGTTACAGTAGTGAACAATGTAGGTTACATGCAGCACGATGGAGATGGGATAGGCGTGCTTGTGTATATGTGTGTGGGCGCCGCACGCGTCTGGTGTCTTTAAATGATCCCTTGCCTTGAAAACATCACCACATTTTGAATCACTTCTGTTGCATACCAGGAGGAGGATTTTCTCCCCCTTTTCTCCTCTCTTACCCTGCAGGTTGAGCTCATGTCTCTTTTTGTCAAGATTGTATTGAATTACATCATCCTGCTCTTAGCTTGTATACGCTCTGATTCTGTGGTTTCTGTCTGGAAATGGTTCAGTTTTAAAAAAAAAAGAAGTAGGTTGCTGAACAGAGTATGTGAGGATCATCAGTCTTTTGCACCAGTACAGACACACACACACCCTCTCAAATAATGAGAAAATACAGAGGGTTCATCTTCACTGGATGCACAAAAAGTCACTTCATCTGACGTGTTTTGAAAAGCATGCCTCTTTTGTCAGTGTGGTTTATATTTCAGTAATGTGTAGCCCTACAGAGGAGCATCTGATGTTGTGATGTGATCTTCAGTTGTATTTCTTTTATTGAAGTGTCTGTCACAACTCTCTTAGTCTTACAGCACATAAAGCCGGTCGTTGCTCAGCTGAGGTTTGGTTCTTTGTCCTCCCGCCTTTCATCTAGCTTTTGGACCTAATGAAGTCATTTGAATCTCTCCTGGATTTGATTAGCACTTACTGGAGAGCTATTTCTAGAGTCGGCACGGTGGCGGGATAGCTAACGTGGTTGGCTGTG
The DNA here is from genome assembly GCA_023238725.1 of Scortum barcoo. NCBI lineage: Eukaryota > Metazoa > Chordata > Actinopteri > Centrarchiformes > Terapontidae > Scortum > Scortum barcoo. The sequence goes on along the minus strand of CM041533.1, from coordinate 14,525,591 downwards.
GGGCGTCGGAGCCTTCAAGTGAAGGTCTGTGAGACTGATTTCAACTGCATTACTGTCACATTGTTTCTTGTACTGTCCCATTGCCCCCCGTGGAGGCGACTGGCCCGCAACAGTGATACGTCTGTGTTGGCAAAACAAACATGAATGTGATGCAGGTATTTAAAAACAGGCACATTCCCTGACGAGCATATCATGGGTGATGACCTGATGCAATGTGGTGACACTAACAAGTGACACGACTCGCCGAGCTACACGACACCCTCACACACCGAGACTGTGGTCTGCGGTCCAGATCCAGTCGTGAAATCTTGGCGTTCCCTGTGTTTCTGTTGCTTTTTTGTCAATTTGAGCTGTATCTCACACTTTAAGGATCAGTCAAGCATTTTTGTGACATTGTAGCAAATCACATATGCTTTCTGTTACTTAAAAAAAAAAAAAAAAAACACCTTTTCTCACCTTTTATAGACAGCCATTGTTGTCCACTCATTCTGCAGAGGCTTGAACCTGTCTCGGTGAGGTGACGTGCCTGCTTTCATTGTTGTCATGGTTGCGCAATCATCGCTCCCTCAATCACCCAAAATCATCAACAGCAATGCAGGACCGTGCTGTCGTTGCATGTGCACAAAATGATACAAGTTTGACAAAAATAAAAGCAGACGTGAGTTATTACTCATCTCAAGGGAGCATTAAGTCTCCGTAGTTTCATTTTTTCTAGTGTATGGAAATGAAGGGAAATCAATGGCCTCCCAGGAGGTACAGACGGTAAGTCACATTCAGAAATCTGAAGCATCTGTATGATCCTATGAGCGCCGTTACGATTTACGTTAGAACAAAGTAGTTGCTCTGGTGAATACTTCGCTGGTCTTCTCTTCATGCAGGATGGTTGCATTCGGCTGCTGGGCTTTATTTCTGCTGCTTCTCAAAGTTCACTTTCCAAAGGCACATCATAGTTCATTTGCTGCCAGCGTTGTTCACCAGTTTTAGATCTGCTTACAAGCTGGTGAGTCTGTTTTGAGTCATATTTCAGTCTGAATACCGCCTTATAATCGTACCTCTGGAGCTAAAACCTCAGATTTTGTTTTCTAATCACACGGGCACAGCTTGTGTGTGTGCCCTGGCGTCTAGTTTTTTTTTTTGGTAAATGGAGCTGTTTGTAGCCCCGCATCGCAGCAGCGTTCACATTTCCATGTAATGATTTGTGTTAGAATAAAGCGCTCAACATTTCTTGCTTTTGATGTCCAACGGTACGTTAAAGTCTAAAGGGCTGGGCCTCCTGAATATTTGATGAGGAGTAGAAGGATTTCCGCTTAATGAGGTGCTTATCAGTCTGTTTAGTGTGTTTTGGCAAGCTAATGCCAGCCGCTCAGTGTGATGCAGCCTCAAACTGTTTAGACTCGGAGCGAATGCTGCCTAATGCTATCTGATAGGCAGGTTTGTTTATCTTCTCCCAACCTCATCCAGTTAAGAGGGGATTCAGGAGGCCACTTGGCACCGATTTCCTGCTGCTCCGAGGATCTTTGTAAGCAAAAGTGTCTGCTGCATTCACCGCTGGCTCTCCCGCGTGATTACCAGAATATCGTCTCCTTTGCATCCTCACCCAAACTATTTTTATTTATCTATCTATTTGTTTTGTTTTCTTACAGCTGAGGAAGTAGAGAGGCTGGCCGCCATGCGTTCTGAGTCCTTGGTCTCTGGCACCCACACTCCACCCATCCGTCGTCGGAGCAAGTTTGCCACTCTGGGACGCCTCCTGAAGCCCTGGAAATGGAGGAAGAAGAAGAGTGAGAAGTTCAAGCAGACCTCTGCAGGTACTTTTTTTTTTTTGTAATTCCACATAATGTTAATGTAAATGCAAAAAAATCATTTAAATGCCCCATCATTTTCTACCCTGCCTGGTTTGAGGAAGAAATTCAGTGCATATCCTTTGGCCAGAAGAAAAAAAGTCTTAAGTTTAAGTCACTGGGGTGATTGAAAATGCAGCAAATTGATTCAGCAAAAGTGCAGTGTTGGAGTTTCATGTTTTGAGGTCTCTTTAGAGTTCCTTTGATCTTGCAGCCCAGTGTTGTCAGGGGCGAATGAAGGACATGCTCGCTTCAGATGTGGCTGTATTTATTTTGCTCGGCTGACACATCCTGAATTCTGACACATCCCTCAGCCCGGTGGACAGGGGGGAGGCGCTGTGTCCGACCGCGTCTTGGAAGCAGAATTCTTGCTTTTGTTAGAAGATGAGCAATTGCACAGAGACCTGAATCCGGTCTGAGTGGGACAGGATGTTCTGATTTAGTCATATCATTTGAAAAATTGGCGTTTTCCAGGTGTGAATCTGCTGAATGAATCAGCCTCTGTCTGATCCGATCGGGGTGTCTGTGAATGCCTCATTGCTCTCTTCCTGCTGATCTTGTCGGCCTCTTGTGATCACAGCGGCTGGTGCCATGTCTTGTCATCTCCATCACTTTGCACAAGCACAAAATGTGCATTTGACGTTTTGGTTGATGTTACCTTTTAGCCTTGTACCCTTTTGACTGTAACTGTTCCCTGAGTGTTGTTTGGACCTCTGTTCCAACATGGCCTCCCCTCGGGCTCTTCAGCAGTCTCTCTGGACTAAGTGATATTTTTAGCAAGGCACAAAAGCGCTGATAAAATCCATTTTTTGGATGCTAGATTTAAAAAAAAAAAAAAAAACAAAGGAAAAAAATGTCACTGATTTTTAATGGAGAGTGTGTACTCTATGAAACAATCATGGGGATGCTTTTTATTCGTTCGTTGGTACATTCATGTATGCGCTATGATAACAGCATCTCCCCTGTTGTGGTGAAGAACAATAATCGAGAGCCGAGCAACAAAGGTTTTTTTTGTTTTTTTTCCCTGTTACAATGGCGTTAATGCACAGTGGAGTTGAGTGAAAAGGCGCTCTTCATCGCCTTTGTTATCTACTTGTTTTGTATGCATAATGCTGCTGTCTCCCAATAATTCTTTGGCTACCGTTGTTCTATTCAATCCCTTTTGATAGCGGCGCGATGGTGGATTATGACCAACCCACGTGTCTCACCAGAGCTGACCTCTTGGGTTGAGATTTTGGGCCTCTCAAGCCGCAGTGGGTTGAGTTTTCGGCGCCGTTTCAAGCCGCAGGTGGGGGGGCGCGATCCTGCGAGCAGCTCCGACGCTTGGGCGGGTCCCTCAGCCGCAGTGACGCCATTACAGCCGGCTGTCACATCGATTTCAGCGAGAAGCGCGAACTCTGCTTCTAAAACCCCAAATAAGAGGAATGTGGCCGGCACCCGGCGTAAGAGCAGAGCACGAGCCGAGGCAACAAATTCACATGACAGGAAGTGGCTCGGGGAACTGTAGCGGTCAACACATGGACCACTGCACTTTTAATGGAGAGTTAAAGCTGCATTAATAAATACTGATATGGAAACACTTCTTGCAAATGCATGCATGATGTAAAAGGGGTTGCTAATGGTGATGAACCGACATAGGCTTTGCTATCAAACGCTGCTGTTCCCCTTGGCGCTTTTAGTGTTTTTAAAGCTCTTTGTTTTGGTTTCATGGCCCCACCACCATGCTCTCTGTTTTGGGTTCACTCTCAGTGCTATCACCAACCTCTTTTCTAGCTCATAACAGCTCTTATAAACCATCTCTACGATAAATACTCTGCAGAGACCAGCATGCAGACAGTTAGCCCGTGAAGATATTGGAGCAGGTAGTGGCTAAAGAAGCTGGTATTTTCCACAGACATTGAAATTTCTCAGGTAGGAATATTCACTCCAAATGAACGCCAATTCTCCGTGTCTGCTGGGTGTGCAAATGGGCCACAGTCGGCCTTTTCGGCTTTATGACGCCGTAACATCTCATACATGCTTTATGTTCACCTGCTGCCAAGTGGCCCGACATACGTGATCACCTGCTGGAATCTCCAAACGCTGCCTGTTGTTTGCTGGCTAAGAATCCCATTACATATTCCATCCAGCAGTTTGAACGGCACTCGGCCCGTGTCCCGGGGTATGAGCGAACAGCGGACTAAACTGTGGAGTGGATCTTGAAAAAGCAGGCACGCTGGAGGAGGTTTTTCTAACGATATCTTGCTTGCTGTCGGACCCGTTCCAGCTCAGTCTAATTATATCTGTGCTTTTTAGCCCTCTTGTACCCGGCGTTTTGTCCTGATGAAAGCTGTGTGAACAACATTCAGCTTACCTAATCTAGGAAACTGCATCGACTTGACCTGTAGGCCCCACTATTGATTTATGTTTTTAAAATGGAACACTGCATACTGTCGCCCATTTGCCCTCATTTAATGTGTCAACACTAACATGGCAGCCTGTTTTATTACTAAGCTTTAAAGCCTGGATTGGGACGACCGTAATTTAACAGATATTACAAATACTTAGGACCTGTACTTGATTTATACTACAAATACTCAAGCTTTCGTTTGAAATCTCTAGAGGGCATCATTGGTCATTTGTCAACCTGTTGCATGCAAACAGGGAAAACGTGCTGTGCTGTCGCGCTCACCATCAACAGTGAGCGTGTAATCGTGTAATGTAATTCCTGCTGCACTGCTATGATCGCGGACTTTCTCGCCCCTGCGCACCTTTCTCTTGCCTCTGCAGTCGTCGCTTCCCCGTGTCGGTAGGGAGCAGACCAGCCACTGGGCATGCAGATGTTGCCGTAGATAATTGGACTCTTCGCACAGTAGAGGATTACGAATGATACTAATGATATAAAGCAGATGAAAGGCCAGTTCTGAGCGACTGTACTCTTCACCTCAGGAAGAAAGGAAGGAAGGAAGGAAGGAAGGAAGGAAAAAAAAAAACAAAGGGGGGGGGGTGTGCTGACAGTTGGATGTCTTATCATGCTGTGTTATCGCACTCGCTGCGTTCTCGCAGCTCTGCGCTCTTATCGCGAGGAGATCTCACCAGGCGGAGATTCATCAAAAGAAATACGCATGTCGTAACTGGATGTTTTCTTTATTTTTATTTCTAACCCAATTGGTCTGCAAACAGCCAAATGTTTGATTTTCTCATAATTTTTAGTAAACACCACAGATTTCTTACCTGTCCCTTTTTATAGGTACTTTATGAAGAGGAAAAACAAATGCCACATTACTAGCCTGCTTTATAATCTGTATGTGTCGAAGCCTCGTTCAGCCGTATCCAAGCCTCTGACGTGTGAGCCGTAAAGCCCGAGCTCCTCATTGATAAAAGACCCCATGAAAGTTTTAATACAGTTTTTGTGAGGCTCAGGCTGAGAGAATTGCCTCAGTAAAAGCCTCCACTTTGAGCTACTGAGCCTCGGGGTTGGAAGGATGTGTTCTGACTATCTGGGTCACTTCGCAGTGGAATATATTTTCTCTCAAAAAAAAACTAAGCGTAGTGTTCTCAGATCAATACGGGCTGTACTCAGATATGCCAGTTTCATTTAATATGCTCTCAGCTGAGTCTCCCCGATGAGCGGCTAATCTTCTCATCTTGGTGCAGACTGAGTGGCTGGAGTGTTGGACACCACTCGGGCCTCGGTGGACGGTCCAAAATAGAACTTGAAGGTGATTTAGAGGACGGTTTCTGCATTTTGGACTCCGATATAAAAGACTGCGTTGTGTTCTTTGGTGTTGATAGGCCTTTTTAATAAAGTTTCTTTTTAGTGTTGACACTGGGAACTCGAGTAATAGACTTCATTGCAAACTGACAGCTGATAATATGCCAATCTGGTGACTCGATCACACTCAGGATCAAAGTTAAATATTTGGCGGTTTTATATCCACACTGACTGTGCTGTATTGCCCTCACAGGACCTTCCTGATGAAATTACATGAAATCTCATTCCCAAACACTATGAATAGACTCATTAAATATTAAACTAAATATTGTTGTTTTGCAAGTGGAGCTTGTGTTTTTAACACCTGATGCTCAGCTGGTGTGCCAACCGCTGTGTCCGCGGTTTCTCCCCCTTTTACTGTGTGAGGGCGCAGCGTCTGTCAGATCTGAAGACGTACCCTCGCAAAGGCTCATGAGTTAATGGCATTGCGTAACTGTGCACATCCCGTAGCATGGCAGTTATGTCATAAAGCTTTGAGTAATTACTTTTCATTTTGGACGAAACAGCGGTATAATCCCTGAACATATCACAGCACTGCCAGCCCACCGTTGACCTTTCGCCCAGGGTTTTCCCTCTCTGGCAAAGAGCCGGCGCTGATGTTTTTAAAGAGATTAATCATTTTGATGAACGTTGTCACAGAGAGACTGACAAATAATTCTCTTAAATAAAAAAAAAAAGAGATAACGAAGTGTAAATGAAGGATTTGGGTTTGGAAGAGAAATGGTATGAGCTCTGAAAATGTTAACCTTGTTGTAACGTGTATTTTCGTATTTTAATGGATGTACATCCCAAAAAAAGATACAAGTTCTCAGATGTTGACATTAGTAGTCAAAAGCACAGCCGTTGCTTTTTAATGAAAGAGTTGTGGGAGTTTTATGAAACCCGACTGCAGAGAATCCTACTTTTGATGAGTACTACAAGGTTTACTTTTTTCCACTACCCAGGTACTGCTCCACTGGCAAACATTATTAATAGAAACCTCTCTTATAAAACTGACAACAGTTCAGAAACTGGAGCTTGAGAATGCACAGGTACAGAGAAATGAAATGGTGCCTGGCTGCCTCTTGAATGCCTGTGGTCAAAAACAATCGAGTGAACTGGCTTCAACTTCAGTCCAGTTAGAAAAAATCCTCCATTGATTGAGGGCCAACTCTTTTTGTGTCTTTTTGGGTTTTTTTGTTTCTTTTGTTTTGCTTTTTTTTTTTTTTTTTTTTTTTAAACTATCCCCTTGATGCACTTGCCCTAATGTTAAATTTACTGCCTCTGGGGGTAAAAATCACTTCTTGATGGAGCTGCCAGCATTAGCATCCCAAGCAGCGCCTACAAATGGCACAATTTCCCTTCATTTCACACTCTTCAATTTACCACTTTGTCAGGCTCCAGTGAAGATGATTCTTTGTGTGACACATCAGTGATGTTTTGGTCACGTGTGTGCCCCCCCACCCCCTTCCCAAAAAAAAAAATTTACTGCATAACTAATTCCTGACTTGGAGCTAATCCGAAACAGGCTCCTCTTGGAAAACTTTTAAAGTATGGAGTGATACTGAACATCTGGCATCCTGGAGGAACTCTTAGTGGAGCGTACTGTTTGATGATAACTTACTTTCCTGGGGTGTTTTTTTTTTTTTTTTTAAAACACTGGAGCACACTGGAGTATCCAAATTGCTGCCCCGTAGGCCTGCCCGTCTGACATTTTGTATGCCTCTCTCATTTGTGTTTTTTAATTTTCACTCTCAGTAGTTTTTTTTTTTTTTTGAGTCCACTGTGTTGTGACCAAGGGCAAGGAAAAGAGGGGTCAAGCTGTCGGGATTTTCGCGAAGCCACGCCGAGGATGTATTAGCACTGAGCGCACCTCCCTCTGATAGAGCTGGGACTGAACTCCTAGGTCATATGTAAAGCACACATGGCACAATCTGTGATCTGCCTCTCAAGCAGGAGCTCCAGAGGCCTGCAGGGAGATCGTTGCGCAGTGTCTTCAAGTGCTGTTGCTGATTCTCATTTCACATTCTTAATTGGTTTCCATGCAGGGGTAAATTTTAAAATTAGTAGCATGATTTTTAACTGCTTTCTTCCAGCATACCAATAGAGAGGATGTTAAGTGCCTTTCAACTTTTGAAGCTAAAAATAGAGACAAGCACCAGCCATGGGATGTGATATCCTGTGCATAATGCATTCTAATGAGAAGCGTTGTTGGAGTATCTTCTCCAACCTTTTATTTCTTTCTTTTTTTTCGTATTGTCTGTCTTGTTGAAGAGACAAAAAACACAGTGGGTTTTGTGTGTAGCCAAAGCCCAATCTTATTATACTACAGTATCTTATCACTGCCATATACCATTGTCCTAAAACCCATTAATGAGCCATGCTGCTGCACTAAGCGACGTGATTTTTAATTATAATGAACTCATGAACACATATATATCGTCCTGCTGCCATAAATACACACTCGGTAACAACATGTGTATTCATTCACAGCTAAAAATAGTCCCCAACACTGCCTACTCCTGTTTGAATAACCTTTGCTTTTTAAAAAAAGCTCTTGTGTTTGAGAACTTAAAAGGTTTATGTCTTCAGTTAGAACAAATAGTTGGGGAAACAGACAGAATAGGTAAATCTGACACATGGTTAATTTTGGTCTTTTCATGGGATTTGTTGACAATAAGAAAAATATAGAATAATGTCTGCCTTATCTTTTATGTTTAATCAACCATAAAACAAACTCTCCAGAAGGTCTTATTAAAGTTGCCAGAGCTGGGAAGTGTGGAAATTGTATTGCAAACTGTTTTGCCTGGGGACCTCTCGAGATCAGGAGATCTTTCTCAGTTTTACTTTGTGTTTTTGAAAGGTTTTAATAATATGAGAATGACTTAAACGTTCTTCTTCTTTACCCCCTCAGCTTTGGAGAGGAAGATGTCAATGCGACAGAGCAGAGACGAGCTGATCAAGAGAGGAGTGCTGAAAGAGATCTTTGAAAAAGGTGAGCCAATGTTATACAGGAACAGTCTGATTTTAACCTCTCTCGTTTTTAGGCAGAAACTGCAGGGAGGGTAGACATGGTGCACTCAATTGGAAGGTCTCCAGTTCTTCATCTCCTTATTAATCAGTAGCCTCTGAAGTGCACTCTTCAAGATTTGGCACGGGGCATCTAGAGATACAATCTTTCATTATAGAAATTTTGTAGGCTTTTACAAACTCTTTGATCTTGATTCGATATGCCTTAGACGTCCCATATTCAAAGCTAGGGAGTATATTTAAGTCTGACAGCGGGGTGCTCCTTGCCTCAGGACATCAAAAACAAAGTTGCTGAAGCTGATAAAAGTCCACCGGCTCTTGCCAAGTTGTGTACAAAGCAAATGAGGGAATATGTGGTCATTTTCTATTTTTATTGTTTTACATATTGAGCTTTTTGGACACCCTCCTATGTCAAAACTAAAATAAATGTCTCCCAAACTAATTAAAGTACAAACGGAACCAGAATATTCACACAGTGGGATGCAGGCCTCTTCAACACAGCAGTGTGTGTCTTAACATCCAGCTCAGTCAACTGGTCAAAACTGATAAATTTAATAGCTGCCTCTCCTATTTTTTGCACAATAACTGTGCCACTCTTTAGGATGCATATTAATGAGGTCAGGTGTGCTCAATTCTCCTGCCCAGTGACAACCTAGTTTCCGTAATAAAAAAAAAGCTCGTGTGCGCTGCTTGATAGATCAGCAGTGGTTATTTTTGTGCTTGCAAATCAAACAGTTAACGTATCCATGAAAACATGTCGTGTCATTTTATTGGCGCTGACATCCCCCCTGATGTACAGATATACAACTCAATTCACTCTGCTCGGCTTTGCTCAAAATAGAACTAGAAATCCGTAAATAAAAATATATTAAGGAAAGGAATCCCACGTTGGCAAAAATGTGTCAACCTTTCATCCGACTGGCCGCTGGATTGTAATCGGCTTTAACTGGTCGCCTCCTTTGACTGGGACTCCATGTGCCTGGATTTGTCTCACACCAGCCAAACCTTATCACTACTCTAGTTTAGAATTAAATCACCTCGATGACTGACTATAAAGATACATAGAGGTCTTTCCTTGCAAAAATTCTTCAAAATGAGTGTCTTTTTGAAAGTCTATCTGTGTGACAGCAGGTTACAATAACAATTTATCTCTTGGATATTTTGAGATCATAGCAGGGAAAAAAATCTTTTGGATGACTTTGTGAATGTTAAAAAGAGAATAACTTTGCTCCCCAAATCATACAGGGGTAAGCATTTTTGTGGTTTTCTGCTTGAAAGACTGCTCAGTCAAAATGACATTTGGGAATGGGGGAGCGCTCCCCATATAAATGCATTGTTTGTCGGGATGCGTGAGTGGCATTGTGAATTGCACTGTCAGCCTTAAAATGTGATCATGCAAAAACCATAGAACGGCTCAGCGCTGTAAAAGAATTAAAAAAGCAAGAGTTCTGTCAAACTGCTTGGCTGACACGTTCTTTGGTCTGGTTTGTGCTGATAAAAGACTCCCGGGTCGCTGAACAGCCTAAGTTTCCTGAATTGCCCTCCACCCGCTGTCCCAGAACTCATTTGAAACTTTGTTTTGAGCAGTCGTTTTTTTTTTTTTTTTTTTTTTTTTAGCAACCGTCGAGTTCAGATCCTCGATGGACGGCGGAGTCTGCGCCCGGGAGGCCTCTATTAAGTCATCTATGGTCCTGCCCACCAAGAAATCAGTCACCTACCAAGGTGACCTTCAGGATACCCCCGCCAAGCCGCCGCTGTACCACAAGCAGCCCCCTGCTCTCCCTCCAAAGCCTTTCTCTAGGATCCCAAACCATAGCACAGGTCAGTAGTTTACACTCTCTTTGTCCAAACCAATGTACAGCATTTTTTTAAACCCTACTTATTACTGTGCACATTATCGTTAGTTATTTCACCACCTCAGACAGGTCAAAAAATGTGAGCGCCTCACAGTAAGTACTGAGAACTTGTTTTGACAAATGAGGCACGACCGCTGTTTGCTTTAAACCCTACCTGCGTTGCCATACATGTGCACAGGATTAGAGTAGTCTCATTAAATTCCCCCTGTGGTCAGGTCAGCCGAGCTCTCTCTGTCACTGTCAATCTGTCAGTCAGAGGGAAGTGGCCCAATTCCCACCACTCTGCGTTGACGTCTGAGCCATGTCTGATCATCCGTGAGCTCTGTTTATCTGTTTGCACCAGCAAAGTGCAGTGGACGCGATATAGCACAAGTTAACCTACTTAGAAACGTTCAGTAATCCTTCTTTCTCTTCTCTTATACTTTTTCTCTTCCTGGCCCTCTAGATTCTTGCCAGCCAATGAAGTTGCCCTGCATGCCCGGGGGAAAGCACTCTCCACCTCTGCCTCCCAAGAAAGTGATGATTTGCGTGCCTCCAGGGGGGCTGGACTCCTCCGGCTCCCCTTCTCCATCCCCCAACCCCCTCAGCAACCTCTCCCAAAAGTGCGCCCCCCCACAGGGCATGTCCCTCCACCACAGCACCCTGCTGCCCTCCCAGCTTGCCGGTCTGTCCAGTCTTCACCAGAGCCACGGCCACCCGCTCCAGCTTCAGTATGGCAGCTTGCACGCGCCCAGCCGCATCATCGAGGAGCTCAATAAAACCCTGGCACTCTCCATGCAGAGGTTTGAAAGGTTAGTAGCCATCAGTGCTCAGGTCATTAAATCTGATTGTCCTCGGTGGGGAGGGATTATGGATCAGCCTCTTATTTGTCAATCTGTCTGTACATCACACATAATATCTTGGCTGGATTTGTGGAATTTTTTTTTTTTTTTAACAGATTGAAGTTATATCTTCATAGGGATTGGCTTGCCAGTGACAACATGTTTCCTTTTATAAAGAATTACTTTACTTCATTTAATGAGCCTCTTGTTGTTATGATAAAATTTGTCTCTGGTTAGGAAAGGCTGTTGCCAAAACAGCGCTAATCAGAGTAATTACTGGGAGGAAAAAGCACTATAATTAGCAGAGAGCGTCCTGTTTATTAGGTTTTATTTTCGTGGCGACTTGTCCGCGCCGCTCGAAAAAACATATATCCTGGCGGTATCGAGGCCACGTAGCGCTGGCGTACAGGTCTAAATCAGCACACTGCCTCACAGGGCAGCATGGCCTAATTTTTTAAGTAAATGTGTGTATGTGTGGGCATGGGCTCGTGGAGTAGGCGTCCCTCCAGCAGTTGGCCTGGCATAACATGACCAGCTGCTCCTTTACAAGAACTGCGTTTCTTTGTGTTTGGAGAAAAGGGACAGGGTGGCGGATTGGACATTATGTAACCTCTCTCATTAGGATCTCTCTTTCACCAAAGCCATTTGGGCAGGGACTAAGGAAAGCCCCGGTCCTGACATTGGTCACAATTAGTTTGAGAGCTTGAAAACATTTACATAACCCGACCGTGATGTTGATTAATCAAATATGTCACCGGTTAGCGCTCGCACGTAAGCGGTGGCTCCTGAAAGTGAAGTTTATCTCTTATCGCTTTGTTTTGAGTTGTACTAGTTGTATAATCAGCTACTCTTTTTCCTCTGTGTAGTTCAGAGGATTGCATGGCATTGCGTAGGACTGCACAGAATTGTACTTTGTGTGTATCCATGCTTTTTGTACTCCACTTTCATTCAACTGGAGTTGGATATCTCCTCTCCCTCTATACTTGGATTAGAATCCCACTAAGCTATCATTAGGCTACGTACCAGAAGCCCCTTTATTGTTTTAAATAACTTCCTTTTTCTGGTATTGAGAGGGTAATATGCTACATAGCATAAACAGCATTTGATGACGATAGATGATACAGAGCTGGGCCTTAGAAATGAGGCTTCCCATGTAACTTGCCTTTACTGTTGGGTGTATGGGGGCAGGGAAGGCTCATCCTCTTAGCAAGGTCAAACGGTATGGCCATAAGCATGACCCATTACGTTATTACCCAGATTTAATCTTTTTTTTTTCACTCCACCAGCTCTGCACTGCACGGCGGTGGTCAGTGCGCTCCACTAGACAGGAGGGAAGTGCCGTCTGTGATCATCGAATATGAGGATGACAAGGAGAACATGCCCAACGAGTCGGACTACGAAGATCTGCCCAGCATGTATAAGGATGAGGACGACGACGTGGACGACGACGAGGACGACGACGAGGATGACGACTCCATCTTTACAAGTAAGTGGCAGTGGTTGCAGTGGATTGAGGAGCCTTTAGTGGTTAAATTGCACAAATTAAGAGAATGGTCAGTGGATAACATTATTTTTCTCCAACATCCCAGTAAGTATCAGCAGATACCTGATGTGCATTGACAGGAGAACTGTGTCTGTTTTGTCAGTCAGGATAGCTCATGTTGACAGATATAATGACACATCTTCACCCGAATGCTGCTGGAACTCTGGATCTACTTTGACCTTCAAAGCGGGGCCAAAATTAGGCTCACAGAAGTGCATCCAGAATCACGCTGTCACCCATGGAAACACTTTCACTCCCTGCAAAACTGCTGAACTGTGCAGAGCTGGTCGAGTCTCCGACACCGTACCCTTGTTTTCACATGGGTACACGTTGGGAGTTTTTAAAGGTTGTGATTGGTCACGCATGATGGAATTGTTCAATGTGCCACATCTGACTTTGAGGGCTATTTGGAGAATGAGTAATACTTAAAGGTATAAGAAACTTGATTTTTCTTAATTTCATTTCATGGGTTGTGCAAAGCATCTGAAGTTCAATCAATTAAATAGTAACATCAATTAACAGCCAAATCGCCATATTTTTTTCTATTTTTTTGACATTTTGCAAAGCTCTCATTGTCAAACCTGTCAAATTTAGTAAAAATTAAGTAAAAATGGCAAGATCTTTTCACTTACAAATTCAGTTTTGAGTGTCAGGTATCTAACCTTTACCTTTTTAATTGTGCAGTCAAAATCCAAGGTGTTTTCAAAACACTGTTTAACCATGGTGTTTGGGTTTAGGTACCCTCGCCCAGAAGGTGCTGAGGAAAGACTCTCTGGCCATCAAGCTGAGTAACCGTCCATCCAAAAGGGAGCTGGAGGAGAAAAACATCCTGCCCATGCAGACTGATGAAGAGAGACTGGAGTCTAGGCAGCAAATAGGCACCAAACTCACAAGGTGAGACGCATCACATGCATGCATTTTTTTAAGCCTGAATACATTTCACCACATGCACAATTCATAGGCCAAATATTTTTAGTAAACCTGGTTGATGTTGCCATAGCTGAACAACAGCTGCGGGAAAACAGCACTGACTCCTCTCAGCCAAACCGAGCTTTTTGTCTCTTTCTGGGCTGACTATGGTGCCCGGCTGATAGAACTGTGACTCAGTCCAAAGCCGATGCAAATGTAAGCCTTTTTTTTTTCTATTGAAACACTTTTATATCCTTTCATTTTCTCCTTCTCAACATCCGATAAGGATAAACGCTTTATCTCGTTAAAATGAAGCTCTGAAAATGGAGCTGACCTAATTTCAGCGATGCATCAACTCCCCCCCCTTCTTCTCTTGTCTTCTCTCTCTCACTCACTAACTCGCTCTCGCTCTCTCTCTCTGTCCTCTCTCTTCCTCCTGCCTGACTTCCTCCCTCGCTGACTGAATCACCACGGTGATGCATGTGCCAAACTATCTCCACCCGACTCCTCCACACAGCAGCACCACGCAAGCCACTCCATACCAGCAGTTTACACACACACACACTTTTGCACACACACACGCTCTCTGCACTGGTGCAGTGCGTACAAATGACAGGAATTTGTATACATATGTTGAGATCATAAATGCAAGTTCTAGTAATTGAACAGATCAAACAACATAATGTTTTTCCCCAACGGATCACAGGCCTCATTTGATTTCATTCTCCTCTTTGAACACGACTCGCCTGTTTGAATGAAGAGGACGTAATGATGCGCAGAGAGACGAAAAGACCGCTAAGCTTATGGGTAAAAAATGAAAGCCTGAATAGCAGAAAAGAACGGAGATGTGGGAAATATGGTCGGAAGGGAGGGATAGAGTATTATCTGGAGACATTGGCACACGAGTCACTAGTCCCCACTGTGACTGGAACACAGAGCTTGTTCCCAGAAGGCCTCCCTGCTTCGTTGTCATGTTCCCAAGAAGCTCTGTCACAGTGTCCTTTTGCGCAGTGTCATCTGATGCAAAATTTCTAATTTCATGCTTCTCGCCAAGAGCATTGTGTCCCGTAATGTTGTCGCTTGTGCCAGGCCAATCGCAATTGATTACGATAATGCTATTCTAGGACGCGCTGACCTCGACTAACTTCTATTGACCTGATTCGCTGGGAAAAACCCCGGAGACCCTTTTTATCTCAGGGGTGATAACTGAATGAAAGAGTTTTTAGCTTTTACCCTTGAGAAAGTTGATAAACACGCTTCTCCATTCTTGCTGGTTTTAATATGGTCATGAGTGTTCTGTAGTTTAGGTCTCTTAATGGAATAGTTTAACATTTTGGGATATATGTACGCTGATTGGGCTCCTCACTTAGAGACAGATGAGAAGATCGATACCACTCTCATGTCTCTCAGCTGAATGAATATGAAGCTACAGCCAGGAGAAGCTTAGCTTGGTATAAAGGCTTGAAGAAGGGGGAGCTGGCAAGTAAAAACATCCACCTACCGGCACTTCCAAAAACTCACAAATTGACACATTATGTTGTTTTGTTTTTTTTTTCTCATCTGCGCAAAAGCCCAGTTCAAAAAAACAACTTGTGGCCTTATTTGGGGTTATGTATGAGACATATTCTCGGCCAAACAAACTGACTTTCTGGAATCTTGTCTTCTCTGTGAGGTCTCCAGGAAACCAGCAGAGAAAGCAAATAAGCATGTTTCCAAACATTTGTAATGATTCCTTTTTCATTTATTTATTTATTTATTTATTTATTAACCGATGGCAACCAAGTTTCCCTTTTAAGAAACAGTACATTGTTTCAGATGAGATTTTAATAAAATGTAATGTTGACGCAGCATTAGTAGATTTTATTTTTTGGCCACTCTTGGGCATCAGAACAAACTGTAAAAGCACACTGACACAATATCACCTTATTAAGTTGTCTGGGGCCGCGTTGGCGAACCGTTGCTCATTCGCACAGACATAGATTAAAATTAGCATTCATTTAGAGTTATGTATCCGGGCACTTGGCATATGAAATGTCAATAATAATGTGCAGAATGTTCTACTGTGTTCTGTTTATCGGAAGATTTTTCACTCAAAACAGCTCCTTGCTACTGCTGAAAAATCAAGGTTAATGAGAGCAGTGAGAATCACCCAAAGCAGTGAAGTTGTGGGCCGTAAAACGTTGAGCTGAAAGACACCAAAACATGCTCTGCAGAAAACGGCAGAGTTCGATGATCTTTGTGGGTCTATTATGAGCGACTCCTTTCACATCACACTCTTCGCTCCATTAAGATCAGAATATTGATTCGTGCACCATCAGACAAATTGCTTCATATTGGTCTCATCATAAAACCTTGTGTAACTCCTTATATAAGCTCATTATCTGCATGTCTCCGGTCTTCTTGTTGCACAGAACAGGCAGACAGGCACTTAGTTGAGAATGACAGGGCCCTTAAATAAACCTTGCTGTGATGAAAATAATTTGGGAGGGAGCATCCATATGGTTTGTTTTCGTTTGTGCTGCTGAGATAACGCTCAGGCCGAACTGTGAGGCGGAGAGCCCTAGTCAGAGATTCGCGTCTTGACTTTCCCGAACGATAACCCTCAGGTGGAAGAGGAAGAGATGCGAGATGAGGCGAGGCAAGCCAGTCTGAGCGCAGGCCTAACCCTGCGTACAGTAGTTTACAGGGCTGAGCAGCTCCAGATGGCTGTCAGATCTAACAAGATGGAGACTATCATTGATCCAGTGCCTACGGTTAGGTCTGCTGCCGCAGGGTCCTGACACAGTGCTATAATAAGAGTCCCCAGTTGAAAGCACTTAGAGTGACCTTTCAGAGATTGCCTTTGGGTATCTTACTCATTTCAGCCACTTAGAAATTGAGGAAATTGGACATAATCTGTGCAAACTGTATCTCTTCAGATTGTTGCAAACACTGTCTGCCTGCCACATTCGATGTACCTTTTTGTCTGTGTAGATGCGTACTGTACGGTGTGGTTTATTTTAGCTGTCTCGAGCGTTAACCTCTTTTCATTTGGCATGTGACCATGTCATAGCCTCCTTTTGCCTTATTCAGCATCAGACGGGAGCTGAGTCTTCAGGAAAATCTGGCTTTTACTGGCCTTCTTCCCCGCATTGCACCAACATATTATCATACAGCCATCCAGTTAGAAGAGAGGGGCCGATTGTGGCTGACTGAATATTCGGGTAGTGCACCTGCCAAGCTGTCACGATGGAAAAGCTTTGGATGGATTGGATGGATGGATGGATGGATGGATGGATGGATGGATGGATGGATGGATGGATGGATGGATGGATATGGATGGATGGATGGATGGATGGATGGATGGATGGATGGATGGATGGATGGATGGATGGATGGATGGATGGATGGATGGATGGATGGATGGATGGATGGATGGATGGATGGATGGATGGATGGATGGATGGATGGATGGATGGATGGATGATTTCAACAGTGCAAAAAAAAAAAAACAGGCAACATTGAACTCTGTTGCTCATGAATAAGTTGTACTGGAAGTTAGGAAGCATTGAATGAATGTATATTTAATTCAGCCTGGGACCAACACATTGCAGTTTACACTAAAGCCCAGGGTTGTGAGTACTGTGAGTTAAAATGTCAATAAAATAACCTTGCTGGGAGTTGCTGTCAAAGCAACCCAGTGAATACTGGGCAAAATGTAGGAAAGGAGGGGGAGGGGGCAGCTTTCTTTGAACTACGTGTCACTATGTGTAGAACAGAAGAAGAACCAGGAACTTAAGCTTTTTTCCCCCTCCTATTGATTCAGTGTCTCCTTGCTGACCTGGTAGCTGTGATTATGTGCTGACCATGGATGTATGTTTCTATCCAGGCGCTTGAGTCAGAGACCCACAGCGGAGGAGCTGGAACAGAGAAACATCCTTAAACGTGAGTGTCTTAAAGTTGTATAATTCATTATCTCTACCTGCAGGTGTGGGGAAAAAAAAAAAAAAAAAAAAAAGCCTCCTAACCGTTGCGTGGCGCTTCATGAAACACACTGTGTGAAGCATGACTCCATATTTGTAGCAGTCTTTTGTGCACACATATAGTGCAGCCTGGTGATTTGAGAGATGTAGTTATGTGAAAGCTAGTGGCATACATCGCTCCCTTTTTTTTTCTTTATTTTTTTTATTCTCTTTCCTCCTTGGTCTGCCTTTTCATCTGAGGCAGGCAGGCAGCAGGGCTCCCTCAGGAGTCATGTCTAGGGAGGCTGGTTTCTTAGCTCAAACACACACTGTATCAGAGAGAAGCAGTTCTGCTGCCTGGGACTCTGCGGCTCTCACATGAAAGGCTGATTTACCAGCGGTTCCTGCGCTCCTAGAGGCTCCTGCGTGATTGGCAGGGTGCAGGAGGAAAAAAAAACACAAAGTCGGAGAATTCATGAGTGACAAGCCGTGTCCTCACTGTCACTCAAACGCATACAGTAGCAAGGTTAAACAAACGGGGCTTTGTTTTCAGGAGAGATACCCTCTGGAATCCAAAAGTATGCGACGTGCTATAGCTGCAGTATGCGTTCAGCACAAGCACAAATGCAGTTTGACTGCTGAAGCTCTTGCAAACAGGAGCAGTGTCCTGCTATGCTCCTTGTTTACTCTCGTCTCTCCTTTTAATTTGTTCCTCTGAGCTGGAGGGTGTCTGTCTCTCTAACTGACTTTGAACATATAGTACAAAACACGAAGGACTTTTAGGGAAATGTAAGACCTTAACGTGATCAGCATTTTTTCCTTGTTAAAGAAATGCATTTCAGTTCTTAAATTAGGTTAATAACTTGATCATAAACATGGACCAAAAAGCCCTGGGACAACTTGAAAGGAACAAAGCAATCATTCTCCCCTGATACCCATTCCTAATAGCATTAAACAGCCAATAATGGAAACTATTTTAGGATTTAAGAAACTTATCCAGTTTAGTCTGAATCTAATGATATTATGCATATTATGCAAATGCTGTGTTTGTTCCCCTTTCAGTAATTTCGAAACATTCTGTACCAAGTCCACTTTTTGACTGTGCCTGTACTCGCTGTATAACTCTCACCCTCTGCTTCCCTGCAGCTCGCAATGAGCAAGAGGAAATGGAGGAGAAGAGGGAGATAAAGCGAAGGCTAACACGAAAGGTGAGTCCAAAATAGCTCCAAAGGTGCAAACACACGTTGGGTTTCTAAGGTGGGGGGTGAATGGTTGGCCAAGATAAACAAACCCTGTGACAGTGACTCATCTGTAGTGAGAAGCAAGAATCCTGTCCGTTATAGGCCTGTTGCTATTGTAGTCCTCAGGTCTCCCCCCAGGAGAATCTGGTGTCCTCGCTGCCCTTGGCGCCTTCAGCTTGTTGGCTGCCAAATTCTTCGACCCCATAGGGAGGTGTTGAGCATGTTCCCATCACTTTCAATTAGATTATAGCACTTTCTGCTCACCTGCAGACATGCTGCTCAAAACAAACATCTCACAGCTGTCGGAGGAATTACTATTGAATGCATCACATGCCTTATTGTATACAGTGTGACACTTCACAGCCTTGTGGTGCTGTATTTGTGTTGCTCCCACTACTGTGTATCGCACTAACTACTCTACGCATTCACATAACATTGCTCATGTGAGTAACCAATTAGCATTTTTGGATGTAAATATAGTACATGAAGTATTTCATCACAAGTACTGAATTTTTAAGAAAAGAAAAAAAATGTATTAATTAATAGATCACCTTAAATGATCTATTGGTATGTTGTTTTACATTTGTTGTTTTTCTAATGTTTATATTTTTCCATTCAGATCACAATTGGTACACGATAATGTAATTGGTGCCCTTAGCTGTGCTATGACACTTATCAGTGAATTCAGCTGTACAAACAAGACACACAGTGGAAGGTGCTTAAGTGATAAACTAGTCTATTCCCTGTCATTTTAATAAAGGACTTGCACTCTAAAGACAGTCTGCAGGAAGTCATGTTAATTTAACACACTGATGCAATAAGTGTCCTGACTCCCAGAGCAGTGTGAAATTGAACTCTTCTCCTGCACACAGCTGAGCCAGAGGCCCACTGTAGAGGAGCTGAGACAGGCCAAAATTCTCATCCGATTCAGTGACTACGTGGAGGTGTCAGATGCCCAGGACTACGACAGGCGCGCAGATAAGCCCTGGACCAGGCTCACAGCAGCTGACAAGGCCAGTATCATTTACACTTATTCTATACTTAAATTGTAATAATCTTTTAAGAATCTCAAGATCCCTTCTTGTCTGTTTTTCAAATTTCTTTAAACACCATCATGCCCCACCCCCACCCTCACCCATTCTGTACCTCATATGGTGCAGAAGAGTAATGGTAGGAGGTAGAAGGATGTGTTCCTCCCGTGTTGTTACCGTCAGTTCCACCGTCAGCTGTTTGGTTCCCCTTTCGTGAGTAAACACCCTGGAGCAGTCCTGCTGCTCACTGCCCAGCGGCCTGGGCTTCTGACTTTTAATGAGTTCTTGATTTATTTTTTTTTTTAAGGAGCAGCGATGCTGCCTCCTTCGCTTTGGTGATGTGCAGCTCTGAACACGCCAGGTCACACCTGAGGACCACTCATGTGAAAATCACCGGGATTCAGCGTTTTGATTATGCAACAACTCCCCTTACATAAGAGAGTAATCGGACGAGCAGTGCCTCAGGACCCTCAGCAGCAGCAGCGGCGGTGCTCTGCTGACATTTTTTTCTACCATCTAGCACAGATTTGAATATTGTTTGCTCTCCTGTCGCAGAAGCATTCTCCCCAAGGCTGTAGACGTCCCCTTGAGTCATGCTGAATAGCAAAAGCAATGACATCACCCGGCTGGGTTGTTGTAACACATGACATTTTAGAGGGGATGTAACATTATTAAAAAGGCAAAAAACACCATTTATTTCCTGGAAAACTGACTCATCGTCTCTTTGAAGATCTGTTAGCAATCATCCTGCCCCTGGGCAAGGCACTCAGCACTCCACTGCTCCTGTGGTGCTACTTAGAGGCCATGATTCACAGGGCGTTGTTCCAAATGTCAATTTGTAGAACTTCATGAATGGGAAAGTGTTTTGGTTTAACGTTTAACGTATACTAACCTCAGTTACCCCAGTCTGCTGCTATAAATGTGCAAGACGCTTTTGTAGCCAAATTTTCAACTTTGGAAAACAAAAAAATCTCACAAGCAATAGACTTT
Source organism: Scortum barcoo (assembly GCA_023238725.1). Taxonomy (NCBI): domain Eukaryota; kingdom Metazoa; phylum Chordata; class Actinopteri; order Centrarchiformes; family Terapontidae; genus Scortum; species Scortum barcoo. Next base: position 14,504,655 of record CM041533.1, on the reverse strand, counting down.
TCTGAACTTGAGCTGTTGTGGTCAAGGCTGGAGAAAAAGGAAAGAGGTCTCACAACTTCCAGAAGCTGAAGAACAAGAGAGGCTGCATCTGTTCATCCACTCCATGCCAAAACAGTGGAGCAGTGCACAGAGCCATGTTACAACGACAACAAGTGACTGTGATCAGCTGAAACTGTGCTGACTAATGTGGATTCAGCAGGTGTCAGTCAGTTAGTAGGCTATATAGATAGAACATAAATAGATCATGCTGAAATACATTAAAGATATAATTCTGCCATATAAATTAAAGTCGTAATCTTTAATGTGTGTATTTGTATCAGTTAGTCAAGAAAATGGTGATTCAGCCTATGGCCCACTGATGTATTTTACAACCTCGGTGTCTCCAGCAACTTTCCTGGAAGAGTCACAAGAGATGCATAGTTAAGAATTTAACAGGTTGTTTAAAGCAACAGACTCTCTCTTCAACTCACCTGTGTGTGACGCCAAATACTGTTTCTTTTCTTTTTTTTTTTTTCCAAAGTCTCTGCTGGGTTGTGAGTGAATGTTTACTATGGTGGCCATACAGATAAAAGGTTCATTGACTATAAATAATAAAACTTGGGAAGTGATGTCCAAAAAGACACTTGCAATTACAGAGTATGACCACAGGTGCCGTGAAAGACAACAAAATGAAACTCTTTGAGATTGAGTTTTTGGGAATGCTCTAAATAATTTTGAAAAAATAATAAATTGCTAAAATATATGTTGTTTTTGTTCATAAAAATAATACATTATGAAAGGTTTACAAGTAATATGATTTTAATATTTGGCCTAATCTGCCTTATGTAAATGCTGGGCTGCTAAAGACCTGAGGTATAGGAATGTTTGAAAAACACCCATGCGTTGAGGGATTAAACATGAAATCACGCAACTGTGTCTCTTCAGTCAGACTTCTGCTTGCTTGATTTCCACTGTTTCCCTTGATTTGCAGCTGTTTTGTCTTACTGAAAATGTGTATATGATCTGGAGCTTCTGATCCAAGGACCGACAGCCTATAACACCTAAATATACTGCGCAGCTTTGGATTTCTAAAAATAGACATGTATTTGTCAAATCTAAAAATGTCATGCAAGTCTATAGTATTGCCACTTCATTATAGTTAAAAACACAAGATGACAACCCGAGTAGACCAGCAGTTGATTGTATATTGTTGTCCATGCTCTTAAATGTCTCGAGGAGGAAATCAATGCTCTTGTGACGTGAGAAGAGAATTGAGCAGAATCATTCATGGCCTCCAGATAAGCGTAAATGATGCATGAAGCATGCTAAAAGGAGGTAGAGTCTGAGCTCAGAGGCTGCAGTTTGTGTACTAAGCCTCTGCAGCTTTTCTCAAATTTCCCCCTCGTTTGTCCTCTGCAGGCAGCTATACGGAAGGAACTCAACGATTTCAAGAGCAATGAGATGGAAGTGCACGAGTCAAGTCGCCATTTAACCAGGTAACGTGTAGAATGCATTAATTCACATGCGACTATGCGTGCCTTTTTAATATCCGCTCATGCACAGCTGTTTGCATGCTGGAGAAATCAGCTGCCCAGCGCGAGGTGATGAAATGCAATGAAATGTTTGAAACAATATACTTTTTTTTTTTTTTTTCCCTGCTCATCTTTTAGGTTTCACAGACCATAGTAGACCACCACTGTCTCGAGCGGCGCCAGACCGGCGCTCTCCTCCACTGAGAACCTTAAGTGCTGGACAGTAAAATGGTGCCCGTTTCTACAATAAGGCCATGTCTTCTGAAATGCCTTTTTCAAGATCCACACAACTGAGTCGGTACTACGCTCCAAGATGCAGACACCCACTATTCCATCCACTGTAGTAGCACATAATGACTCCAGTTGATTCACATCGCCCCTATATGGAATTTGCTCGACTGTCACTTAAATCTCTCAGCTGAGCTCTCAGGCAGGCGCTCAGTTCTGTGGCGATTGGACAGCGGGAGAGTTTTTGTTTGCGACTGACTGACACTTTCGACATCTACCGAGGGCAGCAGTACCTTGGTCCATCAATAAACACCAGTGGACTTGTCTCAGTGGAAATGTTTTTATCCCTCTTCTTTATTATGCCGTCACTCTGGACTCCCCTAGCCCTTACGGCCAACTCTGAGCAAGTATGCAGGGTTGATTGTTCCGAGCTCGCTCCATCAGCAGGAGATCCATCTTTACTCCACCTGTTGGGACTCTGGAATCGGCTTGGACAGACGCAGGAGAAGGGAGGGAGGGGTCCAACATTAGAATCATTTGCAATATTTTTTTTTATTCTGCTTTTCCTAGGCTATGGCACCCCCTAGAGCCCCTTCTGTGTCATTACTATGTAGTCCTGATTTCTGTCCTTCCCCTCATATGTGCAATTCTCACCGTACCGACAATGTTGACATCTAATTGCTAACTGTGAATTCGAGAGTTCGGGCGCACGCCTGTGCTCTCTCCAAATGTACATTTTGTTTATACTAAAGAAGGAAAGTTACATTTAATGAAGAATCATGCTTGACCAAGTTTCATTCATGTCACAATCTTATAAATTTAATGTACAAATTGCAGCTGGCAGACGTGTTCTGGTTCCAGTGTGGCAACAATTATCTGTTTTATATGTTTTCTTTTTTCAGTTTTTAATTGTTTTTGATAGAGGCACTTGCATCATAAATGATAAATGTACATGTTGTAGCTCTTTGAGCTGGCTCACCATGTTATCTCTGTTACATCTTTTTTTGTTTGTTTGTTTGCAGTAGCCTGTGTTTAATGATCTTCGCTCATAATGTGCATTGTATTATACACTTTACTTTTATACTCATGTTATTATACGCTTTTGACCAAGCAATATCTGTTGTTTGTAGAAAAAAGGTTAAACTACAGGTGTATTCCCCACCTTTTTTTTTTTTTACTGTGCTTATACAGTACGCCTCACTTCAGGGTTTTAATTTTCTTTTTTACTTTACTTTAGAAAGGCTTTATTCAGGAGGATTTTCTCTGCATTTTTCTTGACTGAGCCACCAGAAGAATCTGCCTCGTCGACAGCTTACCAACACATTCGGACAGGATTTGATTCAGTCTCAGATCTGCAATTGAACCTGATGATGCATTCTCAATTTTGAAACACGAGTACAGATTTTAGTGAATTCACTGAGTCAGGATTTTTAAATTTTTATGAGATTCTTTGCACTGTTGAGAGTTTGGCTTTACAACGGTCACTGTTTTAAGGTCAGGGCCCAAGTGTGTAAAATATCGCTGGATTTCTGATCTGTGACCATTTTGTTTCTTCACTTTAACGGTCTTGTTACCTGATCACTGATCCTTACACCAGTGTTCCAATGCTCATAAGCTTTATGTACACAGAATATTTTTATTATTTTTTACTGTATTACTTTCAAAGTTGCAATATGAAATTCTTGTTTTGTCAGATGAGGAAAAGCAGTAGGGGTGAAAGGCCTTCGGCCACCTACTATAATGCATCTGTCTGCAAAGGAAAATGTGTTCTCCCTCATTTTCAAGGTCTCGATCAGTGATGGATAGATGACCCAATGAAACCTGGGAACCGAGAATGTGGAAAATTGTTTTGCACTTTATGGTTTGTATGTGAAACGGTGGGGTTTTATTAGAGTTTGGAGCAGTTTTCTCCTTAGAGTCAGTACACAGGTCATGTCACATTGCTCCCTTTTTTTTTTTTAATAAAAAAATTAATTGGGTCATCTAATCTTAGAGACTTTGAAAAATTAGGTACTTTTTGTGTTAGAACCAGCTTCTGTATGATTCCAGCATCATGCCATTATTTGAAATTTTCCATCCATAGGGTTTAGTACAATAGAGCATAATAGGAATGAATTCATACAAATGCGCTCCAGTTCTCATTTCAGCTCTAAGAAACAAACCTGAGCCACCGGGCTGAGCATGAGGTTTTTTCCATTTTGCTGGAATCAAGGAACATGAATTCAGCAATAATCTATTTCCTTTTACATGTTGGTGGAGCAACCGAACAAATTTGAAAGTGTTCCTTTTTTTCATTTTTGAAATACAGAATACCATGTAAAGGATACATCATGCCAATTAAATTCCACTTCTGAATGCATTTGCAGTGTTTGAATTGAATTATTTGAGAAAAAGCACATTCCTATCAATTAGATTATTGTGACTTTTATTACAGTTGGCTGCTCTTTTCACAAGTTTTCCATAGAGGTACTTGACCGAAATGAGATATTTTGGCATTGAGCTCAGGCGGAGATAAGTGTTTAAGTTGTGCAAATACCTACACCTGAACTCAATGGCAAAATATCTCATTTGTTCAGGTTATTCCCCATTTCACTCGTACTCGTTGTCCTGTAAGACCATGTAACAGCACAGCAGAAGAGCTCTTTTAATGACCATCAGTGTACAAACAGGCATGTGAGTATTGTTTGAAGACAGACTTAAAAAACTTACCTTGTAACTGCAGTCACTTTTCATAAACTGTTACGAATCCCTACATATGGAAGAGATCTGAAACCTAAAAGAAAAAGCACTTAAGAATTATTTTCTGCAGACTCTCCACTGATTTAAATGTCACCTTGATAAACAAAACCTGAGGCTGATTTGAGTTTGAAATACTAACAAAAAGCTTTTTTTTACATTGGCAAACAAGTGCAAACTGATATGCAACATTTACATTTATACAACTATATTCACAGTATTTACAATCTGCATTTTTGAGCTTCCAAGACAACCAGATTAAATGATACCACTGTACTTGAGTATTTTAATGTAATGCAACTTTATACTTCTACTCCACTACATCTCAGAGGCAAATATTGTACTTCTTTACTGCCTCTGTCTGGCAGCTTTAGTTAATACATTCTGTTTTAGATTACAATGTGTCATTGTAATCTGTAATCTGTCATCTGTAATACGTGTCACCCTTTCTGTTCAGGGTAAAACCATGTCTCCAAATACAGTGATGTTGAATTGAAACCTTTCTGACACCCTGAAAGTGTTTCTTTATGGGCTGAGAAAATTCTACTTCTTACACTATATAAACCATTTAAAACCCCTCTTGGATTGGCTGGAAAATGCATAATCACAGAGCTGAAAACCTCACATGGACAGCGACACTACAAATAAATCATGATCTTAAAAACTGCTATGCATTGCTGTGGATTAAACCACCAAAAGTATATGAAGAAGTTAAAATGAGTACAACCTTAAACATCTACTGCAGTAAAATGCAACATACGCATTAAAGCAGCAGTGATATTAATCCAGAAACAGATATAACGTAACACCAGTAGGATCCATTTGACTACATTTGATGTACATTTTGCTGATGACATACTATTTTGAATGCAGCAGGACAAAGAGCACTTTCATTGTGCGGTATTAGTTCTTCTTCTCCTATAAAAGATATGTACATCTGGGATGACCTGAATAAACAGAGAAACCACACTTCCTCCTGTTCGGAGTGGCTTCTCCTTCAATAATAATAATAAATAAATAATCAATAATAAAAGCTCAGGTCAAGCATCGCGGTTTGCTCCACTAGATGGCGAGAAACACGGCGGAATGAGAGCGGGCGGTGTGAGCCGGCCTGCACGGCCTTGTGAAATGGCGTCCTGATGAGATGGTGCTCAAGTCATCTGCTCAGTCACCACCGGTCCGACACAAACAGACCTGCGGGGAGGCGATTCATTAGAGGGAGATAACCTCACGGCGCGCAACTTTATTTAAAGCGAACCCTTGTGCAGCAATGTGTCATATTCAACAGCTGATAAGTTTAGTCTGTGTGTGTGCGCGCACTGATTATACTAAGTGTTTTGGTGTGTTTTCTCTCTCCCCCTCGCAGTGCGCACCTCTGGAGATAACACCACAGCAGATAAGAGGCAGTACTCCGCCTGCCGCGCACCAAACAATTTATACGAGCTATGTTTACGCCTCTCGTCCGCTCACCGCCTCACTCGCCTTCGACCGGCGCGGGGCATCACGGGAAATGTATTTCGCGGCGCCGTTTCTGCTCCCTCCGCGGCGCACGCCGGCGCACTACACCTTCCACAAGCCAGCGCGTTGTTGTCGCCGACCCCCATCTTGTGTCCCTCCTCATGAATATATATCAGGGCGGCATTTGCGTAGGAGGTCGGCCGACGTTCATTTCATATTCCGGCGCCGTGCCTCGGTCTAAATGGGACGCACAGTCACGTCTCCGCCCTGATCGGTCCCTGCGCGCCCAGCCTCTTCCCAGCGAATTCAGTCGGTAAGAGAGAGAGAGAGAAAAAAAGAAAATGTGTTTTTTCGGGAGCAGCGGGGGAGACTCCGACGGGGGAAAGGGAGGCGAGAAGTGAATGACTACCAGTGGAATAAGTCGGCAACACCGCCCAGTCGGCGGACATTTACCGCGGCGTGCACGTACTCGGGCTTTTAAATGTAGAGGCTGGACCCAAGTGCGCACCGTTATTTATTTCGAGTGGGGGACTTTTCATTGGCACAGATGGAAAGTGTGCAGGCTGCCGCTGAGGACGGCGCGTCGGACGGAGGCGCGACCAAGTTCATGAAGAAGCCCAGCGGAGCGTCTGCCGCCCCGGGAGCTCCAGCGGACGATGGCAGTGGACGCTTGGCACCCTCCCGCGTAGAGGCGAGGAACGGGAACGGCCTCTCCCACGGCGCCTCCACCACCACCACCGCCTCCTCCTCCTCCAACAACGCCGCGTCAAGCCGAGCCGCGGCCACCAATGGCCGGGGCTCGTCCGGCAACTCCAGCTCTCTCCTGCTGAGGCGGAGGCGCTTGAAGAGGAACCTCTCCGCCGCCGCGGCCGCAGCCACCGCCGCCTCGGCTGTCACCGCCGCCAAGATGAGCTCGGCCCTCTCCTCCGCGTCCCTGCACACCCGGAGCCTGGACAGGAAGACGCTGCTGAAGCACCGGCAGAACATGCAGCTGCAGCCCGGGGACCGCGAGTGGGTGCGGGCGGACCTCCACCGGGGCTCCGTGCATGTCCACGACAGACTGACGCCCTCGCATCCCAGACCGGTGCTCTGCACGATGGACACCACGGCCGGCGAGGTGGCGCTCCGTCTGAGCAAACTCTGCGGCAAGTCGAGCTCCGTCATGCGCATTTTCTGCAAAGACACCGCCAAGACTGACCAAAATGGCAACTGCAACGTGAAGTATGAATACGGCGACGGCTCGCGCGAGGTGAGCGAGGACTCGGGGGCCAAGTGCGACCACCTGCCCCCCCTGGAGCCCACCGAGCTGGGGGGCCGCCCGAGCGACAGGCTGCGGCTGCTGCTGGTGGAGAACGGGGACGAGAGGCGAAAGCAACAGGACGGGAAAGTTTTCACCCCGGAGTCCGCCGAGTCCCGCGACAACATCGCCTGCTCGCTGTCGGACCTGAACTCCGCCGTGGACACCCCCAACGACGACGACTCGGAGCTCCGGAACGGCGCCGACAGCTACGGACTCAACTCGGGCTCGGACGTGGAGAGCAGCGCCTTCGACGACCTGAGCTCCGGGGCCCGGCTCAGCGAGCACAGGGACTCCCTGAGCGATGACATGGTCCTGGGCACGGAGGCGTCCATCCTCAGCCCCTCCTTCGACAGCGCCACGGAGGGCCACGACCTGTACGGCAGCTCCTCGGACGAACTGGAGCTCGACTGCCCGGCGTCCGGCTCCGGCCCCGGCGGGGAGCCCCTGTCCCAGCACCACGCCAACGGGATCAGCGACATGGAGCACTTAAAAAACATGACGAACAACAACGTGGGGCTCAACCTCAGCCTGCCGCCCAGCAGCAGCGCCGGCTCGCTGTCAGGAGCCTGCTCCACAGGTAACACACCTGACGGCCAGGACCCGGACCGCGGCCAGGCTGCTCTGAAATCGGGGCAGACTGCGGACCACGGCGGGGATTCCTGTGATTCCAGCCCCACGCTGTATGTTCAGCTGCACGGTGAGGCCGTCAGGAGGCTTAGCCCAGACGAGAGGCCTCTGCAGATCCAGAATGACTTTCTCTTTAAGCTCGGATTTAAGGACCCGTGGAGAGTTCAAGAGGAAGGGCTCAACACGGAGATCGGCTCCTTGTTACGGTTCTATGCAGGTGAGTGAAGTGATGCGCTCAGATATGATCACATCCTCTCAGCATCAGGTTCCTGCTCAGCCTGAGTCCTGCTGAGGCCTTTTCTGTCTCTCTCTCTCTCTTTTTTTTTTGCACACAACATCGTTTGGACTGCTGCTCTGTGGTGTTGTAGTAACAGGTTGTAAACCTGTGTCATGAGATGGGGCAGGTGTATTCATGTAGGTGCATGCTGTAAGGTCCTTATAACAGAGTAAAGCAAGCCCTTGTTTTTGCTGAGGCAGGAGGGCAGTGCACGTTTTAACACCGGCCACACTCATAGTCAGTGGTTTAGTAGTAACTCATAGTCTGGTGTTTTAAATTGTTGTAGGACAGAAAAGAACAAGCCTGCATGCTCCAGGTATGACTGACACACACTGTTTGTGAACGCTGTCAGGTGAGGTGAGTGCAGCACGAGACCTTTGCTGGTAACTTCAGCAGCAGCGTAGAGGGTTTTTATTAAAAGTCCATGTTCAAGTTTAACTGTGTGGTGGCATGAATAGGTCAGAGGGAGGTCACGGTCCACATGGCTACTGGTTTTCCAGATCTACCTTACCTCAGGGATTTCTTTTTTACATTTTCAGGTCTTTTTTAATGTTTGTTTGTTTCTTCTATCCTGGACTGTCTTTGTCGGACTGCAGCAGCACACTGTGCTCCCATGGACACGCATGACATGGCCACAAAGCCATCACCACAACTTATGGTGCTCAGACATGGGGCCCTTTCCGGCTTTTGCCCCATTATCATCCTAATGAAAAGGCTGAATGCCTTTGTGGTTGGATGGAGAGTAGGGGTGGGAGCAGTATGGCTGGGAGGACCATAAACCCTCTCTGTGGACCCAGTGAATTCTGGTCATTGACATGCGGCACGGTGCCTGTCCCACTGGCATCCAGCACTGCTACTGTCACACTAACTAACTGCCTGCCAAGCTGGGTTAACATGCTCCTCCACAGCTCAGGAAGCCCTTTTCTTCACCGCGCCACTGCCTCCGCCACTGCTGCCATTGCTGTCGCCGTTGAGGAAAGTGAAATGGGGGAGGCAGTGAAAGTGTCTGGTGAGGACAGTTAAGGAGAAACTGTTTTTTTTTTTTTTTTAAGGGGCCGAAATATAAGAGAGAGAGGCGCTAATGCTCTCTAGCTTCCTGTCCCGAGAGGCTGTTGAGCTAGAGGTCACTCGATACGAGGCTGAAAATGGCCACATGTGCTCCCATTCACAGTCACATGTGCTCCGTGACCTATTGTGCTCTTGAATGCTGGCTTGCTCGAGGTAGAATGATTTCATTTAGATAGCATCATATGGCAAGGCTGTACGCTGGGGCTCATGTGGACGGATGTTCATTTAGGGGAAAAAAAAACAAACAAATGTCCTACAGGAGCCTGTGCAGTCAACAGCAGCAGCGGCTAAAGGCAGGCAAAAGTAGCCCTGATGCCCCTCTGAGGGCGACGCCTCCACATCCCATGTGAGACAGCTTAACCGTGGTCACCTGAGGTCTCTCTCTCTCTCTCTCTACGCCACAACCCCCCTAACCCCACAGCCAATAACACCACTCAACACCCAGGCTGCAGTCTGTACAAAAGGCCTAATTCTCATCCAGCCACGTAGAGAGGGACACTGAGGAGAACTTTCACTCTCACACACACACACAGATGCGTTTCCCTGTAAAGAGAAAGCAGCGCTGATGCTCTCGTGACACATCTGGCCCACTCCTCTGCCGTATCCTTGATGATGGCATGTGAGGAATGTACGCTGGCTCGTCTAGAATGTCAGGCACGTCTGCTGAGGAGGAAATGCAGCGAAGGGGGAGGCGTCTGGGATGAGGGAGGGGGCGTATGAGGGGGGGATGCCGCGCTGACACATGTTGAGCTGACTTTGAATTGTCGCCCTGCCCAGATAGTGGAGATGGGCCCAGTCTCAGCTGACTTGCTGGCTGACTCTCAGGCGCAGCTGCCACAACTGTAGACCTCAGTCCCACTAAGAGCCTTTTTGTCTGCATGCCTGTGCATGCAGAGCAGACTTTGATACAGGAAGTCCAGTATCTTAACCCTTGTTTTATTGCTCAATGGCCCAATAGGAGCGCAGCACAGTTTTAATGCTAGATATAACCTAGATATTAAGTATATGAGCAGGCCGTAAACTGTAGTGCGTCTTTAATAAGAGCGACGGATGAGGTTCTCAGCACTCAGCGTGATTGGAGAAGTGGGAGGACGACAGGAGGAGGTTGTTAAGTTGCGGGGTTGCCATGGTGCGTCCAGCCAGATCATTTTGGACAATCCAGAGGCCAGTTTGACTTTGAAGGGTTCAGGGCACGCTTTGAGTGCACAGACTCTGCAGTGGCCAGATGAGAGAACTCACTTTGCCCTGCTAGACGCACACTGATACACACACACACACACACATGCACACATGCATGTACAGAAGGCTGCCTAGATCAAAGGGCCGCTGTCCTCTTTGGCAGGCTGACGAGTGATCCTTTCAGAGCTGCCCACACAGGAGCCTCTTGTAATGCCGAGCCAGCTTTATTGGAGTTTGAGTACAAGGGAAAAGAGTGCAAAAAAAAAACATGCACAGACTCATATAATCAATACATTCACGTTCTGTTGCTGAGAGGCCCTTAAATGCCACAGCTTTAAATAAAAGAATACTTTCATAAGATTTTTTACAGATTTTGCCCAGCATGCACTCAAGTCGCTGTCATGATGTAATTGCCCACTCAGGTAAAAGTATAGGGGTCAGGTCGGTGTCGCTCAGTAATGGGGCTGCTGCCGGGGACAGGAGATCCTCAGCCCAGCAAGTAATGAAGCTGCCCCCCTGCTTGGATGGCCCTGGTCACTTACCCAGAGGTAGCAGTGTTTGTGTGTCTCTGTGTGTGTGTGTAGACCTGCAAGGAAAGGAAACGCCATGCTGAACCCTAACACACACTGGCACAGGGTTTCCCTAGATGCGGAGAGACCCAGCGTTCTTAACCAAACCAAAGCAGTGCGCTAAATTATTTAGGTTCATTAGCCTACTCGGCCTCGCAAACACTCTCATCCGCTCTCACTTCAGCATACCCACAGAGTTTTGTGAGCTTTCTACGTACCCTATTAAAGTTGAAATGTTTGCTTTTTAAAAGCAGTTTCTTGTTAATCTAAAGTGGTGTTATGATTTGGCCTCTTTTATGAGGCAAATTAACGACCACTGGCACACAGTGGCTCAGAAACCATCAAGGTATTAATTCCTTTCAGCTCCGTGCAGGTTTATGGCTCAAGCATCTGTGGAGCAGAGTCGGGTTCGATAACGGCGCTACACCCAATTTCAGGAAATTCCCATGTTGTTTTCAGTATCCGCCAGCAAGGTGAACTTGGCAGGACGAGTTGTTCTTGCAGAACTAATAAAAAAGCGGAGATATCTAATTGAATGTTGCTGATAACGACTCAGCTTTTACAAAACAAAAGCGTTCAATATACGTGCGTACAGATTCTGATTTCACAAACGTTGTGCGATCGAGATTAGTTATGTGAGTTATGTCCCGGTTTCTCAAAATAACATTATATGGTGCACCTTTTTTATTGCATGTTTTTAATAGAAAGTTTTCTCTACAATAATTCTCAAAACAGATTTTCATTTTATGCCCATTTCCTCACCACTACTGATTCACACATTTTCACAATTCAAATAATAACATACTGTTTTATTGCTTTGGGGCCTAGCTACAACTTGAAGGCTAACATTTCACAGGTTCTGCATTTTTGTCCTCATCTGGACTTTACAACATCTTTAAATGACAGATGATCTTTTAAAGAACTAAAACAGCGTGTTCATATTGAGACTTTATCCTTTAAATGCGTACTTGGTGTATTTATTCATACTTTGTCACTTGTTGCTTATCAGCGGTTTTCTGTAGATTATCGTTTGTCACATGAGCCACCTGTTTTCCTTATCTAAACTCTTGATCACATTCCCAGGGCTATTGGTGTGAAAAAGAAAACAAGCAAAATGTCAGTATTGTCAGCTGACATTATAGAAATATCGTCGATGCTGATCAATTTGTGGCTTTAAATTCTGACCATATTACTGAATTAAAAGTTTTCATCAGTGATTAGAAGCATTAAATAAGCACTCTGCTCATAACCAGGGAAAGACAAAAAGAAATCTTGACAGAGGCCTGAGTAATGGAAGTCCCGCTCGACTCCCACTGATATGTCTATTTTCCATGTAGACACAAGATGTTAACATATTAGGAAGACAGTGATAGTTCAGTTACCCTAAAAGCTTAAAGGAATGTCAATGGAGGACTGTATCTTTCCACTGTAACCCTGGGCCCTCTCTGAGGAGGCAGCGGCCGGTGACGTGATGACTTAAAGGACTCTGCGGGGTTTAACGGCTTAATGAAGCTCCTGGCCTTCTCCGGCAGGCTGTGGCAGCTATTAAGGCGGCGAGGCACTCACTCTTGTCTTGTCCATGCCACATCGCTCTGTTCGTACAGTCAGCGTGCCAGATTGCTCCCACACTCACACTTTGCATCTCTATGAAAACATTTTCGAAGGCAGAAGGAGAACAGTCTGCGCAGAGTTTGTCATTGTGTTTTTCTTTTTTCTTTCTTTTTTTTCTTTTTTTTTTTTTTTTTAATGATCGCTCACTGGTTATCCTGGTAACAATATGAGGATCCCTCACTGTGGTTGAGTTTGAATGAGTTTTGCCATTCAAATGATGCCTCACTGGTCACCGGGGGGGATTTATGAATTGCAGCAAGCATTCAAGTGCCACCTAAATGTATAAAATGTGGCTTCGTTTACCAAACTGCAGCATCTCCATATATGCAAACGCTCCTGGGTGGAAGTGAGGCTACCTCATCCTTTCTCTCATCCATGTCCCGGCCTGACAGCTAATGGTCTTTCTAAATGGCCTATTGCTGAGTCATTATGTAATTGTGTAATCAGATTTCACACGTTCCAGAGCTCAAATCCAATACGCATGTGTCGGTGTGCACTGAGGGTGTATTTATTTATTTATTTATTTTATTATGTGCTCCCTAGAGTGTGTGTGCCCCAAGATAAAAGCGCGCAATCAAGGAATGGATTTATGCATTTCATGTCGCTTCACGTGCGAGCCACATGTGTAGAAGTGGTCTTAAAAGCGAGATGCGGCCAGTAAAGCTTCAGCTCGGAGCTGGGATGCGCGTATCTCAGGATTCACTCTGTGTGTGTGTGTGTGTGTGTGTGTGTGTGTCTACTGAGGCAGACATGGAGAGGATGGTGGTGTCAGCTTGTAGCAGTTAAAGCCAGGGGAACTGTTTTCTGTCTAATATAGATTGCCTTCTTGGCTGACATCCTCCCACCCTCCTCTCCTCTCGCCGAATCTTCCTCCCTCTCTCAATTTCTCTCATGATCGATCCCCCTCCCTCTCCTCTTGCTATCGTTCCTCGCATCTCCTCCTCCCTCACACCATCTGACAGTTTCCATTTATCTTCCCATCTCTCTTTATCTCTCCCCAGCTTATTGCTTTCCTCTCCAAGATTCACTGGTCACCCTCATAATTGTCTCTTAAAAAGTATTATTAAAAGGCAAAAAAAAAAAAACAGAAGCTCAGGTAAGTATTTCTATAGGACCAGTATACTCTTTCTCAATGTCTTCTCTGTGTGTGAGTGTGCATGCTTTGGTGTACAGTGCCCCTGTCCCCTGTGGAAGTGGAAAAGTGGAAGTGGAAAAAAACACAAGGGTATGCAACAGAAATTGTCATCGCTTTGGGGTAAGCGGCTAAATCCAGGCTGAGTAATGTCATGCCGATATGTCACTCCTGTCCTGCCGCCTTATACTGAGATAGGGAATTGGAAGTGGTGTGGGGAAGGGCAGCGGCTCTTTCCTGCCTTATGGGAGCAACCCGGGCCTCTCGGCTGTCTGTCAAAACTGCCCCTTCCTCCCCAGAAACATTGGAGGGGTCGTCGTCAGCGTTGTTTACGGGCAGAGGCAGTGAAAAGGTTCTGCCTCCAGCGGGGTCACCAAGTGGGTTGACTGTCCCAGAGCGGCGCACCAGTCCTTGCCCTGACCACAGGCATGGGAGGGGGGAGTGGGATTAGAGGCAGGCCAGCGGGGGCTCACTCTCCACAGCTTTGATCAGCAGCAGCACAGCCTAATACCAGGCAACATCTGCAACTCTCAGCATTAAAGAGGCCCAAAAATTCTGATTAGGGAGGGACACACGCGGCCTGCTTGCCTGCTAGTGTACAGGACAGAACTGTGTCAAATCCTGGATGGGAGGTTTTTAAATACCACCGCTCCAGTGGCGCTTACGGTGATTTGTTTTACAAAGCCTGAGTCTGGAGAGAGAGAGAATTTCGCATTGTGTTTAAAATTTTCTTAGCATTTCATTTTCTTTAACGCACATTTGGTAATTACAAAAGGGTCGGATCACTTTTGGGGGCAGCTGGAGATTTTGTCTTTACAGAGGGACCTTCCTGCACGGGAGTAGATGAAGCGTTCGGCCAGTAGTGTTTCACGAATGGAGTTCAGAGCGTTAACCAATGTGTCCCTGAATATTTGTTTGTGTCATCTGTACACAGCTAGATAAGGTGTGTCTGGGTGGAGCTTCCATGGACTCTGCACTAATAGGAAAAGGGCAGAGTTGTTGATACTAAGTGACCTAGTTTAAAGTTCATCTCTCAAAAAATGCTGAAGCACTGGAATGATACTTCCTCATTGGCAAGTGTGTCTTTTAAGAGAGAGGCTTTGAGAGCAAACGGGAGGGCACTGTGACAACTTCACGGACGCACAGGTGCAACTTTGCACGGTTGCCGTGGTTAATGCACAGGGGCCAAACTTTGAGTCTGGAGGTAAATTCACAGTGCATCTTTTCTTGTAGATGCAGCAAGCCCAAATTTCTACTTCTTTTTCAGCATTACCCCAGTTAGTTGCAGACCCCCAGTTAGTTACACCTGTGCAGTCTAAGGTAGCACAATAGACCTGCAATAAGTCCTGCCTTTGTGTAACTTTGTATGCATTGTTTGCAGTATTATGGCTCGGCCGTCTGTGCCGACTTTCCTGGAGAAGGCGGCGCACAGTTTGGCTTTTATTGAAGCCTAGCGGAGCATGTAGCAGTTCAAGAGACATGTTCCTTGGGAGCTGGTGGAGAGCAAAACGGAGAGAAAAGAAGAGATAATGTTGGACTTACATTATCAGGTGGGAAGAAACACAACCCCAAACAAACGCTAAAGTTGCTCCATATCTGCCTGATCTGTAAATAGAAAACTGTTTGCCAACAAGTGTGCCATGTCAGCCCTTAATGCTTTGTATGTAAGCACTGTGTTTGCAGCTTGTTTTCACAGACCCCAAGGTGCTTAACAATAGGTTACTGAGGGTAAATTGTCATAAAAATGCAGAACGTTTTTGGTCAAATAACATTGTATTTTTTGCATAGTATTTTATGGAGTACAGTATTTCTCTGTCATGTGTAGTGAAATAGAAGCATGAAGTAAAAATCGAAACACTTAAGTAAAGTGAAAGTATCGTAGAGAAAGAGTTTCATTTGTGGTGTCTTTTCCCATAAATACAGTTGTTTCGGCTGCCACGCTGTTCTTTTCTAGCTCTCACTGCCTCTCAGTCCCACTGGTTAAAGACTTCCCCTCTTTAGTTCTTTTTTTTTTCTCTCACTATCCCCATCTCTCTCTCACTGCCAACCCCCCCCAACCCTCTCTCTGTCTCTCTGAGTGCCACTGTGTTCACATGGCCCCTGCATGTGACATGAAGCTGAGCCAAAACACCCCGGATGCCCGCTTCAGCCCTCCACTGTTCCAGACCTTGTTAAATTTTAAACAAAACAAAAGAAAAGGAATGGAGGGAGGGTTGGGTAACGGGTGTGGGGTTGGGAGGGGTGGCGGGGGTAGAAGGAGAAAAAAGGAAAGTGTGCACGTGGGGCCGGGGGAATGTGCAACAACATCACAATCTCATTCATTCACTCGTCCAGTCCCTGTGCATCATCGGGAGAGAGCAGCCCTTTAATTCCTGCTTGCTCTCTCTCTCCCTTCCCTTCCTTCACCCGCCTTGTGTGAAAGCCTCCCTCTCTTGTCTTCTCTCTCTCTCTCTGTTCTGAACTGGACTGATTGTAGCTTTAACCACAGATCTGGGGTCTGATTACTCTGTGGCCTGTCCTTCTGCGGGATTAAAGAACAACTGACTCTGTGGCTGCATGTCTACATGGGCGACTTCCTTCTCAGTTACCCCCGAGGCAATTGCTACCCATTGGATGCATTTTTAATACTGTATGGGACAGGAGAATAGCTGGACCAGAAATAATGACAGTCACTGTTTACCTGTGTTATTGCTTGTGCTCTTCCCCTTCTATGAATCTCCTTATTACTCTCCCTCTAATAGAAAGTCTCCCAGACCAACACAGCATCCCAGTGGCTCGCCGCCAGATTTAGCTAAGCTACGAGAGTCCTTCATAGCTTCTGATAATGAGCGGCAATAGAGGTTGAGTACAAACAACAACGATGGACCTATCTGCGTGTCAGCGGTCCACTCTCGGGGGGTGGGAATCTCAGAAAACTGGAAGTGGTCTGACTGCCTTTCACTGTGGATTACAGGCTAATAATTCCAATAGGCGATACAAATTATGTCATTGTCACCGCACACTGCTCATATAAAGTCAGCTTCCTGGCATTATGCATAATGCGTTATGATGGATGAGACACTGGAATCTGCTGGGACAAATTTGTTGGCAAACGGCAACCAACCGCACGAGTTGTTGTTTCGTGTCATTTATGGAGGTCAAGTCACTTTCAGTTGAGCCGAGTGATAAAACTCACAGCGCCTTTCTCCCTCGCAGATTAATGGTTAAAAAGTGTGCCAGCTTTGGTGTATTTGGGATATTAAATGGAACAGATACTTTACTTTCATATTCTTGTTTATGAGCAAAACAAGTTCAGACAGGAGCCTGGAGCAGGCTGCTGTTTTTTTTTTCGGTCCGCCCAGCAGAATATTCATCCCACCAATCGCACACACGTGCTCCTCATGATATTACAGTTCAGCACACTGCTCTGGTATTCACACTGTCTCTCGCTCACCCCACTGCTATTCTAGTACTGCATCTATGAAAACGTTGCTGCCGCCTACTTAAATCTGCTTTTCTCTACTCAGGAATCTGTCTGCTCATTGATTGGTAGCACATGCTCAGTGCATACACGGCACATAAATCACATCTGTTCACATCTGTTGTAAAGTAATGTGTAATTTTTTTTGTTTGTTTCACACATGCTTTGAGATCACTCCAGCACAGCACATAAAGTTTAATAAGAGAAGTCTTTGTCACAGACACATAACATCATTGTTTTCACCTTTGACCTTTGGACATGTGACCCTGCTGCTTCTGCTCACTTATTATGCCCACACTCTCTAAATTAGACAACATAACTGAGTGACAGACATGCTGACACATGCTGACAGGCTACAAACACACAGCCTTGATTACAGCACGAAGAACGTGGAGAAGGGGGGATTTAGTTTCTGACACTACTGTAATTGGAATTTTTACTTATTACCTCAATAATTTTAGCTCTCTGACACAATATGAATCCCTTGAGTATCGATGTTAGAATTCTCTTGCCACTTTCAGTGTTGCAAAAATAAGAGCGTGGCCTTTAGAGCTGTATAATGCACACTTAAGACGGTTCCTAAATGAAGAATTAGGTCATTTGCGCTATGCTAAAAATCGGCAAATGTCATCACGTTGTGCCTAGTGCTGTGACACAAACAATCCATCTGATTATCTTTTGTAGTTTTGCTCTTTTATGACCTTTTAAATTTTTTGCCTCTAATGGACATCCGTGCCGGCCTCTAGGCTGGGTTAGTGGAGTTCTCGTTGTCTCCATTAATCCCTCAATTTCTGAGTGTCAAAAATAAGATTAAACTCCTTAATTAAATTAGTGACATGCTGAAATTAAGCAACATTAGAATTGCCTCAGTGAAATAAGAAGGTAATTTAGTTAGTAATTTTTACTTGAGGTCACGTAAAAACTTCCCTCCACTGTCCTTATGCCCCATGTTATGTTCAACTGTGCGTGTTGTGCTATGGTAAAGCTGAGGTTTATTGTCTTCAGGTTATTTGCATTATGTGCTTGTTCCTCTCTACGCGAAGGGGCTGAATTTGGACATTGTTGCTGTACAGCTTCAGTAGTCTGTCATGTTTTCTAAAAGAGAATTTATGATGCTGGTATTGAGAATGAGACGCTTTGGGAAGGGGTTCTGGTTAAAGGCAATATTGACCATGACTATGATCTTGTTAAAAGGACCATGAGAATGACGAGGACAGAAAGAGTGAGGGATTGAGAGTGGCGAGTTCTGAATGTAAAATGTCCCCGCTCCATTTTCCTCAGCGACAGGCATTATTAATGCAGTGGTACAAATGAACAGGGAAACCCAGGGCGACAAACAGGCGGGAGTCCCTGCGAGCAAATTAATCACTGACATACACATAAACACAGTCGCACACACATATACTCATGTACATATACTCTACCACTTTTTCTTTTTTTCTTTTTTTTTTTTTTTGTGTGCGACATAAAACCTTCACTGGCTCACCAATTAGCGTTCTCGTCTCGCCTCTTTAGCCTCAGTATCAGAGGGAGGTGTTGTCAGCCCGCTCCTTTATCACTGCTCTCCCTTCATCTCCGGCTCTCACATTTCACCCTCCCCTGATGCACTTCCCAGGGGGGTTGAATGCTCAGTGGGTAAGCCTAAACCTCTGTGTCTGGGAGGGGGTTATTGTACTGGTGCTTAAGACGACAATACCTCACTCCCCTCTCTTTCTCGCTCTCTTTAAGCCCCCCCGTACGGTACGAGGCGCTGCACTTTTATCGAGGCTGTGTAGAGTGCTGCAGAGACAGGCTGCTGCTGTATACAGACCATTAGCGAGTGCTGAGTGACAGAATGCGGAGGCTGAAGTGACACAGTGATGCTGCCGATGAGCAACCGATGTTCTGAATTATGACATAATATGGGTGTTTGAGAAACTTCTCACACGATTTGTGTAAACCTTCAAAACATATCTGCGGCATTATATTCATCTTTCCCTGATCTCGCCAGTCTGATGGCTCTGTCCATCTCATCTTGACTGCTTTTGATATGGCAGTCAAGATGACTGAGAGTGTGGTGCTCAAACCGGAGATAAGCAGGCAACATTAGTGATGAATCATTATTATTTAGATTAATGGTCTGAAAAATGTCAAATGACAAAAATGTTTCCAATGTGATGTCTTCAATGAAACTCCTCAACAGAATTTAATTCACAGTTATATAAAGAAGGCAAAAAGAGCAGACTGTCTCAGACGAGAGGCTGGAACCAACAAATGTTTCTGGTATTTTTTACTTAAAGGGACATTAATCGTGAAAACAGTTTTAGAAGGTCTTCTATGCCTCTGGACAGTTTTCCCTAGCCTAATTAAATAACCCTTGTGATGTCATCAGAGTCATGTCTGCTACAATATATAAAGAAATAAAGTACCGAAATACAATACAGAAAGAAAGCCTGCAGTATAGCTTAAGCCTCAAGAGCACAGCACCCTGCGTTTCATTGCACATGTGAAAAATAAAGCCTTTGGATCTTCACAAAATGGGCCTATGGGGTTTGATAGATAGGGGAATTTACCAGGCAGGGGAAGTCTAATGCTATCAAGTTGCATTATGGGTACTATAGGATGCAGCAAATTGGAATCTGATCCATGTGAGGAACTAGAAGTCATGATATCTCGGCCTCTGCGACATTGATTGATATCACTGTACTTCTTCCGTTTCTTTTTTAGTTAATGCACCAACTTTATGGAAGTACAATACAAAATTGCTAGGGTGCCCCTTTAGTGAATAACTCGAACAACAAGAATGATATTTGCTTATTAATTTTTCATTAATCCATGACTCGGTTAATCAACAAATAGTTTCAGCACTAAGTTGCAGTGATCTATGAAAACAAGTATGAGTCACCCTCAGAACAATGGAGCTCATGGTGGGGAGTGTATGTCTGCATTCATACCTTGTTTGGCTCCTCCAATTGTCTGCTGGCTTCTGGGATTTGCTTTAATTGCATCTTCGCTACACGCCGCGGCCTGCATTTGTGTCATTGGGCATGCGTCGCCCGTGATCAGGCCTGATTATGTGTCCTCATGTGTTAGCGAGAGAGCTGTGGGACTGACGGCAAGTGCTGCATCATTCATGAGTGTGTGCCACCCTGTGCCTGGACTGCAGTGACCCGTAGCTGTCAACAGCATATCCTTGAGCGTGATGGCGCAGCCTGTGCTGAGGACACACTGCAGGGACCGCTGGCATGTGGAGAGCTATGGATGGGGCCAGGGGAGGGGCGTGCCAGTCTGGGGCCAAAGAGGAAGATGAATAGCTGAATAGGACTCTCACATCTAAGTACTACAGTATCTCTTTTTGGAAGTTCTCTTTTTGCTCCTCTTCCTCTTTGGGGAGGTCAGAGAGACTTATGAGCCACATTATGAGCAGCAACCCCAGAGCCTCTGTGTGCTACCCGAGGACACCTAAGCAGGATAGGCTCTGCGCTGACATATTTCAAAAGAAGGGCAGGGGTTTCTAAGGGTATGAAGAAAGAGAGGTCAGGTCACGAGTAAGCTCGGCTAGAAATGGTGATTCCCTGCAAGGGCTGACACATAAAATACTCCTGCTTTAAATCTGAGCAGGAGAAAGTAAGGAGGGAAGAGTAAGACAGTGTAGATGGCAGCAGCTGGAGATACTGAAGCCTGACGTTCTATACTTTAGGAAATGGGAAATGGAGGAAGATAAGTAGGAAAAACAAGAAATTTCAGTTTAGCTGAGACCTTCCTCGCCTTCTGAAACATTAAAATATGCACACACAGTTGAAACCTTTCCGTTTATAACCTGTGTGTGTTTGTATGCTTATGAGCGTGAGCAAGCAAGACAGAGACACATTGCATAACCACATAACCCTGGCTCTCCTGCCAGTTTACTATCACACAACAGTAACTCAGTTCACACGTGTGCGGGCTTGCTTTATTTTGCGTGTGAAAGCGCAGCCTCCCATTTGTTTCTCACGCATTCATGACCTGCTGGTAATTCATTATTTCCCAACATGGAATAGCCGTCCTCTTCCGCACTGATGAGTGGCTTTATCATGCATTTTAACCCCATCCACACGGAACATCCATCCATCCATTTTCCTAACCCGCTTTATCCTGAGAACACAGGGTCACAGGGGTGCTGGAGCCTGTCCCAGCTATCTTTGGGCGCAAGGCAGGGTACACCCTGGATTGGACGCCAGTCAATCGCAGGGCTAACACAGATGACAGACAACCATTCACACTCACATACACACCTAGGGGCAATTTAGACTTATCAATTAACCTAACCTGCATGTCTTTGGACTGTGGGAGGAAGCTGGAGTACCCAGAGAGAACCCACATGCAGGCACAGGGAGAACATGCAAACTCCACACAGAAGGGCCTGCCTCAACCAGGGATTGAACCCAGAACCCTCTTGCTGTGAGGCAACAGTTGCTAACCACCACACCACTGTGCTGCCCCCCACACGGAACAGCATTACGTAAACATTTGGAGGGTTTGACGGAGAATACATGTCACCTTTTCCTGGCAAGATATTAGACACTTGCTGGAAGTGAGTGAGATATTGTTCACTTCCAGTGAAGTTGTTAACCTTTAAAAAAAAAATAAAATAAAAAAAAGGCATTACAGTAAATTAAATCATTATCATCATTTGAAATCAGCCTGATACTATGTGAAGCAAGATATTCGAACCCAAGTGATAGCTTACAGCTTCTTGTGTAGTGTCTCTGCTGATGAAGAAAAGCTGTAGTAGAGTACATTTATGGCACTGTGTGGGGGATAATATGCTGGGATAATACAAGCATATTACAATTTGAGTCTTATATTAGTTGTATTTGCCATAATTTCTATCAGCTGTGATATCATTAAGTTATTTTCTGAGAATTAGGAACAAGTCGACTTCAGTGAAAAGCACTCTGATAAAGACTGAAATGCAAGCAGTCTGATGAGAAATCACATTTTCAAGTTATAATCCTTTGAGTTTCAATTTCAATATTTCAGTTCTGGTTGATTTTGGTCACAAGTGGTCACTAGTGGCAAAATATTAATGATACAAGTCCCAGAGTTCATTTTAAAATGACACGTTGATTGATCCCTGGGGACAGAAACACAGTTGAAGATAACGGCAACCCGAGCAACATGTGTAGTTTATAAATTACTATAGCTATACTTTTACCACGCAAATATGCTGGTTTGCTCTCCCATGTTACATGATCAAATGACATATTAGCATGTGCAGGAATTATGTGCAATATGCACGTGTCCCACCTCTTGTCCTCCGAATTTTGTCCAGTATGTGCATGAGTCACATCCTGTGAATCCTACATGTATGTTGGCAATTTGAAGTACGGGAATGTCTGCCACTGATAATATAATTTTTACTGTATATAGAGGTAAGTACTGAGAATGAATGCATTTAATGGCTCTGACGGAGTAAATGCAGGCCATGAGTAAACAAACCCACAGGTTAGCCAAATTAATTTGGTAGAGAAACAAAAGCCAGCAGTGACATTAATGTCAAAGCTGTCTTCCATCATAATTCATAGATTGGTTCTCCGTTGATCTTTGATCTATTGTTCTTGCTGTAGTTGTGCACACAGGTAACATTATCATCATTGATTAAAAAAAAAAAGATGGCTACAAAACCACAAAATGCAGGTTGTAATAAACTGTAATTATCTTTTTAATATCCAGTCATGCATAATTTTATACAATTATACAGTTGTTAAATGTATCAACATAAGATGTAGTGTGTGTGAGAGAGAAAGTATTTTGTCTTAATACTGAAATTTCCAGCTGACTGAGATGAGCTCACCTCACCTTACAGCTCTTTCCTCTTGTGAGTCTTTCTGCCTGAGGTGACAGGATACGCCTGTAGCCAATTCCCTCTCTGTCTCTCTATCCATGCATCTATCTATCATGCAGTATTTTTTCTTTTCTCCATCTTTGCCATCTTTGCTTGACCTCATCTTTTTTCTCCTTCCTTTCCTTCCCATACACCTCTCTTTATGCCCACCCCTCTGCTCTCTTGCCATATTTCTTTCTACACCATGTGACTATGGACCCTCATTTTTTTTTTCTGCTCTACTTTTATTTATGTATTTTATATACACGCTCACACACAAACATACTAAATAATTCATATCTGAGCTCTCCGCGTTTCACAGCCTTACAATTATACTGAGATTGAAACACAAATTTACAGTCTTCAATTCATTTGGAGTACACGCTCACAAGCACACGCACGTATTGTATGCATGAGCAAACACACAGACACTTTTGTCCACTACAGTGACAACATTTGCATTCACAAACGACGGGGTGAAAACAATCACCAGGGCTCTTATGTACGTGTGTGTGTGTGTGTGTGTGTGTGTGCTCTGAGCTAGCTGATCAGTGGGCTCGTGTTTTCCAATGTAAGGTTTCGTAACACACACTCATTACATAACAGCAGCAAGAGTGGAGCTGGGAAGAGGAGGGGGAGGGGTGAGGTGGTGGGAGGAGAGAGAGGGAGCACACATCTATGTACGTCAGCGTGCGACCCTTTCACTGACGAGAGGGGAATCACTGGGGAAAATCTTTTTTTCACACACCAATGCCGACACCTGCGAATTGAAGCACCCACAATCCGCAAGCCCCCGCCCCTCTCTGACCACCACACGTGGCTCTATTTTTAATGGATATTGATTGAATTACATGATGAAGCATGTTTTCACAGTGCAGCAGGAGGGGTTGGGTGGTGTGAAGGACGGTGCAGCTGATGGAAGATGCTGTTATTTCTTTGACTTAAAGGCACATAAGTCATTTCTTTAAAAATTCATAACTGCACAACGTGATTTATTAACCTCTTATGGGGACTCCTCTCGCTGTAGTTCCTCATTCCTAGCTGTCGGGGCTCAACGAGATCTGAACGCATATTTACACATCGTTTGCATCTGTTTCTGCTTCTGCCGGTAGACAAACATGGATTTTTGCGTGAGGTTAACGTGACCTGATGTACGCAAAGATAGCGAAGTGGACTGAGTGTTTCCTTTTGCGCGTCGAGTTGGAAATTAAAAATGCAGAAGAGCGAGTGAGTGTGGAAGTGGGTCAGATTCTAGTCTAAAAAAGGAAAAAAGAGGATAATTCAGCATTACAGAACACACTACAAATCCCGCTTCAGGTCATCCCCCTCCCCGCCCACCATACTGCATCCCCACACTGCCCCCACAGGTGGCGGATGGTAATGCGTTGACCTGATAACTGGAGTTGTACAATGCCTTTAATAGCAGAGGGCTGTTTAGTTCCCTTCTCCCCAGGGGCAAAGGGTAATAATGGTTTGATGGGGAAGATATTGCAGGCTGTGACCTCATTTGGATTCAAGATGTGTTTCACTGGACTGAGCGAGGAGGTTTTGTAAAGCGTCTGTATGTGTGTACTTGCGTGTCTGTGCGTGTGTGTGTGTGTTTCTGTCTGATTGTGTCCTTCCTGGTGACATGCTTAGGGAGAGATGAGCTATCAGAATTTGAGGGCATCCATCAAGCTATTAATTATCCACTCCGTCCACTCTACGGGGATTGAGGGACGTCCCATGGTCATCTGGGCCACGGCAACATACCCCCCACGCCCCCACCCCAGCCTCTAGTCTCTCTGGCTGCCTGGTCCTTAAGGCTGCATCACCAGCTGAGAGCTGCACGAATGAGGGTCGGCGGGGAGCCGTTGGGAAGGGGGGAGAAAAAGATGAAGCAGAAAAAAACGTCACCTCGACTGAGCTGTTTAAGCTGAAGGATGCTCAGTGTCTGACAATAGACGGGAGCACAAAGCAGTGTCACTCAGCTTTTCCTAGAGGCACTCGTCACCACTCTCTTGGGAACAAAAAAAAAAGCACACACACACAGGCAGCCTGATTTATTGGTAGATGTCATTTTAGGATATTTTGATATTTCAGATAATTAATATTCTGTACTGTAACCCCTCTTTTTTTTCTTAAACCCTGAACATTTACATGTGTGGCTTAACCCGTCTGAAATGCATAACAGTTTAATTATGTTTAATTGTTTTATTAATTAAAGAGATAATGAAAGCGAGCTCCAACGTGGATGATTAAATAAGTACTCATCTAGCTTATCAGCTGCTTGTGGCGCTGTCCAAACACTGCAGAGTTTTACAGTTGTTTATCATGATTTCTCTGTTGGCTGCACTTTTGAGTCGGGTATGCATTACTCATTACTGTAGATATTATAAGCCCAACAAAGATTATTTGGTCTGAGAAAAACATAATGGCAAACAAAATTGGGAAGAGTATTATACAAAGTTTAAAAGGACAAGAAGACAGATAGCTTCTTGCTTGTAAGTAGCCACAGTTCTTTAGTTGATGCTTTAGATTACAGCCATATTTCTGCTGCCTGTGTTTATCGATAAAGCGCCGCTGGACAATAAATACCACTTAAACAAGACGGAGGCCGTGAAACACGAGCTCATTAGCACTAAGCGCAAAGTACGGCCGAAGACAGATAAAGATGGGGGATGGGAACGTCATTAGTGTCACTGCCAGTGTGCCATGTGTTTGACAAATAGAAATGTTGACATGATGACGCTGCTAGAGGAAAAGTCAGGGGATCACCAAAGTTTTTATAGTACATCCTGAGGGCGGCACGCTCGTCTGAACCAGTAATTGTTGAGACACTTCACTTAAAACCACGAACTGCATGCTGCAAACTGACACTGCCGTCCTCAGAGCCGCGCTGCTAGTGTGTTACTAAGAACTGCCCGAAAGAAAGTAGAGCCATCTGAGTGCTACACCGGCTCGTCCTTGTTTGATGTTTTGACTGCCGAACCTTTTGTTTGACTCTTAACCTTCCCTGACAGTCAAAATATGAAAAGCGCTCAAGAAAAACGTTCCCCCACCTGTGCTTCTTACACAACAACAGGGAAAGCCTGTTGAATTTCTGCTGAAGATGATCCCAAGTAAAAAAAAAAACAGGCTGACACACATGCAGACAGGCGCAAATGCTGTGTCACACGGCGATAACACATGAACATCTCGCTTATTTCCCATGCAAACCTCATCTTCTTATCACTCTTACACAGAGGACAGCTTGACACATTTCACAGATCAACGCCTCCTCAGTCCCCGAGGTGGCGGGAGGGGTGGTAGCCCCTTCTATCTCCATTAGACCCTTTGTGTGTGAGAGCATCTGGGAACTTTAAAAGAGGATGTGGATGTTGAGGAGCCACTAATTAAGAATGGCTCATCTCAGACACTGTGAAACTGCAGCATTTAAACGGCCCTCCTCAGAACTACGCGACCATTTTATCTTTCACCATATTTGGCGGAGAGGTAAGGCGTGAGACTCAGAGAAAGATGTGGAGTGCCGAGGAGAGTGCGGTGAGCGGTCTATCACCCGTGATGGCCTTCCAGACACCTTCCAGCAAGGCTCGTCGATTACAGCCCAGGCAGACAGTTGCCTTAACTCGGGCCAGTCACTTTGGATCTGTGTAATCACCTCAAGTCGTCCACAGAGAGTTGGAGGAGAGATGGGAGGAGAGATGGGTGGAACAAATAAAGAGATGGAGCCCTTTGAGCTTTGTAGACCAGTTGTGGGAAATACACATCCTTGCCTGGAAACACACGCCTTCAAGTGGGGGCATTTTGGCATTGTATGTGCGCGTGTGTGTTTTGCAATGAGAAGGACAGTGCAGCTATTTGTGTCGCAGAGGGACAGCTGGCGTTGCTGTCTTACTTCTATTTCTATACCCCTGTCTTTATCTGTCTTCTATCAATTTGTTATAGATGCTTCCTACTAATTACATGTCTAATGAGGTGCTTTAATTGACATACAAGAGGCAGAAAAACAAAGTATCTATATATATAAGCCCAGTGTCGGCTTAGAAGCATTTCATAAGTCCTAGAGTCTTGCCATCCGGGGCTTCCCATCTGCCACCGCCTATAGAATAAGCGTTTTGTGTATTATGTGTGTGTGTGCGTGTGTGTCTACGCATGCTTGTGCTCCGCTGTGACTTATGTGGGTCATTGATGCCCTACGGTACGGCGTGCCCAGTCCTGTAGTGGAGGTGCGCTGATGTCGGGTTGCATTTAGCAGGGCAGGATGATTAACCAGGGATGTGTCCTTGTTATTACTGAGAAGAGCCAGAAGAAAGGAGTGTTGATCTGTTAAGCGGGAGATGGATGGAGAGAGGTCGGCCTTGGCTACTGATCACTAACAATGATGGATAGCAGGGGCAGCAGAGCATCTGGGAGGCAGCTTTGTAGCCTGGTAGTGGAAGCATTAGCTCAGAATAGTGACATGAAGCAACCAAGAAATATATAAATCTAAATATAGAAATGCATGCTGTATCAATATTCAGAGATGTGTTGTTGAAGTTGCTAGAAGCAGCTGTTACACATCTCCATGCTCATTTGGGGTCTATAATGTGTGTTTCAAAGGCTCAACATTTTTAATTGAACTGAAAATGCGAAGGGCCACTTCCCCATTACTACAGGGATGTGCTACCTTGCAAGATGTGTTGTTATAGCCGTGCACTAAAATAGTTTCCAGAATGTACAATTTTGAAAATCAATGCAAATGATCCTGGTTTTATCAGT
Source organism: Scortum barcoo (assembly GCA_023238725.1). Classification (NCBI taxonomy): domain Eukaryota; kingdom Metazoa; phylum Chordata; class Actinopteri; order Centrarchiformes; family Terapontidae; genus Scortum; species Scortum barcoo. The sequence goes on along the minus strand of CM041533.1, from coordinate 14,476,914 downwards.
AGGAAGCAGCTTATGGTAACGCTCGCTCTGAGGTTATTCGGTGGTGCATTTAAAAGCTGCACAAAGTCATCAAAGGCCTCTGAGGTGGTGGAATCGGCATCCATTGGATTTTCGATTATTGCGTTCAAGAGCGTCTTTCAGAATCACAGGACCATGATCTGGAAAAGGTTAGACAAGTTTACACAGACCATTCTTCCAGGTATAACACTTGCACACCAACCAACCGTGTTTCATGTGTTGCAGCTGCCTTATTGTTGTATTGATTGTTTAAAATTTATATAATTTGATATATCCCAATGACTGGATCCCCTTTTCTTTATTCATTTATTAATTTGGAGCACTGATTTTTGCCGGAATAGTTTCACCATCGATTTAATATATATCAGTGGTGAAAACTATATGGGGTGTGCACACATATTGGAGCCCATTGTGGAGGGGAAACGATCTTCTCCTGAGCTTGGGAAAAAGGAAGGAAGCCATCACCAGTAACCAACACACACACACAGTAGTATTCCTGCTCCTATATACAGTAGGTCTAGGAATAGACTCTGACTTCTGCACATGAACACGCCCACCACGCAGGGCCTGTCTATTATTTTTATATTCACATCCCATGCATTGCCCCTTACATTATGGGATGACCACCATGACTAACATCATCGCTGCTCAAAATATTTCGAGTGTAGGTGGCCTCACGGTTCATGCATTTGGAATATAGCAACTGTCTCTTACAATTTCCTTCCTCTACTGGAGGGTTACCAAGAGATCCTGCCTCTCTCCGGCCCACCTCTGTAAACAGGATGCTCACGTGGGAGTCCCACCCATCTCCCTGCTTCCTCAGCCGTGCATTCCCATGGCCAGACCGAGACGTTTGCCTCCATCCAGTCATCCCACGTCCATGTGAGGTGGTTGTAAACAGCAAACGTCCGTACAGGAGAGGCTTTCAAACTTCCCTTTATCGCAAAAGCAGCCCACTCAGGCTGTCTGCATTGTTCTCTAGCTGCAAAGTCTGTTTCTGTTTTTGGTCGACCACCGTTCGGGGGGGAAGGGGGGCAATTAGATGGATGCACATATGGAGATGGTTAATCGCTGTCACTGTGTCAGTGTATGTATGTGTGTGTGTTAGGATGTCAGCAAGGGAAAGAGTAGGAGGAGGAGTAGGGTGCGTGTGTTTGTGCATATGCTTGTGTGGGAGAGAGCACATTCCAACAAAAGACCTAAAAATAGTAGGAATATGCCCATGTGACATATTGAGGCTAAAAGCTTGTGAATAATTTGTCTAATGCAACACATACCCCCCTTTCCAAAGCTCGATTATGAAAATATGCACGTGCTGGTTACCTCTGCCAGCCAGCAAAGTCGGTAGGGGGGTAACCAGTCTGTTCAGTCACCACCAGTCGGTTTGTCTCTCGGTCTGCAAGATGTCATTTGGATTTGGATGAAATTTGCTGGACGGCGGCTCTGGGATAAAAGATTAAATTGTGGCGGTAATCTGGAATTTAAGATTAAGGTGTAACTGTTGTGCTGTGCTCACGCGTTCAGAGCAGATACATTAGCATTAGTTGCGGTTCGTGTACGTAAACTGAAACAAGCATATGCCTGTTTGTCAAAGGAAATAAATGGAACCACGATGAAATCAATGTATGCATATTAAAATTGTTTGAGTTTTTTTATAGGCAAAAATTTCCCTTTAGAAATCATATCTTCAGGTTGCTTCCTTATCTTCTCTCGCTTATCTTTCCTTCCTCATATTTTCCTCTTAGAGGAAACCTCAGTCCCCAGTTTAACTCTCTCATCTAAATTACTTACTGGGAAGTGGAAACGAAAGTGGACACCTGTTATATTAGTCTGTTTGCCTCGAAAAATCAGAAAACTAGGTTATATGATTTATTTTACTCAGTAGGACTGATGGTCAAAACTATTAAAGGATTTCCCTCCTTTTTCTCCTTTTCCAAAACAATATCCCACAAAATACTGTGTATTTGTATATTTCATCCAGCTCCTATACCACTCATGAGTGTACACATACTCATAATAATACAAATACGCTCAGTCGTTTAATAGCATTTCATGTGGAGTGGACGGTAATGATGACCCTTTAAAGAGAGATAAAAAGCTGCCGTTTTGTTCGCTCGCTGCGCACTCCACTTGTTTCCAGAGTGCAATTAAATGAGCGTGAAGATCACCATTGGAGTGGAGGGACAATACGAAGCATCCAGTGACTATCACTGACCTCTGATGTTCAATCCCGAAGGAAAAGTAGCAGAAACTTTCTTAGATTCACTTTTTGTTATCGTTCTCAGATGTATCAGACAAAACCTTGGTGTTACTTCAAAAAAATCTATGAATTTGGTACGCATGAAACTGCAGAGTGTGTTAACTGGACTTTTTTGTGAGGCAAAAAGATATTTCTCTGTCCCAGTTTTTAAAAAGAATGGCGACGGTAAGAATTTGTACCTTGTGTTATCATGGTAGCTTAAAGTGAAGCAAGTCTAAGTGAAATGTACAAATCTTTTGTTCTGATATTTTGTTGAATTTACCAAGCAAAATTTTATACATTAACAGGTACAATATAAGAACTAAAAACTTGAAAGTATTGTAGATGCCTCATGTTCTGATAGCTCATTAAAACATATTTATCCATATTTATCTCCAACTCATGATTGCCAGCTTTTGATTACAGCTTTGAAGTCAAGGCAGACTGCCAGAACACACAGAGAAATTATTAAAAAGAGGTGCGCTTTTATGCTTCTTAAATTGCCATATAGTGTATTATAGATAGCTTCGCAGCTTTGTACAGTGTGAACTGCATGTGCTATTGCAGGACCGTATTTAAGTTGGCATTGTCTTGAGTCAGGTTTATAAATAGCCCTTCACTTAAAGGAGTAAGGCGCATATCTTTTTCCCCAGAACCACCCACGTGTGTTAAATCAGTTTAAACACAAATGACATTACATTTGCTTCATTATTATTCAGCAAAATATCAAGTGTAATTTCTGGAATTTGCCATTTCACATGGACTAGATACTAATGCTAGATTGCAGTATTATGTTGTTCATGCTGTTGGAAATGGCTGACGTATCTAACATTTGTAATTGTAGAATCGACAGTGTTTCACTCTCACGTTTCCTTTAAAAATTCAATTAGTAAGACGACTGCATGTTTGCAGGCTGCGCAGTTGTTCAGAGGCTTGTGCTCCTCTGCGCCCTCTCCGCTCATGTATGATTGCCTCTGATGTTGAAACATACCAAGACAGCACTCCCTTGTAGTCAAACAAGACTCCCGATCAACATTTAACAATTGTGTGTTATGTTACACAGTCAGCATTCAGTCAAAGCAAATATCCTTTTGCAAACTAGGCTATTGATTCTGCTGTGAACACAAGATTAGCTCGTTGTGCAGGAGGAAAGGTCAGGGCTCAGTGGCCGAGCTGATTTTATGGAAATATGATTGCCAGTTTGTATATAGCTAGATTTCGGCTGTGTATAAGTTTGTAACAATCATTAAATATGTATGCACCATCATGACCTCAGGTTTAGCCAAATCAGCTAAAATAAGCAGGCCTCTGGTCAGAATATTATTAAACTCTGCTGAGTGCGTTGGATGAGAACAGTGCGCAGTACAGTACCGTGCCGCTTTAGACTTACAATCGGCTTGTGAAAGATCTGAATTATTTAAAACCATGGAAGCATGTGCAAGTTCGCACTTGCTTACCCTACTGACACTTTCTTCCTCTCTGACTCACCTCCAACCCCCTTCCCCCCGCTTCGGTGTTTGGAGTGAAGTGAAATATGTGTGAAAGAGACAGTTCAAGATGGACACGGCTAGTTTAGAGTAAGCCACGGGATGTGAGACATTTTCTAAAGCCATCTGTCGCTCGGAAAGCGAAACTTGCGTAAACCATGCCGTGGATTTCTTGGCCGAATGGGAAAACAGTGAGGTTAAACATGCTGTGGGCAAAAAATAACAAAACATTAAGCCATAGATAGAAGGGACAAACCGAAAACCAGGCAGCCGGACAGATAGAAGAGACACGATATGGAGGGGAGGACAGAGTGTGCCAGCCCGGGGAGGGTTTTTGCGGAGGTGGAGGTAGACAGAAAGCAGGTGGATGTTTAGACAGAACGATAAGACAGCCTGGCTGACAGAACGCCTGATAAGCAGCCTGACTGTCAGGTTTGGCAGGCTGGCAGTGAAGCGGGAGAACAGGGCACAGAGGAAAGGCAGACAGATGGGTAAAGCTGAATAAAGGCAGCTCAGAAATTGTAAGGGCATAATTTAGAAGAGGTGCACCTGGTATTGAATTTGACACTCCATTAATGTAGAGCCGCACTGAATGCAAATCCAGACTATTCAATCCCATGTGCAAAGTAGGACATCCAAGGCTGACAGTTGTGCTGAATGTGTTCAGATCTCATGCTAACCCAGCATTGTGACAGTATTGTGGTGAGAGCGCTTCCACCAACCACTGTGGGTATATTTCTTGTTTTGCAGAAGCAGATTTCTTCACAGGTTCGTTTTTAGCCATGCCAGCAGCTGTCCAGACGAAATTATTATATTATTATAACTATTCATCTATTATACCCAGTCCCCAGACAATGCAGCCCACTGACTTTGGTGATCTTGACTTTTCATCTAGCGCCACCAGCAGGTCAAAGTTCCAAACATCCACTTGATGAATTGTCAAAATTAATTTTACAGACATTCATGGTTCCCTGATGATGTATCCAAATTATTTTTTTATATAGAGCCCCCACGAGATTGATGCTTGTACTTTTTCATGAAATATCTCAAGTATGCCACATTTGGTGCAGGCATTCATGTCACTCACAGGATGAATTGCAATAACTTTATAGTCTTTACATTTTATCCATCATTTGCTCAAAAACCTTAACAGGTTGGTTCTTGGCCAAGTACCCGTAAAACTAATGGCTTTCTCCTAAACAGGATGTACCAGACCTGTGTCAAGGTCAGCGCAAACCACTCTTTCTTTCTTTGTTGCAGGGAAGCCCCAAAGCATCGAGAGCTCAGAGCGGGTCCAGCTGTCGGGCACGTACAACGTTCGGAAAGGGAAGCTCCAGCTACCAGTGAACCGCTGGACCAGGCGGCAGGTCATCCTGTGCGGCACCTGCCTCATCGTCTCCTCTGTCAAGGAGAGCCAGACGGGGAAGATGCACATCCTGCCTCTCATAGGAGGAAAAGTATGCCTGAGTCACTCCACAACACGACTGGCATCACATATTCTTTTCTTTTCTCTCTCTCTCTCTCTCTCTCTCTCTCTCTCTCTCTCTCTCTCTCTCTCTCTCTCTCTCTCTCTCCTCTCTCATCCTGGTCTTTTATGGTGATGTGATGTGTTTTATGCTTTGGATCATAAACTCATAATGTCGTATCACCGGAGAGTGACCTGATAAAGTCGCTCTTATTACCCTCTGCAAATGCCTGTCTGCGCAGTGAAGTTTGCTCCTGATGGCGTTTCACCTTCAGTGGACTGTTTGTCTTTTAGTGTGACATCCAGCAATGCTTCCTGCTTTGTTCGTTTGAGCTCAAGGTCAAACAGAAATGCTGCAAGCCAGATTTTTTTCTAAAAGTCTAAATGTTTGTAGCATGGTGAGAGGATGTTTTTGTCCATTTCTAATCTAGAGCCAAGGCATGCTGTAATGTTTGTAATGGATCACTAAAGCTTTCAAGCAGCCTTACTTCTCACTGTACTTTTTTTTTCGAGTGCCTCTCTAGAAGTGACCTTTATCCGTTTATTGCTTTATGGATCTGTGTATCAAGGCCACTAAATAAGCTGGAAGGGCTCTTCTGAAGAGCCCTTTCTACCCGTCTGCCCGACACAAAGGACTCTCCATACCCCTCCACACCCAGATTACAAACATTTCGCACACAACACATGACCTCTAGTCAGCCGTACACCGCCTCTGCATGTGCCTGTGCCTGTGTGTGTGTCTCTGTGTGTTTGTGTGTGCCAGTATTCTGTTCAACCACTGTAACTAGTCAGCCATTCATTCACAGAGACCATGTGCCTGAGTGTGTGTGTGTGTGACTCTGTGTGTCTAAAAAGCTATTTCATGTATATTTAGTCCCGCTCATGTCACGCATATGTGTTCGTTTTATAGTCATGAGTGCCTTATGTATTTTCATGTGGGTGCTTCTGGTTGACTGAATTTGTCAGCCTGCAGCCATTAACCCATAACAACCCAGATCCCTTTCTCCTTCACGGAAAATTATGGGGGACAGGCATCTTGGAAAGGTTGTTGTGGGAACACAAAATCACATGACCTGTCACATGACCCACCAGGATGTTCAGTAGGGGTCACTTAGGGACTTCACAGGTTAAAATCAAGGATAAAGCTATATAAGGAACTTTCCAGGTCATTTAAGTGACTTGTGACACCTGTGTCACCATGGGTTCTTATGGGTTAAAGTGTCTTAGTCCTTCAGTGGGAGCAATTGCAAATAAGAACTAATCTTCTGAGATGTCCATGTGTCAGCTTTTCCTCTCCTTTTCCTTTTATTTTATGACTCCACAGCTCTACAGTCACGGGGTTACCATTTGTATTCAGAAGTGGGGGTTCAGAAAAGTCACTGTTTCAGGCTTTAACATCACTCCTTTTTGTGTCGTGCAACAGGTGGAGGAGGTGAAGAAGCACAACCACTGCTTGGCCTTCAGCTCAGCAGGACCTCAGAGCCAGACCTACTACGTCAGCTTTGACAGCTTCACGGAGCACCTGCGCTGGCACAGACACGCTGCCAAGGTACTGCGTGCGAATGAGCGTATGCTCCCAGGCAGCTGCTCATGGGTCAGCTGCGTTGTATGTCAGAACACGCACAGCCGCGAGTTGAAGCATGAAAATATGGCACTGCGATCCCGCTGCCTGTGTGAGCTGAGTCGATTGAAAACTACACACATCTCACCGCTGTCCACTCTGTAGTATATTAGTGTCTCTGGGTGCACCCACACACACAAACATCGTTCATGTTTCTCTCTCTCCTTTGTCTCATTTGAACTCAAGTAGGCCATAGCCAGAAAACCTCTTTTCTAAATATTAACAGGGACACGCATGTCACCAGCACCCAGAGGGCCACTCAGAATAGAAGCCTGGATAGAAGCAGCACGTGCCCCAACGATGACTGCTGAGCCTCTAGCTAACTCCGCTCTGAAGGGCTTGCAGTTCACAAACTGTAGAGTTCCTCCTTTTCATAGATGAGGCGAACATTTATGCTGTCATTTCATTTCCGATGGCAGCTTATGTGTTTCTATAAATTTGACAAGCAAATGATCATAGGCTAACTGCTCTGTGCACGTGCAGTTAACTAGATTACACAATGATGTAATGTGTGATGGTAGGTCGCTAACCTGTTGGACTTTCCCTTGACTTCTCCTGACTCCCTAATCCTAAGAAGATTGGCCATTGAATGACATGTTGACCCCTTTAGGAGGAGGCCACACACACTGCAAACCAGTAAAGAGATAATCCTGTTTAACTCCTACGTTTATCTTTCTCTCTTTTACCTCTCCACTGTTCTCTCTTTCCTCCTCACCCCCTTCTAGATGGTGTCGCAGAGAATCAACTCTGTAGATCTGTCCTGCTGCAGCCTGGAGCAACTTCCTCCAAACCTCTTCTACAGCCAGGACCTCACCCACCTCAACCTCAAACACAATTTCCTGCCTGCAGACCAGCGGCTGCAGCAGCTGCAGAGGTACAATGCTGCCATAATTCTACAGTAAACACACCTGAGGCCAAATTATAAGGAGGGGAAGAGGCGGGAAGAAGTGAAACATAAGAAAGGAGTAGACTGAACTGAGGAGGCATGACAGGTGAAGGAGACAGTTCAGGGTGGTTTGGATGGGCTGGTTTGGGCAAGATGGGACTTGAGAAGGTTTGGTAAAGCTAAGGATGATTTGGCCACAACAGAAGTTGGGCCAGACTGTTGCACAAGGCAGGGCGAGGCGAGACGCTCACATAGTGAGCTTTCATCAGACACAGCAGGTCATGGCTGACTGGTTTGGCCAGCTTTAGCTTTCGCCTGTAATTTGCAAGCCATCGACCTGAGTGGTCTAGGACCAGGGCCATTGGCACACGGGGGACCAAAGAGGCTAGCCAGGCCTATGCTGTACCAGGCCAGGCCAAACGAGCCCAGAACCCAGAAGGGTAGATGCGTCTGCAGGGAAGCTTTTAATGTGACTGGCCTCCCTCACTCTCTCTCTCTGTGGGCACCATCTGCTGCATGCTTATCATGGTCCCAGATTAAAGCCCACAGCCAAGACACGCGCGCATGTGTGTGTGTGTGCATGTATGTATATGCACACATGTACACATTTGTTCATATGCACGCCTGACAATCTTTTATTTTTTCTTTGATTATTGCCAAAACATCTTTGCCATTCAGTGACTGAATAATGTATGTAGTGTGTGTTACAGTGTTTGCAGAATGGAGCGTCTCTGTGTGTCTGTGTGCGAGAGAGTTGCTTGCTTGTCTGCTACAAAAAAAGTTGCTGCAGGCTACAGATTTGGGGTCAGTGCCTATAAAGTCAGTACAGTTACAGATACAGTATGGCATTGCTTTTTTTCCTTTTTTTTTTTTTTAAGATGACTGCACTCATCTGCACTCAGTGTGTATTTGTATGTGTATGGTTGTGCATGTATAACCTTGCACGCTTTGTGGGTCCTCCTGAGAGAAAATTATGAATGAGTAGAAGGTCATGATTTTATGTTGCTCTATCACGGTCATTTCCTGAATTATTTTTTCTCTTTTTTTTAATCCTTGAAATAATGAGCAGTGTTTAAAAAGATGATGATGCAGGGGGGAAAATAACTAGGTTTTAGGTCTGAGTGAGCGATGCACAGCTCCCCTGCTGGTCAAGCGAGTTAACATGCTCTTAGCTTTGCCAAACCTAAGTAGGCTCATCCGCATTTGACCCAGCATGTAGGAAAAAGAGGTCAGCAATGAGAAAGAGATGAATAGTTAGCTGAAAATAGAGGCGTTTTGACAGAAACATGTAGTGGAGTTACTTGAGTACTCACTTTGCCCCTGAGAGACTCAAGTCAAAGGAGCTGGAGTCACGAACAATAATGCTCTGTCTGCAGCCTCCATGATTGTGGGTGTATGTGTTTTGGTGTGGACAGTTGTGTGAGTGTCTGTTTGTGTTTCAGTATAAACACTGGCTTTCTCTGACATCTAACATGGGGTCACGGTGCTTTGTATTTTTCCAAGAGGAATGGAATGTGTGAACCTGCCCCATTCCTCTCCCCTTCTCTCTCTTTCTCTCTCCCTCTCTCTTCTCCCTGACCAAATACTAACTGCTGGGTGATTTGCCGATCAGATATGCATAATCAGTTGTCTGGGATACTAGCTCTTTCCTCTGGCATGGGGCTTTCTTCCCAGCATGCATCTCGCTGTGAGACAGAGGTCGCCACCACTCAGTGTGGGGAATATCTGACGTTCCATGCATATGATTGAACCTTTGCCCTGTTTATTTACATATGTATGATAGTTTGGCAAGTTACGAAGGACATAAAAGTAAGGGGAATTACGGGAGAAGGGAAAGGGAGGAAAGTTGGATAGAATAATGGTGCACAAACAAAATATTAGATCAAAGAGGATACCTGAGGCCAAGTGAAAAGATTAAAGTTGCATTCATTAGTTTTGGTTTTTTGGCCACTTTGGCGGGCAGACTGAGCTAAAAACACAGTATTGATGTATTATCACCTCACAAAGTGTGAGTATTAGCTCATTTACACATTCACCAGACACAGAGCAACATTAGCATTCATTTAGAGTTGCGTTTCAGTTCAACTAATGAATCTAAATCCAATTTACACTCTCCCTTCACATCTTTTGATTGCTTTTCATTAACACCAGAGAAAAATATCCAGCTTTACACATAACACATAGTTACACTATGTTCACCTGCTAACCTTATCTGTTTTGTTGTTTAGTTTAATGATAACAGTTAGTTACAGCAGCTAGAAACAAGGCTGACAACAGCGGAGTGATGGGCTAGAACATGATGTGCTAAAAGGGGCTTGACAGTTTCATAAAAAATAGTGATGAGCAACTGCAAACCTACATTTATAGGTTTTGGCAAGTTTTTCAATGCAACAAATTGTTACTTTAAGAAGGCGTTTATATAATATCACATTATAAAGTTGTTCTGGTGAACATGTTAAACAGTTGCTAATTTACTCATTCAGCAGACACCAAACAGCTTTAGCCTACATTTGCCCTTTTTTTTCCACTTGACCAATTCACTTTATCCATTGTTAATAAAAATGATGAGTGCAGCCTTAAATACACAAGGATAGTAGTAAGAAATAAAGTGAGAGAATGGCATGATGGGGCAGCATGACACATACAGACTCTGAGGAGGGGGTGTGTGCATTACTCAGCAGATTGCAGAGGTTGATTTAATGGTGGAATGACATTTTCCACACACACACACACACACACACACTGCCTGCAGGAGTCACCCTCAGCTGGAATGACTTGGCCCTCCTAATCAATAGCCCGGACATCTCTGTTGCCTTTTTCTCCATCACCATGATTTATTATTGTGTGTGTGTGTGTGTGTGTGTGTGTACATGGGGAGGGAAATCAAATAGTGCCAGCTGAAGCAGCTGCTCCAGTCTGCGGTGGTGACGTGGCGCAATGCCCGTCTCCGGCTTGCCATAGCTTCTCTGTCTGAGCACATGGTAGGTGATAGCAGATTGCATACATGCATCCGTGTGTGTGTGTATATATGTGTGTGTGTGTAGACGGATAATAAAGACTGTCCAGAGAGTCCTTTCCCCTGCTTTGCCTTGTTCCCGTTGCTCCTTCCCCCCCCTCCCCTCCAGAGTGGCTAACCCCTCTGAAGGTCACCGCTCTGCCATAGGACACCACGACAAATGCCACTGGTCACTGGTGTTTGAATGAACAACACAGACGTCAATGCTGCACTTGTTTGCTCAACAATCAAATGTTTATGGTTTTGTCGTGCTATTTTGGAAGGCTTTTTGTTGATGGGTGTGTTTTTCACTTAAATAAATTGTGTGTAAGCTATACTTTTTCACGTTGCCCATGAATGTATTCATGAATATATTTATGAATATCTTCTTCTCTCTTGAAATATTCATGTTGACAAGATACAACTACATCTCTAATCACTCGTTCATCTTCTCTCCTCTCCTCTCCTCTTCTCTTCTTTTCATCACCTTTTCCCAATTTGTCATAAACACTTTTGTTCTGTGTTTCCAGATTTTCTCGTTTGCGAAGCCTCAACCTGTCCAACAACCACCTTGGTCAGTTCCCCCTGGCCATCTGTGACATCCCCACGCTGACTGAGGTCAACCTCAGCTGTAATTACCTGGCCTCTGTCCCCAGCTCTGTGGGAGCCATGACCAAGTAAGTAAGAGCAGGAAGTTATTGAGGACACAGACCTGATGTTAACTATGATATTTACCCAAATCCTTGCAGAACTCTGAGGCTGAGTATACCTGAATGTGAAGTTCAGGCATGTTGTAGCCCTATTCAAAACGCACTTAAAACGCCGTTGTTCTTCCTTTGTTGGGTATTCTACTGGAGTTACTGTTGTTGGCGTTTACCGTACTGCTTATTCCTGTTGGACTGTGATGTTAGTAATTATCCAAGTCTTTCACTTATTGTGTGCCTCTTTACTGCTAAGTCTGGGCCAGCGCTCTCTTGCACTGATACCGTCTCAGGGCTGGGAAAGCAGTGAACCTTTTCATACACCAACCGCATTTTTGCCAGTTCGAGTGTCAAAAGTTTACATATCCAAATGTGGGAGTTACCTAGCAACGAGCACGTAACACAACAACCGCCATGGTGCACTTTGCTAGTTCCGACATGTGAGCAAACAACAACACAACTTGCCCAAAATCATCTGTGGTGCTTGTGGCATTTTGCCTCAGTCGTAGCCTGCCCCTGGTTTGTTGAATGGCTGGTCTATGCGGGTAACTTCACTCCAATGCTTTCTTATAACTCAGCTGCTTAAAACAATGATTCATTTATTCTGTCATTTTGGGTGTTTTCTCATTGAGCCTTATCTGAAGAATCCAACTTTGACCATCTCCTTTGGTAATTTGGTGTGCACACCTTAGCTTGACAGTTTCTGTCAAGGATTACAAAGGCCTCTTTGATGAACCACGGAAGCACATTTTTAGATAATTTTTCGCTGACATTATTACTCTCTCTACTCTAAAAACAAAAACAAAACAAAAAAATATATATATGTATGTATATGTATATATATATATATTATATAATAATATATATATATATATATATATATATATATATATATATAAAATATTTCTAGGACAGCATTTTCAAGAGGATGGAACAAATCTGATGTTGCTGGCTGACCACCAGTCTTTTTCTCGTGGGAATGCTTGGAGTGCTTTAAGTTTTGGTTTAGCTCCAGTACCAGCCTGTGGAAAAGCCTTTGTTACTCTTTAAAGGACTGTCAGCAAAATGTAAAAATGTGCATAACAAACTGAAATAAGGGCCTTAAAGCTGATAATTCATGCTTTATTCTGTCTAATTTACTCCACTGTGACAATAGGGAATACATACATAGATTAAGAGTCATTTACTAGCTGGGTCAGTAGTGATATATATGGATAGTAACGGGACTTTAGGCTCAAAACTTCATTCGAAACTTAATATACAGGTATGTGGGTTGAAATCCGACTAGATGAGAAGTTAATCTGCAGGAATGATCTGGTATGCCTGTAAATTCCTGAAGTGGCCGGTAGGGCATTTGTGCTGTTACTGCCATCTGCTGGACTTCAAGTGTACTGAATGCTTAAATTATTGGACAGGTGCTGGTTGATTCAACTTCATTGATCCTGTGTTACTCTACCATTGCAGATGGAAAATTCTTTGCTTTAAGTGCCATCATGCCTATCGCCTCTTTCAGGAGTGGGGTCAATTGTCTAATTTTGTGTTCCCCCTCAGTTTGCAGACATTCCTGTTGGATGGCAACAGTCTGGAAGAGCTGCCCTACGAGCTGGGCTCCCTCCAGAGGCTAAGTTACGTCGGCCTCTCCTTCAACCAGTTCGACCACGTGCCCCAGGTGCTGGAGCAGTTGGCCTCCATGGAGAAACTGTGCATGGCAGGGAACAATCTGGAAACCCTCACCCTGCAGAACTTCAGACTGCTCCGTGTCCGACACATTGATCTAAGGTGCGGCAGTGTCCTCCTTTAAGTCCAAACCAATGTACTCGATGACACATGTTATCCCACTAATGACAGAAACAAAAACACAGACAGCACGCAATCAGGAAATCATTTGCCTGCCATGGCTCCATCAGGTGTCTTCCCACTGCTTGCTAAAGCACAGAGTTGGAGTGACTTGCACTATTTTCCCAGTTAATACTTCACTCCTTCAGACTTTGCTTAGACAAGGTCAGTAAATACGTTTTCCAGCATTCTCAACTGTTTGGGCAAAGATCACTTGGTATTTAAGGATTCTTGTTCTTTTGTCAGTTGTTTTGTAGATTTACATCCAGAAAATGTGTTCAGCGCTAAAAGGATTAGTCAGTGAGTTTAGGGCCTCAACTGACAACTAACTAACATCTCCATTATCAGTTAATCAGACAAAAACAATTAAGTGATTCGTCTTTTAGTCTATAAAATGTGAAAAAAAATGTAGTTAGAAATGTTTTGTGCTGACAACAATTCCAAAGATATTCAGTTTACTATCATATGCAATAAAGAAAAGAAATCTTTTCATTTGAGAGGTTAGGATGAACTAAATTATCTAATTTCCACAATTTTCCATGAAAAGTTACTTAAAAGGATTCATTTGTTGTCAAAATCGATCAACTAATCAGTTTAACCAATCAACCATTTCAACTCGAGATAAGTTGAACAACAACAGATGTAATGGATTAACATCTCAAATGTGAGAATGTGCTGCTTTTTCAGAACAAGTTGTCTGAAGACGTCATCTTGGGCTTTGGGACATTATGAAACCACTAACGAGATAACTGAAACAGTAATTGATTAATTTATCCAAAATGAAAATAATCACTTGTTGCCTCCCTGTTCACTTGCTTTTGGGTATTTTAAGTAAGGGGTAATAATATATGGAGGCCTAAAGACTATAAAATCGATAACACAGTAACAAAGTTAACAAACAAAACATTTTCGTTTATTTCCAGTACTTTTTTTTTAATACAACTTTTTTTGTAGGGCCAAGTAAAGCTTTGTCTGTTCATGTAGATATACAGTTATATGATTGGCTCTTTAGCTCATGATGGTAAACCAAATTACTGCCATTGATTGTTTCTCATAATTGAATGCTTGAGCTTTGTAAAAGAACATCAGTAGGTGACAGAATTATATTCATGTGCACATCAAAGTCCACTTCCATCTGTGTTGTGCTCAGAACAACACAGTATTAATGCTGCACAATATCTCGGCCATCACCTGAGGCATGTTCTCTGCCTTACAAGAAAGGCCACAGCCTGTGCAGTTCAACCTGATCCAATTGGAGCTGAACCTTCACCTCCTTTCTGCTCCCTCTGTCAGGTTGAATAAGATCTCCAGCATGGTGCCAGATGAGCCTGACCTGCTGAGGCACGTGACCCAGCTGGACGTGAGGGATAACAGGCTGATGGACATGGACGCTTCGGTCTTCCCCAGACTGGAGGTGCTTCACTGCGAGAGGAACCGCATCGCGGGCCTCAAGGCCAAGGGTTGCTTGCTCAAAGGCATCTACGCCTCCAACAACGGTAGGTTTGGCACACGGGACTTAATGTTCTCTGCAAGGGCAATCATGCAGTCAAAATAGACAGATACCTCTCTCTGAAATCATTACCACCTCGTTGGTTTCTAAACTGAAATCACTGACTCTGAAGTTGTCTTCTTTCCCACATAACTTTATTTCCTCCCATGCTTCTTTCTCTACATACATTCATTTTCCTCATCAGCGGTGCAGTCTCAGTGTCTTTCTCCATCATCCCCCTCTACCTTGTCATCACAACCCCACCCAACCCCCCTCCCAAACGCTCCCCTCCATTTCCCATCTACCTGCTCCTGTAATAGACCGCGTCTGTCCTTGCTGTAGGTTAATGTGTTTTTTTTGTTTTTTTTTAATGTGTTCTCCCTACAGAGCTACGACAACTGGAAGTCAGTCCTGTGCCCTCCAATCTCACTTACATGGACATCTCGAGGTGAGAAAAATGCTGCACAGTACACACACACATACACACACATACAAAGGGAATGCAGCTCTAATTGGAAAAAATATTTTGAAAAATTAGCTAATTGACAGTACGTCCTCTGTGCCGTACAAAAGACCAGCAACTGTTCAGAGTAGATGATAAAATGTGCTTTAAAGATCTTGTATCTGCGCAGGTAGACCGGGTAAACGTGTCTTTGAAAGTGTGGTGAAATGTCAGAGCTGTTATTCTTTAACCGTGACGGCCCCGACCTTCCACGTGACCTCTGATTTTTACATCGACAATAGGCTACTGTACTTAGCTTCTTTGTTGCCAATAAAACAGGATATACTCTGCTGTCATTTTAAATGCTGAATTTTTATTTTTTAATCCCTTTCACACTTTTCCAACACAACACAGCCTTTATGAGACTGAGACTTTATCTAATTTCTGATTATCTGAAAAGATGAAATATCACAAAATATGAGGGAAAAAAAAGCCAGAACTGAAGTTGCAGCCTTGTCTTTTCTAGAGCAAGACTGTTGGGAATCCAAATACATGTTGCATACCGGTACATTGTAGTCCATGTTGGGTATCTCGCTTTACAAACGGCATATAATTTAGCATCATCATCACCCCCTCTCCTCCTGTAGGAACCATATGGAGTCCTTGCCGGACTGGCTGTGTGAAGCTAAGAAACTGGAAGTTCTGGACGTGAGCCACAATCTCATCGCTGAGCTCCCAGCGCGGTCAGTCTCCCCTCGCTCTCTCTCTCTCTCTCTCTCTCTGCGAACGTGTCTGTAAGCCTGTAAATGGAGTACAGTGCTGCATTATTCTTGCTGCCCTTTGCAGGCCACTCATCTATCCCCCATAGAGCCTCATAAATCACACAGATAGCCTGTAACCTCCACAGCTTCTGTCCATTCTCTTCCTCTTTATATAGCCTTTTAGAAGGTCAGTTCAGATGCTCCTCACTTCCTCCCATTCTCTCTGTCTTGCAGTCGCCTCTGTCAACTCTCTCTTTTCATTTTCCCCTTTTTCTCTCTCTCTCTCTCTTCCTCTGGTCTCCTCATTGTCTGCAGATTTATTTTTTACCCAATAAGTGTCAGGATGATGAATTCCAGCTGCGGGCTCCACTAGAGGCGCTGCTATTTTCTTTTTTTTTTCACACATCCTCATCCTCGCCCCCATCCTCCTCCTGCACTCTCCCATCTCTCCCGTGATGGTTTCAGTCTGCTTTAGTTACAGTCCACGAGCCAGTTTTGTGGATGAATCCTATATCACCTGCTCACCAATCATGTCACTATCTTCATATATGTCTTTACATCTGTCAATCTATACATCATTTGAAGGTTTACAAGAGTCTAGATGTTTATCCTTTATGTTCCAGTACTGACCCTACCTTCTGTGTTTTCTCCATGCCGCAGGTTGCTATGCAGCAACAGTCTGAGGAAGCTGAGTGCAGGGCATAACCAGTTGCAGAGGCTGCCTGACAGAGTGGAGCGCCCTCTGCTGGAGGTTTTGGACGTACAGCACAATCAACTGGTGGAGCTTCCCTGCAACCTGTTCCTCAAATCTGACAGGTAGCATTAAACATCAGCTGGAAGTGATTTGTGTTTTTTTATCAGATAATGCGCCAAACACCTGACAGAAGGATATTAGGCCTGAGGAAAAATGCAGGTGTACGAAGATGAAGGACAGAAATTATGAATAGGATTTTTAATCGAGGACAAGATATCCAAGGGCAAGGACGACAGGCAGATAAAGAACAACCAACCAGCACAAGGATGGGAGATGGAGAGGTTTTAATGGGGGTCAACGAAGTAGAAGTTTGTAATTAAAGTGACTCATCACTGCTTTTCACATCCCCATCTGAAGGAGCACAAAAATGAGTCTCCTTTCATTTCTACTTTCAGTTTAAGATGCGTAAACGCATCAGCCAATAAGCTGGAGCACCTGCCACCATCCAGCCTATCAGAGGAAAGCCACAGCATCCTGCAGGAACTTTACCTGACCAATAACCGGCTGACAGATAAATGTGTGCCCATGCTCACAGGGCACACTCACCTTCGTGTTTTGCACATGGCCTACAACCACCTCCAGACCTTCCCAGCCAGGTAAAAAAAACTCACTCTTTTCAATGTGTTTTTTCAAAAGATTAATGTTTTTCGTGAGAATAGCAAATCTGCACGTTTGTGAGGCTGTGGCTAATTTTCCTTTATAAATCAATGAATTGTGGTTTGACTGACTCAACCAACGTTTTTCTCTCATTCCTCAGTAAAATGGCCAAGTTGGAGGAGCTGGAGGAGGTGGACCTGAGTGGAAACATGCTGAAAACTGTGCCCACCACCATCATGAATTGCCGGCGAATGCACACTCTCATCGCCCACTCCAACTCCATTGAGGTCTTTCCTGAGGTCATGCAGCTGATGGAGATGAAAGTAAGGCAGTAGTAACAGCACATTTCTGTATATGTTTATGCACAACATATCTATAAGGGCCCACCCCCATACCAAGTTCATGCTGTACTATATTTGTTCTCGCATGTCTTCCTCTGTTGTCAGTGTGTGGATCTGAGCTGTAACGAGCTCAGTGAGATCACCCTACCAGAAAATCTGCCTCCCAAGCTCCAGGAGCTGGACCTGACTGGAAACCCCCGTCTCAACCTGGACCACAAGACCCTTGAGCAGCTCAAGTATGTCATTATTTCTCTGAAGGTGTTTTTGCTTAAATCACAGTGTACTGTAGATTTGACTGTAATGTTTAATGATCTCCCTGCCTGTGTGTTTACATTTAATTGTTGTTAACATACTGTTTTTCTATTGAATTATTTATGTTGTAGTTTTCACTTTAGTAAATACCCCCAATAGGAGACTGTTAATACAGTGGTTTATGTATCTCCAAGCGTCTACGTGATACGGTGAACTTTCATCTAGCTCATGTGTTGTTGTTTTTCAGTAATATTCGCTGCTTCCGTATTGATCAGCCTCCGACCTTTTCGTCGAATGAGACATCTGGTGGGCCTGCTGTGTGGAGTCATGGTTACACGGAGGCCTCAGGCGTCAAGAACAAGTGAGTTCAGTTTAGTCAATGAGGGGGAAAAAAAAACACCATTGCAGTTGTCCAGCGAAGCCTCACTGATCCACACCTCTTGAGAGTGTGTGTTATTAAAGCCAGATGACTCAAATGAAGGAAATTTTGTAGCTTATTGAGAACATGAATCATGTACAGTCACATGCTAAAAACGTCTCTGTATGGGCTAATTCAATACTTTGATGTGCATGCTAAAGAAGCAATTCAAGATACTGTACTTATTTCCACATTTCCTTATACTGAAGTGATATTTAATTGGTTTTTAAAGTCTCCATTGACGGATGTTCTGCTGTGCAGTCAAATGAATCATCAAAAGGCATTGTCTCCATGGTTATCAGTGTGTGGAGCGGAGCGATCAATATGTGGACAGAGGAGTCGTTATGTCTTTGAAGACTACATTGTTTCTTTGCTGAGCACATGCCTCAGTGAAGTTATGGCCCTTCTTTTTGTTTATGTATTTTTTCAGACTGTGTGTTGCAGCTCTTTCGGTAAACAGTTTCTGTGGGAGTCGCGAGGCTCTGTACGGTGTGTTTGATGGGGACAGGAACGTGGAAGTGCCCTACCTTTTACAGTGCACAATGAATGATGTGTTGGCTGAAGAACTACACAAGACCAAGAGTGAGGAGGACTACATGACGAACACCTTCCTCGTCATGCAGCGGTACAGGATATACTCACTGTCATCGACCGTTCCTTTTTTTTTTTTTTACATATCACCCACATCAGTATATTGCACATTTTTACTCTCTAGCACGTAATATAATCTGCACACTGAAATAGACACCTTGCTCCCTTTTCTTTTGACACCACAGGAAACTAGGGACTGCAGGGCAGAAACTGGGTGGCTCAGCGGCTCTGTGTCACATTCGCCACGACCCAACCGATCCTTGGTGGCTGCTTCACACTCACAGCTGCTAACGTGGGCAAGTGCCAGGCCATCCTGTGCCGCGATGGAAAGCCATTGTCGCTGTCACTGCTTCACAATGTGGGCCTTGAAGAGGAATACCGCAGGATCAGGCAGCATAGGGCTATCATCACTGAGGTACAGATCCTTGAAAGCATCCCAAGTATATTGAAATCGATATAGAGTACGTTCATTTAAATGTAATTTTAGATGTGCACTGCAGGAGCACTGTATTGATGTTTATATTCTTCCACAGGACAACAAGGTGAACGGTGTGACCGACTCCACACGCATCATGGGCTACTCCTTCCTTTACCCATCCGTCATCCCTTGTCCCTACGTGCACACAGTCACTCTCACCCCCCAGGACGAGTTCTTCATTCTGGGCAGCCGCGGCCTGTGGGATGCTGTGTCTCCCACTGAGGCTGTTGAGGCTGTTCGAAACGTCCCCGATGGCCTGGCTGCTGCTAAGAAGCTGTGCACACTGGCACAGGGCTATGGCTGCACGGACAGCCTTAGCGCTGTTGTGGTCCAGCTCAGTGTGAGCGAAGACTGCTGCTCCTGCTGCTGTTCCGAGCCTCCACAGCCACCTCCGAGCCCCGGATTGGGCACCTACCCCCCGTCATCCTCTGCCATCAAGGAGCGGCCCTCAGATGGCTCCCTCCCTGTGCCACCCTCCTCCTGCAGTGAAATTAGCAGTGAGATCAGTACCAGCGAGATGAGCAGCGAGGTGGGCTCCACAGCCTCGTCCGATGAGCCACCGCAGAGCTCCTTGGTGCTGCTGCACGAGCAGTCTCACCATCCTCACCTTCACCTGCACCATCAGGCCCACCCGCTGTCCTTACAGCACCAGCAGGCCCACACAACGACCCAGCCTTGCCAGTACCTGTTCCCAAGTTCAGAGCTGCCCTCTGCCCGCAGCTGCTGTGCCCTCCATCCTGCCTGCTTGGCAGGCTCCTTCCAGAGGCAGCTGTCTAGTGCCACATTCTCCAGCGCCCTGTCTGACAACGGGCTTGACAGCGAGGACGAAGAGCCCATCGCTGGTGTTTTTTCTAATGGGAGTCGTGTGGAAGTAGAGGCAGATGTCCACTGCCTCAAAGCAGAATCTTCATCCTCCTCATCACCCCAAACATCATTACCCTCATCATTGAGCCAGGAGCGCACCCTGCTTACTCTTCCCCCACCTCCTCCACCACCATGCACCCCAGAGCCCCTGGAGGAAGGGGTCGACATGAGCCTCGGAGAGGCTGAGAACGGGCTGGACAGAGACGAGTCATGGCAGGGAGTCGGAGCAGGAGGTGGGGATGGAGGAAAGTTGACAGCCAAGAGGAGGGTTAATGGGTCGGTGGCACGCCAGGAAAAGAGTCACAACCTTATTGAGGTGGCAGCTGACGCTCCCTCCAAGAAGTCAGGGGGTTACTTCACAGCTCCAGCCCAGCCCGACCCGGACGACCAGTTCATCATCCCGCCTGAGCTGGAGGAGGAGGTGAAGGAAATCATGAAGCAGCATCAGCAGAAACAGCAGAAACCGCCTGGGAGCGATCAGCCCACGGACTACTACGACACCCCTCTCTGAACAGTAACACCACCATCTACAGCCTCATCTCCCTCCCGGCTGCAGCATGCACAGAAACCTACCATCAGCCTATCCGCTCTGATTTTCCGTATATGGACACAAACAAACCAGTTTCCTCAAGAGGCTGTAAAATGCACATGAAAAAGTTGGATCATGCTTTTTCTCAACGGCCTTCTTTGCTCGACACAGCCTCGTCATCGTCAACCATGTACTGTAACCCTCTCCACCCCATTGTCACCCGAGCAACTCACAGAATGAAACAAGCAAACGAGCCCTTTAATGATACTCAGCCCTCTTGAAAGGCCTGTGGACACACTCCTGGTGTCCATGGTTGTGCCCTTGTCACAGACTCTGGAACGTTGTTTTTACATTAGACAACCAGCTGACTATGTAATCAACACTAGTCTCTTTGCAATAGCATTAGCTCGCCACAACACTTGTTAATATGGATAACAATTCCATGGTTTGTTTGTTTGTTTGTTTGTTTTGTAAGAACTTACCATATCTTTTAATGTGAAAGCAGTGAAGTTGCTGAAAGAACTTTTTAAAAACAGAGACACATAATCTTTTTATTATCAGTGAACTATGTCGAATGGTACACCAGTAATACCACACTTACCTGTTGTAGATAGGGCACTTAAAATACTGTATTTCTTCAGTAAATCATGGCTCTTGGCCTGTAAAATGGCATAGAAAATTTTTGTAGAAATTTGAAATACTAACTCCTAGGAGTTGCATACTCTTTATGGTGACTCAGTCACTTTTACTAATCTTCTCTGAGAGAAATGGTGATTTTTTTTTTCCAATGATTGTAAATAAGAGAAATGTTGTATACTGATGCTTTTTAAAGGAACTGCGTACCTGTATGTCGGTGAAGATTTTAGTGGCGGGGAAGATGAGCAATTCACCAAGAGTTTGCTGTGATGGAGGTGTCACCCCCCCCTTACCCTCTCCTTTATCTTACAGTGTAGACACACAAATACGACACACACAAACACACACACATACAAATGTATATGTGCAATTGCAGGTCAGAAACCCCGACATTCCACGCCGTGTAACTACACAGTTGCTCTGGTTTGCTCCACTTTGTTTGATTGTGATGTCCTGTTGTCATCACTGTATCTAAAGAACACTAAGAGACAGATCTTTGCATGCACACTTGCATGCACACACACACATACACACATACACACAAAAACGCACATACATGCATACTCACACTTTATATTAGTCCCACCTCCCTCCTACAGTAACTGTTATCACCGGCATGACTGTGTCAAGTTCAGTAATACAAACAAATATATCCACATGGAAAAGAGACAACACAGATGTTCCTGTCTTTGGTATAATAAATTTTAAATTTGTGAATATAAGTCATGTTGTCTGGGATTTGTTTTCAATAAGTTGCATACATTTTATTTTAGAATTTCAAAACTATTTATTTACAATGATGTCCTTAGTTTTCGCTGGTGTTGTTACATGGAATGACCAGAAGGGGGCAATCTCATGTAATGTTATGATCTACAGTGTGTGATGGCTTTACATTTTGGACTTAAAAGCCATGAATCTATAAATCCAAAGCACGTTCTACAAGATATCTAGCATAAACATTCAACTGAAAAACT
This sequence comes from Scortum barcoo, assembly GCA_023238725.1. NCBI lineage: Eukaryota > Metazoa > Chordata > Actinopteri > Centrarchiformes > Terapontidae > Scortum > Scortum barcoo. The sequence goes on along the minus strand of CM041533.1, from coordinate 14,454,540 downwards.
GATTTATGTTACTTAAAGTCTGTCTTGCTTCTACTTACTGTTACTTGTTGTTACTGGAACAATGACAAGTTACTGGAGTTACTGAGAGTTTCCTGCTATGGTTTCTCAGTGGCTCTCATGTTCGTCATAACCATGCCTTTCCCTTCTCCGCGTTTCTTATATTTCTTCTTCACACAGACGACACTGACTGCTGTGATCACCAGCATTACTCCCAGCACAGACAGAGAGGAGGCGAGCGCGAGGTTGGTTTTGTCCTTGATGGAGCCTTTGTGCTGACAGCTGTCCCCGTAGTACCACCAGTCATCACCCACCATGCATCTGGAGGGCAGAGGAAAAAGGATGACGAGAGGAAAGTAGCAGAATTCTAGTGTATAGTGTGTGTAGAGAGGAAAATTGGTGGAAGAGAAGAACTTAACCTGATGGGACAAGATGAGATGGTCACTACCGAACTGAAGTACTAGGCTTCATCTAGACGAAATGCAGTTCTCGAGGGTCAAATATTCTCTAATATTTATCTCTGGAAGGCTTGACAGTTTCACTTTCTTACATCCAGCAGGTGGTTAGCTTAGCTTAGCACAAAGGCTCTTTATATACATTCGTTCAATTATGGATGCTTCACAGGAGGAGTTAAAGTTGTTGAACTCGACATTTAATGAACATTTAAAGATTCCATATATCTGCTAACAACTACATTATAGTGTGTTATATACAATTTATTATATGTTTATATACTTGTTATACATGCAAAATAGTGGTTTAAAATAAGTCTGTGAAGCTAAGGTAAAAGTCTGCTAGTGGTGGATTCATATTTTCCATAGTGGGATAAGCCTGGGATCAATCTCCTCATCATCTTATCTCTCAAAATGTCCAACTGTTCAATTCTGATTTTAAGAAGTCAGACAGGTGCAGTCAAAAAGCACATACCTGCAAGTGGCCTTCCCTTCGTCCACCACACAGACGCCATCGTTCAGACACTTCACATTGAGGCAGGTGTCAGAGGGAGCAGTGGTTTGTGGTGAGAGGGTTGGCGGAGGTGACACAGTGGTGGAAGGCAGAGGTTGGGTCACTGTCAGATGAGACACATCTGAAAGGAGACAGGCAGCAAATAAAGGAGCGTTTAATTGGATCTGAGTGGAGGAGCATCAAAGAGCATGAAATGAGCAGCCGATAATTGGAACACATGGCAGAGATGAGCCTGTAGCATACTAATGAATAAGTAATTGTAGTAATTGTATGACAGGGTGGATGTGGTTTCACAGAGAAATGATAACATAAATCGCCAGTTTGTTGTGCAATCAATTTCTTCCCCTATTATCTTCGATGGGTTTGGACATACAGAATGTTTTCACGTTGAAATCAGTTTATACTGTAATCTGGTGTGTTTACCCTCCATGGTGAGGAGAAAGATGGCGTCTCCTCCCTTTATAAAATCCCTGCTCTTGGCTCTGAGGTGGGTGAGATACACTGCAGTGCCGGCGCCTGGCCCTCGGAAGTACTTGGACCCATCTGCGTCTGTGACCTCAACGCCCACCTTGCGAGGATCGTCCCAGAAAAAAGCCCCAGAGTCTGTTAAGAAACGGTGTTGAAAGAGTGTATAAATATGTTATCAAAGCAAAAACAGCATTGTCATTTTGTGACACTTCAAGTGGCTGCACCTGTCTTCTGGTTGGGGTCGGTGGTGACACTGCGTTGGTTGGACATGCGCTTTTGGATGTGAGGGTGCTGATCCATCAGCATCATGGTCATCTGTTTCCAGGGGCACGGCCATTTCTGTCCAGTATCCCCATCACGGGCAACCAGATGAGCGAAGGCCGACAACTCACCAGGGTAGCCAGCCTTACCACTGGGGTACAGCCCCATTTGGAAAGAGTAACCCTCCTTAGATTTGAATGGGGGACTGTAAATAGGTGTGTCTGCTGGAGTGTTTTCCATCACATGGCTGAAGTTATTCACACGCCATATGAACTCTGGGCAGGTGGTCTCAGAGAGGTTGATGTCATCCAGTGACAGTCCCCCCGTCGAGGCCCCAGAGCCCCCCTTGGTCCCTTGGAAGACGACGCGGAATTTGTTTTTTACATCTAGACTCACGTGGTGCAGTTGCCACAGCTCCTGAGGGGGCCCTGTTGCAGCACATGAAGTAAAAACATGGAATTTAATGAGCAGCAGTTTCATGATGGCCAGATCTCACAAACAAAATTGTTACAGCAGATTTTAAACAGTGGTAGGATTTAGTAATAGTCACCATCTATGTTCTGTATGAGGCGCAGCTTTCCATTTGGGTCAGTTCCATCATACTCCCGGACATAGATCTTCAGTGTCTCGTCTGGGCTGGCACTATTGTAGTAGAAAAACTGTAGACACTGGTATCCTCTTTTGGGGTAGAGGATCCTGCTCTCTAGCAGAGCCGTAGCCCCAGTGTTGGCTGCCCCAGTGCTGAAGTGCATGAAATATCCTGAGCCTAAAGATCCAAATTTTCATCATTTAATATACAATATATTTATCTATGTCAAGCATTATTCCATTTTGGACAGTGAATGTTAAAAGGGAAGGTTATACAGGCCAATCTCTATCATATAGCAGTGACATAGGATAGGGTCACATTTTTTCACAGCCCTTACGTGCCAGAACATCGGCTGGAAATGTTATTCCTGCCCACATTCCTGTGCTAGTTTCTTAGTATGAAATTCCATATCTGTGTTTTGCTGGACAGTGTTTTCTTGCTGAGCTGCTGGAATGGATGCGAATGGATTTGTGTAACACAGACTGGCTGTTTTAAGATATACTACTGACTGTTTTTCTAAAAAAAGTTTTGAAATTTGAAGGGGTTTTTTTTCAGGGCCAGTATGGAGAAGAGGAACAATTGCAATGACTTTTTAAATTAACATAATGCACGTGAGTGTTGTTCAAAAACAGATCTGATAAGACCACATACACTAATCCTCTAATATAGAGACATCTGCACAAAGTGATGTATATATTCCTGCAAGCTCACTCTCACCAGTGCATTTGCCCATGTTGGAGTAGTCAGTGTTGGGCCCTCCATCAGCTCTGTCAACCCTCTCCCATTCTGCTTTAGCTCCTTGTCCCTGGACCATACCGCAGATGTTCTCACGTTCAAAGTCACATGAGTCCAGGAACGTGGAGCCCTGTGCTGGAGGACATTTCATAAACGCACATAAACAGGTGTAGGACTTTGCACTGCTGTAAACTGTTTGATTAGGCAGTAATCATTGTAGGTGATTTGCTTATGCATATATTTCGATGTGGCAACATTTCAGGAGATAAACCATCTAATAGACAGGTGATATCAATATTGCATCAAATTGGTGAAATACCAGTGACAGTGCAAGCTGATATGACACCTCTTGCACAGATAATAAAACCCAGCTTGGGTGTTTAATCTTACTGCAGTTGTAGAGGCGGTGCAGCTTGAGCAGGTCACTGTCGCTGAACTCCATTCGCTGGCCTATCACGTCACTGAAAGCTGGGATCTTGGTGACGATGGTGGGCTCGGTGCCGTTGAGGAAGGCGTTTTTACTGTAGTGCATCATGGAGCCGTAGTCGTAGGGTACGCCCAGAGAGCTGGAGGTGGTGTCATTGTAGGTGTTAAAGTTGTGGTCTTTGCCTGGAGATCAGACAGAAATGGAGGGCGTCAGTGTGGTTGAATTCATCATCATGGTGTCTCATTCCAACCCCCCCCCAAATGTGGCAGAAGTTTGTTAGGATCGCTCATAAAAGTCGCTTATCAGCAGCTGATAGTTGTTTCAGGCCTTGACAAAAAGATTGCTGACACATGAAAGTACTCTACGCTCTAATCACAGACAAAAAATATTAACTATTGAAGAGCATAGGTCAATGCAAGTTTGATGTCCCTTAATGTGCTGATGCTGCCTTGCTTATCTTTTCCTTGCTTATCTCCTTTGTTGGGAGAACAACACAAGCGTGCGTTTATTATAGAAGCAACAAATCCGTTACTGCATGAAGTGCTTTCCTTCACCTCCTGCATTACAAACCTCTTGAACGTTGCAGGTAGTGATTTCTCGGATTCATTAAAATGTGACTCTTGTAAAAAGCTTGTGTAAATGTAACGTACAAGAGCTACTTCACACTCCCTCTCAATCTGACAAAAATGTACTCATTTGCATGCAAATAGAAGTCCTATCATAAATTGTCATTAATTATAATCTAGCTGGGGGTGTAGTGGTTAGCACTGTCGCCTCACAGCAAGAGGGTTCTGGGTTCAATCCCACTGGGATGTTTGCATGTTCTCCCTGTGCCTGAATGGGTTCTCTCTGGGTACTCCAGCGTCCTCCCACAATCCAAAGACATGCAGGTTAGGTTAATTGGCGACTCTAAATTGCCCCTAGGTGTGAATGTGAGTGTGAGTGGGTTGTCTGTCTTTCTATGTCAGCCCTGTGACTGACTGGCGTCCAGTCCAGAGTGTACCCCGCCTCTCGCCCAATGACAGCTGAGATAGGCTCCAGCACACCTTGTGACCCTGTGTGTCAGGATAAGCAGATATAGATAATGGATGGATAATCTAGCTGGCTGTGAAGCAGCGAGAGGCTCAATACCCTCTGAGATGCGGTCCCACATGATTTTGACGTAATCATCGCGGTCTGCCCTGGACTGCTCATGCCAGAAACCCAGGGCATGGAGAAACTCATGTTCAATGGTGGCGATGCGGTCACAGTTTGTCCCTATTGACAATACCTGCTTCCCAACATGTCGGTTTCCCACAGAGGAGAAACAGCTTTTGGAAAAAAACAACAACATAGTATTTATGAACATCACACATAATCTGCAATGTTGTTATGTATAATGTATAATACCATCATTCTTAACAAAATACATCTTATCTTATCATCTAAACAGACCATTAAAGTATAAAAGTCCTCCTCTTACCCGGCCCCTTTAAAGATGGAAATGTAGTTTGCTTCTCCATTCCAGGGCTTGAAGTCGATGCAGGTCTTGAGCCGGTACTGCTCAAAGGCCTTCAGAATCACACCTTTTGCATTGATCTCTGCAGAGAAGATGATGAGAAAGTTCTGTTAGAGATGAAAAAATATGGTGTGTCTTCCAAATGACCATATTACAGTGGGAATTGATAAGGAGCCTCTGTTCAATTATTTAAGCATGTTAAGGTTTGAGATTATTCCCATAAGGCTCACATGTCTGGCTCATGGCTGAACATCAAACATACACGCTGCGGTGTAAATGTTCTACCTCCACTCTGAACTGACAACTCACACAAAAGTTATTTGAGAGATAAAATGAACAATAATAGAAAAAATTATACTTTTTAAAAAAAAGTTTTTTTATGTCTTTTAATGTTTTCCTCTGACCTCATTAAAACCTTGTTTATAGAATGGGTCTAAAGACATAACCTTTCCTTTTGCCACAAACCGATATTATATCTGATGAAGGTGATCTAATCTGTGATTAGTGTCAACAGTAAATTTTATGTGTGGGTGTCTTGTCTGTCTCTCTGTCCTGTCCTGTGACTGACTGGTGACCAGTCCAGCGTGTACCCTGCCTCTCACCCACCCAATGACAGCTGGGATAGGCTCCTAGCACCCCGTGACCCTGTGAGTCAGGATAAGCGGTATAGAGAATGGATGGATAAATGGAACGTAATCTCAAAAGCAACTTGTAAGTGTAAAATGAATATTCTCAAGGCAAGTAAAAATATTAAATAAAAACTGTAAAGTACAGCACTTGTAGATAGTTGTTTCTGCCACGGCACTCTACAAGAAAAATGACAGCGACTATATTTTATAAATCCGTTCATGCCCTTCCTTATTCATATAGAAGTACATTTTTCAGTACAGATTAATTTGATTGCTTGTCAGAGCTTAAATGTATTTTCTTTTTTCTTCAAGTGTATAACAAGTACTCTTACCTAAGTCGTCTTCCATGTAGTATGGGATCGTCTTTGGCCATCTATACTTATCTCCTATAATGGAATTTCGAGTTTGCCTCTGCGCAGTCAATACAAGCAATCACAAAGACAGCAACAGCATAATGAGTCAAGGTTAAGCTCTATTCTGCACGATTCAGCTGTGCAGATGAAAATTAAAAGCAGGTCAGTTAACGTACCTCATCAAGCACAATGTCTCCCTCCACAAGATTCAAGCCTGCCTCTGTGCAGCAACAAAGAAAATTGGTTGACAATGGTTACTGAATAATAGCCTGGAAACATGAGGTAGAAAAGTGTCTTGTGTTCTTGTCCTTCTTTCTGCATACCTTCATTGATGTCAAAAATATCAAGGTCCCTTCCACCATCCACATCATAATCTGTATAAGGGGAGATGAAAATTAAAGTAAAAAGGAAGTAGTAAGAAGTAAGAACTAAAAGTTCAAATGAATGCAATGTAAAAATGACAATAAAAAGTATATTATTAAAAAAAATAAATAAAAACACCTACCTAATACTTTTGTTGTGGGCTAAACAAAAGTGGAGTAAAATCTAAATGTTATTGATTTGCAGATGTATTCAAATCAAGTTTCTCATCATCATAAGACAGTATCTTAATAAAATAATGCAATTTCTCACCAGGCAAAGTGTAGTGCCACATAAGAGGAAAACAATGTGAAGAACAAGTACGCAAGAGGGTTTTCTTCCGGCCATGTCTTAAAGTGTCCCTCTGCACAGGCAGTGCAGGTGACAGGTACTGAGCTCTCACGGACACTCAGGAGGTAGAAATTAGAGGGGTGCATGCAGGGAATAAAATGTAATACACGTGTTCACATGTTCATCATTGACAGAGCAGTAAAAGCGCGGAGTTATACAACAACTTCAATCTACTCCACTATCTGCGAAGAAATCTTTACACATAGTCACACATCATAGTCAAACACTAAATCAGGGGGAAGCAAAACAGACATGTAGACTGTCTTCAAGCCAGGACAAGACAGAGGTACAAACACATTTGTTACTGACCTTTTCATACAGTTCGTCTGTGTATACAGCAATAAATTGCAGTTGTTAAGGAAATACAGTTGTGTGCAAAAGTGATTTTTTTCTTTTCTTTTTACCAAACTACCACTTATATTGATCCAGAATAAATCAATACGTTTTCTTAAGACTGTTAGTTTACACTGAATAAAGGAAAAAATCAGCCCACTGATGTGCTTGGGCAGTTCTGTATTATTCTCAGGGCTCTAACAAGCAGTTCAAAGCTCATTACAAGCCACTGTTTAGTTTATCCTTGTCATAGATAAACATTACCTTGGACTCCCTCATAGCAATAGTACACTTGGTCTACAATTAAAAAAATACATATATTTGTAGAGTTATTCTGCGGCATAGTCTGCCCTCTGACAGTAGTCAAAGAATGTGACAGCATTAGCTTTTAAAAGACTCCTACTTTCTATTTCTTCGTGCAGCAAAATGCAGCACAAATACACAATGTTTATGGCTTCTTGTTGGCACTGCTTTGTGCTACATCGATTGCTGAATAGAAAAACTGATTGTGATGCTTTTGTCTCTATAAGTCTTCAGAGAAACACAATAGAATTACATCATAACCCCCATCACCCCAATCACTGTACTGACTTGGGAATAGAGAAAGTGAACACAGAAGCATGTTGACAGTTGCACACACTGACAAAGAATTGCCGATATTTTGCTGTCTACATATATGACGTAACGTATGCAGCAAGCAGATTCATTCATACTAGTTCTGTTTTTGCAGCTTCCAAGAAATAAATCCATATATATATATATATACACATACACGTGTGTGTGTGTGTGTGTGTGTCCCTGTGTGTGTATATATATATATATATATATATATATATATACATATACATATATATATATATATATATATATATATATATATATATATATATATATATGTATGTATGTATAAAAGTTGCTATTCTACTTTTTGTGTGTGCACTTCATGTGTGTTTTAGTTAAGTGCAAATTCTAGTGACCATATGACACACTAACCTCCAGTTCACTTTCAAGTCAACAAGTTTCACAATTTAAAAAAATATAATTTATAATAATATAATAATTTATTATTATTTATACATTTATTATTAAATGTATTAAAAAATGTTGTAACAATCCTTGCCTTCAGGTGGCATAAGTGTCAAAATTAGTATTACTTCCTTTACCTCTTGATGGTGCAAATCTTCAAGTCTGCATTTGCTGAACTAACTTGATGCTGCTGTAAGTTTTTTTTCCTAATAGGTGGCGCAGGTGGGACCGGAAGAAGAGCAGCTCTGTGGCTGAATGATGTTGGCTGAGCTGGTTTTGGATGTCCTGTTATACTTGTACTGTCCTGCAGATGGTAGTAGAGATAGAAGTAGACTCCTTGTCCTGAGAGTGGTGTCTCCTTTAGCCCAAAAATTAGTGCTGAAAATGACAAAATTGAAAATCAGTCATTTTAGACCTAGGAACAACAACAAAGCTTTGCTCTATATACACCCTTTTGTGCCCTCTTTGACTCATGTATGCATTACATAATCATCAAAATATTATGTCAGTGTATGTCAAATTCATCCATGGTTTTGCTTCAGCAAAGGTTTTATTTTTAATATATCAGTTAGAGAGTTTCTTACTGTAAAACTTTTGTGTATGAGGCTGCGATTCATTGTGCCATTTATTACAGAGGAAGTAGGACAGAGCTGGGGAGGGGGTAAACAATCAAACACAGCTGTCACACTCTTGCAAACTTTGGGTGGTTTGGTGGTGTCACATTTTAGGCTTTGGTAATTACTTATTGATATTTCCTGGCCTCTGCTTTATATTACTTTATAAGATGGATTCAATGAATAGATGGAACTAATGGAGCAGAACTGATGGAGTTCAGGCTTTGGCCATCTTTTTCCTGTGACTGACCAACAGAGGAAGACGATACTGAGAGAATAAAAATCTGATGCACAGGTGGAATCCAAGTGCACATGTTACCCCCCCCATGATGCGCCCATACATATGCAAATGAAATCAAAACAAGCTGGTATAAAATAAATGGACAGATCAATTTATTTTCTGTATTATAAATCCAGCAGTAGTTTGCTGTAATTCATTCATAGCATTTCTTGGTTAGTGTCAAATTTAATGTTATTTGATATGTTATTATACATCAGGTCCAGCCTATGTATACCCAGAGTAGTTTGTATGTGAGTGTGTGAGTGTGCATGTGTTACTTGTATGGTCATATGCATGTGTGTATGTGTGCAAGTGGGGGGGGCATTCCCAGCATACAAATTCAATCTCATTTATGCTGGAATTGGTGTGGTAAACAGCAAATGTTTTCTGTGCCAATTCTCTGTCACAGTTAAAGACCATCCACCCCTTAAAGCTTCCTAACACAAGAGCTAACAATTAAAAATGTTATCTGTATGTGAATTTCCACAGTATGAAAAAAACCATCTGCTCTCTGGCAGATCAGTCCTGCTGTGAGTGGTTTCAGCACAGCAAGACTTCAACCCCTCCACTGTCGCATTAATAACAGGTTCAGTCTTTTCATTGATCTCATGATCAGAGGTTGTATGTATCTGTACATTTCTCCTGCAATCATATTTTCTACTTCACATATAGATTAAAACTTGAATGGCATGCATTATCAAGGATGAGACGTTTGAGTTGAGGGGTAAGTGTTTGTGGAAATTAGTTTGGATTTCAGTTGCTTATTATTTATTAATAAAGCATTTCTTTATGTCACCACATTCAATAGAGGTTCCAGCAGTGTGATAGTGATTTTATGATATGTCGCTAACAATTCATGCAAAGTGTTGACAACTGCAACTACTACTCAAGTTTCCTCTTATTGTTCTTACTTCTTTATTGTTGAAAGCGTGTCCGGTTCTGTTATTCTGTTGATTCAGATGGTTTAAATTTCAGTTCTCCAACAGGTTCCCTCTGAAAAGGCTTGGGGCATAAAGTGACATTATTATTATTAATCAAATTATCATTATTATTATTAACAGTATTTTCAGGTTTTGTGACAGGCGACTCTTGATTGCTTAGTTCCATAACGCTGAACGTAAAGTTTCATGTGAGCCTTTAAGAAACTCATTGATTTTTAAAAACATTTTTTATGTAAAATACTTACTTGTAAACAATTGAAAATAAGACTGAAAAAGAACACTTTGCCATGTCACTTAGCCCATCTGTTACATACGGTCAAAACAAAACACTGCTCCACACTGTGTTTTTACAATGATAATACGAAGAGTTAATGCAAACAAATTGCACAAATAACCATGGCGGAGGATGTTTATGAAAATAAAGTTAACGGGGCTGCTTATCTTATGCTAAAATGGGAATCTGATCAATTCATGCCACTGAACCTGTGCAAGGAAGTACCTCTGTTGGCAAAAATTATGTCTACGAAACATTAACATGCTTGTATTTTCAAAGAGATGTAGTTGAGAAAACAATCTCATCACACTCTTTCTATCATGCGTTCTGCAGCTTTTAAACACATCATAATAACCTTACAAGGCAGATGGAGTTATGTTATTCAATCAAAAGCAACTAAACAGGCCTTATGTTGAGACAGTTTTCTGCTGTTTTTGAGGTCAGAAGTATTTGTCAAGTCATTTGATCTCTCAAGTGTAGTGCAAAGATGTCTAAAGGGGACTATGCAGTGGTATAACTGTTATGTTTACATGTTGCCTGTTGTGCACTTCCTGTTTTATTTTGTAGTCTCGCCTCTCATCACTTGTGAGCGCTTTGCTTCCTGTCCTTTTGTGTCTCCCTCCCATTTTGATTGCCTGCTCCGCCCCAATTGGTTTCACCTGTCCCCATTAGTCTCCAGTGTATTTAAGTCATTCCTTCTCCTTTTGTTGGTTGTCGTGTCGTCTGTGCTTGTCTGTGCTTTCCCGTGCTTTCCCGTGCTTACCTGTGCTTACCTATGCTACCTGTGCTATTTTATGTCGCCAACCCGTGTTCGGTTCCTGCCTTGTCCCTGTGTTCCTGCGTTTTGCCTTCAATAAAGAGTCTAACGTCTACTCTGCCTCCTTGCCTCGTCTGCATCCTGGGTCCAACTCCTGCTTCACCTTGCACCAACCCTAACAATAACTGTCTAAATCACTGGTATATTATGTATGTATGTATGTATATTTCCTATTCTACTTAGTAGTGTTTCAGAAATAAAAACTTACAAGGAGCCACTGTGTGTAAAAAGCAAGGTTAATACTCTGCCCAATCCTCTGTAGCCATGACTTTCTACAGGCAGCTACGGATTTTGTTTGTGTTAAATGCTTATTCTGTATTCCCATCAGACCACATTGATGTTCATGCTGTGCTTTATCTTATCGTTCATTTCTCTCGACCCTCTGTGGCCATCGCAATTAATTCTCTGACAACACCATTACACCTCAAATACAGCTTTCATCTCAAACTTTGACTCAATCTGTTCCAGCCTCCATCTGCGCGTTTGGTTTCCTGCGTGTGCGTGCGTGAGCGCACACATGTAAAAATGAAGCAGAGCAAGTGGCATGCACTGCAATACTTCTTTGCCGTGTGTAATCCTTTTGAAGATAATTCATCCCTGCTTTCGCGGTGTGACAAACTGGTTTGTTTCCCTTTTTGCATTTTCTGAGACAAACTCAAAATTAATTTTCAAGTGCCACCACCACATGTGCCTTTGACTCATCGTGATGGATTTCATTCACGGTTGTGTGGGGGACATTCAGTATCGAGCTGTAATTAAACGCAGCACGCCATTGCTAACACAAGTGTGTAAGTCCAAAGAAAGAAAGGGCTGAAACTGACACTCGACCTTTTAAAGCGCCACTCTGCTGAGACAATAAGGATTCGTGTTTAACTATTTAAACCCTTGGGAACCTCTTGGCAAGTCCATTATCACAAACTCGTGCCTGCAGAACAGGATCACTCAGAGAATTTCAATTTAAATTCCAGTAAAAACTTCAGGGTCATCCAAGATGAAATACTTCATGTTGAGTTTCAAAAGAATATGCAGTACATGACCCCAAATAGCCATGAAAATGTAATCTTGATTTCACTGTAATGTATTTCAGATATTCACATATTTGTTGTGTGGGCTTTGTGCTCTGAGGACATATGACAGGAAACAATAACAACAAACAAACAAAAAAGGGTTCAAGGATGCTGAGTCTCAAGATGAACCTTTTAAAGGGAGGCAGTACTGGGTGAACAACAGCGCTCTCATTGTGCTCCTGAACTGTTCAACAAATGCGCTATATTTCACTTCAGATCCGATGTATCATAGCACAGAGCCAAAATAAAAGAGAATTTGTCACTGTAGCGTGATAGATGATGTGCTAGGAGATGCAGCGAATGATATACAGTGGGGCAAAAAAGTATTTAGTCAGCCACCAATTGTGCAAGTTCTTCCCACTTAAAAAGATGAGAGAGGCCTGTAATTTTCATCATAGGTACACTTCAACTATGAGAGACAGAATGGGGGGAAAGAATCCTGTCAAAGAGCTGTCAAAGGACACCAGAAACACAATTGTAGACCTGCACCAGGCTGGGAAGACTGAATCTGCAATAGGTAAGCAGCTTGGCTGTGAAGAAATCAACTGTGGGAGCAATTATTAGAAAATGGAAGACATACAAGACCACTGATAATCTCCCTCGATCTGGGGCTCCACGCAAGATCTCACCCCGTGGGGTCAAAATGATCACGAGAACGGTGAGCAAAAATCCCAGAACCACACGGGGGGAACCTAGTGAATGACCTGCAGAGAGCTGGGACCAAAGTAACAAAGGCTACCATCAGTAACACACTACGCCGCCAGGGACTCAAATCCTGCAGTGCCAGACGTGTCCCCCTGCTTAAGCCAGTACATGTCCAGGCCCGTCTGAAGTTTGCTAGAGAGCATTTGGATGATCCAGAAGAGGATTGGGAAAATAGAACTTTTTGGTAAAAACTCAACTTGTTGTGTTTGGAGGAGAAAGAATGCTGAGTTGCATCCAAAGAACACCATACCTACTGTGAAGCATGGGGGTGGAAACATCATGCTTTGGGGCTGTTTTTCTGCAAAGGGACCAGGACGACTGATCCGTGTAAAGGAAAGAATGAATGGGGCCATGTATTCGTGAGATTTTGAGTGAAAACCTCCTTCCATCAGCATGGGCATTGAAGATGAAATGTGGCTGGGTCTTTCAGCACGACAATGATCCCAAACACACCGCCCGGGCAACGAAGGAGTGGCTTCGTAAGAAGCATTTCAAGGTCCTGGAGTGGCCTAGCCAGTCTCCAGATCTCAACCCCATAGAAAATCTTTGGAGGGAGTTGAAAGTCCGTGTTGCCCAGTGACAGCCCTCAAAACATCACTGCTCTAGAGGAGATCTGCATGGAGGAATGGGCCAAAATACCAGCAACAGTGTGTGAAAACCTTGTGAAGACTTACAGAAAACGTTTGACCTCTGTCATTGCCAACAAAGGGTATATAACAAAGTATTGAGATGAACTTTTGTTATTGACCAAATACTTATTTTCCACCATAATTTGTCAGATTTTTAAAGAATTTATTTGCAATGTGATTTTCTGGATTTTTTTTTCTTATTTTGTCTCTCATAGTTGAGGTATACCTATGATGAAAATTGGAGACCTCTCTCATCTTTTTAATGTGGGAGAACTTGCACAATTGGTGGCTGACTAAATACTTTTTTGCCCCACTGTATACTGTACATCATTTTGTCAAGCAGACTGTTTCTTTTTTTATTATTGTCTACTTTCAAAGCTACTGAAGAGAAGTAAGGTTGTGCATTACTTCAGAACACTGACGTGAATTTACTGGAATCCTAAACTAACTTTTTTTTTTTGTTTGTTTTCTATGCCAGTAGATATGAGTGTATCAGCAGCTGTGCCCATTGCTGCTGGCAGATAATCAACCATGGTCCACCTACATGACCCCAGTGGAAATAATCATGAGGGCCATGATGCTTTAGCCAGAAATGTAAAGCATCCCACATTTCTAATTTCAGTGGAAATACACTGCTCAAAAAAATAAAGGGAACACTAAAATAACACATCCTAGATCTGAATGAATGAAATATTCTTATTAAATACTTTGTTCTTTACATAGTTGAATGTGCTGACAACAAAATCACGCACAAATTATCAATGGAAATCAAATTTATTAACCCATGGAGGTCTGGATTTGGAGTCACACTCAAAATTAAAGTGGAAAAACACACTACAGGCTGATCCAACTTTGATGTAATGTCCTTAAAACAAGTCAAAATGAGGCTCAGTAGTGTGTGTGGCCTCCACGTGCCTGTATGACCTCCCTACAACGCCTGGGCATGCTCCTGATGAGGTGGTGGATGGTCTCCTGAGGGATCTCCTCCCAGACCTGGACTAAAGCATCCGCCAACTCCTGGACAGTCTGTGGTGCAACGTGGCGTTGGTGGATGGAGCGAGACATGATGTCCCAGATGTGCTCAATTGGATTCAGGTCTGGGGAACGGGCGGGCCAGTCCATAGCATCAATGCCTTCGTCTTGCAGGAACTGCTGACACACTCCAGCCACATGAGGTCTAGCATTGTCTTGCATTAGGAGGAACCCAGGGCCAACCGCACCAGCATATGGTCTCACAAGGGGTCTGAGGATCTCATCTCGGTACCTAATGGCAGTCAGGCTACCTCTGGCGAGCACATGGAGGGCTGTGCGGCCCCCCAAAGAAATGCCACCCCACACCATTACTGACCCACTGCCAAACCGGTCATGCTGGAGGATGTTGCAGGCAGCAGAACGTTCTCCACGGCGTCTCCAGACTCTGTCACGTCTGTCACATGTGCTCAGTGTGAACCTGCTTTCATCTGTGAAGAGCACAGGGCGCCAGTGGCGAATTTGCCAATCTTGGTGTTCTCTGGCAAATGCCAAACGTCCTGCACGGTGTTGGGCTGTAAGCACAACCCCCACCTGTGGACGTCGGGCCCTCATACCACCCTCATGGAGTCTGTTTCTGACCAGTTTGAGCAGACACATGCACATTTGTGGCCTGCTGGAGGTCATTTTGCAGGGCTCTGGCAGTGCTCCTCCTGTTCCTCCTTGCACAAAGGCGGAGGTAGCGGTCCTGCTGCTGGGTTGTTGCCCTCCTACAGCCTCCTCCACGTCTCCTGATGTACTGGCCTGTCTCCTGGTAGCGCCTCCATGCTCTGGACACTACGCTGACAGACACAGCAAACCTTCTTGCCACAGCTCGCATTGATGTGCCATCCTGGATGAGCTGCACTACCTGAGCCACTTGTGTGGGTTGTAGACTCCGTCTCATGCTACCACTAGAGTGAAAGCACCGCCAGCATTCAAAAGTGACCAAAACATCAGCCAGAAAGCATAGGAACTGAGAAGTGGTCTGTGGTCACCACCTGCAGAAACCACTCCTTTATTGGGAGGTGTCTTGCTAATTGCCTATAATTTCCACCTGTTGTCTATTCCATTTGCACAACAGCATGTGAAATTGATTGTCAATCAGTGTTGCTTCCTAAGAGGACAGTTTGATTTCACAGAAGTGTGATTGACTTGGAGTTACATTGTGTTGTTTAAGTGTTCCCTTTATTTTTTTTGAGCAGTGTATAAAAGACTGGGAAAAGAGAGCTTGCATGGGGTCAGCTGTGAATGTCCAATCAAGCAAACAACCCCACTTGAGTGTTAATGAATTCAATTGTAACTGACGTCATCAGCTGATCAGAGCAGCTTTGCAGTTTGGCGTGTGTGTGTGTGTGTGTGTGTGTGGAGACTGAAGACTCATCACAGTGGCAGACGTACAGTCGCATCCAGGCAGAGAGTGATGCGCTGCTGAGAGGAGTCAACATCTGCCCATCGGGGAGGGGGAGGCTCAGAAAGTACATCTGGAAACTTACTGGGACCTTAATTGAACAACAGAGGACGGACTCCGGAGGATTTAGGTAATTCCCCACTTAACTTGCTGAGGTGAGTTTTTTTTAAAAATTATCATTATTATTATTTTATTTTTCAAACCCATAAGAAAAGGCGACAAGTAATTTATCAGGTTATCATTTGTGGTTGCTATTTACCTGTTGTTCACACAAGTTATTTGCGCAAATACGCAACTTTCCTGGGGTGATTGCTTTTCTAAATGTCTTACCATTTTCGAGTAGGACAGCACGTTTTGGAGAGTAATCCAAAGGTATCCAAACATGAACTAATAGTAAACATTTATTTATTTATGTATGTATTTAATTTCTGATCCATTTAAATCACTTTAAATGAATCCAGCTGTTCAGTCTGTATAGTCTCTGGTCTACAGGGTCTGTATGTTTTCTCTTTCTCTAAGCGCCCACGCCTGTACGTTCAAGTGTTTAAGCCATTTGAATTAAAGCTGTCAAACATCAGAGTCAGGTGTAACAGGAGTCAGCGGTTCCACGTAAAGTGTGCGTAACAGCGCGTCTGGATGAGTTTTGCGCGTCCAAGCAATTTGTAACAAGTTAAGTCAAATTTAAACTAAGGCTTTGCTACATATACAGTGCACACTTTGTGGAGTTTTAAAATTTCATTCTTTGCTTCAGATGTTTTTTTATGTTCATAAGCAGACATACTGTTTGTTATTCCAAAGGTGATGGGCTCGTTTCGAATAAATCTGACTGATCTGATCTGATCTGATAAATCTGATTTGACACTTTGACATGGCCAGAAATCTCCTGATGCCCCCCAGCTCACATATTCTTGATATGATGACACATGATTCTTTTTTTCCCTGGAACACATGCATTTGCTCTAGTGTAAGTGATTGTTTTAGGTGGCAATTTTGGCTCATTCTTGTGAAAAGGGAACAAACTAAGACATAGAAAACTGCTCAAGAAAATTAATGCAATATGCCAAAAGATAAAAGGTAAAAGGCAAGCACATTTTCCTACTTAATGTCTTGTTAATCCATCCAGACATATCCTACAAAATAAGATAAAGAAAACCCACATTTTTGTACTGAGCACCACCTTTGTGAAGTCTGACACAGTTTTTGTTAGTATTGGCTGCAGCTATACTGTGACCCTGAACTGCACACAGGCCACAGTTTGTTCAAAGTGTGTTTCTCACACTCATTTCAGACCGCCAAACCATAAGTGAATAAAAAATTCACCCAAATAAGTGCAGATGTGATGTTTATTTTTTGTTTGTTTTGTTTTCTTTTACATGACATCATATTTCAAAAGTTCATTGAATGTTTTATATGTGAAGTAATTTGAAAAGTAAGTATCGCTGTCAGATTAATGGAGTGGCATATGATTATAAAGTGGCATGAAATACTCAAGTAAATTACACATACCTCAGATTTGTACTTAAGAACAGTACTATAATCCACCCCTGCTGACAAGACCATATTTATGCATATAGCATTGTGTGGTTATAGTTAACCAGACAGTGACAGATTACGACAGATAATGCAGGGGCTAGGGATTCAGTTTAGATCCTCTCGCAGTGTTTCATTCTTTCATTTGTTCCAGCCAGTAGCATCCTAACATGACCCCAATGCATATAAGTGTAAAGGAGTGTAAGCGTTTGTTTGTCGAGATGCCTGATGCAGTGTTAGCGGTTGGTGCTGGCTGTCAGTATTTTTCCAGGACAGAGTGTAGACAGACACATAAAACAACAGCAGGTAAGCAGAGAGTGACATCAGTAACAGTGTTGTAAATTCTTAATCTCAAGTCAAACAGTTTAGGAATCAGCATGTGAGAAAACTAGAAAACACCAGCATGTGTATTAATACTCAGTTACCTTTTTTTCTTTAAACTGTAGGCTTCATGTTACAGTTTGTAAAAATCTGTTACAACTGAGCAGGATTTTGAAATACTGCTGGAGTTAAAGTGACAATAAGGTGGCTGACCACAGGAATAGCACATTAGGATGTGTGTGAGTTGCATTACCCTAATACCTATTATTAAATCATTTTTTAATCAACCCTCACGTCATCCACTGATTGATGTCGGCCAGTCACCATCTGACTGCTGAAACAGAAGAAAAACATGGAAGCGGAGAGTGTTGCTGATGTGATCACATAGGCCATTTAAAAGGCATTTTATTAGTCCTCTCTGAATTGTAGACATATGTAAATCACATTTATTTAAAGGTACTGAAAAGGTTAATACAATCACAACTTTGCAAACTTGTATTTCTCACGGGAATTCTTTTTCTTTTGCTGTCAGTCTTTTTTTAATCGCCCACTGGGAGGAGTCTGAACTTTTCAAATCTCACTCAAAACAGCTTCACATGCAAAGACTAAAAGCTAATAAATTAATGCAACTTTAATCTTGAAAAACTGTGATCAGTTTTCAGATGGCGCTGTTAGATGAAGACATTGCATTCCACTCCAACATACCTGTGCCACTTGATATAATGGTGGCCGTGGTCTACTCTGTTTTTGGTGAGTAAAGTCGCTGCAAATTCAAAACCCATGTTGTCTTTTTTTATTCTGTCCTTGACAGACGATAAAGAGTTAATAGCACTAATAATGCTGTCGATGAGTTTTCTACTTGTTCTGTTCAGGTTGAAATGAGTAACAGCAGGAAGCAAGAAGGCATGCTGTGAAGCCTTGGAGGCATGTTTACTTTAGTATTTTTGTTACTAAGTGATATGTATTCCACTTTTATCTTTATATAATACCCATATATGTATCACCTCCAACTATATCTATTGTGTTTATGTCATATCTTTCCTCAAACATGCGTACATCAATGTGCAGACTCAGTGGGGGATGTTTTCTGTGCTTCTAACACAACAACAAAAGGAATCTCTGATTACAAATTCTGAATCCTTATCCAATGTAGTCACAGGCTTCACACTGTTAGTAGGAAACCAAAAAGGCAGAGTTTTGATATAAGATGATTTTATGTTCAAAGTAGTTTATTTCTTTATTTCTGTGTTTTGCTGTAAGGGGCTCGTTCATACTGCTCATGTGGCCTTAAATAAATATTCAGCATGGTGGAGTTGTATGCCATTATAAGTGTGTTTTTGCTGCCTCTTTGAGTTCTGTTGTGAGTCTGTGGAGATCAGTGAAGAAGTTTAACTTGGGAAGCTGTCACTGTGTTGCGCTTTACCTGCGACCTGAGTTTGATACCAAACACTGCCCGTGGGACACTGTCACTATTTGAAACTTTCACAATTCTAGTGTATGAAAAGTTACATAATCACAAACATGTGACAGATGCAATAGATTAGACCGCCGTGTTCTCAGTTATTTTGGTCATTTTTAAAAATACTGCCCTGTCGCAAACATAATCAAGGTTCAGTTTATAAATGTGTATTCATGCTTGTCACTCAGATTCCAGCACTGAGAAATTGTGTGGCAAATTCCTAATGCAAAATAAGATGGTGCATAGCATGCAGATAGGTATCCTCATTGATTTTCTTGCCATGCTCTCAGTGAAAAATTGACCGACTGAGCTGTTGTTGTCCTGGTCCTTAGTTTTATCACTAGCCTGATGCTTTCAGTGTTAGTTTTTGTTCAGGCTATTATCTATTTACAATAACATCTAAAAACAAAAACACTGAACACCAGGATGAATTTCACAAAATGTTAGAGGTACTGTTTTAAATACACAGTATGATTCAGCTTGTTGAAGTAATTGCTGAAAGGCCAAAAAGTACTCTGACTTTAGTGCCTTAGCCCTGGCTGAGGTGGCGCACAATCAACACTCAGTCACATTCAAACATATTTGGTCTTATTTTCCTGCAGGAGTATGTTCCCTGTTTGGCAACAGCACGCTGCTGTACGTCTCCTACAAGAAAAAACACCTCCTGAAACCTGCGGAGTACTTCATCATCAACCTTGCTGTTAGTGACTTGGGTCTGACCCTGTCCCTCTACCCTATGGCAATAACTTCAAGCTTCTACCACAGGTACTGCACCTGACACCTATACATAGCATGAAGTGTTATCAAAGGGAAAAAAACAAAGACAAAGTGGTTGTTCTCACCACCAGAGAAAGGGATGCCTTCATGTGGGGATTGTCTGTAGGTATTGCTTTTAAATTAGACCCCTCTTTCATGTTTCATGGTTCATTTGACTATATGGTTGGTTAGAAGTATGATTGCCTCCGAGTTGCCGCAGTTCACGCTCTTCTCTTCTCCCTCTCCCACCCTTTCCCTCATTGATCTTTCTTCTGTCTCTTGCTTTGCGCTGTCCTTTCTTTCTCACACCCCCTTGCCCTCCCACGCAGGTGGCTGTATGGGAAAACGTTGTGCTCCGTGTATGCTTTTTGTGGCATTTTGTTTGGCATCTGCAGTCTGACTACTCTAACCCTGCTAAGCATGGTGTGCTTTGTTAAAGTATGTTATCCACTATATGGTAAGTCTTCAAAGAAGCTATTTTTGCCCAGTGAAATGACATGGGATTAACTACCAAATCCCTAAGTGGCTGATTGTTGATTTAACTGTGGAAAGAAACGAAATGATAATCCCTCCATGAAACACTTCACATTAGCTTTACTTTGATGACTGGCAAGTCCAGGGGCAGCGCTCAATAAGTATTACTTGTGATGTTGGTTAATACAGTGAAATGGGGCCTTCGATTTGACCTCAAGAAACTGTCTTCCGAGGGAGTGTCAGAAAAAGGTTTTCCATATAGGGTGCTCAGTTAGAGGCACTTTGAGCTACTAAATTAGTCACTGGTGATTTATCTTTGAAATTCGTACCTACAAATTACATTTAATGCCTCACTGTGGTATCTCACCCCCACATATTTACAGGTGCATTACATTTTCATATTTTCACCTGTTGCTGAAAGCTAACCCAAGGCCTGCACAAATGTTCACGCAGTCCCTTAGGTAGCTCGGAAGTGGTCATTCCAGGTATTTCCCCTAATTTCCTTCAGCAGCCAAATGGACACATCACCAAACTGGTTCTCGCCACGGACACGAAGGGATTCTGGTACTAGTCTGCAGCTACAGCACCAAAAATACACCAGGTCTGCTCTGCAAGCCTCTGCTCATGTGTCAAGCTGCTCTCTTGGTGAAAGACCCTATTTAGGCCAACATCACCACTGAATAAACAGAAGTTAGTGTGTGCGAGGACAATAACTCCAGTTCATGCCCTGGAGGGAGGATCCATATTCCATCAAGACACCCATTCAAAGACCATCTTTCCTGAAGTTTGAATCCATGGAAAGCATGTAAAGCATGTAAATGCTGCCTATGACATCATTGGTGGTGGTCATTTGTGCTTCCGTCAGTTACACAAGCTGGCACACAAACTGATATTGTGGAGTGATGCACATGTTGGTCACCTTTAGGAAGAAGGAGAAACTTGATCCAGCCTTGGTAATTTAGACTCATGATGGAAGCTTGGACACTGTGATTGCCTTGCCTTGATACCTCCAATTTGCTTCACACTGACAGGAAATCTGACCCATTTATATGCCTCATGTGTGCAGTAGGCAGACCTGCCAAACGACATCCAGTGACATCCACACACTTTGAATTACTCTCTCAAGTACTCTGTTTTGAATTTTCTTTTTTAATTTTACGTTTTAATCAGTGCAAATCAGTCACAACATGTCTGCCTTAAAGGAGAGACTGTTCGAATCATTTGAACGAGTAGCTCATCTTCCCATCTATGACAGTAGGCCTTTCACCCCACCTTTGGGTGTGGCTGTTCGAAAACTGTTCGAAAACTTCAGATGCAGTCGGGCAACCTGTCTGTTTCTCTGTTTAAATGGAGTTGGTGTTTCTGAGAACAATCAGAGAGGGTCATTCACTTGGAGAGATGTCTAACATAACCAAGGTTATCAAACAGCCTAAAGATTTCCATCATCTAATTTATTTGTGGCATGATTTTTTTGGGCAAATCAATAAATACTAATTGTGCCAGAATCAACAATTTAACTATGAATAATAAAATATAAACTGTTTTGTTTTTCACAGGAAACAGGTTTAACTCTGTCCATGGCCGTCTGCTCATAGCCTGTGGTTGGGTCTACGCCCTGTTGTTTGCCTGCTCCCCACTGGCCTACTGGGGGAAATATGGACCAGAGCCTTATGGCACCGCCTGTTGCATTGACTGGCGCCTGTCCAATCAGCACACCACGGCACGCTCCTACACTGTGGTGCTCTTCATCTTCTGCTACATCCTTCCATGCTGTGTCATCGTGGCATCCTACACAGGCATCCTGGTCACAGTGCATGCATCCCGCAAGAACATGGAGAAGCATGCATCGAGGCAGACACACATGAGCAGCATCCAGACAATTATTGTTAAGGTACGAGGGCAGCAAGGTCAACACAAATGATTACCTCCATAATGCCAGAGATACCATTTGCCTCTCATACTATCAGCTGCTTTCACGCTTCCCACACATCCAATCTGTGACCTATACATGGAGGTGACAAAAAGATTGCTGATCAGTTAAAATCAAACTGATGCCGCATTGATTGTTGTGCAGATAATGTGATGGTGCAGGGGGGTGGTGGGCCTTGTGCTCAGAGGTAAAATATAAGTGCTCTCCTTAGAGACAAGAGTCCTCTAGAGAGTTCCTCACTCCTCCATTTGTTGAAGAAATTGTCAGTGACCTCAACAGATCTTTCAGTGATGCAGCTTCTCATTAGCAGGAACTGGCTCGGGCTGCACTGTGATGGATGAAAAGCTACTCCTGCCTTAGCTGATAAATAGTCATTATCACATACCCTTATCCATAAGAATAACTCAGAGGCTCACAAAAGTGCCTTTGTGCCTAAGTAGCCTCTGACGTGACGTTCAATAAACCTTTCAGGTTGTGAAGATGAATGCTGGAATTCAGCCATACTGCTATCACTGCTTGTGCTTTTAAAAGGATAAGTCTGGTGATATTCAATGTGTTTCTCATTGTCTCCAAATATGATGGAAAGACCGAAACCCACAATGTTACTGAGGAGTATTACTCGTGCAGCAAAAACCCTACATAGCTTATTCCTCTGTGCCATAGACCTCTGTTTTTGTCCAGAAACTATTGAAAACACATAGATGAGCCACACCTGAGCTCTAGGTGACATGTTCATTCACCACGTTGAACATGGGCACTGTAGTTGATTTTTAGTCAGTCCCACATAAACTGTCCCACTGTCATAAATACACACTAGGGTGCCAGATGTATATTAGTCTGTGGCTGAAAATAGTCCTCAACAAATGACCAATTTGATTTTGTTTTACTAAAATTTGCTAAAAACTAAAGTGCTTATGTCCTTTTATTTTTTAATTTTTATTTATAATCTGTTAAATCTGAATACAGAAATTAGAAACTGATACTCAGACAGAATAGTCTAAAGTATTGAGAGGGGTAGGAACACATTGGTAGTTTCTGTGTTGTTATTGGATTTGTTTATTTGTGGGATAAAAATATAGTTTTTAAAGTATGCATTTTTAAAATCCCATCAATTACACTTTCTCCTTGCTCCTTTTTCTTGCAAGCTAAGTGTTGCTGTCTGCATTGGTTTCTTTGCTGCATGGAGTCCATATGCTGTGGTGTCCATGTGGGCTGCCTTCGGACACATTGAGAACATCCCCCCTCTGGCATTTGCCATGCCAGCCATGTTTGCCAAGTCCTCCACCATCTACAACCCCATCATCTACCTAATGCTGAGGCCGAACTTCCGCAGCGTGATGTGCAGGGACTTAGGGACTCTGTGTCATGGCTGCCTGAAGGGCTGCCACTGCTCCGAGGGGCCCGCCAAGTGCTGCTCCAAGCCAGAGATCAGGATCAGACTTCGCACAATCCACAGGCAGGCCAACCAGTTCCCTTCATCTAACTCCTCTGGTCAACCTCCGATAGCAGCGTCGAAGGATCACAACTATGAGAAGTGTGAGGATGCTTTCGAATGCTTCAGACACTATCCTCAAATGTGCACCGTCACTAACTGTGCCGCCAACGGAGACTCGTCTAAGGATGGAGTGAGCCCAGATCCCCAAACACATAAGCAGAAGACTCAAAGTGTGTGCCACAAGAAGTCTTTGCTGACCACCATGTGTGCAAAAAGGACGTCAGAAATAGACAACCTCCATATTAATTTGGAGATGGTTCCAGGGCATGCAAAAATGGCTTGGCCGTGAGGTTTTCCTCATTTTATAATGTTTACAGAATATGTTCTTTCAGATGTGAAATTACTTATATTTTCAGGAAATCTTGTTCAGGAATGTACCATGTGCTCCCAAGGTGTTAGGGCAGTAGCCATGTAACTTATTTACTTTTTTTGTTGCTCTCTGTGCTTTGCTAGTGTGACAAAAGAACTTTGAAGTTAAGTGCAGACAGCTATAATTTGGAGGGTATTTAATTTGCCACCTAGTTTGAAACCCTCAAACTGTCCAATTATGTTGCCTTTGTTATATAAGCATGCAATGCAACAGTGCAATGTTAGATTTAGCCGGACATTGAGCAATGGCAGTCTTTAACTCTGGTTCTGATTTAGAAAGTATGCAATCATCTAGGCTGCATTTCAGATCTTGGCCCAATTTAAATTTCTATCTATATTCAATACTGTAACACCTTTCACTAAAAGTCCTGATTGGTGCAAGTACATGACATCACTTTATGGTCAAATTAGCTCCACCTACTTCCAAATCAGTGGAAGGGTGGTGCCCTAAATACAGAAATCTGAAACGTCAACTAACCGAAACTGCTAAAACTTTGACAGAAGTTCATGTGGGACCCCACAACATTACTGTAATAGTAAATACTGACTGAGAAAACTTCAAGTCTGCTGAAGGAGTAGAATATTTAATTACTAAAAAAAAAAATACTTGAGCATTTGAAATAATACATGTTTTCAAAAGACAAAGAAGTCAATGCAAAAATATGTTTAGCAATTCAGTTGTTCAGTTATTTTCTATTTTGGACTGCTCACTAAAAATTTGAATTTAATAAGTGATCGCTTTCATATATTGATCCGACAGCTAATGGTACCCTCAAATTAAAGCTGACATTCTGCACTTTAAACATATTTTCTGGACAAGTGCTGTGGAAATACTTGTGGACCTCAGTAAGTGCTTGATATTATCTTTACAAGTCACTGACTCATTTGCTGCTCACAGTATCTTAGTAAAACCTACGTTCAACTTCAGGGAATTACACTGGCTGGGAACAAAGAATGACAGTCGCTGAAAACTAATGTTTGTATAGTCACTACACTGCAGTGTCATGAGTTTGTTTGTTTTACACAGGTTTATCCATGATATACATCTGGTGATTTCCCTTTCTCAGGCCTAAATGGTGAGAACTTGTGTTTTGATTTCTTATTACAGCTGCTTACCACTAGGTGAGAACTGAGTCATCCCAATTCACACTTAAAACTTCCTTTACTATGCCAGCTCAAGTATTGTTTACACTTGACAACTGCAGGCATATAGTTTACGGTGCTTGATCAATCATCTATGTGCACAGTGCTCAGAACACAACGCTGCTTGGTAAAACCATTATTATGTCACTGTATATTGTATATCTACCTGAATTATGAACGCTTCAAGTCAATCTTTATTATGCGTACAACAAAAAATTATATATTTCTTTACTTGATTGCTTTAACAATATTGTATATGTTTATTTCACTATAACAAAGGGAAATGAAAGGAAGACAATTGAAACAAACCAATACAACCCAAATAATGCAGCTGTAGATAAATTCATTGGTGGAGATCGACTATTTAAGTTCATGTCGTCTGTAGTTGTTGTAGTGTGTAAATCCATTGTGTAAAGTAAAACTCAGGACCAAATCCATCTTTTTATATTGTTTCAGATTTTCAGCTTCTCACCGAATTGTTACCCTCATATCAGCTTATCCCTTGGGCCTGCTGCTCTAATCTTGCCAACGTTTTAATTACTTGTCATGTTGCAGGTCTTATGTTACAGGGCTTTTGATCAACAAAAGTACTTACATTAGATTTTATCTATCAATCAACAGGGTACCATTTTAATGGCATCTTTAAATCTGATAGCAAAGCAATTATTTTTAAGAAACCGTAAAGCTTCTCCACATTTGTAGTCCGGGATCTTATCATTAATCATTTGTGACATGGAGGGATTCGCTAAAGCGTACTATCATCACATCTGTAACAGATTAAAAGGTCCATTAAACTGTGATATCAAACAGTGTTTTTAATGAAAAGAGTAAAAGGGAAAATGTGTCTACTAAAGTTCTGTAAATGGATAATCGGGACAAACAAACTGCTCAGGATTTATTGTTATTGTTATCTATATTAGGTCTAACAATACACATTATATTTGGCCCCTTCGTCCTTTGTAAAAACAAGACGAAAGCCAGGTCCAGACTCTGTGTTTTATCTGGGTTGTAACTAGTGGGTGCCAACTTTCTGTGGTTCATGTTCTTTTGAATGATATGATATTCAGCGTGTCCCAATTCCATGCTACTAACTGTAAACACCATATAATATGTACTGATTTGTATACTGTCTTTGCAGATAGTTTACAAAAAAGAAATGATACAATATGCCAACCAAACAACTTTTAAAACATTGTTTTTCCCAAGTGAAATGAGACACAGCTATCAACTGGATCTCGTTGATGTCTATTCTCAAGTGTTTTAGAAGTAACAACCATGTAAATCTTTTCCTTTTCTTTCAATATATCAATGACCAATAAGATGGATGCTGAAGGACATGCTGAACTGGAAACCATACCAGCACAGGTTGTGTGGTGCAATCAATGAAATACACATTTACTTTGGAATTTTAGAAACATATGTACATAGTTTATTTACAATGAATTTTGGCATGTAATAGAGCAAGAGACAGAAGCACATCTCCAAGACAAGATAACCACTGGGTGGTGAGAAAAACATTTTGTAATCCAAAATACTTAAAGGGTAATCAGATATCATTAAAATAGGGCCACTCACTGAACATTCAAACAAGCACCTAATTAGTAATTCATTTACTTTCACTGTAATGTGTGGGAAATGGTAGCACATAATCTACAGGAGGTCTCAGATTAAAGGAAAGAGTTGAATTTACTCAATAATACATAATCTACTGACCCCCACTGGACACATAATACACATGTATTAATGGAATTATGTACGGTTTCAGTCCTTCTGTACAATTTGCTTCCCTGCTTATGTTTTCAGCTTCTTCCAAAAACCACACACCTGTACGCACCTGTACTGTGCTACTGTGGTTCATTATCTTTGTGTGGGGCTGGAATAAATGTTTCATCATTCTGTTAAAAAGGTACAGTGATCATACAAATTCATTGGGCCTCATGCATGAATGTTTTCTTATTTTTTCACTTCTATTTGTCATCACACAGATCAATAAGAGAAAAATAAGGAAATCCTGTGGGGGTTCATGAAAGGGCTAAGTCTGTTCCCACCTGAGTATGTTGATTTATTTGCAAAAAAATTTGCATTTAAAATAGGGCAACGCATATAAATGCAGGAGACTTTAGTGCTGTGTGCAAACCACAAACCAACAGGCTCTGACATTTAACAGATAAAGTTTCAGAGTACTAAAGGTGTAATCTACTACTGAGCGAGTGTGCCTCAGTTTCTAGTTCTAAGCCACCTCCTGGGTCCGAGGGTTGGTAAATTGTGTAATAAGCAGATAGCAATGGTCAGCTAAACTCAAAGTTGGATTAATGTTGAAAGGTAATAATGCAGACTTAAGAAAAGTCTGTCATATTATAACACTTACCAAAAAGCTACAGCACCCAATACGTTGATTAACTCAATAAAAAAAAAAACCCTCTTACTTGGATCTGCTGAGCAGCGGTATATGGAAACTGAATATACTACGGTGTTAACTGGATGATACCCTGGAGAACTCTGGTGAGTACAACAGTGAACTGGGATGTGCCAGAATAAGAAAAACAACATATTTAAGCCATTATTACAATAAATTACAAAATGAACAATGATTTTCAATTTCCACCATTCCATGATTAAAAGAACCAGAACCATGTTTGTCTCTGCTGCTCATAAAAATAAGTTGGATAGAAAAAGTCATTTTAAAAAAGTAGTTAGAGCTTTTAGAGTCCCAGTGATCATTTTATCAAATCAGCTCTATGGTTATCATGAGAATATCATTCAGAGGGGATGAGGCAAATATGCCAAAGTTTACCAGATCAGGAGGAACTGCAGGTATCCAGTATCTTCTGGATGACATCTACTTTTATGATTCCGTCCAGAGCTCGACAAAGGTTCCCGATTGTGCAGCCAATACGTCCTTCCTTCATTTTCCAACGCTCCAGCATCTGGTGCACTATCTCTGGCAGGCCGTCGCGGGAAAAGTCATGCTCGATGGTTTCTATTTCCACGTCTTTGAGACCCAGTTTACGTGCTAAACGCTTCCATTTGACCCCAATGTTGTCCATCAGCAGATCCAGGTGCGCCTCAGTTACAGCGTGGTCCTCTAAATGACACAAAAAAATTAATTAAATAGGGCAACTATTTGCTCTCTAAAGAGAAATGGTTACAAGTTTAACTCTGATAGTTGAACTAGAAAATACAGCCATTTACTACCAAAACTGTGAACTGCAGTTGAATATGCTTATGCACAGAAGATTAGAAGATACAAAAGATTAACATACAAAATATAAAAGAAAAGACAAATAAGTACTGAAGCAACCATTAGTATAGTATGTTAGTCAGTTAATTAAGATTAGCATTTTAAACACTTTACAGACAAAAGATGAATCAATACAATAATATGAAGGTCAATCGACAAAACAATCTTTAGTTGCAGCAATAATGACTACAACATTTTTTCACTATTACATGATAGAAATATTATAATTTACCATATTTAATAATGCCTTCTCTGATGGAAGAATTAGCAGTGGCATTAGCAGGTAGAGACGATGAACTATCGCAACTTCTGATACTCATTGTGTTGTTGCTCCCAATCTGGATCCCGCTGGCGCTGTGAATGTAAAGAGATCCTGGAACGGGCACAGAACAAACACATATAAACGCAGTCTGTTCAGTAGGCATCAGTCAAAAGCTGACAGAAGTTGCTGTTAACACCCTTTAGCATGTAGATCTAGAATTTATTGAGGTAAGGCCTCATCAAAAAGACCTGCGTCTGCTTGTACCTGAATCTGGTAGCGTGCCGCTCTTGGAGGGGGTCAGGAGACGCCCCGAGGTGTTGTCAGGAGCAGATGTATCGGACGCTGGGTAAGCTGGCCAGGACTGCTGGCGGTCGTAGTGGGAATATGGATGTTGCTGGTTGTACTGTGACAGAGAAGGTGTGCTGGCAGACATTGGCAAGTGGGAAGCTGCAGGTATGGAAGACTTCATGGACTCGTAGAGGCCGGGAGTAGGGGGATAGAAAGCCTCTTCCTGATTGGTGGGTTGCACCGGCTCAGCTTTTGTCCAGGAAAGGACAGAGGACCCGTTGTAGAGTTCTGGATCATTTTTCAGGAAATGATTGGAGTTGTTGCGATGGTAGAAGTTGGCAGCCTCAAGCTGGTTCTCCCTGTTATAGCTGCCATATATGTGGTACTGAAGCTCCTGTTCCAGTTTCTGTTCCAGAGCTGAAGGGCTGCTGCCTGGCTTTGCGTCTGTCTGAATAGACTCCCCAGATGGCTCGTACTGGATGTCATGCAGGTCCTCGATGCTGGCTTCAACTGGCACAGATCCACTTCTGTCTGAACTCACCAAAGGACCTGGGCAATCTGTTAGGTAAGACGAGAAGTTGAGGCAACAAAGCTGTTCAGTCCTTTTTAACATCAAATGTAATGCATAACAAAAGTGGACATTACAATGTGTACAGTATATCCAGGCCATCAGGATCCCAACAGTGCTCACCTGCCGGAAAACAATCATGGGTCACTGTTAAAGATCTCATCTTCTCGACAAGCTCGTCTGGGCCTTTGTATTCCTGCATGAAAATCACATGGAGAATCATGAAATAAAATCTAAAATCTGACATTAAATCTTTAAATTCTGAAGAAAATATATTTACCTGCAGACAAATTAAATCTTCCTCTATATATGGTTCAAGCTTTTCGATGTAGAAAGGATGGAAGAAGTCGTAGCAATCTGCAATAAAAGGAAACAGGATGGAAAATATGAGAAGAATATCCACATAACTGTTTACATAACGTACATACTATAGTTCACTGTACATCATAATGACAGAAACTCCAGAGCCGAGAGCAAAAGCAAAACCCAGCAACACACCGTTTATTACAAATCATATGGGGAATTCAGAAAAATATCAGGAACATCCTGTATATTTTATGTGAAAAAGAACTATTTAAAATATTTTAGATCTACAGTAAACTGCAGCAATATCATAAAATCAATAGCATTACAATTACATTAGCTGCTGAACAACAAACAGTACTTACATAATAAAAAACACTTTAAATTCCATTAAAAAAATAAATAAATATATAAAAATCAATGAAACTTCAAATGTCCACTTGTGCTTGATTACATTAGGCTGCATCATATTCCACTGATCTCCATCTGACTGTGTATTTCTAATGTTTCAAATACACACACATGCAGAAAGTGCACCTTTAAATGGGGGTCGCTGCAGTGGGCTGTGAGCCCAGCACCTCTTCATCAGCTGAATTATCTCTGCAGGCGTGTTGCCTGGAATAAGGTCCTCTGCAGGTCGGTCACCGTTTCGCACACACTGGCTCATCTGGTCCTCACTCCTGGCATCTGGACACAGAAAAGACAATTACTCTAGCTGTCTGCATGCAGGCAGTTATTATCTTAAAACGGCACCTTTCTGGTTAATTATTCATAGATTAAAAAGTGTCTTGTTATCAGGACTTGAACATATTTTGACATCCCAGCTCACTTGCATATGGCTCCTGCCCTGTGAGGATGACCCAAACCACAATTGCAAAGCTGTAGACGTCAGACTTCTCAGTGGAGGTTGTATGTATACTCTCAAGGTGCTCGGGGGCCATGTAGCACAGCGTGCCGGCGCCTCTCGCCCCCGCTGATCGACTGATACGACTCTTCCTGCGAGACTCCTCCTTTGTGAGTCTGCTCCATGTCCGGCAGGTGGCCAGGCCAAGGTCGGCAATCTGGAAAACACAGGGGAAAAAATACTTTGACATTACATCTATTTGTCACATGTGTCTGTGACATGGGGCGAGAGTGTTGTATACCTTGATGTGAAAATCCTTGTCCACCAAAATGTTTTCTGGCTTGATGTCCTTGTGTATGACATGTTTCTCCGTGAGGTACACCATTGCTTCCAAAA
Source organism: Scortum barcoo (assembly GCA_023238725.1). Taxonomy (NCBI): domain Eukaryota; kingdom Metazoa; phylum Chordata; class Actinopteri; order Centrarchiformes; family Terapontidae; genus Scortum; species Scortum barcoo. The sequence goes on along the minus strand of CM041533.1, from coordinate 14,423,422 downwards.
TCTCCAAGATGATTCTGCCCTTAACGGATATTGGCACGGTAACCTAGAAAAAGGGAGAATTTACTGTTATTATATTAATCCTCCTCTTCTTTTAAAAGTATCATGATATTTGTTGTTTACAGCTGCAAACTAGTGTAGCTACTGAAGTTACAGACATGAATTCTGAGCCGTTTCCTTTTTAATGTGACGACAGATATTAAGCTTGCTGACCGTCTCTAGCATGACCAACAGGTTGCCTCTGGGGATGAGCTCCATAACCAGCGAGCAGTCTCTGTCTTCCATGATCACACCCAGAAGCTTGACCACCCGCTCATGGTTCAGGCTGGCCATGATGTTCCCCTCATCCAGCAGGGACCTTTTGCTCTCCCTGGAGAGTAAAGTAAAAAGCAGTGAGAGCCAGATATCTGTGAGACAAGTGGCGAGACTTGCATCACACTGAGGATGCAACGCGTAGGATGTAGGGATGCACCTGGTTTGGTGTGCAGGTACTTTTTTTTCCCTTAAATCAGGCGCAGTTTTTGTCGCTGAGATTGTTAAAAACTCTGCTGTCAAATACACATTGGGACAAGCTGCACCACCGACAGAAATTCATCAAAAAAAAAAACTACTGAAATGCACGGGGTTGAGGTACAATTTCTAACTTCAGGAAAAAACAAGCACTTGTGTGGTTTCATATCCCAGTACCAGATTTTTTTTTTTTAACAAGAACAGTGAGTTTACTTTAGATTTCAGAAACTGAAATCAGCTTTCTGAAATCCTCCGTAAAGCTGCATACAAATATGACTGGAGATTTTCAACAGTCCCATTATTAAGGTGAAGGGGCTGCAAGTGTTACATAAATGCTGTTGTTGATGCATGTGAGAAACGGATGTTGGACCAACATCCGCATTTCTAGTGAAATCACACATAAGTCTGATCTCAATTAAAAGGAAGTACTTAAAAAAAAAAAAAATCAGTGTCGTGCAGCATCAAACTGGACTTACAAATCATTTAGCACAGGCAGCAACCCCCCCATGAATCTAATGAATATAATAATCTACTTTACATGTCTCTTTGTATTTTTATATACACAAACATATATCAGTTTAAGTTGTGCGGATGGAAAGCCTGAAGTGTCCTGTGGGGCACATGACTCCTGTTACTTTTCAGGGAGGGGAATACCCTGCCCTGCTGCCCCCCCACACACACACACACACACACACACACACACACACACACACACACACACAGACAGACCGACAGACAGCACTTACTCGCTGCGCAGGGTGCCATAGAGGGGCATGGTCTTCAACACCACCTGGCCCAGGGTCGCATGGTAGCACAGGTAGACGTCTCCAAAGCCCCCGTAGTCCAGATGCTCCTTTCTGATGATGTCCGTCGATCTCATGTGGAGCGACGACTCCGGCGCGGTGGCCATCCCTGTCCAGAAATAACAATAATAATACGTTTTAAAACAAGCTACGTGTCACAGCTTAAGAGAGAAAGAAAAGCAGCTCTAAATAAGGTAGATGACACTTTGTTTGAGCACTAAAATGAGCGGGTGAAACGGGCCGTGACGATCAAAACACACCGGGAGCTAGCTTACCGCCGGCTAACTTGTTGAAGTTGAAGTTTGGGGCGACCTCAACAAAACAACGACAAAACGATATGTTATTCACACGCAAGTCGCCGACACAGCCGACAAGGAGCCGGAGCAAAAACAAAAGTTATGAGACGGTGCTGTTCAATCCGAGAGGGGCACTTTAGTTTTGTAGTTCCGGGACTTCCTCGATGTCCTCCTTATCAAAAATGAAAAAAAAAAAAAACAGCCTGACGAGTCGATGACAGATCAGGACGGCCGTCAGAAACTGGTTTATGTGGCCGAAAAAGAGCCTGAAAACACATTATTCAAAAAACACACATTCAGAATATCACGTTTTCTCCTTAATTTAGTTAATTTTTAAAAGTTTTTTTAACTATTAAAGAGCGCCACTGTAATCCTTTTCGCGTGGATTTGGCGCCACCTACAGGTGAAATGTTATTACAGCAGCCTGGGCAGTATTTTTGTTTCTGCGTATTCACCTGTTATGAGATGTGATGGTGACACTGATACACTGCTCTGGTTGCCTTTAACTCACACACACACACTTTTCAGCTGCATCTAAGACCCAGGCACTTTTTTGCAAACTATAATTATACAAAATATATATATTGGATGTAACCAGTTGAAATGATGCCCTGGCTTAATTTTTTAAAAATGTTCATTGATAAAAAAACACAAACGTTTCTGTGAAACTAGAACGGGAAACCACCTGAACTGTAACCTCTGACAGCGTGGGCGATGTATGACATTGGAGGCCTCCGTTCTGGGCAGCCTATCTGTGAACACCCACACTATAAATTCCTCCTTTTTTGCACACCAAAGCCACAACAAAGCGGTATCATATTTACCTGCATGGCTCATATTGTCTCGGTTTTCTGGTTTACACACTTGTCCCCCCCCCCATCTTTTTTTTTCCTCTTATTCATGTTTATTGCTGGTAATCTTTCTGGGTTATTTGGGAAACTTTCCAGCAGTATCACGTTGCAGTTTGTTGAGCTCTGTGTTGTCACTACCGCACAGACAAGTTGGTGAATGAAATCATGAAATTGCTTGTTTCCATTCACAATTAAAGGTGTTTGATGAATGATGTGTGGTCAGATCGAGTTGTCAGTTTTTCTTTGTTTTTTTCTTATTTAGGGTGCATGATCAGTCAGCTTTGGCAATGAGTTTTCACAAATGTCTTGGCAAATTATGGAACCTTCACTCACTAATGAAGTACCACCTCCATCACTCAACCAGTTTTATTACTAACTAGCCAAAAAGTATTAAACTATGAGCTGCTTAAGACTAATTGAGAAAAAAAACATCTGTTGGAGTGAATTCATCTCAGCTGCAGTTTGACTACAGCTTGAATGGCCCTCACCACTGTCTGGTGGTCACACGCTGCCCCACATAGAACAACAACAGATCACCAGGAAGTTAAACCAACCGGCGCGTGCGGTGTGAATGTGCTGTCAATGTGGGCCAGTGGGTAGCAGAACTTCCTGTTGATGTTGTTAACGTGATGACAATCACTACAGAACTGCCAGGTGCCACACTGTTCTCTGTGGCAGCACCAGTGAGGTTTCTCACGCCGTCGGCCGGCTTCTTATCTCCCAGCCATCTCGCTGGTTTTCTTCTGCTCAGTCGCCTGGCTTTGGGCAACAAGTTGGGGATGGGGGTGGGTGAATGGTGGCTGCCCAGGTTTTGACAAGCTTCTCACAGGGGTTGTCGTTCCTTTTCTGTTCAGTGGTGGTGCAGACAACTGGCTGTTGGTGTCTGGATGACCCCCTCTAATGTGGTGTCAAGTGACAAATGATGCTCTGATAGTGGAAAGAGTGACATTCCTGGATTTATGTCTCTGCTTCTGAGAGCATCACAGGGCTAAATAGGCAGTTCTTGGAGCTTACACGTCCTTCCCTTACTCAGCTCCACACATCGGCACAGAAGGCAAAGCTCCTCTTACTGAGGATGGCCGGGGGCTCTGATTAAATCACTTAGTAGCCTCTTCCTCTGGTGTGAAATTTGAGCTAAGTGTTCGGAATGAGGAACTTTGCACATCTGCAATAAAAGCCCAGAGTCTCTTCCTCCTCGAGCAAGGACCGGAACACACAAATTCATTTTACAAATTACACACAAATTAATTTTATCATCAACAGTGTAAATCATAAGTTATTTGCTGCTTAATAATGAGGCACAAACCATCTTCATAGCTTGCACACAAGTAGGTGGCGTTGTTATATAATATGCGATTTGTATATTGATTAAAATAGCATCGTATCTCACATAATTATCATCTAGAGAGTCATTATTACTGATACTTTAATGTGGTTGATTAAATCAAAGGCAAATCTTAAGTAAGGCTTTTTTGTGCATTTCTTTTTCTTGGAGAAATATCCTCAAAAGATAAACTTTCATTTTGAAAGTGAAAACTTTAAAAAAAACTTTATTTTTCACAATTTCACGGTGGCCCATTGTGTTCCTGCAGTATTTCCACAGGGGACTGCCTAATTCTGCTCTGGTATGTTTGTCTGGTATGTTGTTTATTTTTAACCTTTATTTTGGGGGCTCAGTACTTCCTGTCATCGGTCCATGGGGAGGGATGGGGGGGGTGAAAGCAGGCTATTAATATTCTCATCTTATCTGGCTGAAGTTTAGACCACACCTGTGCACGCTGCTACACTTGCACCCCCCCTCCCCGCACCCGCTTCTTGCGTCAGAGAACTACGACTCCCAGCATCCACCGCGGGCAGCAGCGCTCGGCTCGCTCGGACGCGGAGCTGCAGCGTCTGCGCTCCCACAGCGGGCTTTGGGAAGGCGTCGATCCGCTGGAAGAGGCGAGGAAACACGGCGTGGAGGCTCTGTTCGGCGCTATTTTTCCAGCATGGGTAATGGCATCAATAAGGTGAGGTGTCCATCTGTTGAGCAGTAAGCCACACAGCAGCCCGGCGTTTGGAGTGTGATCAAGGAGCTAATAGTCCTATTCTGTAAAGTATTTGAGATGTTGAGCACAAGAAAAAAAAAAGAAAGTTGTGTCTGCTCACTGATCAAGAATCAACGGTATGTTAACATGAATGGTGACTCTGAATATTCATCATGATTGGCACGTTTTATCTGATCTTTTGGTTACTTTTCTCGTCTGAGGATCTCAGGTTTATATTTGAACCACTGGGCTGTAGTTTCTGATTATCACTTCATATTTTCAGGGTGCCATTTGAGTGAGCTGTCTCGAGTGCCCACAGCTGAGTGCCCACTGTGTCAGTGATGCTTTAAGCCATGTCTGCCTCAAACATCTGTATCTCTGTCCCTCACAGGTCCTGCCTGACTTGTACTTGGGGAATTACAAAGGTGGGGTTAAAGTCTGTTTTTCTATTAATCGTGTTGGTTTGGGTTTTTTTGTGTTATGATTGCACACGCTCCTGGTTTTCTGAATTTTGGTGTCGCTTGTTTGTGTCAGATGCAAGAGACCGAGAACAGCTGGCCAGGAACAACATCACGCACATCCTGGCCATTCACGATAGCGCGGCCCCCATCCTCCAGGTGAGAGGCTCTCCATCTCCTTCTTATGCAGAGCACCGTCTTAGATTTCTCCCAATGTTTAAGGAGAGGGAGATCCAGCAGACGAGGCCGATCTGATTGGCCGAGAACCTCTTGGTGTGTCAGTGCAGTGCACGCTGCTTGAGCTCAGACACACTACATAAACCAGTCTGGCTGGTTGTTCAGGAAGAAGTGACCTGCCACTTCTTGAACAAGCAAACCGCAGTCCCAAGTGAATCAACAATAAGCAGAGTTCACTCATGTGACCGCTCACGGGATCTGTTGAAGTATGTTTGAAAAATGCCAGTCAATAGCAGTTGGTTCGGTCAGTGTGCTGAGTTGTGTGCTTGTGTGGGTTTGAGAGTAGGCGGTTGTTCTCGCTTCAGCTTCAGCCACTGTGGACTGTGCAGCCTTGCCTTCATTATTATTATTATTATTATTATTATTTCCAGGTTATTGATTTGAATGTTAAGTTTCTCTGATAGCTGTGGGTACAGGTAGAGACAGAGGCAGCTTCCGTTTTCTTGTTTTGCCAAGGCGCGTGTACAAAGGCTGCATGTGGCCTTTTGTTCTTCCACACACACACCGGCGCGGCCTGTGTGCCGTGGTGCTCGTCACCTGCCGTTCACTGATTTGGGTGAAATGCATGAGAGAGCAAGCGACTGCTGACAGGTAACTAGTGTGCTTTTGTCCCTCAGGAGATGACCTATCTCTGCATTTCAGCAGCTGACCTGCCCACACAAAACCTGTAAGTACCAGGGCTGCCTAAAATGTGCAGCACAGCAACACAGTGCAGAACAATAAAAGGCTGATGCAGAGTGAGAGTGAGAGAGAGAGAAAGAAAGAGAGATAGTGCCACAGTACCACATCCATTTGAGGCTGCACTGCGTGGGCGTCTGAGGTTCATTTTCTTCAAGCTAACGTGTAAATGATATGCTTTCACGTGCTCAACATTTAACTGTCAACCCACTGTCTGGCTGGATCACGGCAACGCGGCTGGATTCGGCTCTTGCTGCGTGGTTGTTCTTTTGACGCTGAGTTGCAGCCGTGTTTTTGGAAGTGAGAAACTGGGGAAAGAAGAAAACAAAGGGTAGCGCACATATCACCAAGGCATCAAGGAGGACCCTGGTTTAGACGCGCACACATCCGAGCGCCCACAAGTCTTCTAGGGCCAAATTCACATTTCAGGCGGCCTTCTAGCAGGAAGGAAGTCTCACGGCTCAGTTCTGCAGTTTTAGCATGTTGCCTGGTGCTCTGCCTCTATTTATATGCCCCCCCCCCCGCCCTCTTCCCCCCAAACGCACATGTACATACACACATGCACACACACACACACACACACACCTATGCGTACTAATACCCCTGTCACTCTTCAGCGTTGGACTGCGAGGAGTTTGAAACCTGGTGAAATATGACACTGACTCTCGCAAACCTGAGATGAGCACACCCTCATCCTGATCCATACAGGATAAGAAATAAAGAAGTTTGATGGGTCAGGTGCAAAAACACACACACACACACAGCATGTAGGCACCCCCCCCCCTCATATCTTTAGACGCATGCAGGAGCTTTAAGCGCAGGTGAAGACAAAACAACAGCACATAGTCACAATGGTTTAATGCGGTCATGGCCTATTATAACTTTTTTTTTTCTGCTCCACAGGACTCAGCACTTTAAACAAAGCATAGTGTTCATGCACGAGTCCCGCCTGAAGGGAGAAGGCTGCCTCGTTCACTGGTGAGAGAGAGCAAGGCTGCTTGCTGTACCTTCGCCTCAAAGCTGGAATAGAAATTAACCGCACGCAGGCAGGCCGTTGAAACTAGAGATCCCTCTTAAGTAACTAAACAAGATTTCCTCCAGCTATCTCGCAACACAATCACTGACATGTTGTCTATAAATGCACAGTTCATCTAGAGCTGGGCAAAAAAAAATGAGCTCAAGCTCAAGTGCACGAGTGTACCCATGTGTAACGTCTGCAAATGGGAGATTAAATGATAAGCGTAAGCCTATTCTTGAACTTCCCAAAACAGCATACAGTAACACAATACAGTCACATTGTGTTGCTGCAGTGAGGCAGATGACCATATGTTCACAGAGGAAAGTTATATTTGGTGTGACAGAGGGTCTTCTCAGAAATACAGGGGAACAAGAGGCTATTTATAAGATCTGCACCACCACACCAAAGCAGTTAGATTTCATTGAAATATGTAGAGTGTGAAGTGTGTATTTAATGCATTTCTACACAATGCAATTCTTATATTTTATTCTCTGTTCACCTGCAAGTGCCTGCCATTGCCCATGGTGTCACCTACTGTTTGTATTTAATGTGATATTTATAACATAGGATTTTTGTGCTATTTTATATAATCTAGCAGTCATACAGTATGTGTACAAGCACGTTAGTACCCTGGTTTTGAGTCTGGTTTTGCACATATTCAGGATATGACGTTTACATGGAACACTGAGAAGCCTGATATTTGCTGTATTTACTGATTAGATGGCTCTAATATTTTCCAGTGTGCTAGATTTAACTTCATCTTATTTTCTATAATGGAAGATGAGAGCAACAGTACAGTATATCCTCTCTATTACCACTGTCAGATAGAATATGTAGCTTTATCAAAACCGGGATAAGTGCAAAACATAACTAGAATACACACAAAAAAAACAATTAAAACGTGTCGAGGATAAAGGTGCTAATTGGGGTCATCTAAAAGTTGAATTTCACACGTGATTCTCTCTGTCCATCCCTCCCTTCTCACAGTTTAGCAGGCGTGTCCCGCAGCGTCACCCTGGTGGTGGCTTACATCATGACGGTGACGGGGCTGGGCTGGCAGGAGGCGCTGGCTGCGGTGAAGGTGGCCCGGCCCTGCGCTGGCCCCAACCTGGGCTTTCAGCGCCAGCTCCAGGAGTTTGAGGCCAATCAAGCTGATGAGGTCAGTCCTGGGAACTGCAGTATGAAAGAGTGCGGAAGATCTCTGCATTCCGTAATAGATTAAATTATTGCAAGAATGTCCACCATCAGTACTTTGCAATTTTTAAAATTCTTTACATTTTCATTTAAATAACTTTCTTCTCCTGTAGTTCAGAGAGTGGCTGCAGAGGGAATATAAGGACAACCCCTTCACTGATGAGGCTGATATACGTGACTTGCTCACCAGGGCTTCTAAACCCAATGGTAAGGAGGAGGAAAAAGAGGCATCTACCCCACCTGGAGGTATCTGATGTATCTGATCAGATTCGATGAGATAATTTTGCAGCTCAGCTGGAGGATTGCACCACAGCGTGATGCTTCAGCCTTCTGGACCCATCCGAACCTTCTTGGAGTGGACTTATCCATTTTCTCTCCACTGGAATGATCATCTACATATCATGAACTTGACCACTTACAGAGACAATTAATATACACAGCACATACCATTTTTTGAGCATTGATGGATGTTTCTGGTGCTGTTTTTCATTTTCCCCCCCTAATTTATGAATGTTGTGAACATTTTGTTTTTTGTACTGTGTCATGATGATTTCAAAAAGTGAAATAAAATGAGCAAAATCAAGCGTTGAGCTGTGCGGCCTTTGGTTGGTGGGCTGCCTTACTGAAGGTGATAAGACACGTTCTGTATTGTGTTTACGTCTCAGTTTCCTGGTTGCCTTCCTGTTTGTCTAATGTGCAAGGGAGGTCATGCATGATGACATGAAAAACACACTCTCGTATTGCTCGGTCTCCCCAATTATCTTCAGAGACTGTAAAGCATTAAAAAGTCATTTAATCGCAGATATTACGATATTTGTGAGATACGAAATAGTCCTCTGTGGATAATGGAGCATGCGCATGGATAGCCACTGGAGGGCAGTAACACTAAAGCACCTTCAAGCACGCTTTACTATAAACTCAACCTTGTGTCCTCTGACAGTGGTTTTCTCATGAATCACGATCATCAACAACAAAATTAAGACTTTACAGAAATGTTTAGTCAGCAGCTACCATGTCACTGGAAAATAGTCTGAAATCACAGGCTTTTAAGAAAAACCGTGAAAAAAACGTGGTGGGAGTTTTTTTTTTGTTTTTTTGTTGTTGATGGTGATGATGTGCACAGGTGATTGTTCCACTCGGTCCCGGTGCCTGCTCGGGGTGTTCACCCAGAGGGATTCCCCGCCGCAGCGCTGTGTGGGCGCTGAGTTTCACAGAAATGAGCGCCCGCTCGCTGCGCATCTCCCCCTTGAACTTCTCCGAGCCCGAGAGGCTCCTCCCTGTCACAAATCAAGATGCAGATAACGTTTAAGAATAGGACGCAGCGGGCTCGGCAACAGATTTCAGCGAGGGGAGCACACATGATCAAAGGTAAGCAGCAGCTCCTTTTCTTTCTTTCTTTCTTTCTTCTTAATGAATGATGGCATTTTCAACCTGACAATTACTGAAAACTTTGAACGCATCGGTCGAGCCCCGCAGCTTCACCCAGTGCGTGTGAAGTGTTGACAGGTGGACTCTCAAGATAGCTCTGAGGAGTCACTGTGAATTTGTCACTCACCTCAGACTTTGCAGCAATCATAGAAGTTTAGGATTTCAAACACATCAGATGAGGTTTAAGGAAAGAAGTTTGAGGTGTTCAAACTTGCCAGTTGGTGTTCAAACTCTTTTCTTTTTATTTGATTATGGCTCCATGACTGATAGTGTTTTAGTCATGTCTCTGAAAATGAGTCACGTTTTTTTTTTTTTTTTTGCTCTGACAGATATGAAAATGGTGGTAAACGTGATTAAGACCCACTTCAGTCTCTCCTTTCATACCCTTCCTTTACAAATGAGTATGACCCAAGATGTCAAAACCATGGCTAGATAACAAGATAAGATATATTTAAAGCGAGTGCTAATATCACAGCTGCAGGGGAGATGATGTGTGGAGCACTGTTAGTACCTCTGTTATTACTAAGAAGTATCACTTGAGCTGCAGCTAGTGTATTAGTGCAACTGGTGAATGTCACATTGCCAAACTTATTTTAGAAGCTTCATTTGAATGTGTGAATCTCGCATTACAAACGGTCAAATCAAGCTTATTCCGTCTCATTTTGCAGACATGAACCTGGAAGAGGACAGCGGCCTGTCAGTCAGCTGCGGCAACGGCAAACTGAGGCAGTGGCTTATTGAGCAGATTGACAGCAGGAGATATCCCGGCCTGGTCTGGGAGAACGAGGAGAAATCCATCTTTAGGATTCCATGGAAACACGCGGGAAAACAAGACTATAACCGAGAGGAGGATGCTGCTCTCTTCAAGGTCAGACCATCAACACCTGTCCCCTCTCTCACTTGCACCTGATGCACTCTGAAAATTACATTTTAAACAAGCTACTGCATAATAATCTAATCCACTCTTCAGAGCCCTAACTTTTTAAAAAGAGGAAGTGTAAATAAATCTATTCAATGACTGTTTCAGGCGTGGGCATTGTTCAAGGGGAAATATAAGGAAGGAGTTGACAAGCCAGATCCCCCCACATGGAAAACCAGACTTCGCTGCGCTCTCAATAAAAGCAACGACTTTGATGAGTTGGTGGAGAGAAGTCAGCTGGACATCTCTGAGCCATACAAAGTCTACAGAATCATTCCAGAGGAAGCCAAAAAGGGTATGTGTATGTGAATATTACCCAGCATAAATGCAGCATGGTCTGTGAGAATGAATCTGCCCTTGTGTGCGTGTGCTGACAGATGCAACAAGGTGAGATGATAAGAGTTAAATAGTTTGAAATCTGATTAAAAAAGTTGTAAAATCTAAAGCCATGCCACAGGAAAGGATTGTTTGCACACACTACACAGCTGCACTTTGCAAAAACATCTCACATTCTTTATAGACTATTGCCAAATTTTGTTTTCACATATATATGCACCACTGCAGTTGATTCTGATGAGGCAGGAAGCACAAAGGAAGCTGAAGCATATACCAAAAAGGCCGTAGTGCTTTTTTTAGAGGGCTTCGGTTACTAAGTGCAGGGTGCACATAACACAACCAGACGACCTCCAGCCTTGCATAACCAACTCTCTGCCATCATACAACAGTTTTTGTCACACCAGAGGAGTTTTTGCTATCTGGGCTGACACTTCATTCTAGCCATGAACAGGATTTAGATTGGCACTTGCCTCAGCCGTGTGTCACACTCACTTTGCAGAACACCCAAATGAAAATAGCAGGACCTCGCAAGTGCACATATTCACAGTTCAAACGTGCCAAACGAATAAGATTAGTTTCGGGTCGTAGATTGTTGTGCTTCATGCATTCTGTCTGTCTTGTCAATCTGCAAAATAAAACTATATTATGATCCTGGATTATTGTTTTTCGGAGGATTTTTTTTTTTTAGGTTTTTGAGGACCAGTGATCTGACAAATGCACTTCTGGGTTTGATCGTTTTACAGGGATGAAGATGAGCAATGTGGAGGAAACAGCCTCACATGCGAATGCCCATAGCTACATTGCTCCCTACACGTCTCTGCACAACCAGGTGGGGAGGTTGATTTTGTGGTTGCTGCGTGCTATAAAATGCACATAAACAAACCAGCAATACAATTGGTTAGTGGCATCTTCCCTGAGTGACCATACCTGTTGTTCTTTTTTCTCAGGTACCTGGCTATATGCTTTCTCAGGACAGAAGGGAGTGGAGGGAGTATACACCACAGGAACAACAACCTCTCCCTCCTCCACATCACCATGGGCCACATTCGGAGGTGCAGTATGGTCAGTGCCACTACCCGTCGCCATTTAGCCGGCCTTGGCCTGGGCCGCACACAGAAAATGGTAAGATACGGCCATGTATACATCATGCATACAAGTGCGACTGTAGATATGCGGTATGATACAGTGTCTATTTAGATTTCATGTGGTGTGTTACATAGATATTTTGCTAGCTTTAAAGTCTGAAAATATGCTTTTTTTTCGCAAAGAATATCCAAATAATGGCATCAGTTTCCAACCACAGACACATAGCTGTGACATCCTGTCAGTTGTTTTATCAGTGATGCGAAATATAAAGGTGTTTGTATTCAGGCTTAATGTTTTATCATTTGATGCTCTGATCCTTCTATAAACTGAGGCTTTAGAAGGTGGTATGGTAACATCAGTGATCTTTGCTATTCAGCTATTTAAAATGTTACAGCTATCAGGAAACAGTCCTTCATGTGGTTTAAAAGTGGAAAGTGTAATGTTTAAGGAAGCCAATGTGCTGGCCATCATTTAAAAACAATACAGAGCACAAGTTACATGAATAGTTTAGTGCAGATTAAAATTCATCTACTTGAATTTCTTATGTTACTTTCCAATAAATTTCTTTCTTATATATAACTTCTTATACTTTTAAGAAAAAAGTGAGCTTAACTTAGCTGGCCTTAAAGTCATTATGCGTATTACTGGTACATAATCAATTAAATACTGTACACTGTGCTGGTACACTACACACTGTGCAAGATGCAGAGATGGTATGATTCAAATAGCGGGCAAAGATTGCAGTGGTCGATTCAGTAGCTATGCAGTGCCGATCAGTGGTCTGTGCAGAAAATTTGTTTATGTGCCTGGTTGTTTGAGTTAAGTCTTTTTATATGACTGGTGTGACTTCTGTGTCTGACTGACACAAGGCTCCAACAAATAATTGTAATTGCCTCATTCCCTGCAAAGAAGTGGTGCTACGCCATTTCACAAATTTCAGTACTCTAAATATGACCAGTATTTATTTAATTTACTCTGCACAGGTTTTCAGCTGTCATTCCACACCTACCTTTCAGAGTCCCAGCCGCCGGTGTACACAATGGACCACAATAATACTGTAACAGGTAAAGAATCATCTCAGGAAAATTTACAGACAAATACATGCAGACATTTGCTCACATGCTTGTTTTATGAATATATTTGCATATACAGATAAGAAACTACAAACACCTACTTACTTCCCTATTCTGAACTCAGAGCAGCATGGTTAGAAAGATGCTTGAAATGATACGAGAAGTGTGTGATTTGAAGTTTGACATTTCAGGGTCTGAAATATGAAGCTGAAATATCCTACAGTGATATATCTGTAAATGCTCATCTCTTTCTTCCAGATTTCAGCCTGCATGTATCCCTATACTACAGAGAGTCTTTGGTGAAGGAGGTTACCACCACCAGCCCAGAGGGCTGTCGGATCACCTCTTCATCCTCCTCCTCTCCATCCTCCTCCTCCTCCTCCTCTTCCCCATGCCCAGAGGACAAGTTTCACAACGGGGCCGAAGTCATCCTTTTTCCATTCCCGTACCCTGAGTCTCACAGGCAAGGTGCTGAGATGCTTTCTAATGTACTGGAGAAGGGGGTGCTGCTGTGGTTGACGCCTGATGGGTTGTACGCTAAGCGCCTCTGCCAGGGACGAGTGTACTGGGAAGGGCCTCTGGCACCATATGTGGATAAACCCAACAAGCTGGAGAAGGAGCAGCCATGCAAACTGTTTGACACCCAGCAATTCCTCATCGGTAAGCACTGATATGTTCTGTTCACACCTGACAGGAATACCTGTGGAATATGATGCGATTCCTGCAGTAAAAACACTTTTCTTTTAAAGTTTGTAACTTTATGGTCAGATTGTGTCAAGGGAGCAAGGGAAAAAGTGTTCAGATCCTTAACTCAACTAAGTACTTAGTCCAAATAGCCAAAATTCACACATTTGAAGGACTTTACCATCTATACAGAATATCACACCCTCTGTCCTGAGAAAAGTGTCAGTATCATAAAATAAAAGTACTCTGTTACAGGTAAAAATCCTGTTTTTATAATTGTATGTTAAGTGTTCATTAAATATGTAATATATAAAGGAGCTATGTAAATGTCATATGTGACGTACAGGAATTAAGTTATCTTCCAGCACAGGCATTAAACTGAATGGAAATGTTTGGCGGAGGAGGAGGTTGTTGAAATGTTTTAGCCCAAAGAGTAACTGCCCAAAGTTTAAGGTGTCATTGTATTAAATTTAATTATATTGCCAGGGTTTACAGTATTTCATCCACTGGTGTTCAAGCAGAGGGTTGAATTCTAACAACAAATGAATGAAGAATACAGGTCTTACAGTAGGTATTGAATATTTTGAAATTAAAGGCTACAGGTGCTTTAGCTGGGTAAGTCCCTCTCAGTGTCGAGGTCGTGCAAGAAGCTTGTCACATTCTCAGCAGGGGGGGCCAAAGTGTGTGGAGTCCCCACCCACCACCTGTGGTCCACCACACAGCTCGACAAGATGGTGTTTTCTCTGACATTTACCACTGCAATTTCCAACGCCATCCTCATCATTTCCAGAAAAGATACTACAATTAGGGATAGTGTCATGTGAGCAACTTGCAGTTTTTAAAATTTTAAAGGTGACATGATAAGTAGCACATCCTTGGTTTGTTGTAGGCAATGCGCCTCACTCCCCTCTCCTTTTTTGCTCTCCTTCCCTCAGAGCTTCAAGAATTTGTCCATAATGGCCGACATTTACCAAGACTCCAGGTGGTTCTCTGTTTTGGAGACGAGTACCCGGACCCACAGCGGCCGAGGAAGATGATCACAGCACAGGTACCCATACGCTACAAAACTTTACTTAGTGATTCAGTGCAATTTCGTAAAAGCATCTCAGCTATTACACTGAAAATATAGTGAAAATATCTTAAAACTATTTATCACTCTCACAAACACACATACATATTGGCTTATGCATATGCTTGTATTGTTTTTTAGAAATTAGAGACCTCGACACTATGTGTATAAACACCTGCAGAGACTAGCCTACATATTTGGTAAAAACTGGGTTAATATCTGAATGCTTAAATAATATAGTATATTATTGTGTAGCAGCTTTTCTGAGATAGTCACGACTGGCCTTTGTGAAAACTAAAGCTAAATTTTAGTAATTGATTTTCACGAGCTGTTATATAAAAATAAAATATCACTTCACATAAAATATCCATTTTATGTGAAGTGACATGTTAGCCATTCAGTTTTTTCTCAGTTTTTCCCACATAACTAAATGAGGCATTAGCTATGTCCAGTTATTAATGAATAAAGGAAAGGTGATTAGCTTGGCAGATCTCAGAGACTCATGCGGTTCAGTGTGGTAATCCAATACACTTTATGTCAGATTTAGCTAATATCTCCTCACGGTCACTGCTGTGTGTGTGCGGTGAAAAATACCACAAATACATTTTATTCGTAAGGAATGTAAATAATTAAAATATTGCTTATTATATTATTAATAGACGCAGTTCACCAGACAATCAAAACACTTTAAACACCATTTTTCAGTTCACTGCATCTTTAAGTACTGCTCTCTTTATAAGTAGAGCACATCGGGACAATATGATTCAGCAGTCACGTACATATTTCATACGTAGACCTAATTTCCTTTTAGGTGGAGCCAGTGTTTGCCAGAAAACTGGTGTGCTATTACCAGCAGAGCAATGGCCATTACCTGCGGGCTTATGATCACATCCAGGAACCAAACTCATCTCCAGCAATCGACTACCCTTCCCAGAGACCTCTGCAGCATATTCAAGAGTGACGAGCACGCACGCACGCACACACACGCAGGAGGGCATGAATGTGAACATGAAGCGCTGCCCGTCGTCTATCGTGCCTCGTGACTGCAGCGCTGAGTACTGTAAATGGTCCTCATGGTACTGAGGGGTAGAGATGGGGAAGACCCTGCTGTTTTCACTTGCACACCTATGCGTCGTAGTCTTTGTGTCTGTGACTGTGGAGTAATGTTTTGTTTTTTTCCCTTTACGAGTATTATTGTCACAGTGTGAAGGATGCGGTTTGAGGGTGGGGGGATGAGGGGAGCGGAGGGCGACTGAGACAGGAAGTACTAGCACAGGTGCACAGGAAGAATGGCCCCTAAGACAAACACTGATATGTTAAAGGGCCAAAACACAGTGTGACTGAGCACTTATTGTATTATTATTTATTGTAGTGTAGGCAGTACTTAAGATTTGCTTAGATGAGCCGGTGAAGAGTCAACTGTATCAATGCCTCGTCCATTGCAAACCTCGATTCTGGGCCTTGTCACAGAAAAATGCTACAACCGGAATGTGAAAGAAATTTAAATTGGTGTCACAGGTCTTGAGGTGTTATAGAGGAAGCTGTTACCACAAATAGTTTACCCCTGGGCTGCTACATGTACTTACTTGCTTACTCAGCTTTTAGAAATTGTCAAAATTCGTCGTCGTCAAACTGATTAAACAAAAATGACCAAAAGCTCTTTGTAGAAGGTAGTCAAGATAAAGGAATTAAGAAGGGACTTCCACTTTATATACGTGCCCTTCCCTTTACTGTGCTGTATATATTTCCAGGTACTGAGTTTTGAATTTTAATCATAAGTTCAAGTCATTCAGGGTATGTTCACATGTGAATCTAATGGTTGTTAGTATTAGAAAGCAAACCTGTGTATTACGTTAGTTAAAAACGGGTTTTCAGATGGTTTTCAGATGTTTATTTTTTTACATATTGAAAAAGACAAAACAGAGAATTGCGTACAACATTGGATACCCACCTAGAAGGGGTGAGGAGATCGTATAAGAAGTAACCACACGGTTACAGCAGTTTTCTTACTGTATAGAATCGTGTTTGTTCATTTTCTTTAATTGTTGCTTTTCTTTCTGCATTTGTGTTGTGACATACTGTACAGTGTTACTTCGAAGGGTCTGATTTGTAAACCCATTTTTGATTTGTGATGATTACAAGTAGACATGACTTTGGTATTAAGGGCTCACAGGGCGGAAAATGTGGGGACCACAGGTACGACATCACATTATCAGAGGGCAGCTTGGGTCTCGAGGTCAGCATCACCTGAAAGAGTGACCTTTATGGGGGGGCCTACTTGACCTGACTGGAATGGGAGAAGTGACTGACTGGAACGATCACACTCATCCCGCAACTTGGAAGGGAACCTTAGCTGTTCCTCTTGACCTGAAACTAGCGGCCCCCTAGATGGGAAGAAAAACTACCTTTGTGGTCTACGTGCAAGCTCAGCCAGGCAGGAGCTCTCTGGTTCCCATGCCTGACGCGCTGTAGATTGAATCTAACGTCCACACAAAAGCTATCATGAGATTCTAACAACCTGCTTAAGAATGTGTATACATCACAAGACGTAAGAACCAATAGTGAGAATAATGGCATTCATCATGCTGTTGAAGTCCTAATGGTAGATGTAGCAGTTGAATGGATAAAGGTTTTGTTATATTTTTCTTCTGTGGCCTGAGTTTCGATCTCTGCATTTACTTCCTTCACACTTAAACCACATCACTTTCACAATGGCTTCAAAAGCCTGACCAAAATCACAGGCAGGAATGTTTTGTGCATGTGTGTGTGTGTGTAAGAAGCATCAACACACCCACCCCCTCAAAAATCCAGTCAGTCCCCCCTGATTCTGTGCTGAGTGAAATTTTGTACTTCACAGTCAGACATTTAAATAAAATCCTTAACAGTGAAAACGTGACCTGCTCCATGTACAGTGTGTTGTTGTGGTAAACACTGTGTGTGTGTAGTAAAAGGCCATGTGTGTGATGTGTGTGGGTGGGTACATGTGTGTCACACAGTTGCGCTATTACTGTTATCAGGAATTGACATTTATGGACTCAGGATAAAGCGTTCGACTCCCCCACCTACAACATCAGTGACTCAAATGCAGACACGCACACCCATTTCATGTCACACACCTTACAGTTACAGAAAAACATTCAGGGCAAGCGGCAGAGGAAATCTCAAAATAAGTGTGTTTACTGATTTTTTTATTTTTTTTTAGCATTTTGTACAAAAATATTTCAATAATGACAAAGAGTAGAGATGTAAAGGAGAGTGATTAATATAAAATTGCCATATGGATAGATGATTTATTTTGAAATAAAGTCCTCAATCTTCTACAACTTGTGTCAGCTGTGATGTTTCATCTTTGAGCTCTTTTTGATTTGCAAACAAAGGGAGGGGAGATGAGAGGGTCATATCTGGTAAGAAAAAGGCAAAAAAAAAAGAAAAGAAAGAAAAGCACATTCACACATTTGCCATGGTGTTTCCCCCTCTGCAGGAAGCCACATCATTTGTACTCAGGCTTCAGTTTTTCCGCCCGTGTGAGCCGTTACTCCAGGCGACATCGCCTTTGGCCTCCAGTCGATGCTTTTGGAGCGGACAGTTTAGTCAACCGATGCCTCAAACATTGGCAAAGCAAAAGGTGAAGCAGAGAAATGAAACTAACGTGAGCGTGTCGAATGCAACACTTTCTCCAAAAGAAAGTGATGTTGTTGGTTCCACCTTGACTCAGTGGCTATGGTTAATCTGACTGGGCGAGTGGTGATTCATTACCCACTATGATACTGTGTCGGTCTCTACTCTAAATGTTTCCATAAATAAGAATCAACATGTGTCACAAAAATCACTGTACCATTGTATTTCTTAGTAAATATCTGCATCTGAGCCTTTTACTGTTCTTCACATGTGGACCATTTTCTGATAACTGATCACACTTCCTGTAAAACTTTACTTTTCTACTTTTATGCTGCTTCTCTGATGTTCATTTCATAATGATTCTGTTATTGAGATTTTTTTAACTACATATTTGAAATACAGTTTGTATCACAAGTAATGCTGGTTTGTGTTTCTGTTTATTTATGTGCTATAATATACCAGGGCTCTATGGCAAGAAACAAATTTAGGTAGCACTAAAAAGGCAATGTTCTGCTGACATCTGCTGGTTAGTGTCTGCAGATAAGCCAAAAATCCTGCTGTGGCAAATATCAGTTGCAAGTTTGGGGCTTTATTATTCAATCAGAAAGTCTACTATCTACTCACAAATTTGTGATTCAAAATGTCAAACAAAAGTTTTGTTTGCAAATCCAAAAGTTTTGCAAATCGCATAGAATTGTAAAAGATAGTATTTTCTTTGCTCCTGCTTTGTCCTCTCTACAGACTTCAAAACTCCCTCTCGCATTTACTCACAGTGGAAGCATTTGGATTTGTAAATAAAACTTCTGTCTGACATTTTGAATCATAAACTTGGGAGTATTCATAGTTTTACTCTCCAAAAATTATTTTGTGATTGGAAAATAAAGACACAAAAGTAACTCCATACAGCGGTAAAGAGACTGAATCCAAGGGGTGGCAAGAGAAGAAGAAGTTGG
Organism: Scortum barcoo; assembly: GCA_023238725.1. Taxonomy (NCBI): domain Eukaryota; kingdom Metazoa; phylum Chordata; class Actinopteri; order Centrarchiformes; family Terapontidae; genus Scortum; species Scortum barcoo. The sequence continues at coordinate 14,404,187 of CM041533.1, read as the reverse complement.
AAAAGAACATACATAAATATTTTTATTTTATTTTAACTTATTTTTTTACATGTATAAATGTTTTTTTCTTGTAAAATACTATTTAGAATTATTTGAAGCAAACACTTGGAGAAAGAAAAAGATCCCTCTTTGCTTGAAATGCTCAGGGTTTGACATGCTATTATGATAGTACTTTTGATGAGGAGTCATGATTTGACTCATAGAGAGTGCAGTGGGCAGTATTCCCTCCACTGTTGGGGTTGAATCAGGCTGAGGGTAAACGTCTACTCTACCCTCAAGCTCCAGGTGGTGAAATACTGCTGAACGTTCTGGGTTGTCACAGATCACTCGAGGTGTTGCACATTCAGTACCACGGATGGTCATGATAGCTTGAAAGCACTTGAGAAATTGCAGGCATGATGATACTTTATACTCATCTTAGCTGTCATATGGTGTCAGATATAAAAGGGAACCTACAGTAAACAAAAAACTGCTCCCCCTGCTGGCAAACGATTATTAACAGATTATTGTTTTTTTTCTGTATAATAGAATCTTGTACAGAAATCTCCTAAGTATCAATAATCTTTTGCTGCACATTGTTCATCTGCCACAAAAGTAGCGTTTCACAACTCATCATCCTGGTGAAGGCCTGATTAGAGTCCCTTTTTGAGGATCTTATCCCTGAGAAAATACCTGTGGTAACTCTACACTACACTCAGAGTCCATGACCCCAGTATGTTTAGGGTCAGACCCCTGCCCAGGATTTGATGACAGTACTGTTTAACCCTTGTCGACTCTGGCTGATTTAGCTTGTTGACCCCGTGGAGAGGAAGGTGTTGACCTAATGTTTTTTAAAAAACAAATTCTGACCTTTCCAAATGACTCTACAAATCCACTAATCATCACTCACAGGCCCGATGCTGATGACGTGTTCCTAAGAAGCAGTGGATCATGGGAGCAAATGCTCGACTGATGATCATCTTTTGTCATTTCCAAACATTCAACAATAAAACTGACCTGTGCAGGTGTGACACATATAATTACTCCTTAGTGCCTTTACGGTAATGTGACATACCTTCATGATGCTACTATTGTAGTAACCTTTTCTTATGAACTCTCTGGATATGAAATACTCTAGGCATGAGAATTCCCCATCACCGGTAAATAAAATCTTTATCGGCACAATTAATCAGCTGGAATTGTTTTCAGATGTCTGTGTTTATCTGAGACTCTTCAGATAACAATGTACTTGACCCAATACGTTATGATGGCAGGAAAGCAATAACAGTTGTCGGATAAGGACCAGCGAAGTAATGGAAAACAATCAGATGACTTGGGACACAAGTGTAAACAGATAAGGGTTGATAAGCAGAACAATATGGTGGTCTATACCTGGCAGTGATGCAAGGGGCGCGCTGCCTGTTTAGTTTGGCTGGCAACATGCAGAGGTTCTGGAGATAAAGGATGTCGCACTAAAACATCATTAGATAAAGTAGGAAATGATGCATTTTCACCATAATCTACATTTTTCCCCCCTTAGACATACAACAAACAGAGAAAGTAGATAGTCACCAAGCAGCAAAGAAAAAGTGAGTCTGTTATGTGCAGTAAAATAAATGACCAGCAGGGAGTGATGTGTCATTGGCTGGTTGCTGTTCTCACAGAGCTGGAGAGACTGGAAATATGTATTCCCCCTCATGCACAAGAAAACACACGATGTTCACACATTTTGGGGGGTTGGACTGCAGCATTCAGTGCACTCAGAAACCCTTTGATCCCTCTTAATGGCCCGGGGACGTGACTCTCTGTAACACCCCTGCCTCAACATACAAATATACATCCACACATGCAGTGCAAACACGCACACATAATTTTAAGATGTACTTCCTTTATTTGGATTCATTAACATTATCAGATCGTGCCTCTCGTAGATTTCCTGCTAACAATTTCCCCAATCAAAGAAAGTTTCCACCTTTCCCCCCCCTTTTCCTTCTTCCTCTCTAAACACAGATACTTTTTTTTTTTGTTCATGTGTGTCAAGTGACACGCAGAGCCGGCGCTGACAGGGAGAGACTGAGGTGGTCAGAGTGACAGCTCGTGGGCTGTGTTGCGTGAGAGTGACTGGGGCTGTTCTCAGACTCTGTGTGGTCTGGGTGTGTGGTCTGCAGCTGACGGGCAGGGAGGAGGACGGGAGAGCCCTGCCCTGTGAGTGCATGCGTGTACATGTGTAAGTGTGTGTGTGTGTGTGTGTGTGTGTGCGCTCATGTGTGTTTACTTTATCCAGAGTCAGGTCCAGGCTCTCTGTAGCCGTGGCTTGACTAGAGAGATCTGCCTTCCGCCACTCAGCAGCAGAAAGATAAACACACACTGCCACCACTCTGACATGGCTCATCTAAGGATAATTTTTATCCATGTGTACTTATGGGACCTGAGAGACCTTTGGGTTAGTGGGTCTCAGGCTAGTGTGTGATTAGTGTGATTAGTGTGAAACTATAGCCTTGTACAGAATCATTTTCCTAACAGTGTGGGATTAGAAATTGACACAATTCCTTAATCTGATTTACAAAGTGAATTCATGGATGTTTTGCGCTGAACACAATTGGATCCTTTTGATTGCATATATGCAATTGTGACACATGTGCATTACACTTTTTTAAACACATATTCAGAATACCTTATCTTGAATCTATCATTTATATTTGTGTTTATAATCCCTTGTCTTGCAGCAGAGCCTCAGGAGCATGCCACGTTGCATTTTACTATTTGTGTATGTGACATTTAAACCTTTGAATTCCTGGATCCTAATTGATTACCAGATTCCTTCTTTCATTTTTGCTCTTCCTTTACATCAGTCCCTCCAGAAAAACGCGATTATGCGCAATCACATAATTCAACGCATAATCAGCCAAATCGACGATTTCGAAATATGCGGGGCTTGAATGATTTCATAATCCCCGCATTTTCTTTGCAAAAAAAGTCACATATCTTCGCAGAAAGTTGAAAAAAGTTGCGTTTACTTCACACAAGAGCAGCCATTTTCCTCCTGTTGCCTTGGGAACGTTATGAAGTGACGTCATCGGAAAGGCTGCAAACCCCGCGAAGAAGACATGATGACGTCAGCAAACAAGCCTCATTTGCCAACAAAAATAATAATAATAATAATTATTTTTGTAAAGCTACGGAACTTGTTTGACTCATCAACGTTTTGTAAGTTTGAGCCATGTGTTTTTGTTAAGGTCTGAAATAAAACAAGATGAGAACTTAATTATTCCAGCACTTTCTGTGATGTGTGTGCTTGCTTATCATAGGAAGTCCATTAGAAATGACTCTTTACATTAAGGTAGTAGCCTCATGAGAACAGAGTGTTGGGGGAATCACTTTTTTTTCTTATTCATCAAACCGCAGTTTTTGCAAGTTCCTCGCAATTTTTGCAAATTCCCACAATTTCATTGCATAAAATTGTATAAATATCCTGCATATTCCATCACATTTTTTAAGAAAACGTGCCGCATAATCAAGGATTTCTTGCCCGCAACAATCACAAAAAACTCATAATTTTTCTGGAAGGACGGTTACTGTTACAGCCGTACATGTTCAATGACTCAGCACTATTTAATAGCGTGATTAAAAAGGGCAGTATGTTTGGGTGTGTTTATTTCTTTAATTGCATCAGAAATATTTGGCCCATTCTGGATGAGTCTGGGTTTTATGTTTTTTTTCTTTTCTTATTTTGTGTATCTTTATGATGTATCTTGTTTCTTTTTATTTATTCTGCAGAGATTCCCAATTAAAATAAAAAGATAACTTAAAAATCTTACCTTGAAGTCATTAGGTGCAGATTCACAGAGAAGGGAATTAGACCTCATACAACCTCCGTCACTCTTCCCTCCTGGACACACACACACACACAGACATTTTACCACTGGGCTACTCTACACTCCTCTCCCTCTCCCACAGCGATCTCAGGGGAAGGCCATGTAATGCAGCACTGCTGAGAACGCGCCATGAAAATATAAATACAACCTCGCCGCATTTCAACCATGTAAATAAACAGGGCCACCCAAATTTCCAATTAAAGCTGGTGTGGAAGGCAGGAAATGGAGTAGACAAGAAGAGACCACACCCCCTTCTCTATCCTCCAGTTCTGCGAAGGAGTCCAGGTCCAGGTCCAGGTCAGGGACATGGGACAGTGGCAGTGCAGAGAGTTGAGTACAGCATTCAGCAGCTGTTTCTGAACATCCCCCTCCAGATCCACTGTGCTCCTCCACCCATTGCCTCTCAAGGCCCGGACTCACACAAGCGTCTATAAAATTCAGATATGGGCATGGAACGAATGCGTGGGATTTGATACTTAAACCTTTGAAATCACTGTAATCTCATGTAAGATTTTCTCTCTTTTTTTGTCTCAAACATTTCATTTGCTTCATTTTGAGAGAGCAAGCCTTACACCAGCTTGCCTTATCAGTCCCATCGAGGTTATCAGGCCGTTCCTATCTGGCTGAAATGAGGCATTCTCGCTGTATTCCACATCTTTTTGGAACAGCTAGACAGCGTTATTACACAGCTAAGCCCTGGGACCACCCAGGAGCTGGGGTCCAGTTGTGCGAGGCAGAGGCAGGGTCCTTGTTGTGATAAGAAAGACAAGCCTTCTCGAAGGAGAGATGGTGCTTTGATAGCGCAACGAAGTTCGCCTGATAGCTTGCCGGATCAAACTCCGATAGACTCGCCTGGTGCTCGCTTCGTCGAGCCCGCTGGTCAGTCACTGCATCAGCTGTGGTCAGTCGGGAAACATCATGGGGCCTATTAGTTAACATAAACACACAATTTAGTGTAATTACCCCAGAGAGTCAAAGAGCTGTGTCATGAAAGTCACTTTCACTCCAGATATGACCGTGAGGGATATCACCACATTTCCTAATGACTATAATTCACCCGGAAAGGGCAGAGCTCATTTAGATAAAGTCTGACGGAAGAGTCTGAGGTAATGATTTGTCCATGCTGTGGATTTATGTCTGTATGTAGAGCAGTTTGACAACTGTGACAACTGTGTGTTCTGTTGAATTGTCCTTGGATGGCACCAACGCAGATACCCCAAAAACTCTGTCTGGGGAGCAAATCCTCGACCGTCCATCATCGTTGTTGGGTGTTTATGTTTGATTGGTCTCTGACTGCAGCGTCTCTTCCCTCGTAGGCTCCCAAACAGCCGAACAGGAAACAGACAGTATAAACACAGGGCTCAGGAGATCCTCTCTTGCCTTGACTCTGAGCTGCAGAACCTAAACAAACACTCAGGACACACTGGCTACTCGTTTTGAAGAAGCTTGTAAAACTATGAGCAGTCAGTCAAGTAGAATTTTGCCCAACTTCTCGTAAGAATAACCAATTTAGGAATAATTGCTGCATTGTTCTATTTTACTGTACACTAAAATACAATGCTTTTCACTGACAGATCATGTCACGGCTTTGACAGAGTTGTCCGATATTATGTCCGCTGAGTCAGACCAGACTAAGTGAGTACAGACGCGCTTGTGGCACTGTGAGGTTGTACTTAACTCACTTAGCTAACTTGTGCTCACAATGAAAATGCAGACAGGCTAATGTCTAGCAGGTCTGGATGAATGGTGACCATCATAGATTAGCATGTAAGCTCACCAACATTTGCTAATAATTGTAGCGCTAAACAGCTGTGGCTGATTGGAATGTCATTAGCTTTGACTTGATGATGGCGTTAGAGAAAAAGTTCATGCACTACTCCCCATTAAAGGAGTTCTCTGTAGAGGACTATATAGCGAGCTCATGGACAAAATAAAAAAAACACTTTCAGACACTATTTGACTCATTTTCTCTGTGCCATAAATGACATCATTAGTGTTGCCCAATTACAATATGCCAGATCAACATCAGTGGACCATGCATATTAAATACCAGGATGCATTTTTGTGATGAGCACACTTATACTGAGCCTATTCTCCTAAATGAGCTAATAATATATAAAGTACTTTGCACCCATTTGTGTTGTGATGCACTGCTATACCTTCTCTTGTCCGTCCGCCACGTTCCTTTCAGCACAATGCACAATGGTACACAGGTAAAGGTTAGTGACGCTACCTTTCACTATGCATTTTGGGAGACTTTGAGTCCACTATATGGGGTGTAACAATCCTCTCTATACATTCAGACAGCACTACTGAATGACAGTTAGCAGTGAGTGATTCTGGCCACAGCCATCAATATCAGTGGGTGGACCAGATTTCCTCCCAGTATCTCAGTATTTGTAAGGGTTGAAGTGACAATAGATTTATTTTCATCACTGTAACAAAGTGTTCTGTTCTCTACATTTTTTATATATTTTTAAAAATCTGTAGTTTTACTTTGACTTCAGTATTTTTATTTATGTCAAATATTTCTTGTACATGACATGATGAAGATGATAGACCAGAAGAGAGGAAGCTACTGGTGTGCCACAGGGGGGCAGAGCTGTGAGAGGTGACCCCGGAAAACACAAAATCCTAAAGGTTAAAGGTTACTGGGTGTGTCAGGGTGTATGAGAGGTGTGGTCTCCACCGAGCTGGGGGCCTAGCAGTGAACAGTACAGTAAAGAGTCTTGTAATTGTGGGCTAAGGTTAATTATTATTTTAAGAAAAGTTACCTGAATGAAATAATCACTGGTTAAATGCTCCACTTGTGGATGGGGGCATGTCAAGTGATCCAAATCAAACACACCGCAGATGTTTCACAGGTGCATGCTAGGCTGACTCACACCTGGTGGATCCTGCAAGCAGTTTTTTTTTACCTGCTGTGAGGCGTTTGAGGCCCGATTGCTGTGTGGGACCGACGGGACTGTGACCGCAGAGCCTCATTCAGCTCGGAAAGTGTGAACACCGTTTGAGAGGCACACTGCTGCTGACCGGTTCAGACAGGTGAGCACAACAACACACCCACTGTGATAATGTGATGTGCAGGGAGGAGGGGTGGGATCGTCGATGTTGCTCGGAAGTGTGGCGCTATGTGTGTGTGTGTGATCTAAAATTGCATAAATATCTCTCTGAGCTTTGATATGTGTGTTTGTGGCTGCAGCCCTCCTGTGGAGTTGATGTTGTTGATGCATGTCTGTGCTCTGCTGCTTAAGAAGTGATCATCAGTGCTTGTTGCACCCGCCGCGGTGTCCAAAGACTTTTTATTTAGAATTTAATCTTTGTTTACTGTGGGAGTTTCGTCTTTTCATACAATGAGGAACGCAGTTGTATATTTATAGTTAATTATTACTTGTATGCACAGGCTGCAAATCAAAGTCTGTAGAAGAGGACAATGGCTATTGTTGCTTTGGGTATCAGTGCTGTGATGTGTTTAATGCTGACATGTTAATGCTCCTTATTTTGTCACCCTTCCTTTATTCCCCTTTCCCTTCCAGTGAAGTTTAGTCAGAGTACATTTATACAACTGATAAACTTTTTTTTTTTTTTTACCTTTTTCTCACAAGCTGTGTCTGAGTTAAAAAGATCTTTAAAGTAACAGTACTTTTACTTGAGTAAGACATAGTCAAGTAAACCCAGAGTAGTTACTTAGTGGTAGTAGTTATTTATGAAAACAACAAATGGCAACTTCAAGGCGGCACTACGGGAAAAATCAAGGGATCACCAATATCATTATGATTCGTTGTCTTTTAAACACAGATGTCTGTATGGAAAAAACAACAACAACATAGTTCTGATCCATCTTTTTCATCTTTTCAGTGTTGACACATTTTACTAGACACTGACGTTCTGTGTGTAATTTCATGATAATCCATCAAATAGTTGTTGAGGTATCTGGACCAAAGTGGTGGACTTACTGAGACTCCTAGAGCCACACGGCGAGATCTAACAGCTGAAACAGAAGAGGATATTAACATCAGAAAACTGTGCCTCATCTCTGAGTGCACCCAGAAAAACCACAGCTCAAAGCTTTCATGAGTCATGGAGCGGTCGAAGCCTCGACGCACAGCCCATCAGGCCCCTCTCTCTCACTTCGTTATGGTCCACGGCCCAGGATCCAGACTGGATTCAAAATTTGGGAAAACACGATAACGCAGCATTAATTCTTAAGTGCACCGCCGCAATTACATTCTTCGAGGTGTAAAAATGAAAAGGACACACTGCGATCTTTCCACTAATATTGACCTTCCATTAAATGAGACTTAAAGCTTTCTGTCCTGCTTAAATGCTAAGACCTCTGCGAGCCCTCTGGGGAATGTATTTTTAACAGCAGTGCTGTGGTTTTAACAACCTCGGTTAGATCAACATGCTACAGACTGGTACAGCAGGGAAACACCCCGGTGCTGGATTAAATGGCCTGCCGAACATCATGGGAACAACATCAAGGTGTATTTGCTTAGAGAATACACATTTGCTGTGTGATAATAAAGATTAGCAACAAGCTGGTCTGTCAGTGGGATATGAATGGGCCTCTTGTGTGCTAGGCTGCAGTTTTAATGTTGTTTGAGGCCATTATGGGTCTCAGTTGTGACTTTGTCTCATAGCAGGGTGCACTGCTACTGCATGCAATAAGATGTCTGGAATACAAATATTGAAGATATGCAGTGTACTTGTGTTGTGATCATATTAGGCAATAATTTTGTGTAATGTAATTCAACAGAATGTAAATTATGAGGTCCATTACTAAGATGTTTTCTAAATATGTTTTTAAAGTTTTTTACATCGTCTTTAAGATTGAACAATTAAAGTAAATCTGGTGGAAAAAATAGAAATGAATCACAAATTAAGCTTGAAACAGGCTCATTCTATAGTAAATGCTACTTTAAGCATTTTTATTCAAATCTAATCACAAAGAACCGGTAATTATTTTATGTTACCTATTCTTTGTTATGTTATTTGGGGAGAAAGAGGATTAATTACAATTTGTAAGTTTCTTCCTAATCTTAAGGAAATAATTTACCAAGCCTAACATTTCAAAGCAATTAAAACAACATACATTACTTTTTTAAATTTCTGCTTTTTGATTTTGCAATGCCATAATTTTTAAATGTTTTTCTTATTTTAAGTTACACTTTCCCTTCAGTAAAAATTCAGCAAATGCAAGTATAATTTTGAAAGTTAGAAAATGCATTGAAATCATAATGCAGGCTTTAGTACTACAACTTGGACCAGCTTGGAGGCCTCAAAATGCACAAATGTTTTAACAAACACTTCCTTTTACTGTTCTCAAACCCCTCCTAATGTATTTGTTTATGAGAAAGAAAGAATTAAAGATGATGCCCTTCCCCTCCCCTCCAAATCTTCCTGACAATATAGCAACTGCATACAATTTTCTGTAATTTATTTTATAGATCAGATTTCAGAACTTCTTGCTAATACAGTATAGTATGTGTATGCATGTAAATAAGCTATAAACCAGCAGTAGACAAAAAGACTTTTTTTAAGAAAAAGAAAAGTGATTTTCAGTGGATTTCCTTACTTTGTTTAAAGGTCTATTATTATAAAAAACACTTTAATAATTCACTGAGAAAAATGTTTGTTTAAACCTCCTTACTTGCACTTTGCCAGAAACACATTACTCAGCTGTTATTACATAATATTTCCTTTATACAGGCCACTATATGCATAGTGTGACAATATCAAAACATTGCATGACATTATAAACACTTGATCACTGGATAATTTCAGAATTCTTTATGGAAACTTTTTTTCAGACCAAGTGTGGTGTGTTTATTGCCTCACTTTAACGTGAGTTTATACATCATAAATTCAGTAGGTCACTGGCTTTGTCCAGCTGAGATGCACAGGAACATCCTGTCTCTTCTGCCCAGCAGGGGGCAGGGTTGAACACACCTGTGACCATTTTTAAATGACATTTATCTTACTGTTTGCTTCTGTAAGTAGTTCAGTAAAAAGATGCTTTCCTATGTACGGTGCTCTGCTGGAAGTTAGAGAATTACTTGAATGTCAACTGCAGGAAATGTATAAGAAGAGTAGATTTTAATATAGCAGGTGTACACAACAAATCACATATGAATGGGATGTTTCTTGTGCCAGTGCAAACCAATGAAATCAACGGAACACATGATGTTATCACTCAGGGTGGTGATTTGAATGAGCTGCCCTCTGTGCTCCATACCCACCCACTAAATGTTCCATGGTAGGTGTGTGTGTGTGTGTGTGTGTGTGTGTGTGTGTGTGTGTGTGTGTTTGCTGTGCATGTGCATGTGTGTGTGTGTGTGTTCGTACATGCACTATGGCATTTCAGTGTGAAGAGCATCAGACCTTTGATCCTCCCGCTGTGTGTCTGCCCTGCTCTGGCACAAACAGAGCTTATCTGCTCACTAGTATAATGGCACAAAGGCTCTCCTTCCTTAGATACCTACAACTCATTTAAATAGACTGTACATTTGTCTGTGACCTTGGAAACTCCTTTGCAATATTTTTCTATTTTCCAAATGTCTATTATCCACATGGCTTACGCAGGATTCTTTTCAGGAGTCAGTACACATGTCAATTTGTCAAGTTGACGTTAATCAGGCTTTGTTTGAGCCACCCCCACTCGATGCTGATGAAATAATAAAAGGGCAAATTACGGCTTGCCCAACAGGACTTGATAAAGAAAAAAAAAACAAGCAAATGTCCACAGAAACATTAATATAATTTATGTACTTACTTATTATAACAAACATACTTACAATCCTAGATTTAATTATAGATTTAATTAGACAGTAGCTGCCCCATCACAGCATGATCTGCATATTGGTCAGAGTAACGGGGGCACTGTTTCTGATGCCATTGTTAAATTCATTTTCAGAAATCTCATCAACAGTTATTTTGAAAACCTGGTCAAATAAAGGCAAAACCGTCTGCAAGACTAGATACAGCCAGCTGTGAGTGAGAAAAGTGTTCTTTGTGACCCCTTAATGCCTCCGCCAGACTCTGGGTTACAATTAATTACACAAACTGGAGTTTAGAAAGGTAAATATTATGAAATATGGGCGAATTTATACAGTTCAGGAGTATAAATGATTTCAGCTCTCTACAGTATTTTCTGTCAACATCACTGCACGTCATGAGGAAGTATATTTGTAAAGCTGTTGAGCTCTTCCTTAAAGTGACCATAACAAAACGCTCACAGTTCAAACATCATTTAAAACCTTAAAATAAATAGGCGGACTAATCTGATATTTTGAAACGCTCCTGTGTAGTTTCACCCATTGTTAAGTCATTATCTAACACTAGGGTCACACACAAAACATGCTTTATAATGCAAATGAAAGCTGCGCCCTTTGGGTAAATACGACACTAATTGGTCATTAAACAGTCTTTGTCAACTAAGAAATATTATCTATTTAATATACTGAAAATGTTTAAATAACTCACACCCTCATTCTAAATAAGAACAATGGTAATCAAATTTCAGCCCAACACAAATATGGCAGTTATTTAATCGGTGTTATGAGTAATTAGATCCTGTGTGGTCTGATGGCCTCGGTGTACGTCCCTCCTCCCCTTCTTCTCCACCTTCTTATTTTAGTGTATCATGTTTAACTATGCGATTGATAAACCCGCTGTAGTTTTGTGGCTCGATTCTTTCTGATTGTTCCAGTGATATTACAGGCATTTCTCTCCATCGGTAGTCTGAAATGATGATAATCCAACTCAGAGAAGCTTTGAAGTCTTTTATATCTTTCAGCGACTGCAGTGTATATTCTCTTTTTGAAACAAATAATTAAAACCAGACTATATGGGCTTTATTCTGTGTGGTTTCTGACAGTCGGGGATATTTCTCTCTCACAGGGGACATATTATCCTTTTGTGATTTTTTTTGTCCCCCTTGCTTTATGTTGCACAAGGTAAGCATCAAGCTGAGATGCTAGGCAGAAGTCATGTTAATAAGCATCGTAATTTGGTACGTATGTTAATCAAATTCACTATTTTACATTAGGTCTTTACTAGATTTTCAGTCTTCATGCACCCTAAAATATCTCTCTGTCTCTCTGCCTCTGTCCCTCTCTGACTGCTGTCTCCAGCCTGATAAAATAAACAACAGTTTGCTTAACAGAATGATTCATTGCTGATTGATTGTAAGTCATTTATTATGGAGCAGCCTTGGGTCAAACCAGGAAACATGGATCATATTAATCACATTGTCGGATACACTGTGCAGAGAGCAGGAGCGTTACTTAATCGTCAGTTAATATGGACATTATAAATGAATTAGCACTGGCTGTGTTTGCTTATGAGCAAGGTATTATTTACAAATGAAAAAAACAAATAAGACCAATAAGTATAATATTCAGATGCCCCTTAAGTATTTTCACTTGGTGCCTCTTTTCTGTCGGTGAATTCCTCGTTGGAGAGTCTCTGAGCGTAACTCCGACTCTAGAGGGCCCTGTAGTCAGAGGTGGAGACCACTGCTGTGCCTCAATAGCGTGACTGGGCAGAACGCAGCTGTCAAGAGGTGTGGAAAGGCCTCTCTGCCGCTCTCAGCTGTGAAAACAGTTAACAAGAAGCCCCTCACACACACCCACACACGCTGACACCCAGAGAAGCAAACGCAGACACAGAAAGATTTATTGTTATATTATACCTATAACTTTTTTATCCTTTGAGGAATAAGTCCCGATTATGTCACGACATTACTGTATCAATACATTCAAACAAGTTTTTTGGCATTGTAAAAAGGTAAATTACTGCAGATAAAAGTTTTGTTTGAATGACTCTGCATGACATCCAGACCTGATTTTAATCAGTTTGCCACAACACAACACTGAATTCTTCAGAGTGTTGTGAATGCTAAAGTATTACCACGGTAGCTAATCTAATACAGCATAAAGTATGATAAAAGTGTGTGTTAGCCACAGTGCTGAGTCAGTGCGCTGATTACTTTTGCTCTGATAAGCAGTATCTTATCTAAAAGGCCAAGAATCATACAGACGGCATGAACCAGCAGATTATTTTCATCATTTATTAATCTGTTGACATGTTCTCGATTCATTGATCAGTCTATTGGTCTATAAAATGTCAGAAAATGGTGAAAAATGTTGACTACTCTCTCCAAAGCCCAAGGTGACGTCCTCAGATGTCTTTATCCACAACCCATTCAGTTTACTGTCATAGAGAATGATCAGAACCACAAAATATTTCCATTTGGGAAGCTGAAATCAGAGAATTTTGACATTTTTCTTTAAAAAAGATTATCGAAATTGTTAGTGATTGATTTTATAGTTAACAAATGTTTGATTTATTGACTAATTGCTGTGGCTGTAAATTAAATTACCAAACTGGTGGCAGTACTGCAGCTGAAAATGTACAGTCTCTAGAATGATGCAGTTATAGTTATGCAGAAAGAGTTTCTCATAGGTTGAGTACATATGTTATACGTTTTCTAAACTTAAAGTACACGTTGTCTCTACTGATACGGGGTAATCTCAGGTGTATAAGGGACTAGGTGACATACTTTGTATCATGACAAAAGTCTAACCAGGGCATTCTGTCATGTGGGCTATAAAGTGAATGTTGTTTTGCCATTCATTGTACCAAAGAGTAAAATGACTCCTTGATTACTTGACAGTATCAAATAAATGCGCTTAAAGTTTAACCAAGTAGGCCCATAAATCAAGTCATTTGAACAGATTAGTGGGGCTGCCCGTCTTTCTTATAAAGACGGAGGGAAAGGAAGGAGGAGAGAAAAATAACAATCATATCGTCTGTCATTGAGGCTCATTTTATCTGCGGTGTTCTGAGAAAACTTATTGGGCAAGTCACGATCCACTGGGCTAGACAGGCTCTTGACCTGAGATGCTCATTCATCACAGAAAACTCCTTTGAAAATATTTTAACTTTGATTTTGCATGAATATAGTTTCTGCTGTGATTTTATTCATATAAAACCACAGGTATAGCGAATAGTTATTAGCCTATTAAGCTATCCAGCAGATACGGAGAAACATTAGGACTCATTTGCATTCGATGTTTACTTCAATATTCATTCTCCTTTATAGCTCTTTTGAAATTTCCAACAACTCCTGAGGGAAATTTTTGGCTCTTTAGCAGCTCAATGCTCCATTGTGTTCACCAGCTAGGGCCTAAACTTTGTCTGTCTTCCATTTAGAGCTGGGCAGGTAGCTCACGGTGGGTTTAAGAGCTTTTTAGAAAACTGTCTGGTGCTAATGTCAAATCTCAAAGGGATCAATAAAGTCAAGTCTAAGTCTAAGTCTAATGGTGACAAGGTTGACGAGAGCGGTGAGATTGAACTGAAAAAGTCAAATTGCGGTTTGTGATGGATCACACACGGAACGGGTCTCTATTTGGACCCGGTTGGACATTCCTATACCAGGAAATTCGTGTATGTGCGCGCCTGGTGGAGCCAGACTCAGGTTTGTTTATGTCCTTAAGCCCACATCGCGTGCCAGACGGGAGTCACCCATGTCAACACCGATCCCAGAGCGCAGAATTCCCTTCCATAGAGACATTAGTCATTACTGTTTACTATAGGCACTGTCATTACTTTGTGTCTTACTCATCAGTTAGCATATTAAGTAAGCTTTAAAATCCCCAGAAGAATAACACTGAGAAATTTCAGGGCTGTTTGTAAATGTGAGCCTCTCTGCTTCTCCTCAGATTGTTTAGATACGGGCCTCACCCCAACTGACAGCTTTCATTCAAGTAACGCAGCTTTTATTGTGGAACTATTTCTCTGTCACCACTGAGACCATGTTTGAGTTCAGGTGCTAGACAGGTTTAAATTTCTTAACTGACATACGAAGTTCATGTGAGATATTTAAAGTTCTCCAAAATGTGCCAAAAAAACAAAAAAAGACCCAACTAGTAACAACGACACACCAAGTATACCTTTGCATGCTACAAGGGTGCGTTTAAATGTCGTCAGCCTTTGTCAGAATCATAATGAGAAGGTGTTCATGACAGTTACAGTTAACTTAATGACTTTTCAATTCAACCAAGATCTGTTGCTTAGCAGCGTGTGTTTAACTATGTATGCATTCAACCCTGGTCAATAACAGTAATAAAACACCATTCAGTGCTCATGCACAGCAATGATTCAAGTTTCCAAAGAGCGGTTATTACATAGACAGCGATGCCGTACAATTACAAGCATCATATTTGTGGGAAGAAAAAGATCCAACCTGCTTTATACTGTAAATGTTTTGACTTCTATTCAAAGCATCACCTTCTGCTAATCTCAACAGTGTAAAATACCAGGTATGTTTTTCTGTAGCACCAAATCAAGTTTCGGTGGCTCTTTTTTTAAGGACAATTCTTCTTTTTTTTTTTTTTTTTTTACCACAACTTAGGTCTCATTTTCATAGTTCTGGCCATCAGTTCTGTCAGGTCTGGTGGCACTGTACTCATCAAATTATCTACTTAGATCTGCCAACACAACTGCAGTTCTACAATGAAATCCAGTGGGAGCTAAACCACTTTATTCTGAAGTAAAACTCCATCATAGCAAAAAAAAACTACTACAACTACCATGCAGTAGGTCAAATTTGATCTGTGAACTGTGGTAGACACTGGTTTTCATGCCCTCCAGTATTTTCTAGTCTATTTCCATACAGTCTCTCTCCCTTTTTTCTGTCTTAATAACAGATCAATAAAGTCTTGGGATAAATGTGAATTATTATTTAAGGTGAAACATATTCAACTTGCACAGTTGTATCTTTGTGTCATCATGTCGAGCCTCCCTGGGCAAATTTGTGCAATCATACGCAATCATGTTACCTCTGAAAGGCATTTCCACGATTTCCTTAAAGTAAATATATATGCTTTAGTGGAGTATGATGTGATGAACATATCAGCATTAAAGGGATAGTCAGGTGACCAGATAAATCACGTTTTGCTTGTTGTAAGTGTTCCTTCAGTTCATACTGACCAACAAAGGATCCCTTCCTAACATGCTTCTATGAAAGTGAAGGAGGGCCTAAACCAAACAGCACAGTGTATGTTAGGGGAGCTACTGTATTTAAGGAAGATGACACCACCGTAGATTGTTTTTGTGTACAAAAAGATAATCTGTTGAGATATTTCATTATGTTTTTTTTTTTCTATATCTATGCTGCTATATCTGGCAGTGGGGTGTGTTTGAGGACACAGATAGTACAGATGGTTAAGGTGCCACAACAGAAGTAACAATATGCTGGCAGACAATACTACCTGTTGTTATTGGATAGGAGCTAAAAACAACATCTATTCAACACCATGAGTTTTCAGTACCCTTATTATTCCTCCGTCATTGTGCTGTTGCACCCCCCCCTATCAAAATCTGAATGGCTTGCTTACTAAGGGAAGCCACTGAGGATTTACAAAAATGTTTTTCTAAAGTTGACCTTTATGTGTCACGATGAGTCACACAGTGTTTATGTCTTTTTGAATAGACATCACAGCCTCCTACACTCAGGGAGTGCTTGCTTATTTTTCCCATTGTGATCATTCAACAAGGGGAAAAAAAGTATCATCTCCTTTTGTTTGAGACTCTCTGTGTGTACGCAGGGTTCACCTTTGTGCATCACAAGGGCCATAAATAAAGAAACATACCTGACGTGCTTATAATGCTACATTAACTTGTACGTTCTTTGCAGGATGACACAAAGAAAGATGTCATTCGGGGCTGGAGTTTTTTTTCCCCTCTCTATGACTTTGCTTATTTGCACCTGTGCTGTGAGGAATTTCAACCATTTCAACAGTTCCAGCGCTCTTGAAACTTGATAGACTGTGTTAATTGTTTCTTAGAAGTAGATGAGAGCCCAACATCTTTACACTGTTGATGTTTTTTGATCCTTTTATTTCTCTTTCTTGCTCAAAATAAATCCCTTCATGTCATGCCATGTTAGTTTTGCGTTGACCTTTTTTGCAAACCGATCCAACCTGTGACAAGGAATCTCAAACTACCAATCAATTAAAAAAATTGAAAGGTGTGTCCAACAGTTTCCCAAGTCCTTTTCTACAGCCACAATAGCATTGTGCCATGGCCCTTTTCCCCTCCACTATTTTTGTGCCCTTTTACCTCATCACTTGTTGTTCTGTTGGTAGTGGCTGTTTGATGCTGAATGAGGATCAGATTACAAAGGCTTTGTTTTGATCTCGCTCCATAACACGGCAGGCTTGGAATGACGAGAGGCCAGTGGACGGGAAATGCTTTCATCGTGTCTGACTCTTTGACTCTGGCCCTCCATTGTGTTTATGGGCCAAGTTCACGCTTCTTGATGGAGTTCCCAGATCATCATTAGGTACTAAAGCGTCTGTATCATTTCGGAAGACGTCTTAACGTGTTGCTGTTCAGTGAACTAAATCATAGGCACCCTGATGAATGTGGTGACAAATGTAATGTAATGTAAATGCAAGAGTAGCTTTCATAAAGGCAAACCTTTGGGAAAAGAACAAGATACAAAGATGTTGCAATGAAATTATGCATCACAAAAGTGGGATTTCCTTCTCCCCCTTGGCCTGTTTGAAGGCTCTTCCTCCCCTTGATGTCACAGTCTGGGTCAAAGGTAAGATACAGACTGCAGACCCCCAGAGGATGGAAGTCCCTGTCCCACAAAGGGACTAAAATAGAAATTAGAATTCACGTGAGCTGTCCTTCGACCTCATCATAACCCACCTTCCCTCCTCAGACCTGACAAACACTGGGTGTAGTAAAGAAAACATCCTTTTCATGAGTTGTCCCACTGCCAGCTTCCTGGGAAAGGTATACCCAGTCTCTCGCAGAGCGCCTCAGAACCTGAACTTTCCCGTTTAGCAACAACAGCTGGTGAGTCATCGCAGTGGGCTATGAGATTCTCACTGAAGATTACACAGTAAGGATAACTTTGGTCTATAAAATGCAGCTTACCAAACAATAATGTCTCCCAGCCTTTTCCTAGCATAAAGATGTGTCTATAAAACTGTCCCTTACCTCTATGGTTACGCAGAAGAAGAGTTTAGTCTGTCATGAGGACACTGTTTATGTTTGAGAACGTTTTTTGACCTCAGGCAACATATATATGCACTTTTTAGACAGCTGTGGTCGGTGGTGGACTTCGGATGGTTGAAGGGCAGAGGATTAAAAAATAAAAAGGGCACTGTATTGAATTATTTCCACTGGAAGGGCAACCAAGAGGACACTTGATCAGGTTTTGTCCACTGATAAGTCACCCTAGAAGGCACTTTATCACATTGTTTGCACATTGGGCCACCCTAAAGGACACTTTATTATGTTTTATCTACCATAGGGGCATCCAAGAGGGTACTCTGAAGTTGAACTCAACAGGAAATGGTGACTCTAGTTGAAACTTGCGCAGTGCCCGTACGAAACATGCCTGCTCTGAACAGGCCTAAAGAGAGAGTGAATACCACAGAGGTACAATATAAGAGTATTATATGAATTAAACACTCTTAATGAGGGGCCGTTTTTTTTTTTTTTTTGAGAAACCTCAATTCTGCAGATCGACTGCAACACTGAGGAGATCTGACAAAGTCACAAGAGACTTGACATTTCTATTTACACTGGTTAGCTTCCAGCTCGTCAGATTCTGGGTGCAATTCAAATCATTCTGTCATCTGGTTTGAGCCTTACCCACATGAATCATGCACAGACTTGGCTCGCATTCAAACACTCATGTTCACCAGTCATAATCAGGAATGTTTATATAGACAACTGATTTGTTTCTTTATCTGATGTTACTGATCGGATAGATGAGGAATGATTCATGAAATGGGGTGTAGCAGCGTCTCTCACGCACCTTTACTGGCACGGGCTGATTGGATGATTGTGTAAGTTTGGCCTTGCAAAAATTTCTTTTTGAAGGCCAAACTGCCCTGACGTTAGCCTTTGGTCAATGCCATACCCTCAGCTGTAACTGGTATAAACTGGAGTGAATTATTAATTGGCAGTCATAACTGAGTTGCGAAATGAGCTTTTTGAAGGGGAGCAATCACTGCTGATATGTCAGATCTAAACCTGGGAAGATTACAGGAGAGGAGATCACATTTCAAGCACAGTTTACATTCCCCTCATTGTAGACATACCACACACCAAGACGCATACTCGCTTTGCTGAAGAGTGAAAATGTCCTTATCTCGGAAAGAATTTCTTGGTCAGAGGGCATGTGGTTCTTAAAGACGAATCATGTCCTGCTCTAAAAAAGTCATTTGTTTTATGTGTTATTATATTTATGTGTTATTCCTCTAGTCATTCAGTTAGAAAGAACAACTACCGACTTCATGGGTTGTATTAAAACCCTTCATTACCAGACGGGGCAGGAATTTTATTATTATTTGAATCGAGCTAAAGTTGGTGCTTCATTAGAAAATCTGCAATATGTTGCTTAACATGTGTTATGTGACTTGTATCTGTCTGTCTGATCCTGTTAGACAAATTTATGCTCAATAGGTGAGACATCTGGACTAGTGACATTCTTTTAAATGACATCTACAGTGACAGGTGCTGGATGACAACCAAACATGAATTTCCAAAGATTCTATGAAAGATAAAGACTGTGTGTGAAGCTTCTTTCATTGAAATTTGTTCAAAAATTGGTAAATAATGTAATAAATCCTGGCACATAACTTCTCATCACTGCTCTTCTTCCCTTTCTCTGTCATACTGGCTATAATTTGTGAATGATAAATCTCTTACAAATATTTGTTGTGTGACTCTCCTTATATTGATTCTTTAGCAAACCTATCTAATTACTTTTTTAATTTTCCAAGAACTGCTACCCAACTCATTAAGGAGTCCACTGTAGGGCTTTTCAACATAAGACAAAGTAGAAAAAAAAAACAAAGGTGTTGATAAAAGTTGCATCGGTTAAAGCTGCTGATGTGCTTCATCATCCCCCTCCCAACCTTTCTGACATCAGATTAAAGGATCCTGTTTCCGACTGTTTCTGTAACTGTCTGAAACCAACAATCTGAGGCACATACGTCATGTCGTTGATGGCCGGCAGTGCAGAGTTGAGAATGGAGCCAGGGTTTGCATTCTTTTAGCTCTCTCTTTTTTATTTGTCACGCCACTATGTCTGCCACTTTTTGTTTGTACAGTGCAACAGTATGAACGCCTTCCACCAGAGACTGTCTGTAAGCGTTTGCAGTCCCCCTTATTTAGTGATGATCACATCTCATGTCTGTTTCGTGAAGTAAAACAATTTTCTTGTGCCGTATCTCCTACAAATGACCAGTGAATTTCAAAAAGGTATTTTCAGCTCTTCTAAATGTCTGAAAATGAACCTGGTGACGGTTTCATGAGTCAAAAATTAAACCATGTTGCATGTGTCTCTGACCTGTCAACTGATTGTAGATCTTACCTAAGAAATATTAGGCTATTTTAAGATTTTTATTGTTTTATTTGCAGGGACACAAACTATAATTGCCTTAGTGCCACTGATAAGTGTGTATTTTCAGACCTGTACTTATACCTATACTGATTATAAAATGCTGTAAGACCACGAGGTAACGTTTCTATGCACACCATGTGCCAGTTTACTGTCACTGATGTAAGCAGTGTTTGTAAAATCTTTGTACTTTGTACACAACTTAAATGTCCATGTATATGCCAAGTTATGATGGCACAGTTTCTTAAACCAGAAGATATAATGTTCACTCTGTGAAACTTATATAATTACAGTAGTTATAAAACAGGGAATTGTTTGCATTATGGTGAAGATCCCTCTAGTTATGACTAAACAATGAATGACTCAAACACTGGTTCATTTTGAATTGGTTCATAAAAAAAAAAGTAAATCCATAAAGTGTTTATATGCGGTAGTTTCCACTGAATGTCACTTTTCCAGGAGGATGATTTCCAGATTAGAAAATTCAGAGAAGCACTTGGACATAAAACATGTTCAGTCACGGACATGCTTGCAGCTATGTTTTGTGCCAATCCTTTGACCTGCAGGTGGCGCTCCATAAAAAGTCAGAGGATCATCAAAGTCACTGTTACCCAACCTTTGTGTCTGGGGCTGTGAATGTCTCTACAAAAATGCATCTAATAGCTGTCAAAACATTTCACTGATGGTGGTATTAGGTGAAAAGTTATTTATATTTATTATCATTTATCCTGTGGGGACCATGAATGAAGCTGCTGAGATATTTCAATTCGGTGGACCGTCATTGCCATCCCTAAAGCCACGCCGATAGTAGGAAAATGGTGGCTGGTCTTTGCAGCTTCAGTCTATGGGTCAGGACCTGGTCTTGAGTTAATACTGAACAGAGCTTTGACCTGATGCAGCTTCGTGGTGGAGTTGAAGGAACACACGTGAGGACTGCAGCTCTTTGACTGTTGAGATGGCCGGCAGGAGCAGGCTAATTCACCTTTAGGAGAGTTTCCTTGCATCCAAACCGTCATGAAAGATCCATTTCTGCTGTCCGCATGTGTGCAATCGCGCTCTTACAGAGACCGAACAAGGAGTCGGTACGCATAGCGATGGCAACGCGCGCCCACACACCACTTCATACACACAATCATCAAACATGCTGTAAACATTCCCCGTTCAGACATTACGTTTAAATTCACACCAGGCACGAGGCATTGTGCTGAGCTGAGGTCCAGCCGGGAGAACAGATCCAGCACAGGTCTGGAAGCGTGTGGCTTGGAAATAAATATCATTAAACTCCGCTGTCAGATTGCATTTGGCTCCGCTGAGCGCCGCCATCTATAATACCTTGGCTATCCTCCACACGAGCGCTGGTTTTCTCTCTTTCTTCCTTCTTAAACAGACACAAACGCATGCAGAGACACATCCACACACACACACACACACTCAGACCACCTGGGAGATCTGTTTATGGAATCCGGCAGAGACCACACGAGAAACAGACGTTGCTTTTATTTTGCTTAAAGCACAAAAGATCCAAATAGTCTCATTCATTTACATCCAAAATGTAGTTTTGTCATCGGGGAACAAGGATTACAAAGTTATGCTGTGATCAGACCTGCTGTTTTTGTCAACAAATACATAATAGAGTGGGCTTACTGGTCTGTAGCTTAATGTGTGATAGTAAATGTTTTTAACATCCACCTTGTCTTGTGGTGTTTTATAAAGAAGCGATCAAATTAGGAAAAATAACCCTGGTAACAAAAGCAACAAATATATAATATTGCAACCAAACACTAAAAATAAATGAGACGATAAAGATTGCGATTACCCTGGATCCACAGCACACTAAATCTTCTTGATAGAATGGCATTTGCCCTCTGATTGACTCCTATGTGAGTAGGTGTAAATAAGGTGTGTGCTGGTAAACCTGTGTCGCTTTCGTGCAAAGCCAACATTTTACAAGCACTCACCTAAAGGGAGTTCCTCCCTCCCATTTGCACGCAGAGGCCTTTGTTGTCTCTGCTGTGAGCCTTTTCTTCCCCCGTCTTCTTTTCTCTCGTTTTGAAAATAACCCAAACAGATCCTGTAGACGTAGTAACGGAGATATTATCTAAGCATACTTCACCTGAAGGGGATCCCATCGTGCAGATTTTTTTTTTTCCTGCATGCACGAATGTGGCCTAGAGGCCGGAAGGCAGGCAAAACAAGTTGAGCACGGTTGAGGCAGGCTTTGCCCTGCTAACAGCATTTAGATGATTTTTTAAATTAATTTTCCTAGTTAATAAAAGCAAGTATCAGGACCTTTTTTTGTTTAATGAAAAGGAAAGGTACATTGTTGTTGCAGGAAATAATTCTGTCCTATAATATGATTTTGAATCCCAAAATCAAGGTTTTGTGTCATTATAACCCTCAGATGTTGTGTGTAAAACTTGAAAAACAGACTTCAAATACAGTATGATTAAAATGTTGATGGTATCAGAACTCTCCCATCAAGATCCCACATGTCGATTTACGAAAGCAGCCTTAAATGTTTAGGCACAAAGCAGCAGAGCATGGCCTCACGCAATGGCAGATGGAAGCTGTAGATTTCTGGTCAGTAGTCATAATTCACACGCTGCTGTGATACATACAGTTCACATTTTAAACCTGACATTCCTTTGCCACCATCCAGATATAATTACATAACACGAAAAATACATCAGACAATCAGAACCAAAGCAAAGTGTAATGAATTGTGCTCAAGTTAGAGGTGTCACAGGTACCGCCTACATCTAAAACTATTCCAGTTGCAAAATTCAAATGTATATTACTATGTAAAACTTTAGTCTTTGAAGTACTGAAGTCCCAGATCACAGAAATAAAACTCTGTGCGTCTTTATAGTTTCCAATCATTTTGAGGAATGTCATAATGTTTACACTCTGCTTCACGTTTGTTCCTCTGGGTGGCTGCGGTGTCGGTTTGAATATAACCAGCTCTGTATAAGTCGCCATGCTCAGAAAGGAGAATGGGGAACGGCTGTTTTAAAAGTTGGACAACGGTTCTACTTCCTGCCGGTTCCCAGCATCGACGTCAGACCAGTGACATGCAAACAAGGCAGGACAAACAGATGAGCAAGAGGATCCGTTAATGTCTTTAATATCTTTAATCTTTAATAACAGGGTGTGGATCGAATTAATGTGAAAGAAATGCAGTTTAATTGGGATAAACATTAATAAATGCATTATATCCTCCTTCAGTTTACAGAAGGCACTGACTCGTTGTGAAGATCCGTCCGGTTACACTGATATTTTAACTACAAACTTTAAACTGTTCTCAAAGCCGTGCTTTGATCATTGTGGTTGCATATGGCTTTAGCCTCCTTTTTTCAACCTTTTGTGTTTAGTGTGATTGAATTTGACAGAATTTGCCCGTTGCTATGGCAGCGTAAGTTATGCACACCACATGGAAAAGAGAGAACATGCCTCCTCTTGTTTTACAACTTTGGATTGTTTCTATTTTAGTTACGTGGTGCCACGTTCTGAAGACTGTCGGCCACACTGAAGACAGACCAAAGTTATCTGCAGGTGATAATGAACCTGATGCCCCTCCTAGTAAACAAGATAATACATGATAGCAACAAAACATGATGGCTAGTCACTGATTTAACTATTATACAGATTGTAGTTTTTTTCTGTATACTTTGTCTGTTCATTGACACAGAACAGTGGAAGTCAATATCATGACTACATTTGACTGGTAACATTTGATAATCTTGGAGTTGTTTAGAGGGGTGCAGATGTGTACTATGTATTATAGACTCGAGGATTTGAGTAACACTAATGATTACACACACACACACACACACACACACACACACACACACACAAATCTTGTAGGAAACGACACATCCTTATCATCCTTATCACAAAGATGTCATGTTACTTTATGAAGCTGCAAGACTGAATATCTGTAATGATTAAACCTGCACTATAATCAGGTCATTACACAGATTCCTTTTTATGTTTCTCTCTGGGACACTGTCACTAAACTGCGAGACCGGAGGACGTGATGTAGGTTCAACAACTGCTGAATGAACCTATAGATAATAATCACAATTTACTGCAAAATGTCGCGCCGACACAAAATGGTTTGTTATAAAATAATATAATGAAATATTATTTAATATAATAAGTTTGGCATGGAGGGGCAATGTGTGGGGAAAGTAGAGATCCATTTCTGTCTAAAGCGCACTGACTCAGCCATTTAGATCAAATTCTAAGAGGAGTGCTATAAATGACAGAAGTGAAAAGTCGAGCCACCTACTAAGTTACTCGAATGCCTGTCATACATCCTCAGATTGTGATATTTATCTGGCCTTTCTCTCTGCCGTCGTCCGATGATGTTGACTGTTTTGTAGCCCTGCTGCTCGTCAGTAACAGCTTATGAGTCTCTGTCCGCTCACACGCTAGGCCTCAACAGAAACCTCAGCGCTCAGAACCCCCCCAGAGAGAATAAATAGAGACGGGTACGACCCCTTTTCTTAATGCCTTCGCTGTCATCACTCACGCTGTTATGACGTTAAATCCCTCCATTCAGCGTGGAAACTGTTTCCCCATTTGCAAGCTAAACTACATCCCCATCTCAGCCCAACCTTTGTGCTGCGTCTTTGGCAGTGTTTACCCCATTCCCCCCTTCTTTGTCTAAACATGAGAGAGGAATTAAGTGGTGTACTCACACAGATGGCT
Organism: Scortum barcoo; assembly: GCA_023238725.1. NCBI lineage: Eukaryota > Metazoa > Chordata > Actinopteri > Centrarchiformes > Terapontidae > Scortum > Scortum barcoo. The sequence continues at coordinate 14,379,185 of CM041533.1, read as the reverse complement.
TGCATGATGTACACATCTCTACTTTTACACCAAAACCAGTCTCCAGTACCACCTGGCCTGGAGTGCCTGTAATGGTGTTAACTGAAACGGCCTCTGATGCAAATATGAAAGCAAAGTAGGAACGGCAACGGTTTTCAAACTCACAAATCTTTACCATCCTTACACTGCTTATTTTTTTCTGATATATCCGGTGAGTTGTTATGCCTTTGACTTTTAAAATCAGTGTCAGTTAGTCTCTTGTATTTCACCCAAAATACAGCTGTTATAAATGTTGCTGTACAGACAGGTTTATAGATGATATATGATTGTGTGTGATTGTGCATGCCTAGAACATGCGTACACCTCTATACACCTCCACCTGTGGATAACCACTCTTTCCTGAAAAAAGTTATTGCATCAATAAATTTTTTCTTCCCATTTGTTTTGCAGCTTTACATTGGAAGCGACAAGACCAAAATAGAAACTTTCCAATCCAGCAACAGGCAGGGGCCTGCTGTGCTCTCATTCCTTTGTTCATTGCTGGATCTCCAATCAGGATACAAAAGAAACATGAAATTTGTTTACTGTCATCTGTTAAATTTGTGTCTCACAGAACACCTGTGTTTAAGCATATTAAAGGTTAAAGACATTGCCAGAAACATAAGCAGAATTACAACAGAATCTTTCAGGTGAACAGGCACAGTGTGTGCATTATGAGGGTGGGACCAGATATACATGAAGAAACACGCAAAGCCAAATATACATGAAGACACAGGCAGGTGGTGACTAAGAACACGCACATGTTTGTGCACGCAATGTTTGTGCAAAACCATAATGCTCCAGTTAAATACTGAGACACTGCTAACATGGTTTCAAAACAGAGCTGTCAAAATACTGTAATTAGTGGCTGATGAATCATTTTAAGGTGGAATGTATTGTACGGTGGCAATAAACACGCGGCTGCCATAAATAGTGTGAAGTAATGCCTGGAATCAACCTGTAACTGTTTCTATTTTGAATACATCCCTCACTCTGAAGCCACTCGGCGAACAGCAACATAATCTGCAAAACATCTGAGCGTCTCAAACGATCTGCTGCCTCGCACGCAAGAGAGAGAAAGAGAGAAAGAGAAGACAGAAAGACTGAGCGAGAGTTATGCAAACTAAATCCTCATCAGGTTGACATCTTCACAGGGTTATTTTTAGACATCTTGTGGAATTTGCTGCGACAGTTTACATTGCTGAAATGCTAAGAAGGGTTTAAATATTTTTCTCAGATATTAAAAAAAAAATCTATCTCTATCTCTATAATCTATCTTGCTATGTAACACAATCACGTACTAATAATTATCACTTGTAAAAAGATTTGAATTAAAGAGAATTATGTTGTATTTACTGAAATGCAAAGACTAAAAAGTACATATGAGGATCTCCATCTGAACAATATTACTACATCCATTACACAATATTACTACAGTAATTACACAATTGCTCAGTAAGGTTTATTTATTCATTTACTCTAAAAGGCATTTATTTTTTTGACATTTACTGATATTGCATTTCTTTTTTTGACATATTGTAAATGCAAATGTTTGCTTGAATGCAATGAATCACTGGGACCAGAAATAAAGCTGTGCCCACAACAGTTAACTTTGTTTTAAATTTGTTGACTTACAATAGGAGAAACTTGTGTATCCTCAACAGCATGTCACTGCCTTTACACCCGATTACTCAGTCAACAGTTTTAGATTATTAATGTGAAAGGGGTTTTTGTATCCTCAACGAACATGTCAAAAAGAACACAAAAAGCAGACATATCTCTACACGTTTTGAAGGCCTTGTCTTCATTGTCTCATGTCTTAGTCATAACTTCACCACAAACATAAACTGATTGACCCAGGGGAGCATTGGCAGAGTCTGTCATACCTAAGTTCAGGGCACGGTTTGAGAAATGATCTGATGCAAGGACATGATTAAAAAATCCACGTGAATTCTGCAGGCCACATTATGCAGCGTTCGGTGTTATCCTATGCTTTAGTCACAGCTTTGTTCTTTACACCTGCAGTCAACTAAGAATATTTATTCTTCTCCCTCTTCTGCCCTCCAACAAATGACTGGAAAGCTATTTTCCTTCACAAACAGCTACAAACAGAGGGAACGCATTAGAAATCATTGGCCTGTGACTTTGTCTCTTTCATGAATTACTGCTGGGCAGACAGCAATGTACTGTTTATCTGGAGTTTGAGCTTAACAAAACTGTGCAGGACGCCAACATATTGTGCGCCACATATACCGAACTATAAGTGAGCACTCATTAAACTATTCTATATGTGTAGACAAGGGCAACTGTTATGTATTCGTGAAGCTGTGCATGCAGTTTATTGTGCTGGCATCAGTTTGGGATTCTTGAATGTTTATGAAGTGAACACAGTACCAACCAATCGTTCAGCTGTTTTAACAACAACAATCAGGGTGTTAGTCACTGTAGTCTGTGTGCTTCACTGTGTTCCTCATTCCAGCAATAAGTGATTCCTCAAGGCCAGAGTCAGAGCTAAAGTGATATATACAGCATTTGCATCTGAAATATCTAAATGGGTTTCAGCATGATGGGAAATGAGGAGCTCTGGAGAGGGTACACGCTGCTCAGAGATCATTTTCATGGCTTGCAGGTGTACGGAGTTAATGAAAACTGAAAGCTCTTATCTGATCCAGTGTCTGCAAAAAGGCAGCATGCCGCACTGTAATCTAATGTGCTCATAAATCTCCCAACATATATCGCGAAGGAGAGTCGGAGAGAGGATGAGACAATAAGGTAGTTAAAGTAATTTATGGCGGTGTCTCGTTGGCTGAGAGAAATGGAAGGAGGTTAATATGCCTGTCAAGCATTTGAGCTTTTCACAAATATCCTTGTGTACAATACGCATAGCTTATGTTTGTGCTAGAATGTAAGTTACACAGGCCAGTTCACTATTTGTTGTGGATACAGGACACATTAGTCATTACTGTCCAAGTAAAGGGCTCACGTGGTATAATTAATGAATTAATTAATATAATTTCCCAATGCTTTATAGATCACTTATAAGCCATCATTAAGTAAAGATTTTGGGTTGCCAGGTTTTGTAAAAACTTTCTAGTAACCCATATAGTGCCAAGTCAAGTCATTATTAAACGGTTTTTACAACATCAAGGTGTAAGAGTTAATAAAATGTTAATAAAAGGACTTTGGCCCACATTGTCAGTGTCTCCTCCAAAAGTAAGTGGTCAAATGGTCTAACCAGTTGTAAATGGCATGAATTGCATCTTTTAGGCCTTATCACACCTTTGGCACTGTATGGGGCCACCCCACCAATTCCATCTGTAAATCCATAAGGTTTTATTGAGTAGATCTTGAGGTACATAAGAACACACACAGACACACGATGGCCCCGCAAGCTGCTACACGCAGTGACCGGGATGAACACATGGTATTTGAACTCCTGCCATTGTGAGGTTATCTTACAGGAATCCATTCTTGACATGCCACCTTTTCAAAATAGTGACTTCACCTTGGCTTGGGTGTCACAGACAACACAAACAGATTACTGCCTGAAAGTCAAAACACTCACACCGGCGCAAACATGTGTAAGCTGCACACACACACACACACACACACAGACAAAGCAGCCTGAAAAGTACAGTTTGGATAAATAAAAGTTAAACCACTTGTCACAGTAACAACACGGTGTGATGTCAACATCAGGTTTCCAGGTGACATGTGAGAAAGTTTGTCTATTTTGGTGAAGTTGTTGCAGCACAACAGATAAAACCAGTGATTTGCCTTTCATAATTGGCAGGAAGTAAGACCATCAATTATAAAACGATGGGTTGTTGAGTTCAGCATGCCTGCCAGATGAACCTGAGTGGGAGGAGAACGCGTGGAGCGGCGCTCGACGAGAGCGAAACATTAGATAGTAATACAGAGGTCAGAGGTGTCTCCAATGGGTCTGTTCACCTGCTGGCCTTGTTGCCATAACTGCACCGTTTCCTTGGAATTACACAAATGACAAGCCCCTTCTTCCAGAGCAGTCCAAACCTCGAGGCACTCTGTGGAGAAAGAAAATGAATCACATTAAGTCATTTGTAAGCCATCTTGGCACCGAGCAGCAGGAAGGACCGGACCCACTATTTGTTTTTGGGAGAGAGACGCAAAAACATTGGTATCTATGTGGGCTGTTAAGTTGGCATGAACATCTAAAGTGACTTTGATGTGATAGATCTCATGAGCATGTGGACTTCTAAACCTCTGCTGACACTGGGAACATCTTCTCTCACAGAGCTGATTTAAATATTACACTACAACCTGGAAACACAATTAAGAACATTGTTTTTCCATTTAATTTGGATGCAGATATTTCCAGTCCCCGTGCAAAAGGCTGCTTCCGGCTGGCCAGATTGACAAATGATCCTGAACTACCTGCAGGCACCACACCTTTGAAATACAAAGGAAACATACGCCACCTGGTTGTCTCAGGTGAAATAGTCCCAATGTGTGTGTCAGCTCGCATTTCACAGGTGAGGCAACAACATAGCAGCACTTCACTGTGTTTTCATGTACCTCTCACCTTGCTAAATACTATATTATGGTGATACTGATGAAACTTTTATGATGAACAGGTTTATTACAGATAATCATGCACACAATGTGAAGATGCCCCTGATGCGCAAACAACTTCTTCTTTTTTTAAAAAATAATTTTAACTCCGCCCTCTTGGGTTGGTCCTGAGGTGAGCCAGCTATAAACCGCTACTCACACACATTTGTAGGTGAGACTGTCTTCAGCACTCTGACAGGTATGATAGGAAAAGAGCACTTGAGTGGATTCAAGTCGTCTTAACGCGCGCAAGGTCCGGACTTTACGCAGGGAGCACATTGGACAGATCCTTTTTTTGCAGCACCTACAAAGAGGAGACTTCATCAGAGAGCATGAAGCTGGAGGTGTTGTGCGGGAGCCACTATGACATGAAACACTTGGAGGCGTGCAGCGATGCGGAGGGGAGTGTGCGCTCTCCTCTGTCCGCCGAGGAGGAGCTGGGGTCGGACGGGGACTGCGTGGCGCACAGCCCTCCACCTGTCACCCCGTGCGGCAGCGCCAAGTCCAAGCCGTACACGCGGAGACCCAAACCCCCCTTCTCCTACATCGCCCTCATCGCCATGGCCATCCGGGACTCCCCCTCCGGACGCCTGACCCTGGCGGAAATCAATGACTACCTGATGAAGAAGTTCCCCTTCTTCAGAGGCAGCTACACCGGCTGGAGGAACTCCGTCCGGCACAACCTGTCCCTCAACGACTGCTTCCTCAAGGTGCTCCGGGACCCGTCCAGGCCTTGGGGGAAGGACAACTACTGGATGCTCAACCCTCACAGCGAGTACACCTTCGCCGACGGGGTGTTCCGGCGCAGAAGGAAGCGCATCGACAAAAAGCTGAGCAGGGAGCCGGACGCGCAACCCGCGGCCGCCCCGAAGCCGGACTCATGCGTCAAGTTCACCAGCTCCTTCGCCATCGACAGCATCCTCAGCACGCCCTTCAGGAGGGACTCTCACGGGGAGCGCTTGGCCCTTCACCCCGCCTTCACCTGGTCGCGCTACAGCGAACTGACACCTCTTCATTCAGATACACCTGCCTCACTGCCGCGCGTCAGGCCGCCCTGCCATGCGGACTGCTCTGCTGCGCATGTGCCAAACTCATATGACTGCGGGCTGCTGTCACACACAGTTCTCCCATATCAGAAATAAATCCAGACTCTTTTTATTTTATTGTTTTTTTTTTTTTAATTTGATGATTTAAAAATCATCCACCTGCACTGATGATGAGGAGAGGAGGGAGGATCGTTGTGGCGGCGAGGTGTTACACTTTTCTCATTACTGTGCCTCTGGTCATTTCTCCTTTTTAAAGCATCATCGGATCGGTTATTTTATACACAATTATTTGTTGTAAACGTTACTGAACTGACAATTAATGTTGTTGTTGTTTGTTTAACAAACGTGTCGAAAAAAAGCACTTTGACTGTTTTTGTGTCTCTTTATATGATTAAAAAATACGCTTTACAATGAAATAAAAAAACTAATTGATGTTTTGTGTTTTCTGTTGTTGTAACATTGTTTTATATTCAATTAGAAAGTAGACAAGTGGTTCTCCTGGAGCCACGTTAAGAGTGTCACCTGTGTGAGACATCTACACCTGTTATGTTCCAATACATTAATGTTCATCATGTGACTCCACCCTGCAGGGATTGTTTCCAAGGGCCTGCTAATATAAACTAACATCTTCCTATATGCAGAAGCCTCATTTTTTGTAGTCTTTGCAGCCCCTTATATTGTCCATATTTTCTCAGAGGTAAAAGAGTTTGCTTTACTTTGCTTTACTTTGCTGTACTTAAACACTGATATACTGGCCCAGAAGGAGACATTTGTAAGCTTTTGCCACACATAAATAACACCAGCACTAATAATAATGACATTTACATAAGATAAAATACAAACAAATAAGAATACGAATGCGGCCTATTTTTTCTAATTTATGATGCAAAAAATAATATGACCTTATAGGTATTTACTGTTCAGTGTTGGTGGAGCTGGCAGTATTTATGTTTTCTGTCTGGAGCTGCAAATAGCTGTCGCCTCGGCCACCACACATGCGCAGGAAAAGCTCCATACAAACGGTGCATCCTGAGCGAACTCGACCCGAATCCACAATAGGAAAGAAAACGTCTTCCAAGTCGGGCCCATTCTTCTGAGGCTAGAAAGTAAATTTCCTTTCAAAGCAGCTGCGCATCCTGCACGCAGCGGGGTTGCAGGTTTTTGATGTGTGTTGATATTTCTGGGTAAAGGCTGTGTTGTGACTTTAGCTGGTGGATGCGGGAATTAGTCCACGTCCTCAAAGGGGGTGACTCTCCTAGACGTGCGTAAAAACTCCACCAGGGCAGCAGCAGAGCATCCAACTCTGCAGATGTTTGCATATTTCATGTGTAAGTCGTCCCTTGAGACTTTATTTGGAGTTCCTGATCAATTCATTTCTCCATGGCTCCCCAGAGGTAAACTGACACTGTGCGCTGTGTGTGGTAGGTTGGCACGCTCTGGTGGGAAAAGAAGCACGTTTTCCCTGCATGTCAGAGTCCTAAACCTGAACAGACCCAGCACCAAATGAACTGTGCAGGACTCCCTCTTGTGCACACCTCTCCAAAATCAAACCAGGCTTGGTCGCTTAGAGCATGCACACATGAGCCCAGAGGGAGTTATGTCTGTTTGTCATGCGTCAACATGCGTCCCTTTTGTTCGCCTCGGGTTAGAAAGTTATCAAGTCCTCGTCTGACAAATGTGCTCAGAGCTGTTTAGGAAAGTGAGTCGTGGGAGGAGATTTGTCTTACTCCACTGCGCCGCGTCCGGCTTCTAATCTGGATCCCGGCCAGATGGGGAGGGAGCAGTTCCTGGCGATTTCTTGGAGGGATTCTGAGGGGATAGAGGGGCAGAGAGAGATTTAAGAATTGATAGGTGGTCGGGTTGTGCTTGGCCGGGTGGATATGCGCGAGCGAAGTCAAGGAGCTTTATCCCCCCTCTCCTGTGGGATTGTTGCCAGCGATGGACAGAGAAAGGAAGGAGGATCAGCGGCCGGCGTTTCTTGATTTCCACCGTTATAAACGCGCAGAGCATCGCACAGGAACTCTGACCTTTTAATCACCGCACTGGGGGAACCTTTAATAGAGTTTGACATATTTGAAAAGTTACTTCCTTAGATGTTATAGAGCCACCACAGTGAGAGGATTAAAAAAAAGAAAGAAAAAGAGGCGCAACCATGACGACCGAGAGCTCCAAGCAGCATCTGGACGCATCTGATCCTCTGCGCTCCAGTCCAGCCGCCGGTGCCCTGAACGCAGCACTGCTGAGCGCACAGCCGGTGATGGAGAGCGCGCAGACCGCATCCACCAAGTGGAAAAAGGGAAACTCCGGCTTGAGGCGCCCCGAAAAACCCCCTTACTCGTACATAGCCCTCATTGTGATGGCAATTCAAAGCTCACCGACCAAAAGGCTCACTCTGAGTGAAATCTATCAGTTCCTGCAGGCCCGCTTCCCTTTCTTCAGGGGTTCATACCAGGGATGGAAAAACTCCGTCAGGCACAACCTGTCTCTGAACGAGTGTTTCATAAAGCTGCCAAAGGGTCTGGGCAGACCTGGCAAGGGGCACTACTGGACCATCGACCCGAGCAGCGAGTTCATGTTCGAGGAGGGCTCGTTTCGGCGCAGACCTCGGGGTTTCCGGAGGAAATGCCAAGCTTTGAAGCCGATGTACAGGATGATGAACGGTATCGGGTTTGGCGCGTCCATGCTGCCGCAGAACTTTGATTTCCAGTCACCCTCGGGCTCATTAGCGTGTCATAACAGCTACAACATAGACTTGATGGGGAACACGGTGCCAGGGGGCTTCGAGGGGCTCGGAGGGGGACACCACGTCCCGCACATGTCATCAGGCTCCGGGTCGTCCTACATGGCCGCGTGTCAGGTGGCCTCCAATGCGGACTATTGCCCGGACAGCAGCAGCAGCCCCCTGCAGTCCTCCCCGGCCATGGTGGGCACGCTGGACTGTCAGTCTCCTTACGCAAACGCGGCCTCGCACTGGAGCTCACCTGGCGTCTCTTCATACATCAAACAGCAGTCGCTGGCATCGAGCAGCCCCACGTCTTCCGCCGTGCACGCGGGGATGCCGTCTTACTCTCTGGATCAAGGCTACCTGCACCACAACGCACGAGACTCCTCTGAGATTTCAGGTAGAGTCTCACTTTAGAGGCATGTTGTATTTTCTGATCCATGTTTGCATCACGAGGAGTGGTAACATTAAACTGCAGCGATGAGCCAAAACACAAGTCACCGTTTTATTAGACTTTTCTGCATCACATGCATTAAACATTCTGACTAATTAGAAATCTATTGATAGAATATTTCTGCAGTGCATTTTCGTATTGAATAAAGTTGCAGTGGATGAGCATGTTATGTAGAAAAATTGTGAATTTGACTAAAATATCAACCAATTGTAACCTGAGTGAGCCTTTATGGAAATTCAAAATTAAAACACACACCGATGAGCTCTATTACTCATTTTTTTAAATGATGCATCAATCGTGCACGATTTATGTGCCATATGGTCTGCAGTATTTGATTTGAATTTCTTTAAATTTGCACTTAGACTCTATTTGAGGCCTCTGTGTTGTGGAATATGTAGAAAATATTTAGGCTAAGTGTAAGTACACATAATACACAAAAAATCAGTAACGAAAAGTAGCGAAAATGGCCCTTTTTTCTCAGCAGGGAAGACAATAATGAATTATATTTATTTCAGTGCAACTCAATGAAGGCCTTTATCTCGAAACGCAACAGTACAATATGTTTTTTTCTTCATTAAGTTATTTTAATGTAACATAACAAAAAAAACTGCTACAACAAACCAAATGAAAGTTTAAAAGCACGTTACTGATGGCTTTAATCGATCCCTGATAAGATGCAAATTAGAACAAAAATAGAGTGGAGAAGTTGGAAAAATCCACTGCCAGATCCACGAAGTCTGCACAGCAACTGCACCAAAATTGCATATTTTAAAGCATTTACAACATTTATTCCTGCAGACATGATGGATTATTGTAAACGAACAAACAAACTAAAAAACAAAACAAAACATGTACAATCCTCTATTAATGGATTGTCAACAATAATAAGTGCGTTATTATAAAATACAAATGCTAAACATCAGTAAAAGATTTTTTTGCAACCTAGCAACCCAAAAGTTATTTTTACAAATGAATTACTTTATCAATTATAATCATTAATATATAATCAATAAAACATTACATAAAGGCCACGTTATTACAGAGTGATGCCAACAAATATTACCCATTAATGTGATGTCATGTTATCTTTTATTATCCAGCACTTAACCTTAAAAATATAAACACTGATTGACCCGCTGTGTCCTGGTCGTTCACAGTGGGCCTGTCTCGATATTCCAGCCACTCAGCTCCGGTGTGCGACAGGAAGGACTTCGTCTTGAACCTAAACGGAATCTCGTCTCTCCATCCGAGCAGCGGCGGATCTTACTACCATCAGCTGCATCACCACCACCAGAGCGTCTATCAGGACGTGAAGCCGTGCGTCATGTGACAGGACCCCCACCCCCCCAACACCACCACAAAAAAAAAAAAAAAAAAAAGACTTAGACCTGTCCCCTTTTCCCGTTTAGCCCTCAGGTGGAGCATCTTTGGTGACTTTCTGACGGAAGGACCTGTTCATACTCTCATTATTACCTGATACACACACACACACACACACACACAGAGAAGCGATATCAACATTTTCTTTCCCTTTTTTCTTTTTTTAACTGAAGAAATACACCACGCACACGTACCTGAATTAATCTTTCTTCATGCACTCCGTTATGTTTCCCTCACGTTGCTGAAATTGTCGCTCATTTCCTGCAGAACGCCATTAAAGAGATTTATTTTCAAAGGATCATTTGGACGTGTTTAATGTCAATAAATGTTTTCTTATACACTTTTTTTAAAATCAGCGCTGCATTCTTTCTTTCTGTTACTAGAAAACATTATTACTGATATGATAATAGTTATTATTATTGTTGTTATGCATAATATAATTATAATAACCGAAATGATAGAAGACCTGATTGGTGATGTAAAACACGACAAACAGATCAGATTTGAGGCGCTTTCACGGAATTTCTGTCATTTCCCTTCAATCCCGACGCTTCTAAAACGTTTGTCGCTTTTTTTTATTTACCACAAAAAATCCTTTAGGTACAAAATTCGAGTTTAGAAATATTAAAAGCAACTCTTCAGATGCAGTCATCGTATTGAGCACACTTTTATCAGTGCTTTCTTTAATAAACTTATCATCACTTGAATATATGATTTTGTATTTACACTAGTTTGTGTTTTTTGAAATTCGTTTTAAATGATCAAAACGAAAGTTATCCTACTGTGAGTCTGCTCACAGGCTCAGGGCAGTTTAAGTGTGATTTGTCATTTCGTTTTGATCTTAAGAAGCCTGTCTATTTTGATCGAAATATAAGTTTTGTTTTTCCATAAGATTCATTACTAAAGAGGAAGAGAGAAGCATCAACACACAGCTCTGAAGTAAAACTATTGATGGTTTCTACGTGGGTGTACCGCCACCCTGTGGTCAACGAAAGTAATAACATAATTTAAAATTTACAGTACGTCCTCCACGTGATGGGAAAACCTCCATTTTGTTAAAAAGATTTAAATGTGATGCAGAGTCAGCTGATCATTTAGTCACGTTAGAATATTGAATACAGCTGTTATATTAGCTGGACTGCAGTGAGATTTACTGTCCCTCAGATGTTCCCCCCACAGTGGGGGTCTCAGGACCAAAGCAAAAACTTATACAAAATGCAGCTAGAGTTCTGCTTGAGCCCTTCAAAGGTGATCTGATAAAAGATGTAGACATTTCATTGAATTTAGAAACACAAATAGCCTGTATAAAAACAGAAACTCTCAAAAATAGATATAATGAGCCACTGATGATTGATCACAAAAAGTTTCAGGACAGACTGAAGCTTCCATTGTGTGAATCAATAATCTATCCCACTCTGTCTCCAAAAAGACTAATCATTTAAAACACTATATCATCAAGATAATTTTTAATATTTTATTTATTTATATTACTTTGTCCAGAATAAATCACATTATTTCCTATTTAATCACACTGTAATCACCCTCCCAGACATCAGATACCATCTATTCTGCATTTTGATTATGATCTTTAAGTCTAATAATGAGTGCAGTTCTGAGAGATCAAGTATAAAATGGAGCAGTTTTTATAATATAATATGTGTATAACACATTAGTAATACACACAGTATGTGTACAGATAATGTCAGCATTTAATATGGAGATTGGTGGTTAGTGCTAAGCAGATTAGAATAATAAGCTTCATTTCCATCACAGAAGAGTGAGAGCAGATTGTTTTTTTACTACAAGGTCATTATTGTATTATTACTGCTGTCCATGGTGCTGAAAAGAATTCTGAAAATGTTTTACCATATCCATGATCCACTCCAAATGTTCAAATCAGAATGAAATGACACAGAATCAGAATCAGTGTGTGACACCTTTTTCAGAGGAAGTTTGAGAAAGTTGACCTAACAGGTTACACACGTGAAGCAATGACTCAGATATTATCTGTCATCAAATGAACATTTCTGTATCAGACTTCAGTAAGCAACTGGAAGTTATAATAGAACAACAATCATCAGCACACATGTAGAGTGCAGATGAGACTTCCAGGTATACCAACCACTGTATTTTGTCTTAGACTAGAATAGAATATATCTTTAGTGTCATTGTACATTGTACAATGAAATTGGAAACACCAGCCTTTGCAGTGCTAAAAGATACATACAGCAGTAAACACAAGAGAAAAACTATAAAGAACAGTAGAAAAACAGTAGAAAAGTATATTTATATTTACGTCTGCATATGTGCTATTATATAATGAATCTGATTGATGTTTAAAAAGGAAAATAGAGCACAATTGTTCACAAGCCCAAGCTGTTCATGTGTTTTTATAGTTTTTTTAATGTTTTAGTTTATTTCTTTATCTTCATATTCTTTTTTACTTGTTTTCCTGGCACTAAAAACATTAGAAAATAATTCAGTCTATGGCTTGAAATCGTGCACTTTGAAGTAAATTAAATCAGAGCACACAGCCTTTTCCTAGTCATTTCTGTTACTCCATTTGTGCTGACTCTCCATGTGAGCGCTGGTGCAGCTCCCTGATGGGTCTGCTGACAGAAGAGAATGTGCTCATTTTGATCTCATTGCAAAGACTGGTTTTCAGTGGATTTCTCCTCATAAGTGTTAATCAAAATGATTATTTTGTGGTTTTAAATTAGTTAACAGGTATGTGATAAGTGGACTGTTTGGGACTCTTAATTGGACAAAGCCAAACCGGGAGGACTGCTGAATCAAATATTTAGAATATGAGCCTATGTAGGAAAAACAGGAATTATACGAAAAGGACACAGGCTCCTTAAACAAATGAGGGCCCAGTTTTACAAACAGAAAAGTCTGTAACAATTTTGAGGAACATTTTCTGATAGTTTCCCCACCACATTTTAATATTTTACTTTTTACTGCACTATATTTATTTGATGACTTTAGTTTCTGGTTACTTTGCAGATTCAGAATATTAAGACTTAGAATAACAAGACTTTATTGATCCTGGAGGGAAATTCACAAGCCACCAAGCAACATATAAAGTAGTTAAAATTAGCTCCATCTTTACCAGCTGCAACACCGGAGTGATGAACACATTGCTGCAACATTTATTATAATCCAGTAATATATTGTTAATCATTCAGAAATGGGCCATTATCCATAATAAATGCTTTTATTCTTGGTACTTTAAGTGTATTTTTGATGATAATACTTGTGTACATTTACTTCAGGAAATTCTGAATGCAGGACTTTTACTTGCATTTCTCTTGACTAAAAGATCTGAATATTTCTATCTGTTTTTCTGTCGAATACAAAAGATTGAAGCTGAGTGGAAAAAGAAAAAGAGAAAAAGAGCTGTTTTGTTTTTTAGTGACCATTAAAATATTGTTTTCAGTGAAATTACAGCACAGTGAGGATGTTAATAATGATTATTGCCAAGTCTGTTTTGGTATGCATAAAGGAATTTGACTCGTGTTTTGATGCATAACAGCAAACATAGCAAGTGGAGAATATAAAGAGAGATCACTGATGACCTCTTTTGTCCTGTGACTCTCAGGCTGACTGAACACGAGGGACTGTAGTTGTGATTTCACACTGCAGTACTGAAACGGACCGTGAGGTGGCAGTGTTGTCTCATTAATGTGCAGCTACATGCCCCTTATACTACAGTAAATACACATACTCAAAAGCTCTACTAACTAATAGATTTTAACTATTAAAATGAATCAGAATAATATTTATCATTTACTAAATGTGTGAGGTCAACATCATTAAAAAAACTCCAAACAAACAAACAATATGGATGTTAAGTGACATATTTGTTCAATGAATTATCTTCAAATTGCTGTCTGTTACTTTTTAATTTGTCTCCAGAAATATGAGTTTAGAAATTCTGTGATAAAATGGTTGGTGGCCACTGATTGAAGAGACTTCAGGTAACTCAAATTAAGTTGTACAAATGGATGTACGTTAATTGAAGAAAACACTAGAGGGAGCCAAAGTCCTAATTATGATGACACTCTCTCTCTCTCTCTCTCTCTCTCTCTCTCTCTCTCTCTCTCTCTCTCTCTCTCAAAATGTCAGTGAGTTTGATTTGATTTTGAGTCACATTTTATTTGGTTTTAATTTCAACATCAGCATTTAGCCCAAGTCTTACTTTCCAAAACAGCACACCAGCATACTGCATTATTGTGTCTTACGTCCACAGAATAATATATTTCTATTTGTTTTATCCGAATATCTGCTATAATCTCGCCCTTTAGATGTAGGAAAACAAAATCTTGCTAAGGAAAAAAAAAATCCAAAACAAACCTAAACATAATCTATAAAATCACATCGAACTGTGAACTAAATAATATTTGACCCAGTGTCCACGTCACCATAAACCCCCACGTTTATTTGAATAATAATCCTCATTATATTGTAGTTACACCAGGAAAAATAACCAGCAGCCATCAAATGTTTCGCCTGTTTTTTTGTTTATTATCCTGCCACGTTTTCCACCTTAAATAATAAAAGAGTGGAGGAGGACTGGATGGCCGTGCTACTGAGTAAAATAAAATAAAAAAAAGTCTAAAAAGCCCATCGTGAACTGTGTAAGCAGCCCCGGGCGGTGGAAAAAGTTCATGCCCGGGTCCATGTAAGGAGAAACCGGCGGAGCAGCAGGCCACAGCGCGGACATTTAATTAAGACGACCTGCGAGGGATTACATGATATTGGGGGCTGTAACTTTGCCTCACAATGACCACTTACAATTTCATGCACGGTCGCCTCTGACACCGAGGCCTCCAGGGTGCTCAGATTATTCCCACACCTCTGACCAAAATCTCATTTGATTTCAAACCTGCAGCCTTGAAATAAAAAAAAAAAAAACGCAGTGTATCATGAAACATCTTATAACCTCTGCAGGTTTTTTTTTTAATGAGAGATAAATGAAGGAGTTATTCAGTGGGACACTCAAAAGTTTTGTTGATTCGGTGAGGTGAGGGAGGGTGATAGATTCTCAAAAGGCCTCAGCACGCAGCAGATCTCCAGCGGAAGGTGTCGTGGTCATCCCGTTTGGTTCCCTGTCTTTAAATCTCCCCCCACTTTTTTTTTCTAGAGTAAACTCTCACACCTCTCAGCCCAAACTGTCTTTAATTCCCGCAGTAATGAGATCTCACTTAAACCGCCCCGCTGCCCACGACGCGAGGCCCCGCTTTGATCCGGCAGTGATCATCGCTGCTGCTGCTCAGTCTCAGAGATAATTAAAATGAAAATTCACCTTTAAAAAAAATACGTCGAAAGCGCAGGTAAATGATCCTGGTTTATTGGTGTTTAATTGTTAAAATAAAGGGAAACAAAATTGCAGTTTGGTTCATCAAGTTCACATGAGGAGCGAGGCCGCAGGAGGCCAAATACGCCGTGCGTAAATTGTGATTATCGTCTGCTGAATGATCCGCATTAATTCGATTTTTTTAAATATCCAGATTAATATAGATGTAGAACTTTCAAATCGTAAAGATAACTCATCTGTCTTTGTTTTTTAAAGACAGCAACAGGTCTGATGGAGGGCGCCTGTTGGTGACAAAGTGTGCGGTAATACGCGCGCCACGGTCTGATTGTGCGCATGTGAGTGTCTCTGTCACGTCTGAAGTCTCGGCTGGAGCGAGCTGGGAGTTACCGACACCTCCTCTCCTTTTTCTTTTTCTTTTCTTTCTTTCTTTTTTTTCCCTAAAAGCCCCGAGTGTGGCCGGCAGCTCTGAGCTCTCTCCGCGCGGCCCTGCTGCCCATTGGACATCCCGCGCACTTTGAGGGGGGGTGAGGGCGGAGCTCCACCGCCAGAAAAAAGGAGGAAAGAATTTAACTGCGCAAAAGTCCTGTGTGGTGACGGATGTCCAAAGTCCAGAACTTTTTCAATGCGCCTCTGGTAGAGACAAACAGAGATGGGGACGGCTTGAACGCTGCTGCACGCCGCGCTGTTGTGAAGACTTTTTTTTTTTGGAGTGAGGAACCGTGCGCCACAGCCTTTAGAGGAGGGAGACAGCGGAGCTCTCCGTCTGCGTATTTTTGGAGCTTTATTTTCGCCGGTTCACAGTGAAGACATGCAGGCTCGCTACTCCGTCTCCAGTCCCAACTCGCTGGGCGTCGTGCCCTACATCAGCAGCGACCCGGGCTACTACCGGGCCGCCGCCGGTGGAGGATACACCGGCATGCCAGCACCCATGAACATGTACTCTCACGCTGCTCATGACCAGTACCCCGCCAGCATGGCCCGGGCGTACGGACCGTACACCCCCCAGCCCCAGCCCAAGGATATGGTCAAACCCCCCTACAGCTACATCGCGCTCATCACCATGGCTATCCAAAACTCGCCCGACAAGAAGGTGACCCTGAATGGGATTTACCAGTTTATCATGGAGAGGTTTCCATTTTACCGAGACAACAAGCAGGGCTGGCAGAACAGCATCAGGCACAATCTGTCTCTGAATGAGTGTTTTGTCAAGGTGCCCCGCGACGATAAGAAACCCGGCAAAGGCAGCTACTGGACCCTGGACCCGGACTCTTACAACATGTTCGAAAACGGGAGCTTCCTGCGAAGGAGACGGCGGTTCAAGAAGAAGGACGTGCTGAAGGAGAAGGAGGAGCGGCAGCAGAAGGACCTGCCGCTGCCGCCGACGAGGCAGCCGGGCCGGGAGCAGGAGCAGCCGGTGCAGGGCTCCAAGCCGGTGCGCATCCAGGATATTAAGACCGAGAACGGGACGGTGACGCCGCCGCAGGCCTGACTCGCCCTCTCTGAGCGCCGTGCCCAAGATCGAGAGCCCGGACAGCAGCAGCATGTCCAGCGGGAGCCCCCACAGCATCCCCTCCAACCGGTCCATCGGCATGGACAGCTCCGAGCACCACCAGCACCACGGCCAGGCCTCCACGCAGGGCTTCAGCGTGGACAACATCATGACCCCCCTCCGGGGGTCTCCGCAAGGGGCCACCGAGCTCGCCTCCAGCCTCGCCGCCTCCTCCAGGACAGGTATAACCCCGTCTTTGTCCTTAAACTATTCCCCGAGTCAGACGTCGGTCTATAGCTCGCCGTGTAACCAGAACTCCATCTCCACTACCTCCAACGCCACCTACCATTGTAACATGCAAGCCATGAGCTTGTACGCCGGGGACAGGTCGAGCCACTTGGCGCCGAGCACCACCGTGGACGAAACGTTGCCAGATTACTCGGTCACTACCACCTCATCCTCCCTGACCCACGGGAATCTGAACTCTGGGCAGGAGGGCCACCATCCCCACCAAGGGAGGCTGACCTCATGGTACCTCAACCAGGCCGGAGACCTGGGCCACCTGGGCGCGACGTACCCGGCGCAGCAGCAGAACTTCCACTCGGTCCGAGAGATGTTTGAATCCCAAAGAATTGGCTTGAATAACTCCCCGGTGAATGGGAATAACAGCTGTCAGATGTCGTTCCCACCGAGCCAGTCCATCTATCGCACTTCGGGAGCTTTCGTTTATGACTGCAGCAAGTTCTGACCAAAAAAAAAAAAAAAAAAGAGAACAGGCTGAATATTTTTCCTCACGGTGTTTGAACTCTTTCAGTAAAAATCCAACGTTTTCCCCTCTTCTTACCTGCCCCCTTCCCTCCCCAACACCACATGGACTAACATGAGACAGAAAAGAAAAAAAAAACACAGAAAAGACTTGATCTTGGTTTTTTCTAAAGAACAGTGTTACTGCAAATAACACGTAAGTCTCTCTTCGCTTTTGTGGCTTTATATGATTATGTTAAGGACGTGTCAGTTTTCATGGACGTGTAAATTGCATATAGTAATTTATTTCTAAAAAATGTAGCCGGATATTATGGACCAAGCACCAAAAAAAGTGTTTCTAAATTGAATTGCCTTAATTGTCCAACAAATTGTTCCATTATAAAAGTAAGAAAAAGGAACGTGTATATCGCCGTACTATTTCAAAGATTCTTCCTTTGTTGAAAAGTATTTTGAAGGATTTGTTTGTTTGTTTAATAAATTGTCATTTTATGTGAGTTAAAGTTACGCCTCGTTTCTTCCAGGCTTTGGAGTGGAAGGTAAAAAAAAAAAGATCTGATCTGACACTCTGAGATGTAGCTCTTCTTTCTTTAATGCTGCGTTCATGACAGTAACTTTCAGATAAACGAAGGAAGTTTGGGCTGTAATCTGCTGCACAGATTGTCACCTTAAATAGTTTTTACTCCCACCTATATATATTTGTAAAACTTGTAATAGCGCCCCAGAGGCACATTTTTAGCTTCTCATCTTCGTGGGGAAAAAAACTCTTTTGAGGAGTTAAAAAGATTATTAAAACTAATTTGGATAAAACGCGTGCGCACGTCCTCAGTTAAACTAGTGTTTATTTCAATTTTTTTCCCCAAACATTCATTTTTCATTCACTGTGTATGTTTTTATTGTGATATCAGAAATGTTACAGGCTTTATAGGAGATGGTGTTGACCCGAGGCCTGGACCGGGGGGACCCAGCCTGCGCGCAGCACTGCTTTGTTTTGGAGCGCGTTGTGTGTTTACTGGCGCATACCGGCGCTTACTTAATATCATACCACACGTGCCAAAGATAGTCCCGTTGTCACTTCAGGCCTGATGTTTGTATCCTCACCGGGCTGACATGACACTGGCGTGGAGGGGGGAGACAACTCGCTGCTGTCACGGTTTACTGTGCCCCCCCACCCTCTCCCAGAGCGCGTGGATGTATTTAATGGCGAGAATGAGTCGATCTTTAAATTGGCTTTATGTGCTCGAAATGTCAGATTGATGTTTTATTGTAATCCTAGTTGGCAGTTTCTCCGCGGAACCCGGGTTTGGAGGCAAGAGCGCTTGTTTTTCCTCAGTGACATTAATGAATGGAAATCAATCTCTTTTAATCACGTTGGATGGAAACTCATAAATTACCTTAAAATAAGGTCTTATTTAGTATTATTGCGTGTATCAGTGGAAATACTGTTTCATTTAAACACCACACGCGCCCGTGTTGTATTTAAACATAGTCAAGGCTGCGTTTTATTTTAATGTATGTTTTTATTTAATTTCTCTTGGGGGAGGGGTGGATTCAAATATTTATTAAGCTTACAGGAATTTTTATTTTTTTAAGTGTCATGAACATATACAGCATTGAAAAAAAAGTTTAAATAGTTTTTGACTTGGGTAGAATTGTGCTTAACGTCTGCGTAAAATTGCGCACGGCTGCAGTCCTTACAAAAACAACCTCAATAGTATTACTGTTATTATTACAATTATTATTATTGTTATTATTGTTGTAACAATAATAATAACAAAAAATAATAAATACTTTTGCAGACAAAATCACGATTATAACCTTATAGATTTTTAATAAAATATTATGGCATGGAAATATTATAATCTCTTAATAAATATGATTAAAAAATAGCCATTAGTAATGATAATAATAATAATAATAATAATAATAATAATAATAATAATAATAATAATAATAATAATAATAATAATAATATACACGTCTAAAATTCACATATTGAAATAACTAAACGAGCTGCTTGACTTTCTTTTTTTATTTAATCGAAACTCTTAATCATTTTTTAAACACAGTTCAGAGTCCTTTTAGCCAAATGTTCTTTCCAACAGCAGCAGTGTTGGTGGCCACAGGTCCTTCAAACAAACCCACTCCAGACCAAGCAGTGCCTCAAAGTATTGCGTGTAAAATGCGATTCTGAAGCAGGAGCTGGGTTAGATGCGCTTATTCCTCACATCCCTCTCGGCAGCTTCAGGCCTGTAGACCGACAGGACGATGCCAAGAGTGCAACGCATCAAAACAAAACAGGAGAGAGAGAGAGAGAGAGCTGCAGGCTATGTGCGTAACTCAGCCTGTACGGGCAGCGTGTGCATCCGCGAACAACAACAAACAAACAAACAACAACAAAAAGAAAAAAAAAGAGACCAAATATTTGAATTTCTCTGGTGAAGTGCTGCTTGTGCGTCTCCAAACTCCCAGACTGCACCGACTACAATCAGGCCCGTAGAAGTCATTAGATACGTTCCCATGTATAGGCCTAATAAACAAACGTCGTGTTAGCCCAGAGATTAATGGCGCCCTCACAGAATAGCCCAGGTCAGGAAGGAATAAAATTCAATCAGAGAGTTGGAATCGTTTTTCATGAGACGGAAAAGGCAGAGAGGGAGACGGGGGTCAATGAGGAGGATGTCGGCCGCCAGAGCACCATCAACAATATAACAGGACATAGCACACTCACACACTAACACACACACAAAGAGAGAGAGAGAGACAATCAGAGTAGAGCTCGGCGCGGTGTGTGTGTGTGTGTGGTTGAATTCCTTAAAATGTAAAAAAAAAAAAAGTATAATTTAAACAGAAAGAAGTGTTCATGAAATAAGGGCTAAGAGACACTTGGAGAAACTTGTTGAAACAAAATTATAACTTGTTGTTTTGATACCGAAAAAATAATTAACAATGAGCCTAAAGTCTCCTATGTATGGGGGCCCCCGGGGACCGCGGTCTTGCCTCGAGGGGGTCCCATAGCGAAATGGCAACAAATTTAATTTCACTTTCATTTCCCTTCTCAGAGGAAGGAGGAGACGAAATAAAGTTTAGTTTACTTTTTTTTTTTAACAGTCGAGTCCCCACTCTAAAGTTACGCATGACTGCGGTGGGAAAACAAACAAACAAACAAACAAACAAACAAACAAACAACAGTAATGTATTTCAAATGTCTCTTTAAACAGGGGCCCGTGTCTGTTCGGACTTTTTGGGGTCCCCTGTTTGAGCCTGTATGAGGTTTTTTTTTCTTTCCTGAAACGTTCCGTTCCGCTACATTCCTGAAAATGCGCAACTTCCCTCACTGCTTTGGGTCAAATAGCAAAGACAAAAGCGTCTGTGCCGGCCAGGTCTTTAATATTTAACGCAACAAAACCGCATCTTTGACTTGAATTTGTTTCCTCGTGGGTTTGTGAAGCAGATTGAAAATTATTTGAGAGTCACTTTTTTTTTCTTCTCTTATTTTTGTCGCCGGCTACATTGCATTGTTATTATTTTTTTTTTTAAAACATGATTTCATCGTAAGAAAAGCAGATTATGGGTATATTAATTAAATAACCATCAAAACAATCTTTATCGGCATACATTTTGAATTAGATTTGATCTACTTGAGTGCCAGTGGGGCGAGATGTGTTTGGAGGTCAGGTCAAAGTTCAAGAAATGCACATACAAACGCCCCTACTGTGACAAAATTATTATTTTAAGATAACGTGGGTAAATATCAGGTAACTATAAAATAATCTCATTGTGGGCTGACGCAGAGCGAAGCCGTGGTGACTCATTTGTTGTCGATGTCTCTCAGCTGATGGTGCACAGCCGCAGATCAGCTGTTTAACTTCACTTCCCCCAGTTTTGACAGGCGGGACCACGCAGAGAGAAAATGTGTGCTGACTGGAATTAAATTTGCATTATTTATAAAAGTGTTTAAAGATGCTGCATTATTCATACTTGGAGGGGTGGACGGGATAAAATATATTTTTTAAAAATTGAATATTACACAATTTATTTTCACTCTGGTGGTTCTTCTCTCGCGGGGATACTTTAAAATCCTACAGGTTGTGATGTTTGCAAATTTTGTGCTCATCGATTAAACCACGATTATTGCATCGCTTCTGCCTGCGAGGTGTGCCAGCTCCGTGCGTAAAAGCGCAGCAACGCAGCCGAGCCAAAGCTTTTCCAAGCAGAAAGCTTCCCGACGTGGCCCGCAGACAGATGTCTTTCGCGCAAAAGCACTGAGGTCTCGGTCAGAGCGTGTGCACCTGTGTGAGCACACCGGCTTCATGCCTCTGTGTGTGTGGAAAAACGCGGTGTTTCAGCTCTCGGTTCGTGTACAAGCCCCGAGCTCCGAGCGCACATCTGCTTCTGATTAGGAGTCCATAGACGCAAATTCTGCGGCCAAACGAGGGAAAGGTTGGAGGTCCAGCACTTGTCTCCCGTAAGGAGAAATAACCGCGGCGTGCAGCCTCGTATCCTGCACGTCTGGTTTTAAAGATAATTTTTTTTTTATTGGAAGGAAGGATCCACTCGTGGGGCCGTAAACAAGGCCCCCGGATTAAATGACGAGCTTGAAGTCGCGCACCATCCTCAAAAGTCAAAAGCAGGGAACTCATGCGGATAATGGGGTACTGTGACTTCAGTCCGACGGGAAACGGCCGACCTGCGAATAACCCCGCAGCCTTGGCGAGATACAGTCCCAAAAAGCCGAACAGAGTTCCCTTCAAGTTACACAAAACCTGCTTTTCTGCAGCTCGGGCCTGCGGTTTCTAATTATAGCACCTTTTTTTTTTACTCATGAATGTCCCAATTATGCAAGGTGTCATACAGTAATTTATTGTCAAGTGCAGTTTCGTTTTATGAATATTAGTTTGAGAGCCGAAGACTTTTACAACCTTTCTTTTTAATCTGAGGGCCCAGACAGGAATTAAAGTCCTGCGTCCTGTCGCAGGTGTGGGTGATAAAATTATATTTCTGCCAATTTATCAATTACTTTTAATGTGCTGTGACTCATCTCAACTATATTAAATCCCAGCAAAGCAATCACGAGAGGAAATAAATGAAGTTTATTGTTAAATCACTGAATAAACAAACCAGGGCGTTAAGCGACTCTTTTGTGGATTTGCCCTCACCATTTTGCTTTTTTGTGTTTTTTTTCAAAACACATGGAGCTCATAGTAAAATAACCCAATATAATAAATGAATAGAACAATTCAATAGAACAATAGAATAAGCTGTGATTTGCTGTTATTTATTTTATTTTTTATTGTTCTTTTACTGGTTAAATGGAAAATACTCACCCTGCTTCAAAGTACTTACATTGCAACATGCATGCATGCAGGCAGAGCAGAGTAAATGCATTTAACACAATGTGCATATGTACACAAATTCAGGCATGCATATCCAATACACATAATACATGTATTCATAGCTTAACAAGGGTTTATATGAAGAAGAAGGTTGCCTCCTGGTTGCAGGGAGCAAACAGAGCAAACTTGAACTCTGCTGCTCATGTCACAAGCTCATGAGAGCTTGTGACATGAGAGGGCCACTTCAAAGCTGTCCAACTGCTGCTATTTGAGCCACAGTAGCAGTTGTCTGTGTCTTTCGCGGGTCTCATCTCATTTTATGGCGCAAGGCGGCCACTGGGCTATGAAAACATCAACAGCAGACTTAGACTGCAGACTAAGAAGACTCCAGAAGAAACCATGTCTTCTTTTACTGAGAGGGGATGTTCACAAAATTGCTCCTTATGGTGCTGTCGCAGTCAGAAATATAAGAAATGTGTAACAAATTTCTTTTATAATATGATGTATATTTATATATATATATATATATATATATATATATATATATATATATATATATATATATATATATATATATATATATAAATAAATAAAATTTTGTGAGTGATTGTACAGTATATACTGTATTCTCGGGTGTTTTTTATTGTATGACTGAATGCTGGAATATGCTTAGTTTTGACTTAAAAAATAAGTTACAAAGGTGAAAAGATAAAAGCAATATAATTGGATAGAGACTCTTAAGTTAGTGGCAGCACATATAATGTACATTTTATGCTATTTAATGAATCAGAAGACCCTTTTGTCTTGTAATTTATCTTTAACTGTACTGTGTATTACTCAACAACCAGAAGAAAAGACAAATTAGAAAAAAAAAAAAAATGAAAACAATAAATCTGCAAATATAGAATATCAGCACATTAATGTTCAGTGAATGCAAACTAGTTTTCCGTGAATGTAACGCAACTTCCTGTCTGCATACACATGGCGACGTCACATCAGTCACATCAGACTCTTCCCTGATCCTCACATATTTTGGGCCCGGGGAGGCGGGTGTCATCTGCCCCAAAAAGAGGAGGAGGAGACAGTGCTGGAAATGACCCATCTCAGCGCTTAAGTCCTCTCAGTCCCTCCGAGGAGGAGAAGAGAGTGTCACAGCAACCAGAGAGCAGAGACAGTGATGAATTGGGCTGCAGAGTAAATGTCATCTCTCCTTAAAATAGAGGGAGGAAAAAGTGGCTTCACACAGGAGGTGGATCACTGAGGAAAACAAACTTGAAATGGGTTTTTAATAGGGGGGATGGTGTGTGTGTGTGTGTGTGTGTGAAAGAGAGAGAGAAAGAAGAGGTAAAGCCATCTTAACTCCTTAAGAATCCCACTGGAAATTAATTCCTGGCAGAGGGAATTTTGATGTGTGTGATAATTTTTTTTTAAAAAGGCTGTCGTCAATAGACTCCTTCTTGAACTATTTCCCACTAAGTGCCTCGTCACATCTTCCCTCTCCTGCCTTTTTATTTTGAAGTTCCAATGGCAGCGATGATTGTGTAATCAAATAGCAGGCAGCGTTGACAACATCTCTGTGCTCCCTGGGACACCCAGACCGGACTAATCCAATATACTGTAGCTGATTTATTGAAAACAGATACATCTGCTATTTTGTTTTACAGCCATCAGTGCTGAAATAATTTGATCAGGCATTAGCTCTGTCAGTCACATGGAGAGGTCAGCGGGTCGTGAAATTATCTGATCATAAAGTACTGGAAAATGAGAGCTACTACAGCAAATCAGAATGTCAACAATAACACATCCAATTAGTGGAAATGTCATTCTTCCCTTCTCCGGTCTTTCCGCCTTTCCTGACCTTGTTGACAGATTCACTAAGTGTTTTCATAAATGAGGTTTGGAGGTGTAAACACAAAAATGCACTGATCACTTGCTTTAAACTGCACTCAAGGACGAAATGCAAACTCACTTTTAATGGAATCGTTGAATATATTTTGACTTTAAATGATAACTTTGCCCACAAATTCAGCAATCATGCATGTCTTGGATTTATATGGTCACACTTGTTATCATGATTGAGCATTATTTAAAGCTTGAAACATGATCAAGCATTAAATACATCTTTATTACTCAGCAATTATTCATCAGTTCCCATGTAGATTGATAAGAGTGTGACTGATTCACTTTGCCACAGCTGCCGTTTTATTCACAACACTGTACTTCTGAAGGACTGAAATCGACCATGAGTGCAAGTAACAATGTGTGTGTGTGTGTGTGTGTGTGTCATTGTTTGAGTGACAGCCTTGCACTCGTGCTCTCCGTGTTTCACCTAGATTGTGTTCGGTCCCTGCAACCAGATAGCAGGAAGCAGGGCTTTACCTGCAACCCCTCCTTACCAACACCACCACAACACACTTACAGACACGCACATATACATACACACTCACACACACACACACACACACACATACACACACTAATAACATGCTGTGATGGAGAATTACTGTGCAGAATGGGGTGTGAGGTGAAACCCAGGCAAGGAAAAACAAACCAGTTAAAAGACAAACACTGCCCAAGCCACAACTGTTAGACATTTTCACGGTTTGTGAGGAGATCCAAGTTTCAGTTCACTGGAAGTAGAGATTGTGTGCAGATGGGATGTCACATTAACATTCAGTAAATCATCTTTGCAGCATTAATGCATTTCCTGTGACAATACACGGTTGTTTAAATTCTAAAATACGCTGGACCAAAACAAAATCTACAAAATGCAGTGAGACATTCTTGCAAAATACGTAATATAATATAACCATGTACAAACACAAGAATCCTGTAAATGAGAAGCACAACATGAGCTCTTTGCAGTGATCCAAAATGGAGCTCAAATGTCAGCTGTCTGAGCTTGTGTCAATGGACAATCTGCCCTTTGACCTCGGAGAGGAAAACCATTCCTCCCAACGGCCTTTTTCCGCGGCCCATTGTTTACTCTCCAGCCAGTTAACTAATTTGCTTTAAGTTGGTCCTTTCTCTGTTTTAATGCTTGGTTGCAATAGAGTTAAAACATCGGACACGGAGGAGGAGAGAGTCAAGGAAGAGAGTCTGTGGAGAGGAGGAAAACAAGAGGGAGAGGAATGAAAGTTTTAAAGACGACACAAGTTTGTTTGAATTTGATCTTCGGACACCAAGAGGGAAAATTAATAAAGGACAATGTCGGAGAGGTGGGGGAGAGTAATTGTGGTGCAGATGATGTGATAGTCAGGAGGACACACGCTCAGCTCCACATCATACCACTACATGTCTCAGTCAGTGCTGTATGTACTGTAATTTTAAAAAGCCTTGCATTCTGGTGCATTTAGGCTAAAAATAGTCATTTTTAAAACAGAAAAAATAATAGTAGTTAATCTATTCATGCTCTCTACAGTCTGTTAGATCTCTCAAGGTGAAAAGTATGCTGCGACTTTTCACGGACATTTAAAAAACAAAAAGTAGCCTACACACGCCAAAACTCGAAAATAAGCATATATTTTACTGTGTGGAACAAATCCCACACAAAAGTCCAGACTTTACGCTCGAGACAAATTCATGTGATATCAGTGGCTCTTGGTGCACTTCTGTGAGGTGTGCAGGTGTGAGGTCTTCTCTGTTTGGCGAGAGGCAGCCAGATGGTGTTTGTGTGCGATGGCGAGCCGCGGCGATACAGCGGTGGTTCCTTTCACAGATCAGCACTCATATCTCTGTTCCATCTCCAGGCTCTCCGCTCATATAAACATCCCCAGTCCATGGCCCTCTGATGTTTTCGCCATTGTGTTTACAGTAAGAAGTCAGGCAAATACGTGAACTTTTAAGACAAAGAGAACAAGGGCGAACAATGGACCGAGTGGCGAGAAGGGAAACATCATAAATGTTCTAAAATCCAAAAAGAAGATTTTCTTGATAAATGATGCAAAAAAAATAGTAGGTAAACGGAACTTCTCCCCCTCGTATATTTCACCAAACATGCAGAGACACTGATACTCTGCTCCTACTGCACATGAGCTGTATTTTTGCTTTGTGCATCTATCCTACATCCCCTGCAGTTGCTAACAAATCTTTTTTTTTTTATGTACACTCTGCACCCTTGGTCTGCACACCATACTCCACACGCAGTAGGAAACAAGTTCAATTACACTGATTCAGCATGGACATGGGTGGATCCGACCCAGAAGAAGAAGGAAAAAAAAAAAAAAAACAAGAAGTCACGTTTCAGCGCTCGGGGGCCTGTGGCAACCGAAATGAAGAGTTCAGGAAAAGTGGAATGCAACATGCACATGCACACACACGTAAATGCTTACTCACAACTCTTCCACACTCCGACGAAAGGTTAAATTGTCTTTGGAGCAAATGAGATGTAACTTTTGCTTTTGAAAGTGGAGCTTTGTCTGAAATTCATCTTGAAAAAAAAAAAAGAAAAGAAAAAGAAAAAAAACAATCACGCACATTTCCAAACTAAACCCTGTGCAATGCTGTGAGTCCGACATCAAAGCGTGCTCAAAGCGATTGTCAGCCCGCCTCCCCCCTCCATGCTCCTTTTAAACTGCCTGTTTTTCAACTGTGGAAAGAAGAAAAATTCCCTGAACATCAAAGAGGGAGACAGAGAAAGTAATTTAGCCTTATCTTAATTGAGCTGCAATTTTAATAATGATCTTACACATTGGGACCGAGGAGGAGAGAAGGAGCTGCAGGCTGCAGGATGGGAGACTGGCTTCCCTGCTCTGTGCTCCACTGCTCTACTCTGGTTGTCTAATCTCAGCTGCAGACATGTCATTGGCCCAGTGATTTATGATGACCTAATGTTTTGTTTATTTCATGCTCATAACAGGCGGGCAGATTGCATAGGGCATGCCGTATGGGGAAACATGAAAGGGCCGGGGCTGCTCGCGGGGCCGCCATCCCCGGCAGTTCGCAGAAATAAACAGCTCTGTGCTTCAGCCACCTGGCACAGCACCTCCTTCAGACTGAGGGCCAGCAGCCACTCTGAAGTTTACAAAAATCCCAGCCTGCTTGTTTCATTGGCTGTCACAGGGCAGACATCAATCTGGAATACAGAGGTTACACACTTGATTTAACCTTGTGAAAAACACGCTGACCCCTCCGTTCATGCGCTTTCTCAATAATTGACATGAATTTTCCATACAAGGGGGCACGCATGTGGGGTCTGACAACTACTTGACAGTGAGGTCAAGAGTCCAGTAAGTCAGTCCACTTTTAACAACTCAGTAAATTCTGTTACTACTCAAGACATACTCAGTTTCCACACGTGCTTGAACTTTGTGCAGCGGATCTAGACTGATCTGATGGTGTCTCATAAGACTTCTCTGTGAAAGTAAAGATAAATATTTACAGCATGGCGCATGCTAAGGGACAGTAAGGGCAGGGAGACACAAGGAAGCAGGGGCCACCTTGCCTCTTATCTCCACCCAGGTTTCACCTTTCTGATGCGGGTGGTATAAAGTGATGGCTCCATGCGTTTTTTTTTCTAGCCTCACTGCAGTTGAAGGCTCACCAAAAAGTCTTTGTACACAAGCTTCAGGATTTAATTTAAGATAAAAGGCAATGAAAACTTGTTTTTGTTGCTGATTCTTCGTACATGTTTTAATGAAATCTTTTTTTTTTTCAAACAATCCTAAGTCCTTTAACCTCAAATGAGAACAATTTCTTGGAAAAAAGTTTGTGATTTTGAAACCCAAATCTGCGGCCCATTGACAGATTAAGTAGATCTCTCTCAGTCTCAACTCTGCCCACATGCACTTAGTCACTCTTTTGTGTGCTGACTAATAGTACTGCCATGCTGGGAGCTGACCTATGATGTCTGGAGTTCAAATTTTCCATCACAAACACACCCCCTATGTGCATAACAGTATTTATAATTTATTTGGATTTGGGTCGCACAGAGTTGGTTTGGGTTCATTTTAAAGTTTGGATTGTGGCAATACAAACTGTATGTAGATGCTAGTTGTTTAGATTAATGTCACGCCAGATATGTCATGGAAGGTAAAAGATTCATGTTTTTAATTTATTTTCACATGTTAAGACTTATGATGATTCACTTTACAGGACAAATGAGTCAGGAAGTAATAAAAGAAATGCGCATATTTCAAGTATGTCAATAAATTGCCTCTAGCCAAATCTCACCCCATCTTGTGAACTCCAACTGTTTCTGTTGTTTATAACACTGCCCAGAGGCTGTGCCTACAACTCCCAGAGATGGAGATGTCAATTGTATAAATATTTTTCTCCTTCCCTGTCTGGCCATTCAAAATCCAATTTGAAAATCCCATCAGATAGGCATTTCCTCCTTCTGCACCAGCAACCAGAGCAGGCGACTGCTACATTCTTATCTTATCAGCAGCAACAATCTTGCATCTCATCGTGCCCAAACAGGGAGAAACAGAATCGCGAGTGCCACCTCCACCACAAATAATGCACAGAGTGAAACAAACACACAACTACTTCTGTCATCGCCTCAGACTGGATATTGGCTTTTTGTCAAGCAAAAGAGCACAAAGGAAAAACCCTCTTCTTGCTCTTAATACTCCCCCGGCTTTCCCGGCTTTTTCTTCTCTCCTGGCACGGTAACATGCATGATAAGAGCAGCGAAGCAAACTGTGAGCTCCGTCTGGGTCTGGACAGGAAGCGCGAGGGAATCAGTGGTGTTGTCAATCAGCAACAGCTCTGCTGCCGTCAGAAGCTAGAACAATGGCCACAGACTCCCCTTGGCAGCGGCCGAGCATAGTCAGCCTGCACTCTCACTTATCAGTGACAGAGGAGATAAAGTTAAGAGGAAAATGAGAGAAAGTAATCCAAAAGTGACATTTACTTGCATGCATGTAGACACACAGGCACGTTTAGATCCACCTCATATTTTTCTATCTTAGATCTATCAAGATTACAAGCCCTTAAGATAGGAGTTGTGGGAGTGGGTTGGAAAGTTTGCTCTGAGAGTCAAGTTACAGTCAACCCTTTCATACCTGGGTGCCTTTTCACTAAATGCAATTTAAAAAGTGGATGAAAGCATCACATTATATGCATAAACAAACAACAAATGTGTCTCATCAGTTATGGAACGAATGATACAAAGATAATACACATATTTTCCATATTCAGACGTCAGAGATATAACAATGAAGATACAGGCAGCTGGCTTAGGTTTGCCCCCTTAGTTACTGTTACTAGGGCTAATAGCTGCCTTCGGCCCCACATAAACAGTTTACAAGTACAAGAAACAGTGGCAGATTTACCAATTTCCCTTTTTTATTTTTGAATTTTTGAAACAATGGAGGGAACAAAGTGAACAAAAACAGGTTCTTCATTTCAGGTTGTTGAGGTTTGAATCAAATTACTACTAAGCTGAAAGATTTTATCAGATGTTAAAAAGACAATAAAGAAAAAGTCTTAAAAATTCACTTAATGTCTTCATACATTGATATTGCACTGAAAGACAAAGAAATTTCTATCCCCACCAGTTGATGATGCATGTAGAAGGCAAGCAAGGTTAAGTAAAGAAACAGCATTGGTCTTGTATTTTGGTTCAGAATTGGTTAGTGTAGTATTACAATCATGATAAAGAAAAACATTTATCTACCATATGTATTTGTATTGTTTGCAGCAGTGCAAGCTTCCCCCGATTCCAACAAGGAACAGGACAGAGCTGCTAACATGTGCTAACATAGCCTAAAATGGAAATACCAGTACAAATGTGAGCTAATTAATAATGTGTTAATGTCAATGTAGGTAGTTAATGATGTGATGCTTGGCCTAGGATGCACAGTTTACTACTCACTGCTTCAGTACGCTACTTAGTGAGACATGCTATCATATATGGTAGATTATCTGTTGATGCAGATAAACATTCATTCTTTACATTTATGTTGTTTTGGTTTTGATTTTGGAAAGGTGATTAAAAGATATACAAACCCAGTATCACTCTTTTTAAGAACTCCATGCACACTGTTTCTTTGGCAAGTGGAGAAATCCTGCTCTGCTTAGTAAGCTATGATCAATCCATGAGCAATCACTGTTTGTGGAAAAAGGTCATTACCCACATTGAGACCTCATGAAGATATCACATTGGAAACATTTTTTAAGTGCCTAATATACGGTAATATTCCTACCATGCGTTTCTTTACACCGCAGGAAATCTAACCCCAATCACCCAATTGCAAAGTAAAGGCGAGATACACTATGAAAACAAACAAAGCGCAGAGACTTGTTAATTCAATGCCATGGCATACATTATTGCAGAGGAAACGTTTTTCACTGCCAACATAAATACATTCCACTCTCACGTTGCACATACGAGGGATAAAATATAATCAATAATGCAGTAACAAGTGTAAATAATAGCCCTCTGAGCTGCTGTGATGATGATAGATCTAATTGCTTCTGTACAGAAATGTGTTCAGGCTTCTGAAACTTAAAAATGGGGAAACATGTGGGTAACGGATGGCTAAAATCCCCCAAAAGACTCCTTACATTAACGGAAAGTATGGAACACACATTTACCATCGTTTCTGACACACACACACAAGCCATCTGTCCAGGACAGGACACAGTGAGTGCATCTTTCAGCTGACACTTACTGGAGGGGAAGTCGGGCCTTGAGGCTGTTGTATGACATCAGCACAGCAAAAGCGACACCATTTATCACCAACCACCGAACATGGAGACATTCATAACATCCTGACAGGAAAATCTTGTGGAAAATAATCACTTGGGCTTTGATAACAACTTGGCTCTTTCTTTTGCTCCTCATTTGGACACTGTCCTGTTCTGGTGTGCTAATCTCCATCCGTGACCTTTATTCATTTTTTAACCATTAAACCTGCCGTCATATAAGCCCCTGTGTTAATGATTTCTAATTTAAAAATGTGACATTTGGTGATGCTTTGAGTCGGACATGACAAAAAGTTACTGTGCGCTTTAGTTGATTGTGGTCATACACCATCTTCCGTGGGAAGAAAGTTATCTGTATCGCATTCATATTACTAATATTACTAACTCACAAAAGAAGAAAGAGGAGATGACCAACTCTTTCCAGAACACACTCTTTCGGGTCCAAAGGTTAGTCAGCCCTTTCCCGTTTAAGCAAAGCACAGAGCCTCTAGCAGCTCTTTGTAAACGACCTGCTCTCACTTTTGGTCTCCCTTTTGTGCGGCGGTGAGAGTGGAGCTTTTGTCATGTGTCAGAGGAGCATGGACAGCAGCCAAGCCTGTCCGTGGGTCTTCCTATTTTGACACCCTAAAGCACCTGCCCTCACTGAAGCATGGCAGGGAACGTCACAGAGAGAACAATAGAGAAAGGGCCTCTTTCCACCTACTCCTCACCGGCTTATCCAGCACTGACTGCCTGCCACTCAAATCCATTAAAGGTCAGTGTAGCTTGCTACACCCCTACCGTCCCCCCTCACCCCCCCAACCCCCAGGAGGACACGCCTTAATGGACCCTGCCAGTTTTATACTCACTTTTTCCTCTCCACCATCTCTCCTTTTCCCCTCAGAGGTCATAAGAGGGGGATATCCCAGAAGGAAATGCCTGAGCTCTGAAGGAGGTGCCTGTACTCTGTATCTTTTTCCCACTTTACTTTTAGTAGTAGCTTAGTCCTGGGTGTTATAGCTCTTATTGAATGGAGTGCTGGGTGTTAAAAACAGAATGTCTGAGGAATTGCATCCCTTCTGAATCACATTAGTCTTTTTTTGATATATATATACACTACAGGCCAAACGTTTGGAAGCAATGCCAATACAGGCCAAACATTTGGAAGCAACTTCAAGTTTCTGTTCACAATGCCCTTTCTTAAAAACCAGCATGAGTTATATGTATTTTGGGATGTATTTACTGCATGATCAGACTTTGCTTTCATTGATATGCACCATTTTCCTTCAATTTACCTTTAGGTATACATTGATGTTACCAGACCATTGCTGAATAAATTGTCAACAAAAGAAAAGTAGGGCTTAGTTTTAGGGATCGAGAAGATTTGCAAGAATCACAACTTCAGTGCAAAAGTAAAAAAACAAATCACAGTTTGCATTATTCATTTTAACTCTTTGGCTTTTGAGAGTCTGCATACAAAAATCCCAATAAGGCACATACCTTAAAAAACTTGTGGAACAGAATGTCTCGTATATGCCATGCAAAATCATGTTTATTTTGTTGCAAAGTATACAGATGAAACTATTATCTTTTTTTGTACAAATTTGATCTTGCTTCCAAACTTTTGGCCTGTAGTGTACATTTTTCATATATACACTAACACACAGTAAGGAAATTATTATGTTAGGTTAAGATTTTTGACATCTGCACACCCTACTACACGCATCAGAGGAGCTGCTGGCAAGACGAAACTACATTTTTGCTACACTTATATGTGTCATTATTGAGCCTTATTAGTCAGCTTAATTGTTGCTGCGCAGTTGATTCCAAAACATCCACTATTATTAGCTCTGCAGATGTGTCGTTTTGTATGATAACACATGCACCGTTGCAGGGATCTAATTTTGAAACATGAAAAGTCCTTTGCACCACTTTGTTGTGAATTTGTTTACGAGACACAGGTGTCACCATGGGTGCGTCTGCAGACTTAAACGTCTCACTTCAAAGAGCAAACCTGAACTTCAACTATTCATAGTATGGTACATTTAAGGTGATGATTGGTTAATTCGTGGTGGCATGTAACAGTTGGCAATAACCCTTTGCCCAAGCAATAACTCACTTGCCTCTGGACTTACTAATTAGCGTCCAAAGAAAGAGATTTATGGATTGTTATTTGGATTGTTTTTTACGTTAAACCAAACCGCCATTCAAAGAGGTGCCTGAAATAACCCCACGTATTAAATCTTGCCAAAAATCTGACAGAGAATTGCTGCTTGAAATATTTTTGCAGGTCAGGTAGCTCTAAATCGTAAATAGAACTGCAAATGGGTAGTTTTCATACCTTGGTTACCTGGAATCATCCCTTACATCCGACCGCACCAAAGAGAGAACTTGAATGGCAACAAGACACACTGTGCATACGCAGAGGCATGCAACATAAGCGAGCCTGCACACTCAAGCTCAAGTGTGTTCAGCCATATCAGCACTGGCATTCCAACCCCTAGCTTGGGTGCGGAGAAATGATTTAGGTCTCTTCCTCTTGATAAATGCATACCTTCGCTGTAGTAAAATGAGGGGGCACAGGGAGGGAAATATGAGGCACCTGAAGCAGTGAAACTAAGGAGACACGTCGTGGCGATACGTCATGCAGCACCTCGTTCGTCTCTGGCGTTGTGAGGACAGATAAATCTCTTTTTTTATGGCAACTCCATCATCAAGTGCAGGAGATAGAGCTCTCGCTGCCATGGTGATGACGACTCACCCCTATGACTCCACCACACAGGCCTGAAGTATAGGGAGTTACACTTGACTGCCTGCCCTCCGTATCCATCAAGACCAGATATGAGAGGACCATTTGTGATAAAGAATATCGTCTTTTTGGCTGAAGTTGGGTGTTACCCTGTGGGCTATTGATGAAACACGTAAAACACATTCAACAAATATTTTTGGTGTGGGTAAGTAAAAAAAAAAGATATCTGTATGGTCCAATGCACATAAAAAGGACAAGTTCACCCCAGTGCTGGAGTAATCAAGGTTAAATAGGCCCAATGAGGAATAAATCATTTTTACCCGAAAAATAAAGGATAACACAGCAGGGATAAAACAATCCATAAAAAGTACGCCTCATCATTTGTAGACCTACAAAAGCTTGGAAAATAACAACTGCAGTGACATAATTAATGTCCTTGTCATATCTGGGATTACACATCCCACAAATCTGGAATAAATGGCTATTTATTTTCTCTGTTTAACAGCTGAATCACATCAATATCCTTTTTTTCACTTCCCAAGGGGAGTGGAGGACGTGAAGGGAGAAGTCACTCCTCCAATGATCTACTAATAGCCCTGGGCAAGCTTCAACCACAAAGCTGTCCATCATCAAGCTACAGTTCCTGCCTCTGGGTTAATAGTGAACGTGGAGATAATGTCAGTCGGTTTACCTGCCGCAGTGACAGCTTTACTGGGGTATGCTTGCTCCTAACTTTTGCAGGCAGTTTCTCAGATTTGAGGATTTACAATATGTCTCTGTCTGCCGTATGTTTTTGGGAAGTATAATGTTAAAAATAAAGCAAAAAGTAAAACAAGTCAAGGTATTTTTCCTTGTAATTAAAGAGGATGCAAAATAGAAATGTGGGTAAACGCTTGTGGTTTTTTTATCATTCAATCTCTGCAATATATAAATTCCAGTCGGCGCAGATGTTTGCATTTTTCTGTTTCTTTCTTTTTCTTCAAGATCAGATTGCTTTTGAACTTGCATGTGTACAAGAAGTTGAAGAAAAGTCTGCCTATGAGTAAGCTGGATTAAATATACAAAGTGTGAATGTAATGGGAAGCGGTTTGAAAGCACACTCTTTTGAGGTGCCAAGAAAATGTCAAGAGAA
Organism: Scortum barcoo; assembly: GCA_023238725.1. Classification (NCBI taxonomy): domain Eukaryota; kingdom Metazoa; phylum Chordata; class Actinopteri; order Centrarchiformes; family Terapontidae; genus Scortum; species Scortum barcoo. The sequence goes on along the minus strand of CM041533.1, from coordinate 14,343,556 downwards.
GCTATTTTAACAGGTAAGATCATATGCAGGACAGTAAACGTGCTCTTAACTATTATTCATTATTCAAAACGAGTTCAGCCAGCTCATCTGAAGACACTGGTTTCTGCTGATACCCCACTTGAATACTTATTGTGTTTGTATTTTACACGGATGGACAAATGTGATCATTATCTTCTGGCATTTCAGCTTTTAGTTTTGGAAGTAAACACAATCTTAAACTGTCTTATGAAGAACTTTCTATTACAAAAAAGCTTAAACCCTGACAAATAAAAAGGCACAATAAATTAATTCTAAAAAAAATCTAAAGGAGCTGAGTGGAACAGAGCTTATCTGAAGCTTTTGAGCAGGGTCGTAAACCATGTGAGCAAAAGAGATGATAGCAGGTCGCCTGCCTCGTCCATGGCAGCTGTCAGCCTTGGCTCGTGGTTCCCTTCTCTGGGTCAGAGGTCATCCAGCTGTGGCCCCTCCCCCCCTTTCTCCTTCTCCCCCTGACACAGCAGATGTGGTCGGACCACCATGGCGAGGGCCTGACCACATCTGGCTCTGATTACAGCCAGACAATCCAGCTTTATCAGCTCCATCCACTTCGCTGAGCTCTGCTACACTCATTCTCCCAGAGGTGATGTGTGACACATTCTCAACTCACCGATACTGGCTTTATGGGGTGATTTATACAGTATTTAAATCGCCAAAACTGTGTTATATGCTGTTCAAGTAACATTTTGGTGTCAGTATAACACATGAACATAATATCTGACTTATAAAATGTAGAATGACATTTCTTATCTACCTTGCACAGTATACTTTTATGTTCTCTTCCCCCTTAACTTTCCTGTTAAGGGAAAGCGATAAATCCCAGCTTGTCAAACAAAACTAATGACTAATGACTTAATGATATACTGCCACCTCTGAGGACCACTGCTGAACCTCCATCAGTTTGTGACTGTTAGTGAAACTGCGTTTGCCTGTACTTGAATATGTCAGTTCAATCGCCGACTTGTGTGATAGTGTCAACTCTCACAGTGTACTACGCATTAAGTTACTCATTGGACTCCATACTGTACGTACCACCTTTATCCTGACGGGCGGGTCATGTGATCTGGATGAGAAATATGTCACACTTGCAGATAGAAATCCCAACATCCATAAACAGGGGAGTTTGAGAAAGGATTATGTTGCATACAGGGATCACTGGCTGCAGTTTATTTTCCCAGGGTGCCTTTCCCATTATCCCCACCCCTTTGCCAATGAAATCTCCACAGCCCTTAGTTCCTGTGGTTACATTGGGATATCTCAAATCACTTCAAACAAACAGTTGACAGATGAGATGGAATTCCACATTTATGAAAATATGAACCTGAAATCGAGTCTACCGTGAAAAATCTATGAATACTAAGTGAGGGTGAGAGACTCTCTGCTTGTTTTAGTCGTTATGATACCGTTCCATGGCACTGACCGTAATTTCTGACATCTCCTACATGCAAAGTGCTGCATAAAGTCTTCGCCTGCCGACTTAACATGTCACATTCACGCTGTGTTTCCTGTGGCCTCCTGTCCTCATCACATCTGAGGCTAATGGGAGAAGTTGTCAGGGTGGTTGTCACGAAGCTTTAAACCCTCTGCTACCCTTCTATCCTTCCAACCGTCATCACCCACTTTAACCCCACTCAACCCCAACGGCAGCCCAGTGCTGGGCCACCATCTGCAGGCTTCCGCATGTCAGGGGTCCCTCTGCAGTCCACTCGCAGGGACACAGGCATGTGCACTAAAGCTGTCGCCGCCTTCCACTGCTGCCAGTGCTGGAGGTTATCTTCGCCACAGAAGTCCCAACTGGCTCAGTGTGGCTGTTTGATCTTTCATACTTCTGAATGAGTTTTGCACCCCCCCCCACACACACACACTTTTAACCTGTCTATGAATTGAGATTTGAGATTTGCAAAAAGGCCCGATGCGGTATCTGGATGCGTGACACAAAAACATTCATTATTCCAAAGGTCAAAGTTTGATGCGCTTGGCAACAATGCTTCACTTACAGAACGGCCCACAACAATACTTGACAAGAGCTTGGCTACAGTGTAACTGTAATACTTGCCTTTGCTGAGCCAGACTGCTGTAGAGACTCTGGGTTTATGGATCCTATCAGCAACAGGAGGAAATGGGTGAGGTTTGTTGCTCTTGAACTGTGAGAACAAATAAACAGAATGCTAATTAGAGAAGTTCAGTTGTAAATGGCCCCCCACTGATGGTGAATCAGAGGAGGGTGCATCGCCACTTTATTACTGGCAAGGTGATAATAGCCCAAAAGGTCCTTCAAATTTAGTGTAGTAACTTTGTGGAAATGTTCCTTCTTAGCACTGCAACTGAACTTAAAAGGTGCACAAAAATCACAAACATTATTTAAAGCAAAAGCAATAGCACAAATCAGTACAAGGTATTGATTATAAAATCACACTTTTATTTAATGGAATATGTCTACATTTTGAAAAGTAACTTTATCCGCCTTCTAGTGGAAAGTTAGATGAGAAGATTGATACCACTGTCATATTTGTACGTTATTTAGTTTTGAACAGAGCCAAGCTAGCTAGTACACCGTGCTTTAAGCATTTATGCTAAGCTAGCTAACCTGTAGCTTCAAACCCACCATGCAAATATAAGTGAGGTATTGATCTTTTCATGTAGTTCTCCACCAGAAAGAGAATAAGTGTATTTTACAAACTGTTGAATTGTTGCTTTAAAGATGACATAAGGTAATGGGAGCTTTTGCTCAAGCACTAACACGTATTATTAAGGGGTGTCATTTTCCCAGATAATGTGCCTTTAATCCATTATGTAACTTTAACATTGCTCCATGGCCGTTTGCATATGACAAACACCTTCGCTGAGAGAAACATATGCTAATGAATGTCTGCAAATCATTCACTCTCATGGGACAGCTACAGCGTGAAAGCCAATTTGCACCAAATTGTTAATCCTGGTTTACTGACACTGAACTTTATTCTCTCCTTTGTTTAAGTGGAAAATCATTCAAATCAGACATGTGGCCAACTGGACAAGGAGTTTGCTACTTTTTTAGGTGTCATCAAAGTGACCCAGTTGGTTAAACCTCCAACATGTGTGAGAGTGTTTTCTTTTGGGGGAGGAGTGAAGGTCTAGGGGACTGCAGGGAGCTAATTAGAAGCTATTCTCTAACTCAGAGCCAAATGGAGCAATTATCTGGCCGAGTGAGTAGATAATTCCCTCCTATTCATCTCCCACTGTCAGGGTCCCGCTACCCACCAACCTGTGCTGAGGATTGGATGCTGGGGCCTGTTGACACCTAACCTCCCTCTCATAGTACCCGTGTCCCTTTTCTCATAGGTAACTCCCTACTGTCTCTTAGCAATAGCCAGCATGGTGGATCACCCTAGCTGATAATTTCTCCCATGGTTGTCACATACCATTGCCATTGCAGGATTTATGATGACCACATCTCAGGTTCACCTAATGAGTTCTGCTGGACACTGGTGGGAGAGCTGGCTTAAAGGGATGATTAATGCAACGTCCTGATAGGTCCCATGCTTGAAGCAGAAAGAAAAAGAACACAACATATGGACTTGCTGATTGAATTAGAATTAAACATGGGGTTGGCAAAGGGACAAAAGAAAACCTGATAACCTAGGAAAAACAAAAGCTCATCCACATTGCTTTATTCTACAGTCTAAGCACACTCCTGCTCCGTGCATGACTTACAACAGGTGATCAGTTTGTTTTCATTCAAGTTCAGTATTTTGGAACGCTGTGTGAGAATTGTAGGCTAATATTTTCCGCTCATCGGGAGTTGAAGACCTCTGTCCAAGGTTTAACATTTCACTGCACATCCAAGGTTAGCAAGAGAGTTCATGCCGCTGACAGGAGTTGCCATTTATTACGGGGAGTCTCTCACTTATAACCAATACAAAGACGGCACCCTTTCAACACGTTTCCTGCACTGAAAAGACGTGTTGAGAAAACAGGCCTAAAAGACTTAACTCATGCAGAACTTGAGTAGGTGAGTCATAGGCAACATGAGCATGTAGTTGTTGCAGATCCTGAAACTAAAAAAGAAATGAGAGCAAAGGAAATAAGTAAGCAGGGTATAAACAATAAATGTTTAAGATTAAGATTCACATACATTTTCTTGCTCTTAGTCTTCATTTCAGTTACTTACTCTTAATTCAAGACAAAACAGTTTGCAGTGCTACATGTTAGAGTATTTAATTGGGTTTTAATAAATTTTAATTGTCAATATGGGGACAGTTAGATTTTCACGTTAGATAGATTTGTATGTCTTAATGTGAACCTGAAAGGTGTTCTAAAAACTAAACAAACTAAATGCTGTGTGGATTTGGATGCACTTGCAAACAATATCAATGGAAAGATGCATGTGATTAAAACAGGTGGAGATGCATTCTTACAAGTTGAAATTTAGTGAAAGAAACTTGAGGAACTTGAAGAAATTTGAGGAGAATAACATAATTGAGTTGTCTGACAAAACAGAGTTCACACATACACAGTTTGTATGTTGCTAGCTAGTGACATAAGCTGTTTGTGCTCAATAAAAACTTATTGCACAAACAGTGCAAAAGCGGCAAAAACAAAGTATGAAAAAACTGCTTTTCATTCGGTCTGTGCACACAGTAAGAGGTTTTTGTTATGCATTTACCTGAGCAATGACTGGGCATTGTATTTATCACTCAGATTATTATGGAGGTCATTTTGGCAAAAGCTTCATTGTATGTTGCTCGTGACCATGTCTCTTTATGTGTGTTGTGTGTGTGTGTGTATATTTAATACATTGGTAATATTGGGTATTGTGAAACATAGCTATTTCCAAAGACTCCTTAAAATTCTACAGCTGCAAAACAGTTTACATGTGACTTTAAGTAATAATTTGGCATTTTCTTCAACCAGCTTTTATATATTAATTACAAATAATAAATCCAGTGGATTGTGAGGCATAACAGTGTGATTTATTAAGAACGACTACAATTTATTGAGAATGACTACAATTTTACACAATCTCACATTTGGTATCATTATAGCACCATTGTGACATCGTTTTTCAGATTTTTCTCACACATCTGCAAAAGTGAGGCAGATTTTGGTCAAGCCCCTATGTCTCCAGTGGAATCATGTTAATAGAGGCCACATCTCTGGCCTCCGCCACCAGAGAGGGGTCACTGCGGCGGAGGGAGATTTAGGAATGTCTGGCACTAGCCTGGGCGCCACTAATGAAATATTCAATCACAGAAGATGGAGGGAGGTCAGAAGACAGCACCAGACCTCCCCTGTCCTCCCACCTCCAAAAATACATGCTCCATCACACCTGAATAATCTGTGCTCTAAGATCTGTTGCACGAGGGAACTGTTCACTTCATAGCCAAATGTCTGTATGACAGAGCTGCTTTTGAAAGCCTCACATTTTCTGTCCTTCTCTACCATTTTCCCTCCCTCACTTCCTCTCCTTCCCTTGCAGCTGAGGTAAGAAAAAGAGGAAAGGGGCTGAGGCATCCACATGACCTTGGAATTAGTAGAACTCCTGGGACAGAGCTCGCTGGGTGGGACTGCACTGGCAGCTGCTGGACTTTTCCCTCCCGGGTGTATAAGATTAATGCATGCATTGGGGTTTGGGGGTGCTAAGGCAGTTGGGGGGAGCTTTTTTGGGGCATGTGTAGTCGGAGCAATGGTGATTCAATACAAGTCTGCACACCGTGAGTGACAGATATACAGTACAGTTTGGATCGTATGACCCATGCACCACATGGCTACACAGGACCTGTGTATCGCTTCCTGTCCTGGCCACACACACCAAACACTCTGGGGATGGAGAAATTTCCTCCTTTCTCCTCGTGTATTATTTTGCAGTGATCCATTCTCAGCCCTCTAATGCTTTTTTAATGACCACCATTGTGATTTGCATGTTTTAGCCCATTTTGCTGAGTATTTCGCACACTACGCAGTAATGTTTCTCATCTGTGTACTCTTCCAGCCTGTCTGGCAGGATTTCCATTAATTTACTTATGAACCCCAATTAGTTGACTCTTGAAACCCTGCAGCATCATGCAAAAAGATTTTTTTACAGGCTCAATGTGATGGATTAACTGTCTGTCACAAGCTTCAAGAATCATGGAAATAAACTGAAATCAATGGCTGCCTGGAAACTGAGAAAAAAATATCAGGAACCCATGAAAATGAAAAATTCTCAGCTGTGATATAAGAACACTAAAAAATTAAAAAACACTGGAATGTCTGTCAAAAACCCAAAGAACCGAGCCAACAACATGTTTAAATTGAACAACTGCTTGCTGCCTGCTGGCCATGTGTTACTTGATGCCCCCAGTAACAAATCTACAGTGGCCTTTTTCTTAGAGCTCACCACCCCAGGAGGCACTTTTACCTTCAGGTCCACCACAGTAGCACTTTTAAATGGAGCTTCCAGACCTCAGCTCTGCTCAGCTGCTCAGGCAATCAGTGTGGCTGTGCATACACACATGTGTCTGTTTGTACACTGCGAGTGTGTGTAGCGTGCGGCCTGCAAATGTGTTGTAGCGTGATGCATATAACATATTAGTGTGACATAAATCCCATGGCTTCGGGCCTTAAGTGTCACCAACATGGGCAAATAAATACTGGAAATAAAGGCGCAGACTGACTGACGTGTCATTGCTGTTTGACTTCTGTGTGTGTACTCAGGTCACATATATCCATTTATCCAACTGTATTTTGATTAGGTGAACAAATGTAGAAAGATAAATGCTGAAACAGTTGGGCTGTCGCAGAAGATGTATATTTATCCTGGCACCGTGAAGTGCTTTATAACGCTGATCCTGTGGAGTTTTCATGTATAAACAGCATTTGAGATTATGTAGAAACATTTTAGGATTATGTAAAGGAGCAATTAGTCAGCAAGCATGCATGGACACGGCTCAAAATGGCTGTACTCAACAAGCCCTTTCATCTGGTATTAATTGAGACATTTCATTTAAGTTTCTCTCCTCTCACATGTAAGTTTGTCTCTCTTTCTGACAGGTGTTGAAAAAAGAAAGCTACTACACACTCTAACAAAGCCGTCAGGACTGCTGTGGTCCGTTCAGCGATTCACTCCTTTTATTCTGCGATTTCTCTCTTTATTTGAATTCCCACTGACCTCATGACGTAGCGTGGAATCGGGGTATTAATCGGGACTTAGGCACAGGCTGTTCCCGGCCTCTCATCTTGGGAGTGCCTACAAAGGTGCCCGAGCAGACCAAATCCTGGCTTCATTTCTCCATATGAACTCATTTCCTTGTGGTGGTTCTCGAGTTCATGGCAATGTAACCTGAGGAGAGCATGGACTGAGGGCCTCCAGGGGATGAAAGCATCCAAAAGCCTGAGAATTAACCCCTCGGGTCAACTGCATTATCCACCTCTATTTATAGTTAAACTTTAATTTTTACCGGGTGAAAAAAGGCAAAAAAACAGGATTACAGGGGTCAAAGCAAGAGATTTGCAGTTAATTAAATCAATTGTAGAGATTGACAAAATCTGTGGCTTTTTCCCTTCAATATTCTATCCACTTAGTGACATCTTAATTAGATTACATGACTACATTTCACAATCAAGTTTTGTAAGAGTGCCTGGGATCTTTTTCTTTTTTGTTTCTGAGAGCTGACTGAAAGCCGAATGAATGTTTAATGTTGACGGTTTAAAACATTTATAATCTTGATCTTCCACTTTTTAATCAGAGGAACAAATCTGTAGCCAATACCTCATGACATAATATATATGTTACTGTACTGTTACTGTTTATAGTGGTTTATGATTAACTGACCATGCAGGTTCCAACTCCTAATCCCCCCTTCCTCACTTGCCCCCTCACACACACTTTCACATTTGCTGATTGGTAATGAGGTAAAAACGGGTTCTTTGATTCTCACCAGGGCTTCCACACAGAACAGAAGAGTCTTTTTACACCGTGGTGGAGCTTTTTTACCAAGGTTTTCTTCCTGGTTCTTCAAATAAATTAGCAAGATTGAAAGCTGATGTTGTGTAGTATACTGTAAGAAACGAAAAATATGAGCAGGAAAAATGACAAATCATCAAACAGTCGATGGCAGCATTGACAACAGCGTATATAAACAGACACATCATAGGAAATTCACTGAAATATCTTGACTGCTATTCTAGAATAATAAACATCTTAAAATATTCTGTTTTTAACTGTTCCTCTAGATCTTTTTGAACTCCCACTCAGCTCCCATTGGGAGGAAGTAGAGCAGCCTAGCTAGCTATATTTAATTCAATCTCAGAACAGAGTCAGTTCCAGTGATAGGAATATCAGTTGTGTTAAATTTGGACACACTGTAGTGTTACATGATGCAATGATGTGTGCACGCGTGTAGATGTAGTACATGAATGAGTGAACCAAGTGGAAAGAGAAGATTAAAAGTGTGTGTGTATGATTGAGAGAGAGAGAGAGAGAGAGAGAAAGAGAAAGACTCAATTGATGCTTGTTTGATTGCTCTCGAATCAAAACCTACTAGAAAAATGGACCAGGTAAAGTAAACAGATGACCTCTACTTTTAACATGTAACTTAGTAACTTACAATTCATACTATAATATACAACAACAAACAAATACATAAATATATCAATCTTTAATCAATATATCTAAAATTTTATGTGCATGTAATTATTTTATTGCATATTTATTTTTATTGCACACTGTATTTGCATACACCCATTGAAAATAGCAAAACATGTATGAATATGAATGAAGTACTTTGAAACAGAAGAAGGTAACTTATTTAAAAATTACTTTTAGTCATATGTGCTAAAACTGTCACTCTGTCCTGACAGTATTACATGAAAAAGATAATCTGTGAAAAATAATGAAATAGGCTCCTCTGGCTCCACCTGCTGCCTCTGAGGCCATTTGACAAGGAATCCACCACACCTTGAATCAAAACAACCAATCAGAGCAGAGACTCTGACTGAGCGTCAACTGCTGCTCCCTGCAGAGGATGCAGGCAGCTGAAAATTCAAGCACTGAGAAAAAGAACAGTTTACACAAAAGATAAGTAAACAAAAGAAGAGGAATGAAGAAAACCAAGCTAAAAAGAATTAGAACAAATGACAAATCTTATGGACTGTCGCTTTAAAGGAGGAGGGGTTCCTGTGCTGCCATGCAAGTCCTGTAATATCTATGGCAAGATAATTAGACCAATTAAAAAATAAAATTTGTTATCACAGTCATTCTGTATACTGAAACTTCACATAACCATTTGCATTCGTTCAGTCCACTGCAATACATGCTGCATTTCTCACTATGTGTATGCATTAGTATATCCATAGTAGATAACTAAGATGCCAGCATCCAACAGCCACATCACTTGAATGTTCAGGCAGTTCAATGGGTGTTGTGATCCTCCTTAAACTGAAGTCAATTAACAGTTATTCTAAAATGAGCTGGGGTTAAAATAGGCTTATTATAAATGGTACCATATCTAACTACTTTAAGTTGTATAGGTTGAATCTGGCAATCTTTCCAAGGTGACTTGTTGACTTGTTATAACAAGAAAATCAACAAAGTGCAGCCAACAACATCAATCATGATCTCGTTCCATTGGGTGTGCCAGTTCGCCATGCTAAGGGAGCCAGCATGTTACTGGCACAACTGCATGAAATGTTATTACTTACACCTGTGTTTGACTGGTTGCAGGAGGGAAAGGTCTGGGTCCTATTTGAGACAGCTCGCAATATAATGAACGGTTATTGAGTGGAAAATGAAGACCAGGTGACGTCTTAAATGAGAAGATAGATGATCATCTGTGTGAGCATGATAATGACTGAGTGGTAATTGCTCAAACAGTATGGTCTTCTCTTTGTATTCGCGCCAATATACCCCGCCCATCTCTCTCACTGCAGTTTGCAGCTGCCCCCCCACTCTCACCTCCCAATTCCCAAACCCCATAGTAATGCAAACCCCTGCCCAGAGCACAAAGGGAGCCTGTGTGAGGTGTTCACCTACCCCCACCACCCACCTCTTCACTCCCGCCCCAGCCGGGGCTCTTTCCCCCAGTGTGGCTGATGTGCTCCATTTGCTGGATGATGGACTGATCGGGACACGGCAAAAGTTCACACACCTTTCCTGTTCACATGGCAGGGAGGTCGGCCTGACCCTGCTGGGCTGCTCAGGGGCCACCTCCCATGTGCCACTGCTGGCTGCTGGCCCTCCTCCTCCTTGCACTACAATTTGTCCCCTCATTTAAGGCCGACCACGCCTCTGTTGTCCTAATGCCATAACTGCTCTCAACTGCACTCAAGCTGCCATTTCCTTTACAGGGATGGAGAGAGGAGGGGATGTAGGGGGGGGGGTAAAGAGAGAGGAGTTTCTTTGTATAAGGTCAATAGTTACTACTATGTGAGCATACAATGAACACACTATGGCTCAGCTAATATACAGATTTTACTAAGACAAAAACATCAGCCTGTCCTCAAATTCAAGTGCTTGTTCTCTTCCTGCCATACCTGCACCACAACATCCCGTTAAAAAGTTGCGGATTGCAGTCTGCATATGCCACAATTTCCAGGAATAAATTTGCTCAGCGATGTGTCCGGCAGAAAAAAGTGTGCATTTGCGTCTTTGACCGGCACATACTCAGCACGTCTGGGTGAGAGGCTGCGGCGAGGGAAAACAAATGGCAGAGCCACCATGCTTCCTCTTTTCCCACAATTCAGCTGTCTCAGTGAAAATGATCCGCCAGTGACTGCGCACAATTTGGCATCCTCCTCCCACTCCCCCGCCCCCTTCTCCACCACCACCATCACCACCTTCCCCCGGCACACCCACCCTCTGACCCCCACACATGCGCGCCGCCCTCACTTGCTCCCCTCGTGAACACGCTCCAAATCAGCCCAGAGGAATTCATTTTCTAATTTTCCTTGACTGAGAAAACAATACACATGCCTTAACAATGTTGACATCTCTAATGCCTTAAAACACAGTAGTAATGGAGCTTTGATTGGTAGTAAGTGGCTACAGGACTGCAAACACACATAGGGAGCTCCTTTACTGTAATGCAGTCCTTTTGACCTCCACTGAAGAAATACATTGGAGGTATGATGAAGTGAAATAAGAAAAAGTTCTGTGTTTATGAGCATGCAATTAATATTTCAACGCTATAACAAAAAAATATTTGGGCCTCAATGATACCTGGGCATAACAGTGTCATTGTGTGGCATTCTTAGGACTGGATTTCTTCATTCACTGTCTTGTGCATTCTCTGTTTGTGGTTATACACTAACCATGGAGTAACACATTTAGACTTTATATGTGATTTATTTCCATTGCAATAAAAGTCAGACTGGCTCGATGCACATGACTGGGGACAAAGAGCTCGATCTGAGGACACACACAAACTAGGGCAAACGCATATGACCTGAGGATTACTGTGAGGGGACAAGATTATTTGTCAACCAGTCAAACAGAGAGCACACTTAAACCGCAGATACAGGTTAATGTTGAATGCTGAAATATGCTGTGTCTTTCATTAATGATATGCATTTTCCTTTCCTGGCACTTTAATATTTAAATTGTGTTTGACACATTTCATATTTCACATATTTGTGTTTCTTTTCAAAGCTCACCATTCTATTGCAACACTACAAATGTCACAATAAAACTACCTTTTATTACTAATTATGATGTCATTTGTTGTAAACTATTAACACGCTTAATTCCTTAAGAAATTCTGCTTAATGATAAGGAATGTGCTGTTTAAAGGCCTCCTCAGGTTTAAAACTGACTATTCATTTTTGAGAAAATGAACATAATTTATTCACTATTTTGACTGTAGTGACAAAGACAGGATAAGGTTAGAATGATAATCAAAACAGAGAAGTGCCAAAAATGAATGATATTATTTGATTAATAATGAAAACACAGTAGTTACAAAAGTTACATTTTGTGTAATTTATAAAAGCTGTGTTCATGGACCTGAGATGCAGTATGTGATAGCGATTGCGTTTGCTCCTTTATCATCTATTAATCAAGGAATCACTCTAAGTTTTGTTATCTTTTTATGAAGCTTCCTCCCCCTGCTTCTGCTTCTTCACATTCAGAATTCTTATCCTCAACAGGGGCCATAATCCAAGAAAATATCAAGTACCTCATTCACAGTTTGTCACTTGCTCATTGTGGTGCTACCACAGAATGACATACGAGCAAAATAGAAAACTCTAATTTGTAGACCAAAGTTATGAAAGCCAATCATAACTGATCAGCGTAGAAACAAGTCATGTTCCAGCTGAGCACAAGAATTTCACACAAATGTGGTTTCTAAACTTGATGATGATGATATTTAAATAAAAAAAGTTAAAGCATAGATTAAATTTAGAATATTCAAAAATCTGCAATCTGGTTCATCTTTATATCCATGTTAACAGTAACTAGACTTCTATCACTGTCATCTGTATTTATAATTATATAAATGTATGTATACTAATATGTACAATGTGTGTGTGTGATAGCAGAGATTTCACCAAAACAAGTGAAACGTGCATGATGCAAAGTAGCTTGCAGGTTAATGTCATTTGGGTCCTCTCAGTGCACTTTTAAAATTGAATTACCTCTTTTATTCCACAGCGTTGCATTATGTAAAATAATGTTTTATACAGTGACTGTAGCAGATATGCATTGATAGCAAGGTAGCAAAATCATGGATGTCCTATAAAGACTGTCTTTTATGATGGAAATCACCCATCTAAGGTTACCTTCTGCAGGCTTCCCATGACAAGTCCTTGTCCGACAGCACTCATTAACCAGTTTGTCTCCCATGAAAAGCTCTGTGTGTTATAAAGGCTAATTGTTAGCCAAGTTAACGTCAGCAGCAACTTGCCTTCCTCTGGCTGGCCGATTTATTGCGGCACACATTTCAGCTTGAGACAATTCACACTAGAGCACCTGTCACATTCCACATAATATAGAAATACTGGTGGTAATACTTTATGAGCACTTTGACTCTTTCATTGCTATGCCACCCCATGCAATACATCAACTTAACATATATACATCAACTGAACATACTAGTTTTTGTTTCTAAAATGAAGAAAATTACTTTCCATTTTTAATGCTCTTAGCCACATTAAAGCTGCAATTAGAAAGTAAAGGTGTGGTTTTTACATCAGTGTATTTTACATCCCTGTTGGTTGTATGAGGTGAATATATTATTTTTGCTTTCATGCTGAGAATTAGATGAGAAGATCAATACCACTCTTATATCAAGTATGGTAAATATGAACCTACATCCATCTGTCAGTTAGCTTAGCATAGCATAAAGACTGGAAACAAAGGGAAACAGCTAGCCTGGCTCTGTCTGAGTCTAATAAAAACCACCCACAAGCACATCTGAAGCTTGCTAATTAATGCCTTCTATCTCGTTTGTTTACTCAATACAAAAGCAAAATGTCATGTTGCAGTTTTTACAGGAGGTTATGTACTGGACTGTGTCGCTGTGAAGTTGCTTGGTGAAGCTAAGCTAGTCTGCTCCTTGCCATAGCACTACATTTACCTTATTGATACGAGAGTGGTATTTATCTTGTCATCTAACAATCAGGGAAAGAAAGCATAATGTCAGACTGTACCCTGAAGGGTCAAACAAACCTGGAGTTTAAAGGACATGGCTGGAAAAATAAGCTAGAAGTCATGCACTTGCTTAAAAAGTGCAGTCATTTAAATTTATTTGCATAGGCATGTCACAAACTGCGCAAACACTTTCTCCCTCGATATGATATGAACCTTTTCTCTGACCCTTGAGAGATGACATCTCTCCCATGTCCACGATTCCCTGACCTCATTGTGTCCCCCTGTCATTTATGTGTTACCATAAAATCATCTGTTTCTGGCAAACCGGCTGCTGAGTGACTTATGCCTGGCTCAGCAGCCGGGAGGCGGCAAGGAAGGCAGTCCAATCCTGGAGACAGGCTAGTTCTAGTTCAGCAGCCCACACACACATTAAAAAAAAAGACCCCTTCAATCATTCCCATGGTTCTTATTCTGGGCAGCAAGCGTGGTGTCTACAGTTTCCCAGGCCCCTCCTAAAAAATGACACATTCTCAGACCAGATGCTTCAGACAGCCAGTACCGAGCTGTGATTATTAGCAGGGCCCTCTTTTTTAGTCCGAGAGAGGGGGCCGGCTATTTTTAACCGACGATGAAAGTTTGAATATCCTTCCACCCCTTGAACACACCAACACCCGCTGCCAGATATTGCAGGGTTTCGGCCCAGACAAGGGGTGTCTGGAGGGCATGGCTCCCATTCAGAGGAGCGAGACAGCACTGTGTCATTACAGGCAATGCTACATTTACTTTCTCTCACTGCGCATAACCCGAAGTCGAATGCTAAAAAGGGCCATCGATGAGTGATTGAGAACGCTGCAAGGTTAGTCTGGAGCTTTGTGAAGGCTTGCGACTGCCAGTGGCATTCCAAGAGGCTATATTTCCCATACATTCCTACATGTTTGAAGGGGGTTTCGGCAGTGTGAGCTGTCGAGAGCGAGATGAGGATGACAAGCTGGGATCGAGAGGAGAATGAGGGCTGTCAAAGGTCTGCTGTATTAGATCGGATGAAGAAAGACAAACGCTTACAGACAAGGACAAAATAATGTCTGGTGCAGAGAGCAGGCAGGAATAATTGTTTTTTGGTGCTTGCACTCACTTTGAACCGGGAAATGACTTGGAAACCAAAACAATAATGTTTTTGCGTGATTTCTGCACTGCCTCTCTGATCTGCTCTTCTACTTGCAGTTGCCTGTCGTCATGAGAACAAATGATGCCGCACACTTGTGGTTTGGGGAATATATGTTTGCAAGTTTCTGATTTCCAAATGCTGATCAAACTCTAAAATCCTCTGAGTCTTGTGTGCTCTCTGTACAGTAGGGGGAGTGATGGGGATTTAGTTGTGAGGTCAGACAAAGTGCAATTACAGTACATCAATTGAAACGATGTCAGACCTCAAAATGTGCTCTGTGTGGAGGCTCTGGCTGCAGTACAAGGGGTGCACAGTTCACACAGCCTGTCTGGCCTGCACCAGTTCTTTCAAGCATAGTAAAGTAAATATCTAAATGTAATGCCAATGGTCATTTTAATTCCCTCTTTATAATCTTTTTGTCTCCATTCATCAAGAAATAAAAGAAAAGCATAAAACTGATTTTTTTTGTTTTTTTGCCTGACTCAAAACCTCAAGACAGTCCACTATGCAGATCACAGATGGAGGCAGCCATTAGTCTAGAGCCCTGCTCCAGTATCAGCTGACAGACCGTTTAAGACAAAGGTTGATGAATAATGTGATTATCAGTGTCATGCACCTACAGTGTTTCTCAGAATGTGATCCACCACCGCAGCTGCCAGACACAGTTAGATCAGCTGTGTGCACACATATATTTATGTTAAACCAGGCCGCATAAACAAATACAGGTACACGTTATGCAAATTGTTTTTGCGTGCACATGTCTGCGATAAACCTGACATGCCATATCGTTATAACTATGGCTGTTTGCCAAACAGCTAGTAAGAATTCTTCCTGCTCCTCAGACTCAGGCGCCAGCCACCACTGCACTGGAAATGACTTAGCCAGGGGGAGGAGAGTATAGGAGAGAAAGACTATTTTAGGAGTTTGCCTAAAAATATTTCATAAATAATGACAGGAATGAGTGCACAGAGGTCAATGTAAGTTTATGAGTCACTAATAATGCCTGTGATTGCAGAAGGGCTGGAAAATGTGTGTGATGCATAGAGAAGTGTGTCAGTCTTTGTGTGTTTGTGCATTCATTATTCTGTAAAGGGGGGTAAATGGAAAGAACATGCAAACTTCGATCATTCTTTTTCTCTCTTAGGCTCTCTCTGTCTCCTCCTTCCATCGCTCTTTCCCTCATCTCGCCATCTCTCTAGGGGAGAGAGGTCTCAGAGTTTCTCAGGAATGTTGACTTCTCTGTGCCTCGGTCCCCTGGGGGACGTTGGTAGGGGTCTTGACCCTTCTCCTCCTGTATCCCTGGAGCCTATCAGCTAACTAAGTTAGCATGAGATAACTCTCTGCTCCTGGGCCCCCGCCCCATTGCAGCCTCTTTTCCTTTCCTCCCTTTTTGTTTCCTTCACCCTGGGCTAATACGAGACAGGAGCTTCATTAGGAACAGGAGAACATCCATCACGCTACTGTCTAATTTTGGCCTGTGGCAAAATTTGTCTTTCAATCCCTGTCCTCCTTGCTCACACTATGTGCCCAGACATTGTTGAAATCTCCTTGGCTAATCCATTTCTGGGCGGTAGTGCCATCCAGACATCTGTTGGTACGTGCCACTATGATGACTCAAGTTTCTCTTTCACACTCTGACATTTTCCATTTCAAGCAATCAACTGCAATCAGCTTAATTTATGAATACCTGATGTCTAAGAAATGAACTTATGGTGTGTTTGACCCCCCACCAATCTCATCAGACATTCAAAACGTATTTGTAAGAATTTATACAGTAGTGTAATACCATAGAAAATGTATTACAGTGAGCTGGGACAGGCTCCAGCGACCCCATGCGACTCTGTGTGTGCTCAGGATAAGCAGGTTTAGAAGATGGATGGATGGATGTATTACAGTGATGTCCTCTCCAGCTTCCCAGAGCAGAATTGACCTCCCATCTGCTTCCAACACCTGGAGGAAGCTGCTGTTTAGCTCTGCATGTTCGCTGATGCCGTGGGGAGCATTTTGCATGTCATCACAGTTGTACAGGTCAGTCATATCCGTTGTGTGTGTGTCTGTGTGTACGTCTATAGGCACATTGCTATGGGAACTATAGAGAAGTGAACGCAGTCTCTGATCTCTGATCAGTCTCTGTCTCTGAAGACATAAGGAAATAATCCACTAGTCTATTCCTTGAAAGATTAATTAAAGGATAACATGTACATAACTGCTCCATCCTCAAAAGCTGACTGGCCATTGCAATCAAAAACGATAAGCCATTATCCCACATTGGTATCCCAAAGGCAGTTTGTATGTCTCACTGAGTTATGGGGATATTTCATTCCTAATAAATTCATACTACATACTTTTAAATAATGTTTTCAGTGTTGGAGGGTAGGGTTTAGAGCTGGTCATTCGAAGCCCCCAGACTCCATATTCCATTTCATACACCTTAGGCACCTTAAAAGTATGTATACAGGGTTAACTAGTGGGGTTAACTAGTTTGCTTGTGCACATTTTGATGTGGGTGATGCTTTTGCTGTTTTTTATCGTTGTCATTGAGTTTGGATTACATAGTAACCCTATATTGCTATTTGTAATTTTCTGTCTTTCTTCAGACCTTCTTCAGACCTTCAAACACTTTATTGTCACCTTTAAAACAGAATCCTCAAACAGAAAATAGACCCATGCTGTGACCTCAGGACTATGAGCTGAAGATGACCTCCTGTTTGTTGTGTATTTTCTCATGCCTTTCTTATTTCCCTATAAGGTCAGTGACCCTTCAATTTTCTCCCACACTCTGGTTAGTATTGCCTGGCCCTAACACTGGTCCACCTCTTGCTCTCCTCACCCCTCATGTTGCCTGGGGTGCTGCTTGAACTTAGGGACACACTTCGTCCCTCAGTGGGAGAACTTGGAACCAGGAGGAAATGGGCTTTTTTTTCCCAAGGTTGGGACATGCAATGCTAGAGAAAACATGAGAATTGGCTTAAAAGAGGAAATGTGGAGATTAGAGGGGCTACAAAAGAAATGGACGAATGCTGCTTTAAAAGTGTGCCAATGCAGAGAAGATGATAAAGAATGTGTTTAGTAAAGAGTGCGTGGACACGGTGACTTTTAAATAGCTTGAGGGGAGAGCTGCTCGATCAGAAGTCAAAGTTTGGATGTGGAGCTTCAAATAAGAGAGGCATCTATGAACTTCGAACCTAAAGTCTGGATTTGGTTATTGTGTTACAAGTATTTTCGTGCCATCATTTCTCAGTGCACCCTTGTTGTGCCACGCTAAATATGAAACCACAAAATACTGGCTATTATTTCTTATTTACGATTTCCATTCTGGAACTGAAAAACAAAGGAAATGGACAAGTCCATACCTTGTTTAAAATGAACCGCACGATTTTCCTCCCCCTCGCTTGAGTCATTTATTGCTCGTCTCTTAAATGGACTGGCTGCCTGCAGACGGATATTACTCATAACTCCAACCACTGCCAAGTCTTGGTCTGAGGGCCATTAAGGTGTTTAAAGTCAGCCATTCATATTTGTGCAGGATCGCCTTTTGTCTATTTAAAAATATACCCCTGAAATTTTTTTTATGAAATATAGCCATGGTGATTAACTGAGAGTGCACTGCATCATGCCTTACCATCCTGCAATACTAGGCATCATTCAACACCTTACATATTATACTGTCACCTTTGTGCTTTTCTGTGGGTATAACCTGCTATATTTTACTTTAAACAAGTTGAATTGGAAATTTACAAAAAGAGGAACTTTGGCCAACCTGTGACATTAAATCTAGGTGATCAAATAATGAAAGGTATGTCATTTTAATTGTTGCAGTCTCAAGTACAAGCTGGACCCCATTTACCTGTTTATATTTTTGTTCAAATCATTTAAATCTGAAATGTACTTGTTGCAGATTAAAGGTGTGTTCAGACAGAAAGTGAAGCAAACCTGTGAGCCTTGTGTCATTTGTGCACATTTGACTAGTGAAGCATTTGTGTTTGTAAGCCAGTGTACCAAGCTAGCTAGCGTGAGGTCAAGCTGACCGTATTTTTGTCAGTGCGCCCTTGTGTTTCTGTTCTCTCCTTATTCCTCTCATTTCTGTATGTTTATGAATCAGGTTCCAAAAGCCACAGAAAAAGTGCAAATATGTTCCAGAAACAGTTAAACTCAGACATGGATGTTTCGCTTAAACCCAGCCAAAATCAGGTCCACTTGACATCCCCTGACTTTATATGTCATCTTGCCGCATCTAAAATTGACCCTGTGAACACTTGCAAACCTAAATTCTGCATGTTTTTATCAGGCAGAACTCGCACAAACATAAGCCAGATCTGTTGCAAGGCATATCCTCATACAAGGCAATAGCATAATTTTTTTAGGCTCAAATATGTTAGATGAAACAGTTATCAGTCACACCTGAAGAATTAAAACCATGCTCTTCATCCTCACGTCATATGTAAATTTTACTTCTATTAAGTATGTAATTCTATTTTATATAACCTACCATAGCAGTTTTGGTTTTAAAGGTAGAATTTATAAAGCAAGCAGCACCATTCAGAGCCCACAATCTCATGCATAAAGCAGTAGCATACATGATCATTTCTTAAGCAAACCATGTGCAACTTAAGACAATGTGGCTTCAAGTTTTCACCCTAATCACTGAAGCAGGTGATTTCCCTCGTCCATCCCTCCTCTCTGACTGAAGATGTGTTTATCATTGAGATCAGCTGATGCCAGTGGTCAGGATAAAAACCTGCAGACATTTAGGACGCAAGGTCACATCATTGGATATCCTCATAATAGTCCTTGTCAGTGCAGTTACCAGCATATCCTCTGAAACCGAAAGAATGATCAGCTTGCAAAGTCATAGCTTCTCTCAGCATTTAAACTGCTGTCTGCTGCTTGGACTTACTGAACTGTGACACATTGCAGTGGAAGTTCAATAAATGAGTGAATGAAACTGGCTTTTCTGTGTGCTTGTGCAGAAAGGCCCCTTGGGGGTGCTTTACCCTGGAAGTCTCTTTATATGAGAGGCCGGGGAGTCGTCCACACGGGTTGAGTTACACCAGGCCCCTGTGACCTCCAAGTCGCAGGGCTAAATGCAAAAGTGACAATGTGGAGCATTGCCTGCTAAAGATAATGGATCGCTGATTGAGATCAATGATTTTCCCAAACGCAGAAGTGGTGTAAACTAGTACTGAATGGATTCAAGGCTAAAACGTGTAGAAGCACTGAACAATGGGCGACCTGAAGTAATGGAGATGCTCTGTTGACCCGCAATGTGTAGAGAGGCAGCTTTGTAAACACCAGTGTCAATCACAGCACACGCACATTCACACTCTCACGCTTGAGATCTCACAAACAAGGAGACAGGCATGCACACACATGCACATTCAAAAACACTGCAGACAAGTGAAGAAGTGGTACATGTAGGAATACTGTATAATCTATGTCTTGATCTTACTCTATCTGCAGTTTAAGTTTTTATTAAAATAAAACACGTGGATAAAACCTGGATGTGTCCCAGCAAGAGGATTAAACAGTGGCTTTTAGTTTTATCCAAATAAAAGTAGAGTTGCACACAGAGGGACATACACCCCAAAATATATACTTTTAATTAGAAAACATCCATACATTTTGTTAAAGATTGTTAAATGTGTGTTTTCCGTGTGTGTAGAATTTAATATTGGGATTTTGCTGTTAGAGAATAAGACATCCCAGTTATCCAGGTCATGGTCATAGTGATTTCTAAGACATAGAAAGTCAACTGGACTTGCTTAAAGTTCATGAAGATGTTCCCCCTCTCATTTGAGAGGCTTCTTCAATTCTGTAGTAGAGACCCTTAACTTGGTAGCTCTGTTTGATTGCTGACATTACATGCAGTGCCCCTTTATTCATTGTAGTGATCTACGTTTAACTGATAAAATTTCCCATTATGGAGGGGAAACTGAGTCATTCTGTGAAGATCCACAAGCAGGCCCATATTTCTGAAGCCTCAAATGTGCTTCATCCATGATAAACTGATTAGATTCACTGATAAATCAGCGGCAAACAGCCAAGTTCAAATAATTTGAACTATAAGCACAGCATGCTTTCCCTAGAATAACAATAGGCTTATGCCACCAAGTAAATTGGGCAATCATGTATGGAGGGCATACGGTATATTGCCCATCTATTCTATCTCTCTCTGTACACCAGTGTAAAGAGTAGCTGCGGTTTACAAAGAACACATTTCTGTCACTCTGGGATTTCAACTTTAATTACTAACCCAGGTTTCCTCCATAAGGCACAGAGTGTTCTCACATGGTGGTAGTGGTTCTCTTGAGGAAAACTCTGCTAAAGTAAAGTCATGTGAAAGAAGCAGGTCTCCCCTGTCATATATAATGAAAAATATAGCAGCATTTTAAACTGCAAGAGTTTTAATTGGATGCGTATGAAGATATTCGTGAGGACTGCATAGTACAAGTCTTTTGTTTTTCTGCAAATCAGCCAATAACGACAACAGTCACAGTGGAAAGCTATGTTATTGTATTGGGTCATTGCCATTTTAATAGCGCACAGTTTGCATTTACACAAGTTTTAAATTGCACACTTTTATGTTTGAGAAATAGAACAAAATAGAAGATCCAACCACAGAGAATACGCTGAACTGCGGTTTAGGCTGTCAGAGATTGTTTAGGTTAGCCACATCCTCTGGTTATGAGAAAACACGTCCAAATGTGGCACAGCAGTACCCATCCATCCTCATCACACACGCAATGCAGAGAGACAACAGATAGCTGGCTTCAAACAAAGTAAGTGCAAAAAGGAATTGACCTTGATTAGAACTAATGTATGGCAGGAAAAGAAGCAGTGACAGACCGAGGCAGAGTTTATCCTGGGTGGGATGCTGCTGGGGGCTTAAGTGAGGGAGGTGGAGCAGCGCGGGTATAGTGATGCTTCAGGGCTTTGATGTAAACAAGATGACTATCTTGCATGTTTATGCTTAAATTTTGTGGTCAATTGTGAAAAGATTGGTTACAAATTGAAAAATGAAGATCAGGTGCAGAGTCTGGGAGCAATACTCACCTTCCTGAGGGGACACTGCATACTCCAATGCCTACAGTACATACACACGCATGCCCACAGGCACAGAAACTTCTTATTTGTTCCCTTCAACAAGCCCCATCTCGGTAAAGGAGACTATCCAGGATCTTCTGCGTGTCCACAAAGCCTAGCTGTCCCCACCTCTGCCAGGCTGGTGGAAGTTTGCATTACACAACTCCCTTTTACTTTTACCAGCCAAACATGTGCCCATAAACTCTCTGTTAATGTATTTTTGTCACATATTTAAGAAAGTCGTAAGAGTATTTATAGGGCGTCCGTAGAGAGGAGGGGAGATGGAGCCCTAACTCGAGTTGCACTGCTGCTACCCTCTGTCCTGGGAGAATAAAAACATCTTGTTTTCATTACTGGGGGGTCAGGGGTAGGGGGAGGGAGGAGGAAGCGGGAGGAGGAGTGGAGGTAGCAGTTAAATTTGTATGTTTGTCTGAGTGTTTCTGTGTACATTTGCCTACAGTAGATGTGTGGTGTATGTAATTGTCCACAGAACTACTACCATCAGCCCCGCGGGGAGATGGTTCGGAGTCTGTGTGGACAAAGGCATAATGAAGAGCTGATGACATCCAGATGACTAACGTTCCCTTTTCAAGCTGAGCTATCTGTCGCCAAAGAACTGCGGTCGGCTGACATGACATTAATAAGCATCCAGTTTAGTTTCCACTATGACAACGTTCTGCTCAAGACATTTGCAGAGCAGCATGTTGCGTGAACGCTGTGGTAATGTGGTCAACAAGCCTGCTTTTCTCTGAACCACAACAGAATGCATATACACAAATGTGAGGAGAAAACGTCTGTATGCGCATAATGCCGCTGAGCCTGACCTGGCTACCTTCCTGCTGTCATTCATGAACTGCTGACCCTTCTGCAGGCCCTTTTTCTGCAGAGCTGGCTTTCTCAGGCTGGGTGCAAATCCACATACAGACTCATAGAAAGACACATTTGAAACAGGACCAACAACAGCCAACAGAAACTGCTTTTGTGGATTATAAGTGGCTCATACACCATTAACTTTCAAGGGACTTTTCCTCTTGAATTCTTCCAGCTTTGTTTGGTGAAAAAATCGACTTGACTTCTCCTGGTGGCTTGGGGGACTTGTGTAGATGATTATCTGTGAGCTAGCAAAAAAAAAAAAACTTCATGCGTTAGGCTCCCATGGTGAGGCTGTCAGGTGAAAAGAAGCAGCAGGCAACTCCATGTGTATCAGTGCAGACAACTTCACTTCAACCAGGTTGAAGTTTCCACAGGTAAATAAGCAACCTGCAGTACCTGATATCTCGTCCTAACATCACATGTACAAAAAAAACTGGTTTCCATATTAGGGAAAGGAATTAGTAAAATTTAGTTTTTTTAGATATCTCTTTGAGAAACAGAGTTACTGTGTACATATAACTGCGCTTCTAATCTACTTTTTACATGTATGTATGTGCCTAACAAAAAGTTTAAATTATAGTTAAAAAACAGACAAGGACAGTGGACGCATACACAGTCCTGTTCATGTGACTGTGGCCATCTATGTGTTTGTTGGCGCTTATGGTCCTCACAGGACACCATTGCTGGTTGATGCCCTGCAAGTAGCTTCTATAAATCTACATAGGGCTTCCACTGAATTCACAGTGATGAGGTTACATGTGAAGTATGCAGTCTTATTCCCTGTGTCACCTCTCAAAGTAACCTGGTTTCTTGTGTGTACATAAATGTACTGATTGTATTCTCCATAAGGTCCATCAAAGGGATTGAAAGCACCAGAAATGCTGCAGCATTCAGCAGCAGTGGAGAAAACACAGAAAACCAAAGTGATAAAACATAGTGTGAATGGACACAAAGTACAGAGTAGCTGTTTAATGCTGTGACCCACTAATCATTTACTGTCTACTTATTTTAGTAAAAAATTTTGTTACTCAATGTAAAAATAGTGTTGCCAGCCACCATTATTTTTTCTTAAATGAATGATGATGTGACTGAAAAAGAAAAAGAGAAAGACATTAGATTAATTGATGAGCAGTAAAGGTGTTTATCAGTGCAGAAGGACTTGTAAAGTGTCAGATCCTGTAAAAACACCACACACACATACACACACAAAGAAACAATTCACATCCTACCTGAAACACCCTGCCGTTACCAACAACATGGGAGATAACACTGTTTCCTCTCCTTCCTATGTGCTTGCCGTTATCACTTCACATGTGTGTTTATAAATGGCAGTATCTATTCATACAGCAGGAGCTGTGAGACACAAAAATCCTGTCCTCTTCCTGAAAACGTTTTTCCTACGTCCTTATCACACAAAACTCATCCCCTGTCACAACCACAATATTGACTGTACATCTCCACCATAAATGCAATCATAACACTGTGCTGTATGCAGTGTTCAGAAGTCTGTTTTTCTCTGTTTCTCCTCAGTAATCTGGTGTTTTACTGTGCTTTATTTCAGATGAATATCCAAATTATACTGCATTTTAAGTTTGTTGTTTAAATGATAATTTCTTACTTAATAGTGCTAAAATAACAATAATAAAATAAGATCAATTAAAATTCTATTGAATCCAACAGCTAAAAATTCAGAAACAACAGCATGTCAAGTATCACTAACACTAACTCCTGTTCCTTGATTAAAAAGCTTACATGTACAGTAGCTCCAAAGGCAGCACGACTGGTGTCTCCATCCTCTGAAGGCTCTTTGAACACAGCGGCAAACACGTGTAGTGGAAGTGTCGGAAACAGGTGCTTTGTGGCTCAGGCAGCTCTCCCTGTTTGATATCCTTTATAAGAAACAGACGGTAAGTGCCGGGCGTGTCCATAAACACAGCAAGCACAAGACTGTGGAGACCACTGCATGTCAGTTCCCCTGTGCTATTAGATGGTGAAGGATAGGGCCTTTCAACATATTTATTATGATGGAGTTTTAAGCAATAACCATGGGTCAAAATAAAAGTGAATACACAGCAGCATGAGGCCATTTAAATGTATACTAGAAATATGTCTGTTGCATCTGCTAGAATAAAAAAAAAGTTGCTGAAGGTTTAGTTTTGTACCACTTTTTAAGATTTATCACACAATACCCACTGGGTCTGTGTTCTTTTTAAACTAAAATTAAAACCACCGTTTAAATATTTAATCAGTAATGTCAGAAAACAAGTAGACTATGCTGGAACAAAATCGCCTGAAAAATAATGCAGCACAATAACGCAGAAGCATTATGAATGAATGAAATTGTAATTCTATGACATACCTTAGGATGTTGCTGTCTACGTTGTTTGTATTCCAAAGAATCTGAATGAATTACGTGTTAGTTTTAGTACATTTTGAAGAAGTGACGGCACTCGTACCCCCATAAACAACAAAGGAAAGACAGAGCTCGTAGTAGGCTTCACATACAGTTTGGACCTGTGACTTGATCTAATTAATAATAAAGAGCAATATACTTGCACACCAAGTGTAAGTTTGAAAAAGCGAATGGGCCTTTGTAACTGTAACCTTTTTCTTACACTGTCATCTTTGACTTTTCTGTGATGTCTTTTTGATTTTAATGGAATTATAGTGATAATAGGCAGCACAGGCTCATGGTAATGTTACACAAACCCTACAACATAAGTACGCACATGTTTTTTTTTACTGAAAGTTAAGCAACATCTTAAATGCTCTCATCTGTTCCCCGAAGCGTGCAGAAAGTACAGATCTAAAGCACAGGTCTCATGTCAGTAGATTCCTCCTCCACAGAGAGACATCAAGGCTGAGCGTGTCACTTCAACGCTCCTCAGGGAGAAGCAGAGGCCAGAACTACTGACATCCTCGACCTCCACCCAAATGATGCTGGCACAATGAAAATAAATAGCTTCTGATGATGTGTTAATCCGCTCTGACAATGCGTCCTGCCTCTGAATTAGGATGTCATTTTTTATCACCAAAGTGACACCTGTTTATAATAGGAGGCCTGGAATGACTTATGTGCCTGTTATTATGCCCGTGAGCAGCGAAAGTGAGGGGAACTGGGCTGATACGTGTGGCCTTGTATTTCACCGTCATTAGAACATGGTTGAAATGAACTCACGGGGGAGTGCTACGAAATTTTACTATAGAAATTAATTCATTTGAACAGCTAGATTGGGATCTCTTTTTCAATGTGCAGATACCTCAGTTCCCACACGTTCCCAGAGTTCCTTTCATTCCATTTGTCATAATAAAACCATATATCAACTCCAAACCTTAAATTTAATGCATGTGAGAAATACCTCCAATGATTGTACATACCATGCTTCATTTATCAGGACTTGGCTTGGTCGACTCTAGCACAACAGTAGAGCCAGCACATACACACAGCACACACACACACAAAATTGCTGCCACCAACGTCACTGGATGATCAGAATCAGCTTCCTGTGTAGCTGAAATGCTTTGGCTCTGCTGCTGTCAGACTAAACTGTGGGGAGTCGGAGCATGTAGTCCAGATGTGAGCCAAGGTGTCCGCCCTCTCAGGCTAATCAGATTGATTAGGGGCAGTAATCTGGCGGGCTGGCACTGGATTCTGCACTCCATGAGGCTGAGCAGTGAGAACTCACAAGATGGCTGGACGTTACACAGTCCAGATCAGCTCAGGCCCGCTCGCTCCTCCAGTACACTGACATGTGAACGGTAAGGCAGAGTGGGGTCCTGCCTATGGTGTTGTGTGTCTGTTTTAAATCAAAACCGCAGACTAAAAAAAGACCCAGTCGCATTGGGCATTCTCAGACTGGTCCTGAGCATATTTTTATCTTGTTTTTTTGATGTGATATTGGAATAATTCTTGCCTTTTCAACTTGACTTCCTTCCATCGGATGAAACTGCCCAAAAACTTCAAATCAAAGCAGTCAGCATATAAGAGCTGAGCGGAGCTTATAAACAGGCGCAGCAACAGGAGGTCTTATTCAGCTCCGGCCTGAATTTCAGACTTTGAATCCAGCCCATTGAAATGATTTGAGAGGGATGTGGGAACTGAGATGGCAGCGCTGACAAGCTTGCCCAATGATCAGAAAAGGAAATGCTGCTCTCAATGACCTTACTGTTACCCTTAACAACGCCATATAAGTCTCCTCTTTCTGATACCAGTCTGGGTCTGCAACATCCAATTCAGTCCCATCCCAGGAACTAGCCTTCCTCTCATTTCCTGTCTGCACAACAGCCGTCGCCTGTTTAAATTACGCCCCAGTGCCTCCCGAGTTCCCCTGCACATAGCTACACTCTCTCCTGCTGTCTCTCCATCCCTATTGGCTCCAGCTGCCTAACAGGCCTTGTTTTTCTGGAAGGACCACGAGACGCTAACAGGGTAGATTGCTGATTGATGCCCTGCAAGCTCCAGAGAACAGCTGATAAGGAGCGAATACATTTTTTTTTCTTCTTCTTTTTTTTTTTTTTTTTTTGCCTGTAAATGCCAGGAGGTTATTAAGGAATGGTTTGCGTACTAGCTTTCAGTTTGCTTGATGAGTCAGCAGAGAAGATCAATGCCACTGTCACATCTTCACAATAAATATGAGGCCAGCAGCTGATAAGCTTGGCTTAGCAAAAGCCTGGAAACAGCTAACATGGCACCATCCAAAGGGAACAAATCCATCTACCAGCCCCCTTTAAAGGTCACTTATTATCCTGTTATTTACCTTTGTTTTATCTGTACAAGTGTGCTGTAAAAATTGTGGTTTCATACGGGGTTGTACTCCCAGTTATTTCTTGGCTCTGAGCAGTAGCGGGTCAACCAGCGGAAACTCCAGAAACTGACATCAAACTTCAAAATTGTTGTTATTACAGATTATTTTTGGTATGGATATTTATGGAACAGGCATGAGGCTGGCATCAATATTCTCACCTAACTCTCGGCAAGAGAGCATATTTCCCTAAATATCAGACTATTCCTTTAAGATTTACCGTTTTGATGAATAAACTGAAACTTCATCAGGTCCATGAATAATATGCACGATGCCCACGGGCTGTAGCTCACTCACTGGTCAGGCACGGACAAAATGATCGGTTGCCAACAGTGTCAGCTTTGCACATTTTAAAAGCTTTAAATGGCAGCAAGGCGTAACTGTGTGAACTCGAATCTGAGCTCGAGATTCCAGAAACTGTGACTCACATCCTGCCGACCCAAAAGAGTGCTTGTTCCTGTGGCAAACTACATGCAATGGAAGTCAGAGTTTATAATATATAATTTATACATCCATAACAGAAATCCTCTCCTCTGTCTGACCTGGTTCAGCCAACCTCCCCTGAGATCCGTATTAAAATGTCATTACTGAAAGCTTTTTGCGCAGCCATTGTCTTCATCTTTCTGTGCGGGGACCCTCAGCAGATCAACACTAAATAAACAAGGTGAACCAAATGAAAAATAATCAACAATGTGGCTATAAAAAAGGTCAATTTTGGAAAGTGTGAAGAGATACTGGTGAAAACCCATCCTACTAACCGCAGCGTCTCTGAGCACAGATGTTATCGCGCAGTTTCGCTACACACATGCTGCAGCCGTCTATGAGATGGACATTGTTACTTTAACAAGGAATGATGTGGCTTTTAATGAAAGTACGAGAGTTTCTTAAGTCCAGACTATGTGGCTAATTCCCAGGAAGGCAGTTAAAAGTGAATTTATTGTACTCGTTTACATTTCAATGCATGTTCCAGAGAAATCAGGGAATTATAAACCACGGGTCTATTTTTCTCCTCTCTGAGTATGCATAAATGTGGAGAAAAATGCAGCCAGTGTTTTACGTCTCCCCCTTTGCTCTGACTGCACTCCGTGGACACTGAGGGGAGGGTGTTCTACACTGCTGCTTTTCTCTACACATCCAGCCTCTGCAGTGATCCCGCACACATACACGTACCAGACATATTCGGCTGCATAACAATCATTTTACATTCAACACTGCAGTACCTCCTCTGCTGCCTTGCGAGCCAATATGAAAGTATAATTTGTAGAACAAATACGGTAAAGTTTATGTCTGAAAGTCATGATATTTTGTGTAACCAGTATATTCAGCGCTGATTTATGTGCATATGTGTATATATGTATGCCTCCACAAATTGTTGCACGCGCACACAGGCTCAAGCAAAACATGGGCGGAGGTGGAGTGGAGTTTTAGATGGATGGTGATGAGTGGGATATTCCAGTGCTTCAGTCTCAACAAAGCACCAGCACATTAGTCAGGCAGCAGATAGGCGGTTTTCCCTGCACAGCATTTGTCAGAGACCCACCCTGGTCAAGCCAAGTTTGTTGGTCCCTTTGGTCAAACCACCCACTGGCTGTGGCTCACTCACCGGTCAGACACGGCCAAGATGACCAGTTGCCAACAATATCAGCTTTACACATCTGAAGCTTCGAATTGCAGCAAGGGGTTACAGTGCACTTATATTTGAACCCTAGATTCCAGAAATTGTGTAACATGATTTCAGTAAATTGCACCCAGCTTGCTCCTGTTTACGAATTCGAAACTCGATGTTAGCTAATTAAACAGTTTGGGGATTTAAAATGTAAAAAAATTGATATTTAATTTTAAGGGGTCACTTCCTGCGGACAAAGAATTTTTGTGGGAATGATTTAAACACTAATTTACAGGCTCTCAATAATTGTGATCAGGCCCCTTTTCTACTGAAGTCTTATTGAATCATTTACCCTACTCACCTTAGTTTTCGTTCTCGCCTTATTTTTAATAAAATCTCCTCAAAATATATCTCTATACTACTAATCTCCTTTTCTAAAGAGGTTCTGGAAGGCATGTATGGATTATGTTCACTGGCAATATCTTTTGCACAAAATGAAGTGTGATATTTCTTTATTGTAGATAAGATATAGGGAGGAGTTTGGGATTATAATTAGCTGCACAAAACACAGATTATGTCCTGCATCCCAAATGTTGTTGATTACTAACACAGTTAAGGTTAGGAGAAAGATAATGCTTGGGTTAAATATTGAAGAAGTTAAGCCTCATGCTTGAAGTATGAGTTTTTCTTATTTTTTCTTCATAATCATTATTTTGTGTTGGCTGTGAGAATTGTTGTCCTAAAAATATTAACACAGGACGTTTTAGGTGTATCTCTTTAGCTGTACCACTAATTTGCAACAGCAAAAAATATTTGAAGGAAACATAATGAGGGAATTTTGTTAAACAATGTATCTGGCAAGTTCAATATATTGACACTGAACACATCAGTAAAATGTTCACTGACAACACATTTAATTTGTTTTCTTACAATGTCCGGTCGCAGCAACTAAAGTATGATTAAATTATTGATTTGTTGTGTTTAGTCACTCACTGCACTTGGTTAAGGTAAGGGAAGGGCATGGTTTTAGTTTAACACAGAACAAGTCACAGTGACTTGAAGCACGGGACAACAACATGTTTGCAACATCAAAATGTAACCAAAAGTGTCAAAGTCCTGAACTTTATACAGACTCCTTTCACCCTGACCATCTCCCTACAACATTTTACGATACAAAGATTTAGCTTGTCATCCACTCAAAAAACATTGGCTATGAATTGAATTGAAGCAGTAATAATGTCTCCCGTCCAAACATAAGTGGGAAAACTAAAAAGTAATTTCTAAAACGTGGAGGACACAATCTTTACAGTGATGTATGTAAAACTAAACTTTTCTGTGCCCCAAAACCAGAAAGTTAAGTAATGTACTAAAAAAATACAGCAACACTGAGTTTCATTATTATAATAACTTAAAATTACCCAGGGTATAATATTCTATATCATTGCGGTAAGATGCCAGTCATTAGGGAATTGCTCTGTATATTGTTGTCTCTACAAATAGGACAGGAATTCAATTACCAAACCCTAACGTATCATTACACTGTTGTTAAAAAGTGTTTCTAGAGCATACACGTACAAAAGCTTGTACTGTAGCAGCGCAGGTCTTTTCACCACACAGAGCAGACAGCCTGACATGGTGGCCAATAAAATCAAAAGTACAACAACCCCTGTTGGTTTTCATGGTCACATTTGACATCAATCACCGATGTCCAGGGTCAGCAGTGCGATTTTGTCCGCAGGACTCCTCTGATCACTCCCTCACACTCCTTCAGCAAAACAGGCCTCTACAT
Source organism: Scortum barcoo (assembly GCA_023238725.1). NCBI lineage: Eukaryota > Metazoa > Chordata > Actinopteri > Centrarchiformes > Terapontidae > Scortum > Scortum barcoo. Next base: position 14,312,656 of record CM041533.1, on the reverse strand, counting down.
CAATACTTCACTGGGAGGGCACTTACTGGACATGAGGTCGTTATTGCCAGAAGAAAAAAAAAATCTTCAAGCAGTAATACCGCTGGAGGTCTCTTTAACAGCGCGCCTCAGTCTGTGAGCAGCAAAAGAGCAAAACCTGCGAGTGGGCTTTTTTTTCTGGAGAAAGGGAGAAAATTGTGTTGACTTTGGAGTCTCCCTTGTTTCTCTTCATCACAGGAGTGAGGGGTCCAGTGATTTTTATAAGGCATACGGCTGACATTTTGATTTCGGCAGTGTACTTTTGACTTTGATGTCAACCCCTGCAATTTTCCTTGCAAAAAAGGTTGCGACACGTCAGGGTGGTATGTGCAATATTTACTAGATTTCCCTCACTGTATCTTACTCTTCGTCCTGCGAGACCACTTAAGTATGAGAGATTAGGATGGAAATGATCAATCACTGAAGCTCCTAAATCCTCAGACTTAGTGCAGACACATACGGACACACAGGCACACACATTGTATTGTATTCACACCCCATCTTGTCCTCCACTCCCTTCCTGACCTTTCAGTTATGTGGTCCATGAACAGCTTTCTGAATCCTCTCCGAGCTTTAAGACAAAGTTGAGCCATGTCCAACACAGTGCATGGGGAATTCCCAGCATGCATTATGAGAGTGTAGCAATAAAATGGCTAGGTATCTCGACACAGCCATCATAAGACCAGCTACAGTTACTCATTTCTGTGCCTGATTTATTCAGATTTGACATGTCACGCTCCGGTGCCAAAATTCTGAAGCCAAACCGTGCCCCATGTGTTTTTGTTTTTCTTTTCTTGCGCATGTGAACGACCATTTGGAAGCAATTTTTCTTTGTTAATATGAGTATTATTTTAATTGTAGTAATTATAGGTTAAACTGTTCGACCACTCGCAAGGTGCTCACCAGCTTTAGACAAGACGACAATTTGACTCCTTTCAGTTCTTTTCTCCTTTCCTTTGCTAGGTCTTTCCTCCCCTAAAAATAGAAATCAGATTCCATATTAAAGGCACTTTAATGTTGTGCCATTTCTTTGATGCAAAGCCAGATCAACTTTTGCATTTGTAATGAGCCTTTGTGTGTTACTTGAATGAGCGATCGTGATCATTCACAAAATAAAACATCAAATTACGCATTCATCCACCTGCTGGAAAATAGATCTGCTCTGATATATGTCTTGGGCTGTGACAAGTCAGCGCGTGATGGGCAGCAAAAACTCTGAGGAGAAAGTTTTTGGGAGTTCAACTGTTTGCTGGCTAACCTCTTTGTGGTTTCCTCTTTCTGTGACCCCTAAATCACAACAGAGATATAGTAGTCCAGCATAGAGTCTGGTAAAATTTAACCTTCAGCAGACCTTCATAGTGGGTGGTACAACATATTTCACTTACATGAAGCCTTGTTAAAACTCAATTATGTAAAAGACTTTTCTAGTTTAAGAGAAATTATGTTGAAAAAAACCTTTTTGATGAAAAAGAGTCTGCTTTTTTGTTTGTCCTTCTTACTTGTTACCAGAGAGCTTTATGAAATGAGAAGCAAATTCTTTATCTGCTTGAACCAGCCCTGGAGGCTCATAAAGCCCCTTAAAGTAGGATTTTCAAGAGAATAGTTTATGTAAACTGTATTAGGGTTTTGTGAGAAAGTGAAAGTGGTAATTGTCCACATTCCAACAGTTTCAATACATAAACTATGAGACCGTCAGCCGTGAACAACCCAGCTGCTAGCAATTTGTGTAGCAGATAATAATCAGGCTACATGCAAAGCAGCGTTCCTCTGTCAGGCATTAGGGCTGTGGCCCATGCTGTACGGGATTTGAGACATTTAAAGGAATGGTTGGTTTAGTTTAAATAACCTTGGACAAGAGGAAAAACTAGACCTCCTCTGGCCACATTAACAATCTCACTCCAAGAGCAATCCAGATCATTTATCAAGATGAACCGAAGCACGAGTCCACGCATACTGTAGTCTACACACAGAACATATGTGGGATATCACATACTCTACGCATCTACAGTCGATTTCCAGAGGCCAGCAGTGAACATTAATCACTGACTCCAGTTTTAGAAATGATCTGAAACCAATAAACAAGCTTGTTATAGATTTTTTTTTATTGGATTGCTTGCTTGTCAGCTCCAGTGTTTTAAGAAGCATAAGTGTTTAAAGGCAACGAGCGGGTTATCACGAGAGACACATTTCCAAAACCCAAGTGTAAACAGAATAATAACACAAACGCATCTAATGACAAGCTCTCAAAAGAAAACTATGGCAAAAATCTCAATGTCTTCACCACGTGCAGACACGAGCAGCAACTGCAGCTTCCTCATGGGTGATTTATGTCCCTGCTCACAGTCTCTCAGGGTCCTCCTCAGCACATGGTCACCTCTTGAACAGCTGGGCGAGATATTTGATTGGTTGTCAGGCAGGACTCGTAGACTGTATTGTATGTCTTTTCATTGGTGCTCTATTCTTACATGAATGATCTAGTTTCATTTGGGTCAGATGGCTCCCTCCGCAATGCCCTCACAGCATTCAGGCCACTCTAATGTTTCCAGGAAACTATAATATTTCTTCAGCGAAGAGAAACACCCCAAAATAGGGCAGATGGAGATATGATAATGTATCGAGATGCTAACATAATAGACTACAGGTCGTTCAAAGCTACATTTTAATACTTTCAAATCACAAGTTAAATATGACAGAATAACTTCTAACACGAGTAGGTCCTCGTAAAGCTTTTATTGAAGTCCATCATTCATCCTGACCGTGTAAATTGACGAGTGGTTGTCAAGTCGCAGCCAGCACCATCTGATACAGAGTGAGATGTATCAGGTCATCGCAGAGCTGCCACTGATCTGGATTTTTTCCGCTCCGCTACAGCGCTTCCCCGACAGGTGCCGCTTCAGTCGGAGAGATTAGGTGATCAGTGTCCTCAGATTCCTCCTCACTTGGAATCTCGTGCACGCAGAGGAGGACGAGCCTTTCCCAGCTTCCTGAGGGGAGGCGAAGGTAAGGTAGGCAGCTGGATGAAAGGGTTAGGGTGACTCGTTGAGGAAAAACGACAGCCTTTCAAGCCATATTGTGAGACTAAGAGCTTGAAACGATGAATTGATCTATCAGTTCCAAATAAATTCTTTGAAATATTTAGCAATTATCAGCATAGTTAGTAATCATTTTTTTTATATAAAATGACCAAGCATTTCCCCAGTCATAATCTCTCAATTGTCAGAATATTCCACTTTTCTTTGTCTTATGTGAACGTAAAGTGGTACTAGTAAGTACTAGTTTACATAAATATTATGTGCATTTATATATATTATATATATATATATATATATATATATATATATATATATATATATATATATATATATATATATATATACATATATACATATACATATATAGATTATTATATATATGTATATATACATATACATATATACAGATTACACTGACAAAGCATTTGGCTGCTGCTTTCCAACAAAAATTTTGTTGAGAAGATTTGTGTTTGTTTCGCCAATTAATAATTTTGTCTGATGAGACTGTCCTCCGACGAAAAGCGACAACATCAATCGTTTCAACAAATTCCCCAAAACGCTGCATTTATGTTTAATTGGCATAGCCCTCTAGCGGGCGTAGTAATTATGACATGAGCAAAGGAGGAAGTCAGGTGATGTTTCTATAGAGCAACAACGACCATGTGTGGATGAGGAAATTATCCCTTACTTTGTTTTAGTATTGGCTGGTATTGTTATAGTTGGCTAACCCTAACCATACCATGACTATAGTTTATTCACCATTTTCACAATCAGTCTGTCCCCAACAATACTGTGATATCTATGCACAGATTATGAGGAAAGGGAGAATTTTGGAGGCACTATAAAAATTTGTGTCTGGCAATAAGGTTACCAACAGAGAGGGCAAATAGATAAACAAATAAAACCAGCAGTGTGATTGGGGATGTACCTAACATCTTTTTTTGAGTCCCTATTGTTTGGATGACTTGGGTAGGTTTAGGGGAAAATCCTGGTTTGATTGCTTTCTTAAGGTTAGAGAAAGATTATGGTTATGGCTAAAAGTCCATGTAAACTGCAGGTCTGCTCAGGGATGCAAACAGTGTCCTGCATGAGGGTCTGACATACCACATGCCAGCCCACCTCTCCAACCTCCAGACCCTTTCCACTCTCCACCTTGCTAGGACTCCTTCCTGCATTGGCACTGAACATTTGTAATGGGCGTAAATTGTGACCTAAATTTTCCAGTTAGAACAAAATTCCCAGATATAGTAAATTGCTTGTTAAGTGGAAGCTTGCACGAACACTTTGTCTGAATGCTTTGTCTAGTAGTAGTACCCTGACCAGGCATTAGTCTGTCAGCCTTTATTGCATCATCTCTTTTTTGTATTCAGATTTTTCAAGCATTTTGTGGTATCCATGTAATAATCAGCAGATCGTGATGGAAAGTTAAATGCAGAGTGAAGGGATCTTCTGGTGCTTAGAGTTAAAGTCTGGTCGTCAGAGGGATTGAGCATGGAGACAGTGATGATACAGTCAGGGTACTGGAGGGTCGTGTGGAGATGGGGTTGCAGGCTGGGTAAAGGAAGGTCACACATGCTTTGTGTCCCCCAGGGAGTCGTGCGGGAGTAGACAAGAGTGGTGCCTGCGTTTGAGGTGCAGCTCCTGGGCGCCACACAGATGAGCTCATGAAACGCTATGCTGTCCGCCTAGCCGGGGGTGGGGCATGGAGGGTGAGAGGAGAGGGCATCCCTGCCATCAATCACCCAGGGTGGAGCTGGAACCCACCGCTCCCGGATCAGCCCGACAGGCAGGAGGAACACGGGGCCAAGGCCACATTAAAGGCATTGAGTGTCCCCCCTCAGCATGAGAGGGTGGGGATAGAGTCAAAGGAGAGAGGCTGAGGGGATAACAACCAGGAGGTGTGGTGCCGAGTAACTGGAGAGGTGTAGCTGAGCGTGGAGACAAAGTGAGGAGTCGAGACAGGGGCAGGGGAGGGGACACTTCTGAGGGAGAGCGGCCTGTGAAACTTGAAGACAGAGGCAGAAATGGATAGAGACATAGATTGTCAGAACCCACGGCTTACGACTCAAAGCTTAGTCCATGAACTCATCACCTTTGCTCACATGTTGTGTAGCTTGGACAAGAATGCATTCTATTTCTTAAATGTGTCTACGCTCGCTTAGAGCCAGGAGTCAGTCAGGAGCAATTTCAGGACCCCGTTACGTGTTCTGGGCAGGAGTTTGATCCACCCCTACGTGTTGGCAGCAGTTACAGACTCTGGGTGAATTGGTCTGCCGGCACATAGGCTCACGCTCAGGGTATCTGGTGTTGACAGACAGGCAGCAGACACACCAGGTACCAGTCGAAGCCTATCAAGAGGCAGCTTTGGAAATTCATTCGAATACAGACAATCCTTACAATGTGGAGACTGAACGTTCAAATTACTGTGAGCATTAACATATGAACATTCATTATTGTAATATTTGCAAATACACACACACACACACACACACATACATACACACACAGGTACATATATATATATATATATATATATATATATATATATATATATATATATATATATATATATATATATATATATATATACACACACACACACACACACACACACAAATATATACTCATAGTTTCTTTTTTACACAAAATGTATGAACCAACATCAAATCTATCACATCAGCCATTCATATTTTTTCATACTTTTCCTGACTTTTTATAGAAGATATCTGTCATTGCAACCATTAATACAAATGCATAAATAAGTTATGCATAAATGTCTCAACCATTTATTGCCATTACCTGGATGTAATACATACAATAACTTAAACTTAACAGCGAGAACTGGACATAAATAAACAATTAATTTATATGTGTATTTTAGTTTTTCTTGTATAACTCACAAACTTTAAGCAGACAAAGACATTTCATTACTGTAGAGGGGCATGGAAATTAAAACCTAATAGTACTGCCATATTAAATCTATGAAAAATAAATATTTAAATGAACAAATACATTCATTCACTTACAATGTAATAGGAATTAAATACTCATGACCAGGCTTATTTTTTAAATAGAAATCTCACTCACCCTCTTGATAACACTTTATATGAAGATAATGTCTTATGGGGGTAGTCATAATGAATTATAACAAATTAATAATGCTTTCTGTTTACATTCATAAACACACACAGTGCTTTCTCATCACTATTTCAACAGTTATAAACCAGAAGTCAGCTGATGGTGCTATTTATACATTATGATCTATATTGTGCCAGTAACTTAAGATGCAGCATAGATTACTGTAAATGCATAAAAATGCAATATGCTTTACTTACCACCAACAATGAAACTTTGTGATGAACTATTATGGATCTGTCAATATGTTCTTTACTTTACTTAACATATACAATGATAACTTATGATACTGCATACAGTTAGTTTCCAGATACAGTTAATTGTTGAGGTGTGCATAGGTGAGTACAGGTAGTTATAATGTATAATGAACCTCATCAGTCAATCTCTAGTTTATCAGTAGCCAAGAACATCCATAAGACACTTGGGTTTAAGTTATGTAAGGCTAATGATATAGAGTGTCAGCACTGTATTTGTTTATGGTTGTAGTCATAAATTATTGTGACTGTATTATATTTCACTGTGAATGCCCTCATGATGCACTGTAGATATGGTCTTCATAGAAAGCGTTACCAAACTTTTTGTAAAATGAAATGCATATATTTCACTGACCTTCAGTCAAATCCACAATCAGTGTTCCAGGCACAGTGCACATACTTTAATTTACAAGCCAGCATTAAAAAAAAAAAAAAATAGGCACACTCCTTCCTTCTTGCATGTAGATAGGTTGCCTGGGTGCAGATTGTATGGTAACCCTTGCATGCTTTTTTTTTAAAGGAGCACCTGTGACACATAAATCTGTAACAAACTCCCAGTCTAGTATGTTACATTTCTAATAAGCGTCACCAAACAGGGAGGGGGGGTAAGTGAAAAAGAATGGCTACTGTATGTGTTTGTAATAAGAGCCAGCTGTGGCTGGCTATGTGGGCTCTGCGCCGGGAGCATGTTGCTGGAAGATTTGCGCCAGAGAGAAGCTGGCAGGCACATCATAAATCCAGCTTGTTGGGTATGGTTGCTTTTTTGAGGAGGCACACAACAAGCAAACTGTCATTTAATTGGTGAGAAATCCCTCCTAAGCATACAGCACAAGATCAGAAAATGGATTTCTCCTTAAGCACATGAGTTGTGTGTACAAAACAGTAAATCCTTACCTCAAAGCTGATGCATACCATTTCAGGCATTATGCAATTTTGTCCACCTGACATTTATGTTTGACACTGACAACAACCTGTGAAAGTGATACATCCCCTGGTATGGTATCGCACAACAAACATACATGTGCATTGGAAATATAACTGAGTAGAAAAACACCACTGAATTATAGTGGATAAAGTGTAATTCAAGTCTGAGCCCTGTCACCTTGGTGTTTTAATCCAACAAGTTGCTGCATTTGCTCCAGAAAAAAACAGGACAGACCTGGTAATAATTCTGGGAAATGGGGTGGCATTTCACAGTGCTAAACCTTCCCCCGAAGAATTTTTCTGTGTCCTATGCTTGAATAATTAAGGCAGCGAGGGCCTGAAATAAACCATGCAGTCCGACATTTTCTTCTTCTCTCTCAGCACCACTTGCAAACATGTGAAACTGTGTGTAGGTATGAAAAAGAAAAGTAAAAAAAGAAACATTCCTGTCTGACCAATCACTGTAAGCACTACATCATGTTTATTAACAGTACTAAATCAGAGTCTGTGCCGCAGAGGGGAGCTACAATACTCCTGAGGAGTCTCAAGAATGACTCCGCCTGGGTGAGCAAAACATTGCACATTTGGAGTGTGTAATAGGAGGGGAGGGGGTTTTAAAGACAAAAATCTTTTCTGTATTCCCTCCTTTCACCCTTTATTCTTTGACTCTAGCTCAAATGCACTCAGTTTAGGAATTTCCTCTTTCTCTTGTTAATTCTGTCTCACTTTTGTCAATTTTCCCACAGGCTAGTACACTTTATGAATTACTATATTAGAAGATTCAGAGTCTGTGAGGAAAACTGGTACAGATCTCCTCACAATGAGTACAAGCCAAAGGATTAAAACTGCACCTCCTCTAAAACCTCTACCTCCACACCAAGTATCTCTCTTTGCCTTTCTCTCCTCTCTCATCCACAGCTGTAGACCTCCAGGGCCCCTTGCTCTCTGTGTGGGCCGGGGGCTGCGCCCAGGACCCAGGCAGCCAGGGACGGAGTGGTAAATTCACACACATGCCCTTCTAGCCTTGCGCTTCCTGCTCTCCTGCAACTCCATTGGCCCCTGTGTTTGTAATTACCACTGTGAGCAAATGCACTCTCCCTCAGCTACAAATTGCTGATAAGCTGCTTTTCTAAAACACAGTTCACTACTACTAGTCATTAGCAACATGATCTCATAACGTATGCCCACCCTGGTGCCTGTGAAAACACAAGCTGCAATTGAAAGGGATTTCAAGTTGGCTGACTTAATGTTTTAAAAAAAGGGTGTTTTATTGCACCGGCTAAGAGACCAGTGATATTTACTTCACAACTCCCTGCTTAGTACCATGTCAATCATAAGCTGAAGATTTTTCCTAGTAGACATGTTACCCAATCTACTTTAATAAACATGCCCTCTGAACTCAGCAAAACACCAAGCCTGTTAGACTCAAACAGTGACTCAAAAAGGGAGATGAGGTGCCTTCATAAAATGATCTTGCAAATGTGTAACACCTGTGAAGAAAACAAGAAAATTTGCCCTCTAGCTGCCCTTCCAGTAGATAAAGTGTGATGAAATGCATTCTAGGGTGCTCCTCCGGTAGAGAAAATGTTGTGAAGTTCCCTCTAGATGCCCTTTTAATGGAGAAAACATGGATGAGTGCCCTCTAGGGTGCGTGTACAATGGAGAAAATGTAATTCAGTGACATACAGTATGTATTGTTGTATATGTTTCACCCCTCCCCCTCGAACAGCCTGATTCCGCCACTTAATATGAATAACTTTAGTTGATTAAACAAGAGACAAACAAGTTATTAATTAATTTTAAAAAATCATTTTACAATTCACTCTTTAAAAAAAAAAAGGTAAAAAGACGGACCTGAAAGTAGTTAGTAGGTAAATATGAGATATCTATGGTTAAGTTAATGGATCATGTTACATCATCGTTGGTTACATGACTTAAATGAGAGGACAGAGGAGAAGTGAGGTATTTTGAAAGATTGAAAAGCAGAGGTTTATTGTTAAATATGATGTTTTGGGGGTCAAAAAATCATAAATGAATTTTAAGTATGTGTATGACTTAGTGAGAGAAATGTGGATACCACTTAATGTCGTGCAGGATAGTCAGGAGTGGAAAAAGTTGATGTAGAGAAACTTGCATACTTTTCTTGGTCTTATCTGTAATCTAAAGATGTGTATGATTAAAAAGTGAAACTGAGCAGCATTAAAAGTAAACTAAAGTGAATTTCTGAATTTCTCTTGGAAGATGAATAAAGTATCTATCTATCTATCTATCTATCTATCTATCTATCTATCTATCTATCTATCTATCTATATCTATCTATCTATCTATCTATCTATCTATCTATCTATCTATCTATCTATCTATCTATCTATCTATCTATCTGCCTGAGGTGTGTGGAACTGCTGGCACATGAAATCATATCATCTGCATAAAAATTTACATTGAAATTCTTGAAATAATAATATAATAATGTAATTTTCTTTTGATTTAAATAGTAATGGACCAGGAATAGACCTTGAAGAGGACCTGACTCAGCACCAAGGCTTAAGTGTGAGATTGACATTAACTCAGGAAGTTGATGTAGAAAGCAAAGATTTTCCACACATAACCAACCACAGCCCACAGCCTCTGAAAATTTCTCTTTGTCTTTGCTCAAGACCAAAATTCAAAGACATCAGGCTTGTATGTCTTTGGTGTAGCAGCAGGGGGGAAAATTATCCAGCATTTGGTGGAGGTTTGAATTTCTTAATGCATGCCAGTTATTCTTGTTATATTCAGGTGCACCTGTTCTTTTCTCTCTGGATGTGAGATGAGTTGAGGTTTGAAGGTTTAGAGACAATGTGCTCTTGTTGGAGTTTGTTTTGAATGGCTTTAATACCACCTTATGTTTCAATGTGATGTTTGAAGCATCAGAAAGCTCGAACAGATTGGGGAGTTTTGTGCCCAAAAAACACATTCTGGGATTTGTGTGGTGAAGCATGCATTGGTGTGAAAATGGGCAGTATTTTAAATGTCTGCAAATTCAGTTCAGCACCTTGTTCACACTTTTAACACCGGTCAGCTGCTTACAAAAAAAACCCAACGCTATAGCAAAATTCTCAAGTTTGCAAAAGGCACAAAACGTCAAATGAGCTATCTCAGTTGAAGCATGCATTGGCTTTTACAAGAGATGGGTGGAGGGAGGTGAAAGGTGCAAGGGAGATGGGGTGAGGCAAAGGCCTGCTTGTAAGGCCTCCAGGCCGAGGGATGCTGAGTACTCTTCACCCGGGCAAAGGTTCATTCCGATCATCTGGGCCAATCTGTTCCAGACGTGGTAAATGACACATTATTGGATCCAGACCTGACAAGGGCTTTGTGTATATTACATTACCAGACACCAGGCTCACTTAAGCTTCATTACCTACATCCCTCCTCCCCACCAAGAAAGAGAAAAAGGAGAGAGAGAGGGGACGAGAAAGGGCAACGTAGATCTTACCCCAAGCCATGCACAGAGGGTGCTTTTTCCTCCAGGTCAGGCTGATACTCTGCAGTCAGCTCAACCATCACACAGCTTTCTTTCTCCCTCTCTTTTTCCCCTTTTTCTTCTGCTTTCTGTGCTGGGAACCCGTTAAATATAACAACACCAGAGTCCACCCTGGAACACCCAAGACGATCCTGCCCACAGGGATTTTTGGGGAGATATTAGAAACACACCAGAGAGGTCACCCCACCCTCCTCTCTTCCCACACTGATGGAACTAACGGGGTTGATTTGAGAATTACAAAGTGGTATGGGTGCAGAGGACGTTTTTAGTCTTGTTGGTGATATTGAGTCAATGCATTCCCTGCTGTGAGCAACTACAAGCAATTACTTATTTGAACGAGGCATGTTTAGGACTAATTGGGTTACAAAATCCTTACATCTGCCCTCTAATTAAAGATTGACTCCCTAAACCGAATAAAAGCCCTCGAGACTGTGAAGCTACTGTAGCAGCAACACTCAGAATAACATCTTAGTTACAGCATGTTATGGTGGGAGGTTTCCTGTGGCTTGGATGCCTCTCGGTGGGATATGTGCCATAAGCAGTTGGTGGATTTGGCTAAACTTTCCTTTATTTGGATGACATACGCACGAACACCCATACCACAAATTTCTGGCAGCAACCATTTGCTCAAGTTTCCATTTGCCGCTTCTTAAACTGCAGACAGGTGTGTGTCTTTAAAAGCGAGCATCTGTAGGAGTGTGTGTATATCCATAAGTGCTTGTATATGACACTGCTCAGGTATACATTCCACTGTGCAGTCTGAAGGCTCAGATTCCATATTTAACATGTGGGCATCGGGTTGCAATCTAAACATGTTCATAATGAAATTGTTTTGTGGCATAAGGCCACACCCTTTGCTGTAGTGCATCTACTGTTGTCAGATAGATTACTCATGATCGTTTACAGCCTATAGAATAGCTTTCTATAACACACACCCTCTTGACCTCCACCCACTGAGATGTAATCACATAACGAATGGATCTATTTTCTGAACTGCAGGAATTTAAATGACAATCACCTTCCATGGTTTCTCCGTTGCATCACCTGCCAGGGTGCAAGGACAGGGGACGCTGCAACAGAAGTCAGACTAAAGATATATGTGCCTCCAGGAATGATAACTGAAATGTGCACTCAGTTAAGATATATGTGCCACAAGGATTACTGTTACAGTAAGAGGCCCACAGCTGTAGCTTCCTCAGTAGCCAGAGAGAGGTCGAGAAACCACATTATGTACGGTTTGCCATATGTAACATGAAATAATAACAGCTGCACCATGTCAGACCTTAAAAGGGGTGATGTTTTTATTATTTTTTGTGCTTATACCACTTAGTTTTTAATGTGATAACTGGGTATTAGGTAGAATATAAAAAGCAAAGAACAGACTCAAAATGCGGTATATGGAGACATTCACTTCTTGCCCACACATTTAATGGAGTCATACACACATTTCACATAGTTTAAGGCACGCCTTTCAGCACTGAAAAAGACTTGGCATATATTTATCAACATCGACTTTGTCGTTCGTCACTTTCTACATGACATCACTTATTTCTGTTTTCCTCCGTCGCTCATTCATCGCTCTGCTTTCTTGTTTGTTTAAACTCTGTTCATTACAACCCACTGGTTGCAGGGGTCACTTTGATGCCAAGAACTGTGAATGCACAACGGTACATTTGCAATTTTGTTACTGAAGAGAGAAATTTAGCAGACTAGTTTTTTTTTTCCTCTTTAAAATCTAAGACAATGTAGTGATTTTTTAAAAACTAGAATCTTCTTTAACATCGCATGTATTGTAATTCATTGGAATGGAATAATGCTGTTAGTAAGAAATAAAACAAAAAGTAATATTTTGATTATGTTTATGTTGCCTTTAACTAGAGTAAAAGATGTGCCTCTTTATCGATAAACATGTTTATATGTAATGGTGGACTAAAACTACGAGTAAAAAATGTGTCTGTTATTCTGCCCTTCACACGTTTGTCGGTGTCTGACATTATATGGGAATGTGTGTGTGTGTGTGTGTGTCTGTGTGTGCGTGTGTGCAAAGAGGTTAGATGGTCATGGAAGGCAGCTCCAGCTACACTGTTCCAGCTCATTAGCCGTGATTAATCGGTATGTGAGCTTTCCCATGGTCCCCTTTGCCTGGTGGAGACAGAGCTCACCTTGGAGGGCACAGGGAGTCCAGGCAGCTACAACACCACTGTTAACACTCTGCCACATGTAAGAAAGACTTGTATACATTAAAACTTTGCTTGTCTCAGACATTTTTAGGTTTGCTTATTTGTGCTGCTTCTGTGGACATGTAGGAATTTTTAAATGTTAGATATTTTAATTAATTATTGTCACAGATTCACAGATTTGCTTATGTTTGCTGATACAACCAAAAAATATTTAAGAATATATGAGAATTTAAATCAAAAGTTTTTTCATAAACTAAGAAATGTATTGTCTTGTAGATTACAGTCCCCCTGAATTGAAGTAAAAAATAAACTACAGTTAAAATGAATCATTACTTTAGCCGCAGTTCATTGGATATATTTAACTGAAAGCATATGAATTTAAATATATGGATACAGTATATATAACAGCAGTTCAAGTAATATGATTCAAGGTGATTCAAGAAGGACGTGAGATACAAAAGGTCTTAGGATAATGTAATTAATTAATTAATTAATCATTTAGGCATGTTTATTTGTATAATGCATTTCAACAACAATGACATTCTTTCCTTTATATAAAAAACAAAGATGAATAAATGCAATACATAAAAATTACAAAACAAACAATATACAAAGATATACATATATTTAGGGTTTATAAATCAAAACAGAAGATATGAAATAGTCTAAAATTTGATAAAATGTAAAACAGCAAAACGTATAACGTTTTGTCATAATAATATAATATTTATTTACATTTATTTAAAAGACACCTGTATTTGATAAAACATGCGTCTTCCGGCAATAAAGAAAATAAACATAAGAACTAAAAAAAGAACTACAGTGACTGTACAATATTATAATACTTATTATTTTCTTTTATATATTTTATATTGTGCAGTTTCCCTCTAGCGCATTGAATCCACTCTTCAACTGAAGCCATAATAAAAAAAAAACATTATTTCAGACAAAATATTACAGTGTGACTCTGGATTTGAAAGGAACTCACCTGAAGAATTTTGTTTCTAAATATTGGGCCCAACATATGAGCTCCACTGATTAAAAAAAAATCTAGGTTTGTTCACACACAAATATACAGTGATGTAGGTCTCCTCAATTAAGACATAATAAATTCAGTGAAGCCTTTGTTTTTTTCACTTATTGAGGAAATATGCACTCTAATCCACTGATATAAGAACCATCTGTGTAAATTCATGCCCACAGAGGATGGACACTCACTGGCTGCAGCGCACTGTATCTGCTGTGCACAGCAGTGAGAAGACTGCGATGAACTCGCAGTGATTGGCTCGAGACTTTGAAAGGGGGGATCTGTCTCATCTTCATTCTACTCCTTATATGTCTTCCTAAAATAAATAAAGTCTTGTTTCTGTTGGGTCCCTGGCTGCCCCACACACACACACACTCACTGACGCAACTGGTTTTATTCTCAGATGTGTAAGTGGGGGAGTTGCATGTTTTATTATGGTTCACAAAATCTAAAGCGCTTACACTGTTATCTCTTTCACACAAACAATTCACAGTAGCTAGTGGTACTTTAATCCAACTTGAAGAAACAATGCTAAGGATTAATTAAACAAACCTTCAAATATCATATGTTACTCATTCATCATATTTGGTTGAATCAACATGTAAATATATCAAAGAAAAATAAATCTAAGTACTTAATAAAATGAATTAAAAATCTAAAATCTTTACAAAGATTCTTCTAAATGTATTCTTTTGAAATAAGTTATGTCTTAACTTCTTCCAAATATAATATATATTAAAACTGGAAGTTGTTAATGACCACACATGCCCAGAATGAGCACATCCTGAACCTTGTTTCACTTTGTTTAAACCCTCTGTTTCTGAGATAATTCAGACACAAATATGCTTAAAGCTGCAGAGGTTTCTTAATTTCCTGTGTGGGCCACACACAACTACACAGATCTCTTGGCTACAGACTGCACTCTGAAACTAAGACGCAGAATCCGCTGTCATTATTTTTACTGTAAAAATAGATTTCAGTGAACGGCTTTGTCTCCCACTTATGAAAAGTTAACAAAATAATTAATGGATTAATTTAATACTCCTTCCTTTGTGCCCAGCAGTTTTCTGATGAATACAATTTTTCCCACAATCCTGGAGCAGGAAAAGGCCAAACATATATAAATAACACAGAAAGTAATATTAAATTATATTAGAATACAATAATCTTAGCATCCAATAAATGAATAATCTCTCTTTAGGTATTTTATTCTCTAATGCATCAACTTTTCATTTAAGAGTAACTGATGACAAATCCTCTTGACCATTATTGACATTTTTCCTTGTGTTTTTATTCTACGGGTGAGTGACACAATGAGGTACCAGCATAGTTTTCTCTTTATAAACACCTGGTCGTGCGACAAGGTCCACATCTTCTGATTTGAGCCAATTAGTCAGCAATCCATCAGTGCGCAGTCCAGGTCAGTCCGCTGAAACCCGTCAGGACGTACCCGGTTGCCCAATAAATGCAAAGAACGTGCTGAGAAGAGAAAAGCAGAGCAGCAGGAGAGAGGCCAAGAACCTGGAATTAAGCGGGGCTGCCTGATCCACACCAGCAGAATCACAGCCAGCCAAACAGAGCGCTCATTGTCTGTGGCAGACACCACTGCTCTTTGTCGCCCCCCTCCCACCTCCACACACACTGTCCTTTGCTATTGCTGGCTGCAAGGGGGAATTGTAGAGTTTATTGTTGTCATAGCATATTGTAAGTGCAGGGGGGTGCTTTCTATCTTCAGCAACTCTACTTTTTAAGATTTAAGAAGTCATTTTGAGCTTGGAATAGCTTGAAGAAACTTCGTAGAAATTTATTAGTTTAGTAGAAATTCTAAAAGAGTGGGACATGTGATCATTCCACTGAAGTTAAAAATAAAACCTCTGAGTTCAAAGGCTTACCTCAACTGCAGCAGTTCGTTCCCCTGGTTTAAAAAGACCTATAGACCTTCAATCTTCCTTTAATTCTTACAGACAGCAACACACACACTCAAACACAACTGATAGACCCAGTGACACAAGTTAAGAATACTGAGAAGCGTGCACACACACACACACACACACACACACACACACACACACAAATGGAGGAGAACGGGAGTCAGCAGGCAGCAATGACTGCTGAATAATTCAGAAGTGGAAATGCATGATTGATGTGGGACGTTTCATTTCCACACCTTTAAAAGGTCTCATTTAGCTCCGGCACCAAACAGGCCAAGTGGTCTTTGCAGTTCAAAGCCTGGCATGGATCTGGCCTTCCTAGTCAGGCTCTTTGGGACAAGAGTGGCTTTATTCTGTGGCGGGGGCACCAGTGGTGGTGGTTGGGATTCCACACCTGTGTTTGCTCCTTACCCAATAATTGAAAGCTGCGTGTTATTTTGAGCTCAGAGCACAAAGTGCCTCACTCATGAGGAACTCCGGTCGAAGAATCTTGGCTCCCAGTTTGATGTGGCTGGAAAACCTGAAAACCTGTGGATCGGCCCGGCAGGGTGCAGATATACTCAAGAACATGTGACTTTAAAAGACAAACATATGAAATAGAAAGTTTACAATTGTGACTACATTATTAGCATCTTTCACATTATTATGAAAGTTTTCTATATATTACTATAATTCAAATACAAGAGTATTAGAGAGCGAGATAAAAAAGCAGTAAATTTGTAGTCTGCAAGTCCACAACCAGCAGGGTTATTTTGTCAGAAAGTTCTTCCAGTGTAACAGAAAACATTAATCAACTAATTTTACAGGCTGAATGTTACTGTCTGTCACAAGTAAACTGACTCTTATATGTCAAATCAGTAGATGTTTTAATTATAATTACTACTTTATGCTGTTGGGTAGTTTATTCAAATAAAAACTACATTTTGATATATAATATATTTTGGTTTAAAATGCAGTGTAATAGCAGGAGCCACAAATGACTTAAGATATTTAAGTACAGTAAAGCACAGTACAGTAAATGTGTTTAGTTACCATTCATTTTACCATCAAAACCAACCAACTCAGTACAGAATTACAGCATTCGCTTTTCCAGTGCAATAAACCAGCAGAATATGAAAATTCATAGACAGGCTTAAGAAGCTGACTAAGTAAGGGCAGACAAAATGGAAATGAGCAAAAAGAAGAGCGAGTGTGAGCCAGCATGCTGTTACTGAGCTAAGTCAGTGTAGTAGAGGGTCAGTCCAAGTGCAAAGTGAACTCCAAGTCAAAACAAACACTCACTTTGGCTTCTGATGGGACGGCGCGCTCACTTTTTCCCACAATCCTCCAGAACAGCTTAATTCACAGTCACACAAACTAGGTGGTCATGAAACTCATCACAACAAAATGTTCCAGATGTAATTAAATTTTCACAAAAATGTCCACTTTCCCTGCCACATATGTGATGCGTGTTATATATTTTCACAGTATGACAATGATAGATTTAGAGTTGTGTTTCGCATTTCATGACAGCTCTGCGCTGCCAGTTCATAATGATATTAATAAGGAAGGTCGAAAATGGCAAAACATTCCTCAGTTGTCAAGCAACCTTGCCCCAGTTAAACCTTTAAAAAAAGAGAGAGATGTTGTTACTAACCAACAGAATCCAAATGGGACCTATTTTTATTTAAAATGTTAACTGGCTGTCCGAGTTGGCCGGGTAATTTATTACCAAGAGACAGGAATTTTGACAAATCATTCAGCCCAGCGAACGGGGCTATGGCAAAGTTCAGCAATTAGGCTCCTATATAAAGAAGGTCTACTCCTCTGCATCGGGTGTGCTGGATTTATGTGTGCTCTCGAGCTAGCGGGCAGGTTCAAAGCCCTGCATAGGGGAGCTGGAGGTTGACACATGGGGAATTTTACAAATATGGTGGAACACACACATTTTGCAGTAAATCTGACCAGAGAATAGTGGTCTTTTGGGGGAAGGAGGTGGTCAGTGAGGGGAGAGGGGTGGGAGTGTTGAGTGAAGGCATAGCTAAATAATCAACCCGAGATAGGGGTCAACTGTTTTCAAGTCATCTGTGATATTAAAGAGGCAGAAGAAAGAAGAGGAGAGCGGGATGATTTTTTTTTTTTTTTTTTTACACTCCTGATTGCAAAATAATAGAATTGCAAATCGTTTCTTAAGGCTTGAAAACTGCTTTAAAAATACAAACTCCTAATGCAACACACACATGTTAAATTTTGACTTCAAGTCAGCCAAGCCTAAACCCTCTGTCAATATTTAGCTTTCTTTTAATGGGGTGATTTTATGCTACTGTCTGACCATGATGGCCAATGAGTAGCTGCTTGCTCAGTGTCATAGTGAGTGTACCTGAGAATAGCTCTGGGTAAACCATTACACTCTGCCAGTTCATAAAGCACAAAGTGATAGAGATTCAGGACTTTTTGGCGTGAGATTTTATGATACTCTCAAGTGTTTCTACATAGAAAAAAAGAAGCTTTTGGTTTCCACATCAGCAAAACTATTTATGTTTTCATGAACTCAGAATGTTTTTTTTAATAACTGTCATTCTTGCCCATGTATTCATTCATATTCCTAGGCTTTAACTTTAATATAAGGAGTGCATTTGATGTCATAGGTTGTCAGTGTTGATTACTATGAAAGTAAAAAAGTTAAAAAGCCATTAATATTGCTGTAAAGATGTAATAATTCAGTGATTATTAAGTAATTCAAAGGTCCAAAATCATGTCAAGACTCAGCCGTTCAATAAAATGTGATTTAAAGGTACAATAATTGAAGGGTTTTTTTACAGACCCACTGCACTGAATGACCACAGGATACAGTACCTGCACATGTTTTATAGGGTTGTAAGATCAATACAGTGAGCCATCGAGCACTTAGCCAGGTGTTGATATTTTTGGCTTTCAAAACCCACTTTCTGTCTTGTATAAAAGCTCACAGTACCACCACCTGCTCAAATTTCAGCTTGTGATATTCAAATACTACTACTGCTCTTCATAAGGATATCTGCAGAGTCTCAATACAATATTTATTCAGAAGTTATTCAAACTGGTCAATTTTGGGGAAGATACCACGTGTTTGACCTTATCACAGCTTTCCTTTCATGTATTTAAATTATTTTTGAATAATGAAACAAAAGACAAAAGCATATATCAAGTGGCTATTCAAATCTTTAAAAGCAATTGAATAAAATGATAGAACACCCCACAGAATAAAATCTAAAGCAACACTTTGTAATTG
The DNA here is from genome assembly GCA_023238725.1 of Scortum barcoo. Lineage (NCBI taxonomy): Eukaryota > Metazoa > Chordata > Actinopteri > Centrarchiformes > Terapontidae > Scortum > Scortum barcoo. Next base: position 14,293,382 of record CM041533.1, on the reverse strand, counting down.
TGTTACATTGTCATTTTCTTCTGTACTTGCCAGCCTTCAACAGTTTTTTGTTTTCATAACACAACCAGCGCAGACTTTGTTGCAGTGACCTCGGGAACTAATTTTATTCCAGCAAGGGCATATTTTATTAGAACGATATGACAGCTGGCATAGGGGGAGCACTGCGATTAATTTAAGGGATCAACATTTAATCAGGCCTAATTTAGCTCATTCTGATTGTTTAAAATGTGCCTTGATCTGATCTGGTTCCAATCCAGCATTACTTCACGACATTGTTTTGACAGCTCAAAAAAGGAGAGCGGTGCTATTACCGGGTCTCTTGCATTGCAGTACATGTTATTCTCATGCCACAAAAGCAAATAAAGATGCAGTATTTTACAATATTTCAATCAGATCTCTGTGTGACTTTTCAAACTGTTTTAATATGAGCTGCAGTGAGGTGCATCAGACCAGCACTGAAACTGCATGACAGAGGTATTTAAGGACCATGTTTGACCTACTGTTCCTTCAATCCACAATAATACACTAAAAAATTCAAACGTGAAGCATCTTGCGGCGTCAGGAAGTAGTTCTTTCCCCATTTAGGTTATTCACTCTCACACAATCAGAATATCTGCACCCTAGTGGTGACTAGCAGTGGCACAGACCAGAGAGATGAACTCAGCTTGGATCATTCACTCACCACTCCCATGCAACAGAGCTGAACCTTGACTTGCATTTGATTAGTAGATATTTATGTAAAAAAAAAAAAAAAAAAAAAAACTTTGGCAAGTCTCAGCGTTGTGGTTTTTTACAAGCTGTAACAGCAAGTGAAGTCGGAGGACAAATAGGCAGGTGAAACACAGGTTCACTCTCTGGCTGTACAACTAGCAGGGTTTTATGTTGTGGACTGGAGTATTTTCAGAGAGTGACCTCTTGTTAGACCTCCTTCACTAATGAAGACCAGACACTCCCATACAGTACAGTGTGTGTGTGTGAGCATGCCACACACATACAGGATCCACACACATATCCAAACATATACACTGTTTAAATTGTCTAAAAAATGTGCAATTTACATTTTATTCTGTCTTTAATCTAAATTTGAATTAGGTTTCTTTCTAGTTGGAGTAGATTATAGAGAGATCTGTAATCTGTAAGAAATCTGTGAGAGACATCTGTAAGTAAAAGAAAACAAATTCTCTAATTTCTTTATTGCTGATTGATATCTTACAATACAGTAGATTTAAAGATTGTGTCCTGTATAAGGAAGCATTTTAGACCTTTTTTTCTGTTTATTTTGTGTAGCCTCATTCTTTTAAGAAAACTTCCTTTAAATACAGGAAGGAAGAGATGTGTTTAATATTTCCTGCAATAGCGGCATGCTTGGAATCAGCTGAAGAAGTAATGTGTCAAGCAATGCCTGTCAGCTATGCCTGGACTGACAAAGCAAAGGACAACACCTACAAAAACTCAAATTTCATCAACAGAAAATCCCAGGGAAACCATATCTTGGAAAAATAACATGGAAAAACCAGGGATTAACCTGCGATAGCACAGATTGCTACTTTAAACTAAGAAATTGAACATACATGGCAGAAAAACAGGGTTAGGGTATCTGTTTTAAGAGTTTCTCTCTCTGAAAATGGGTGTTTGTGTGGAGGAACGCAAACTGGCTTGGTATTTAAACCATTATAAGTTTTTATGTGTTCATCTGTTTTCATATGATAGAAACTGCCATATGGAGGTGCATTAAGTAGCAGATAGCTGTTAAAGTTGAAAGGCATTAAAGCCTTTACACATTAATTGTTTATTCCAGCGAAGTACCCTGAGGGGTGGCGGGTAGTTGATGGTAATCACATCCCTGCTGCTGTTGATGAACAGCATCTGTCAGCAGACTTTAAGGTTGGATTCTGCCAAAACTCTCTGGAAAAAGGAAAGAGGGATGCTGAAGGTGAAAAAAAGAGAGACCTCTGTCATCTTTAATAACACACTAAATCCAATTTAAATGCTGTTGAAAACAATACTAGTTTCCCAGCAATGCGTTCTACAAGAGTAGACTTGGAAATTTAAGGCAATTGTTTATGTCAGGATGTTAAGTGTGTAGAAATTACCTCCCTTGTGAAACTGCCACTGGAGAGAGAGAAACTAGAGCAGTTACAGCCACCACTTAAGCACAGTAAACTCAAATGTGAGTGAAATGCAAAAACACTTAAGTGCTACTTTTAACGATTACGCCTCCTTATTGTATCTGCCTGATGGCCCTGATAGTATTTGGTAGATTTTCAGTTAATGTGAAAAGCTTCTGGTTACACAATCAGTGAAAAACAAGCATCTGTTTTCATCTTACTCTCAGCAGGGAACACCTTAAGCTGCCTAACCTCTCAGCCTATGGCATGTGTGTGCAATGTGTGTGTGTGTGTGAGAGAGAGAGAGAGTGTGTGTGTGTGGGAAACTGCTGTCATTTCCCCACCTTCTTTTTCCTTCTTTACCCTTCCCCCTGAAGTCAACATCAGAGAGATGCAGCAGCAGCAGCGCAGCATCATATCCTCTGAGCTTAGATATACTCAGTGCTATTTATGGTGTTCCCTTTGATACATTATGGCTATCAGCAGTGTATCTGTTACAGTGACGGGGGCTTTGTGTACATGTGCTGCAATGGGGGCTCTTTGTCTATAACTGCACTGCAACTTCATCACCGGTTAAAAGTCAGTGCTGCAGGGCTGCAAGGTTTTGACATTGATTTGCAAATTGGCCACTTGATTGTTCCTGTAATGGTGCTATTCTCCTGGAAAATTTACGGGATTTTGACCCATACCACACACTGGAACGCACTCCAAATGCTCTGAGTCGAAAGATAATCTAATTTCAGATAGGATGGCATCCAGATGTCATGTGGGAAAAAAAGGTTCATGGGAACTTTGATGAAAAAAACGAGATATGCCTCTGCAAATCTCCTAATCATTTACATCTTTAAAAAAAAGTGGGCTCAGTCACACACACACAGAAATCACAGCCTGGTCAATGCAATAATCCGTGGCTGCAGAATGATGTCACATGTGTTTGTCCTACTCCTTTATCCCCTGCAGGACATGAGCACAGGGGTCAGGGCTGCAGGACACACACACACACACACATACACTCTCATGCAGCCAAATGTCCAAATCATGGGAGTCGACGTCAGCCATCATTTAGTTGTCAGGCGTGGAAACAAAATAGATGAGAAATGAAGTGCTGAGACTGGCCTGACCTTGTGGATGATTGCTGCCTAAATAGCTGGGGCTGAAATTGGGCATTTTACACCATGGCAGCTGCCCAAGACTCAATTTGTCCCAGTTTAGAGGACAACATGGCTTGAGTAGCATGCCACGTCAAATACCAGTTTCCTGGGAACTCACATATCCCACTTTGTATAGAACCCTGAGTAGAAAAATGCAGGGTTCATCAGAAGATTACATTGGATCAGCAGTGATTAATCACACTGGCCTATACACTTTTGATACTGTGTTTATATTGAAAGGTGGTCTAGAATATCTGGTACTTATTTTATTTTTTCTATCAGTGTAAAAAGCTCTTTCAGCAGCAACTATATGTATGTTTCTATGATATATATGTGTGCTGATTTACCAGACCCAATTTATGAAAATCCATCTGAATTAAATTTATCTTCAGTTTTAATGCAGAAGGCACCTATTATATTTAAAACATCCTGTATAAGACGCGTTTTAATGGAACTGTGTTCTCCTTCCAAAAGACTGCATGATATTACTGAATATAAAAAGGCAGCCCATGCAGTCACAGAGTAAGATTTCTGGTGGCACAATAATAATAGCAGCTCTAATCGCCTCTGCAGTAAATGTTTCTGGCAAACATGGATGGGTACAGTACCAAGTTAAGTGGGTGAGGTGCAGCTTTCCCCTCTGTGGCCAATCTTTGGTAACTTGTCTATATATCAGCTCATTTGTTATGTGTTGTATGATATGAATACTACACTAACAGTACATGCACTAGGTGGTCAGAAGCAGACAGAAACAAGCCACTTTTTACTGGGAAGAGTTGCCAAAAAGCCCTCTAAGGGAATAGCTTTTAGGAATTATACTGATTAACATATGACACAGTAATCTCAACCCAAAAATCCACTAATTAAAATGATTTAATAAGAAAAATAACATAATTGACCATAAGATATATTCAATCTGTACTATAAATAAAAAAAACATTTAGTGTAGACTTTCATATAAATATATATGTTTATTATTTTTTATTAAATGTGTTGATATCTGTACATAAAGGATCCCAATGTCCGCAAGGGATGCTCGGCCCATTTCACACCAGTAAGCGCCTAATGTGTCATCGGTAAAAAGTATGGAAGCAAGAACACTTTATTTGGACTGTACTGGCTAGACATGGACTTTGAATTGGAGCAGTACTTGAGGTGTGACTGATGTTTCACAAATGCATAAGAACACAAGCACAGACAAGAAGGCAGATTGAGAAAGGCCCTTCGTCTGGCACATAATCCCCTTTACAGTACAACCACAAGGTGTTGTTTTTACACTTCAGTTTTTATATGGATTAAACAAATAAGGTATAACATTTTAATTAGTGAGCTTTAGAGGATCTGGTATAGGAGGGTTTTGTCACCTTTGGACAGAGCCAGACTAGTTGTCTCCCCTTGTTTATAGCCTTTCTGCTAAGATAACTAACCAGTGTCTGGTGGTAGCTTTGTATTTACTGTATATGAGTGGTACTGATTTTCTCATCGAACTCTCAGCAGGAGAATGAATCAACATATGTCCCAAAATGTCAAGCTATTCTGTTAAATCTTGTAAGAGAAAAAAAAAAAACGGGTGTTAACTTGTATTTTCAGAGATATTTCTCTTCAGTTGCATCGTTCCGCCACAGGTATTTGGGGCTGCTACTGTGAAGCCGACTGTATGTGGCCCTTACCTCAGTTATTTTGTTAGTTTAGGGGCTTAATCCACACGTACACCTCAGCGGCATCTGCCGGGGGACTGGTGAGCTTTAGACTCTGAGCAGGGATCACTTATAATGGAATCCAATCCCTAGCTGTCTGTTTGAGAGGGCTGGAACTAATCGATCAGAGGGGAGCATCTGTGAAAGAGATGTTCAGAGAGGCAGCTTTGACTGCGCTGGAGCCAGAAGGGCTACTGTCTGATGCCCCGGTTCTGGCATTACAGTGCAGCATTACCACTTGATACGCCAGTCAAGCTGGCTTTGATGCAAAATATGGCAAGATGTGAAATGGCGAAGCTGCCGCATTTCTCCCCTGACTTCTAATTTTGCCACCTCTGCTGTCTTAGGAGTCATCGTTTCTTCCCTTCCATCTTTAATCCTCTGTCCATGTCCCTCTCCTTTTCGCTCTCTTGCATATTTTATATCAGTTTCTGCGTTAAGTCTTTCCCCTCTGAACTCAATCCCCAGTCTGGCCCTTTGCTTGAGCCCCTCAGCTGCTGGTCTGCTCTCACACTAACCCCCTTGTTTATATCGGGGACGCAATTAAGTCGAAGCCAAGTAGAGGAGTCCCAGAGAGAGAGGCAAGAGTGCAAGCTTGTGAGTCAAATTTCAACTTTGACGCTCACACACTCCTCCCTCCCCTATTTCACTCATTTTCTCTGCCCCTCCATCCCTCTCACTGTGTCAGCTCTCTTTTGCTATTTCTAGCTTCAAACATGCAAAAACATATCTATTCCTCTTGAAAACAGACAAAGTAAAACATCAATCTTTTAATTAATAATTATCTGCTGGATTTATTTCAACTGGAAAAGGTTCAGTGGGAGAGGAATATGTGGCTCGAGATAGCCTGATGTGCAGCTGAAAATGGCTGAGGCAAGACATTACCTCATCTGCGTGTGATGTAATTTCAAATGCAGGAGATTTATTTATTTGAGCAACTTTGTGCACCCACATATCAATTTCATGCTGCATACTGTTATGCACATTTGTGTGTCAAAAAAATTCATTTTAATTGCTTGTTTCACTGTCTGCTATTGAATCCAATTTCTCGATTTTTCTTTTTCTTTTTTTTTTTGTCATGGAGGAACTGGTTCGAGTGCTGAGTTCACGTTCTCCACATGTGTGGTCCGTCGGCCCAGGGGACCTATCCCAGAATCCCAGACACACGTGTGCAGGCAGAAGCAGTAGTGCAATGCAGAGTAGATAAACAGTGCTCTCACTGGCCACTGGGCACACTCCACATCTAAACAATGCCAAGTTAACTACTTTGCAGGAGTATACAAAAGCAAACACAAAAACACAAGCATGTTCCTCTCAAGAAAGCCATTTTGGTGAAACCTTTTTTAACACTCAGCCAGACATCTGTCAGGGGCATTTCTTTAAGGTCATGGCTGAATTATAAAGTGCGGCAAACACAGGTTTCATGCATGGGCATTAAATATGTTTTAAAACATCACTCTTCTCTCGCTGAATTTAGTGTCGAGCCTCTTGATTGCCCTAATTCAGCATTCCAGCCCAGCGGTGCAAGTGTGCCTCACTTTCACGGGGGAGATGCAGGAGAAACTCCAGGGATGTGTGCAGTGTTGACGGACAGGGGGATAAACAGAGGGATTGTCCCTGACCTCCCAACACCAGTCTGGAGGAAGACGAATAGCCCCCCAATGGGCCCTGAGCAGATAAAATACACCCTACCGTCTTCAACACCAGGTGTGACAGCCATCAGGGGTGGCCTATCAGCAGGAGGTACAGAGAAGGGGAGGTAAGGGTGAGGGGGCACATTAGGAACATATCAGCAATTACTCTCTAGGTTTATTTTTCTAACTGCTTTAACGCCTGGATACCAAGTTAGATTCATCCTGGGTGTTGATTGTATCTTAAGGTCTAAGTGAGAACACTTTGCAGAGTCATTTGTCGATTATCTGATAATGCTCTCCCAACATGTTAATGTTGTGTCACAGCAGCGATTTAAAAGCCCTGCAGTTTGTTTATTTGTCCGAGTTTTTCTTCAGTGAATTCTGTGGCCTTGGCTTATCAAGCTTTGGGGCTTATCTGGGAAGTTCAGCTCCATCTTTGCTGTTAGTGTACCCAGAGTTGCAAATCAACTTCTTTATGTAATGGAATTCACAGGGTCGAGGACATGTTTACCTCTTTTTCCAGGCCCATTAGGCACCAAGCGGCTATATCATATCTGACACAAGAGAATGGCCTCAATCTGTTTAAGCCATGATCTCTGACTGCATGGGCCCCACATCTTCAGACTGGCCTCTGCAAGCAGAGATATGAAGAAGGATGATAGTCATTTATATGTTCTGAACTTATAACAATAAATGTGTTATGGGTGCAGACATCCCACAGACCAGACAAATAAATGGACTCAGCTGTGTGTAGTTTGAGATGTGGAGCAGGACAAAGGCTTGCAGACTCTCACATGACTGCAAAAAAAATTGCTCCGCAGAGGTGAAATTTTAGTCTATAAAATGACACATTTTCTCACGAAACAGCATATGCTAATTCTGTCAAAATAGTCTTTTGTGCATTGTGAAGTGTCAAACGGATCTGCAAGACTAAAAGAAAGAGGCTGTGTGCAAGAGGAGCTCGTGTGAAAAAGGGAAGCCCAGACCCCTAATTTCCTGTGTGAGCATTTGCCGTAGAGCGGGAAGGCCAGACCGCTCTGCGGCTATCAGAAATCAGCCCAATAGTCCCCCGAGCCACCCCTGCCCTCGCGATACCCTCTCTCATCCCCCCAGCCCCCCCTTTCCTCTCAGCCCAGGCCCCAGGGCCACTGTGAGTTAACCTCACTCAGCCGTGACCAGAAAACAGAGTGATATCTTACTCATCTAATCCCCCTCTCAGTCATCATGCAATAAAGTATGCCTTGCAACCCTTGACCTCACAAGTCAGCACAACCCCTCCCCCCTCCGGCAACACCACCCTGTCAACCCCTACCAAGGGACCTATAAAGAAGAGAAAAGTCAGATAGGTTCGAACCATAATTAACAGCCTCAAAAGCATTGTCATTGCCAAGGTAGAATAAGTCTGAAACTCTGAAACAACAGTACCATACAGATACTGTTTTAATTATTTCAATTAATTTTAACTCCATTTGATCATTATGATTATTATTTTGGCAGGTGGCTCTAAACACAACAATATAAATGAGCTATTATTGTTGAGTAAAAGAAGCCAGTCAGGAGTATTCTGAATTTCTGAATTACAGCTCTGATTTGCGCTTCCGTGTTGCAATTTGGAACAAAACACAGCTGCGTAGTTGATGAATCCAAGAAAAATGTATCCAAAATCCAAGAGTGGACTGATTTCAACTGCTAAATGTATTATTAGGTTTCTACAAAACATTAACTTTAATGTCTGTTCATCATTAGCAGCGCACACAACAGAATTTTAATCTTGGTGACTGACGTGCCTCCTCAGACTCTGTGCTGTACTTTTGCTTTTTTATTACAGAATCCCATAGTTTCTAATGCGATGGCTCGTCTCTTGAACTAATGATTCACTCCGGAGTCTCTCATGCTCATTCAAGCCTTGGAAGTGCTCCAACTGCAGATCACCAAACATAGTCTGTGTGGGAAATCGACTGAACCTTTACCTCTTTGTAAATAAGTCTCCCCACTTAACTTCTTTGCATGTCCAATTAACTAATTATGGCCTCTTTAGATGCTTTGGACAGACGCAGACACACGTATAGCAAATACATCTGCATGTTGCCCCACCTCTGTCCCCGCCTCTGCTCATTTTATGTCGGAATATCACAGCAGAGGGAGAGAGACTTCATCTCAGTGAGGACATGAGGAGCACAGAGGGCATGATCACCATATGACAATTACAAGAACAACATGAACACATGTGGAGACGTAGTTCTGCTGTGTCTATGTGTGTGTAACCGCCAATGTGTCTCTGAAGATGCATGCATGCACTCTTTGGTTACCTAGTGTGTGCACATGTGCACGTGTGAGCGCAGAGAGAGAGAGAGAGAGAGAGAGCGAGAGAGAGAGAGAGCCTAAAGCTGCTCAAAGGGGTTCAGGGCTCCCTTGCTCCAGCACATCTGGGCTTTATATCAGGCCTTTAATTAATCCTGAGTGAAGGCCAGGCAGTGACAGGCTGACTGGGCAGGCTCCAGTCCAGGACAGGGCCTGATTTATTACAACTGAGCTCCAACCAGCATTGATTTATTTCAGACTCAGGAAAGGGGAGAGTAGAGGGGGTGTGTTTAAGGGGTTTGGGGGGAGGGGGGGCTGTACACAGAAAAAGCACTGTTACACTGGGAAGGGAGACACTGGGGCTGAGAGTGACTGAGAAAGGTGAGTAACACACTGATAGGCCAGGAGCGAAGGCAGGGGAGGTGGTGGCTTTTGTGATGTTTTCTTTTAAAAGCGAGCTTTGCACATCGCTGGAGGCTCGTTTTACTGTTGGTAAGCAGTCAAGCGGTCAAGAAAGAGAGAGCGAGGGATGATGAATGTGATGGAAGGAAGGGGGAGAGATTATGAAAGTTGAAAACATCTCTCCATCAGGTGGGTTATGTTGCCTCCCAGGCATGTGCTGTCAGTCAGAGTGACTCCTCTCGCCTTATCTCCCCACACAGGGGGACTGTAAATCCTCCTCTGCTCATTTGACTTAATCATGACAGTCATCTGAACTCAGCAAAACACAGGAAAGCACCCCCCGAGCCCCCCCCACACCCTCCTCCCCTCCTCACCTCCCCCAGGCCTCCTCGCTGGACAGCAGGAGGAGAATGTAAAAGAGGATGTTCTTTTTATTATCTAACACATGCATCAATTAGCCACAAATGGTCCACGGTGTTGTGGAATGTGGTCACCGTGTATGTTTGTGTCTGTCAGTGTGCACGAGGCTAATACTGCTGACTCAGTAATCCTCACGTGTTGTGGAAAAGACTCCAAGTGTGGTTTTTATGAGCCTTGGTCGCCGTGTGCCCTCAACATGCTTCCCTCTGATAAGGACTTTATGACAGTCAACTTTTACACCAAAGGACAGCTGAAGAGTTGAAGATCTCGGAGGATGAAGCGCATGAGAAAAAATCACCAGAGCAAACAAATCATTTTTTCCTCACTGTCCAAAAAACACGCATACTGTGTGGTTGTACTTACATTTATACTCTTGCACCCCTTCAAAGGTTTTAGAACTTCTGTGATCTGAATCCAGATTTTTTTATGTGTTTCGTGTGTTATATCTGTTGCTAACTTAAAAAAATCTATCCAGAAATCAGTCAGGTAGAAAAACCATTACAATCAAAATCTCATTGAAGTTTTTTTCTCATTAACACAGCTGTGTAAATAAATTAAATGGCTTAATATAGTTTGATAAAAAAAAAATAAATAAAATAACAACAAGCAGCTGGCACCACTTTTAAGAAATAAGCCTTCGGTATTAAATGTTCATTGTAGTGCTGACTTGTGAAAATCTTCCTTTTCAAAGCGTGATGCTCATGAATCACTAACATCTCTTTGTTGGCATTCACGTATCTCTTGCCTTTGGTGATTGGCTCTGAATCCAGCTGTCTGCTGTGATTAATGGGCCTTTTAGCACCATCGTCTAGACGTCAAATCCCAAAATACCTTTGGGGCGTGAGGACACATTATTGTTGTTACAGAGCTGCCACCCCCACCCCTCCCCTTGCTCATTTCAGCATTTGTGTGTACTGTTCCTGAGCCACAAAACAGCGGAGAGCTCAATGGACTCATAACCAATATTTGTTATTGACTGTCGTTTCAGATTATTATGAGACACTGGTGTCTTTTTAAAGCTGTCCCTTAAAGTCATCTAAATATTGGAGCGGATTCTTGCCTGAAGTCTGTCAAAGATGTGTCTTCATACACACACAGCCTCTTAAATGTAACAGTTTACTGTTTTAAGGTCTTGTGTGAATAAAAGCAAAAGGTTGGCAAATGAGCTCAGCCAAAAATAATTATAAGATGATTTTTTTAATATAAGTATTATACTATATTCAGATAATATACTTTTTAAATTTTTGTGTAAGTTTACTGTACTGTATGTGGGAATAATGTTGTTCTGACATTGTTATTAATGATTAAAAGAGGGTTGTAACCCCTGTAAGATTGCTCAATATGAAGTTTTTAATTCAAACAGTATAATGACTTTTATTTTTATGTATTTCATTATTTATTATGTATTTTTCCATTTTAAGAATTAAACAGGTAAGAGATAGATTATTGTCTATTTGTTCATTAAATAAAGGTCTGTCAGCGTTCTTCGAAGTAGCACACAAAAGCATGCTGTATTTAACTGTACTCCTGAAAAGTTTTAAGCTTTTTTTCCCCAATGTGAAGCACTTTGTTTTGAAAGGTTCTTTAGGTGTTTTAGTGCATGTATGAATTAATCCTTAACACCAAATCCTTAAACTGAATGTACTGTACTGAATCATCACATTCACTGACCAATTCAGTAGCTTTGAGCAGCGGAGCCCCTCAATGGTTACAGAGAGTGTCATTGACAGCTTGGCCATAATTCACACTACATTACAACCTAATTAAAAGCTTTTTATTAAAAAACAGTGACAACCACAGAAATTATCATGATGTGAGTTATCAATCTTATAAACTGGGCTTGAATAGGCCAAGTTTTGTATCAAACTGAACGTGAACTGCTGCAGCTGGAACCAGCAACAGCCTGAACATAACGTATTATTGAACTAAAGACAAAGTCAAACAACGTGATGTATTACCTGCTGCTGTATTTGAACTGTGACACAACTGAAAAATGAAAATGTGAACAAACTATATAAAGCTCAGTGAAACAATTGTTTATTGCATTCTCTAATGTGCTGTAGAAATAAAGCTTATGACTACAAACAAATTCAGTGACAACGAATATTGGTGTGAGAAGTTTGGGAACCAAAAACAGAGAAACCCTGAACTGAAGCTGTATTATTATTTATATTAATAAAAGAAGTTATCATTTTTTTATTACTTATCTCTGACATCCATTTAGTCAAACAACTGACGAAAAAAACGTAGTGGAAAAAAAAGGTAGTGGTGTTTTTATATAACTGGTAACATGTTTTAAAAGAAAGAAAAGTTTCTTAAGTGAACAACAGAAAATTCTACTTTTAAAAGAAAAATCTTCCAAGCTGTTTTTAATATGTGAAAGCCTCTAAAGGGTTTAAATCAGCGGGCCATAGGCTGGTTGGAGAGTAAACTGAGGATTCATGGGAAACAGGAAATACCCTCACTGGAGAGACAAGACATGCCCCTGCCAACATCTTTCAGTTGCAGCAGCAGCGCTACAGTAAAGTGATTATTTCTGACTGGTTAAGGATATAGCCTTCAGTGTCAGAATCTGAGGAGGTCACAAATGAAAGAAGAAACTACAACCCAGTGGCCGCAACCTGAATTGCTGCATTATAAATTTGGTCTAGAAGCCAGCAGGGTTCATGTTGTCCCAAAGCTTCCCGCCAGCACTTCACGGTTGCCAGAGGGGAAACAGAGCAACAGAGTTTAAGCTCTTGCCAAGAGTGGAATGAGCCTGGGCTGTTTGTGAGGTCGAGACTGGGGCTTTTTGAGTACCGCAGACTCGTATCTCCCTCCCTATCCCTCTTCCCTCACATCGGCCAGAGACGGCCACTTTCAGTGCGCCCATGGGAAATGGGGAATTCAGCCTGCCACCCCCTAAGAACATATTTTTGAGCAAGACCTCTTTTCATAGTCATATAATCGCTAATATTGCAAGGAATGTGCTTTTATAAATAGAAAATGCCAAAAAGAGAGGGAGAGAGAGATTTTTTTATTATTTAAAGTTTAATCTTTTGCTCAAATATCCTTGTTTAGATTGTGGGGGTTTGTGACATTGAAGACAGGAGCAACTCTGAGGTCCGGCAGCAAACTGAGACTTAAAAGATCCTTGGGGAGAATTTAAGGGATCCATTTTAAAGACATTTAATAAAATGTATCATGACACCCTAGAAGTGTTGTGAGACTGCTTGGACTCACAAATCTTCATTAGTTAGTCCATTAATCATGAAATTGACCATTTGCTAAACTGCAAAGATTACATTATTTTGTGCCATTACAGGCTACACTATAAAAATAAAAGCCACATTATGATCAGCATGTCCACTATGAACTAGTTCCCCAGTATGAGGAAACCAGTCTTAGGAGTATAAGCTAAAGCTGATCTTTTTTGGATCTTGGGAAGAGCACTAAGTTTGTACACTGGTCACACACAGATAATGCTCCTTTATTTCCATGTCTTCTAAATGGACCATCAGCTGGCTAGGATGCTGATTCTTTTGCTCTGTCTAAGTTGCGTTATATCATTTTTGTAACCATCATGTGCATGTTTATAATCGTTCTTTAGGATTCTCATTCTAAAAAACAGGGGAAAAGTCCACTGCAGATTGAGTGTTTAATCAGCTGGTGGAATAGCAGGAATGTATGCTAGCTTTACTGATCAAATCCACGAGCAAATCTAAAAAAAAATCTACAGATTTCACACAACAGTAAACAAAAGCAGGCCTAACATTTGGAGCAAAAGACTAAGACCCGCTGTTTCATAAATTGCTGTGAATTTCAAGTAGCAAATCTGCCACTGTTTTTGTAAACTGCATATGAACAATGAATTAGAGATGAAAGAAACATAAAATCTTATTTACACAGGTCATTATCTTTATTATCATCATTGCATCATTGCTGCTATTGCTACTATTTCATTTTCATCAGCAGCATCATCATCCCTACCATCGTTATAATTAACCGCACTGTCATCGCCATTGTCATTAGCACGCTCCTAGTATCTGGTGTTCATTTGGTTCATTGGCTACACAAATACTTGGTCTGTTCCCCTCAAAATTACACAGATCATATTTCTGTTTAGGTCATTTTTACATGCTTAAGGAATCGTGTAAATCACATTTAAAAGGCATATACACCTCATTATACCACTGAAACTCTGATTCAGAAAAGTGCACTGGAGAATATTCAGACCTCATTTGTGGTGTAAACATGTCTTTACTTATCCAGATTAACTCTGCAGATCAGATTACCCCTTCTTCCCCGATGTCCCTCAACAGCGCAGTTAAGGAAACCAACCCCAGTATCCCAAAGCAACTGGTGGCCCTACAATATTTTCTCTTAATTAGATGTGTTTTAAGTCATTACAATCTATTTCATTCCATGCTCATGTTACAGCAGTTAAGCATTTTCTTGTGTATGTTACAGTGAAGTGCGTTTGGCCCGCTCGCTGGATGTCTAGTGAAGCCCAAGGCCACAAGCAGCGAGACCCGTCCATCAGTGGCAGTTATTAGGGGAGACCACCGGTGAACCAGGGCCATTTGGTGGGCCTAATAACAACGTGAATGGGAGAGCTGGGGGACAGGAAGCGCAGCCAGACAGGCCGGTGCTGAGAAAAGCACTTTTCAGTGAGGGAGGCCTCCTTGGAAAAAAACAATGACAAGGCCTATTTCAGCCTGAAACACTCCCATGGCTTACTTCCAGATGACAACTCAAGTGCTATCATTTGATGCTTTTGCGCGGAGATTGAAGCCCAGTCTGAGCAAGGGTGGAAAGGACCTGGAAAACAATTGCAAATCCCATTTAATTTTACACTGATGAACAGAAGCAAAGATGAAAACAATTGCAACTGCAGCAATGAAACTAAAGGATTTAATCTGTACTCCTCCTCTGTAATCCAGGTGCTGGGTTAGAACCAAAGCCAGTTTGACAGTAAAGATTTGGGACCCCACTTGTTTTAACTGCCCATCAACATGGGAGGCTTTCACTTTACAGCCCGGGGTTTATTGCGCGACAGCTTAAACGTAGCTCAGGTTTCACGCAGGACTGTTTCACTGTTCAGCCTTTCCCTTCTCCTGACTGGAGCATAGATGGGAAAAGAGTCATCTTGGCTCAGGGAAGCAATATGCATTTAGTGTAAAGACAAAAAAAAACCAAGAGTTGACACTTTAAGTGATCTTTGACCTGAAACCACAATAAACTGTGATAAACCTGATGACTTAAGCAGTCGAGCAGCGACAAGAGATGGAGAATCTCATCAAAAATAACCCACCATTTGTTATTTTTACTGCTTAAAAACTTGGCCTACTGCGCAGACCACTGTGACTACAGCATACACTGTTGAACTA
Source organism: Scortum barcoo (assembly GCA_023238725.1). Taxonomy (NCBI): domain Eukaryota; kingdom Metazoa; phylum Chordata; class Actinopteri; order Centrarchiformes; family Terapontidae; genus Scortum; species Scortum barcoo. The sequence goes on along the minus strand of CM041533.1, from coordinate 14,278,300 downwards.
CAAAAGACGCTTTCTAGGGGTCATCCTAAGTGAAGCCCAAAGACTGTGAAGGGATTAATTCCAGGAAAAAGTTGTTCTCATATTCTAAGATATATGAATTGAGCGGTTTTGCACCTTGTGCAAAATTGAGGGTCACATGTGTCCAAGCTACACAAATAAAATATTTTCAGCCTATACCAACCTATAAATATCAGTGCTTTGCAGGCTCATTTAACAGTTTATTTCCTGTGATATGTCTATGTAAAAACACTGAAAGCCAGCAAAGTCATTAGTGGCTCTGACATCAGACTTGTGTGAGGCCTGGAATAACTCCTTATCTGGTTAAATGGACCAATGGCTGAGACAGATTTACTGTTCAGCATAAAGGCAGCCCTGAAACAGGAGACATTACACCAGTGTTTTTCAATCACTTTGAGCACTGTAATTGCACAGAAGGGAACAAGCAGCGAAACGATACTCCAAACTACTGAGGGAGTCACAGTTTAGGAATTCCCAAACTGTCATTCTGAACAAAGGTACATTCATCTCCCGTATATGTGACACGGCGGCGCACTGTGCATTTACTGATTGTAAATATCAAATATTGGTGTGGAATTCCCATTACAGAAGATAATAAAAAACCTGCATTGTCAATAATCAGACTGTTTTCATTTTTTTAAACTTGGTCACTAAGAAACAGGTCTGGTTTGTAGGTATTGCGCCAACTATTTGTTATATCTGGGGAGCTCATTGGGTTGATGTCAAGTCTGCAAAGAGGGACTGAGGAAAGATTAAATGAAATGACGCTTGGCCAGATGAAGCTCCGAACCAGCAGCCATAACGCTGACCACTACGACCATCCACCATAAAAACAGACACAGGTTTTTATTTACCATGAAACTTATGAGACAGTGATGCTAAAACTAACGAAAACAAATAGGGAGTTTGGCTTGGATTTTTGTGTATTTTTTTAAAACTATTATACTATGTGGCAATTTTTGATTTAGATGTCCACCTTCTGAGTTCTCGCTAAGTCTCCTTAATTCTAAAATAATACTTTCTGAGCCAGCAGTAGATGGCTTTCCAATTTTTCACATACTGTTCATCTCCGTTGGTCTGTGGTTGATTGCAGCTAAACAGGCATACAAACATACACAGAGTTTAGTTAAGAGCTGTTTGTGCTGTTAGGATAAGGCTTGCTGGATATTCTATATTTTTAATATAATCAACAAGTCCCATCAAATGACAAAAAACAACAATGATTGTTAGTCTCCCAATACTTAACTTGCTCAGCCTGACTGTGGCACTAAGCCCATTTGTTCCTACTGAAGACATAAACTTTTAAATATAGTCATAAATATATACTATAAAAAAAGGCTAAATAATTTCCAGAAGCACCTGGGCACTGTAGATTTTACCACACACTATTCAAATCGGAGGGAAAAGTTTATTTACTGTAGACTATTTGCTACATGATGTATGAGCTATTGGCTCAAAATAAACTACGGCGCCCATGTTCATCATAGTAAAGGAACATGTCACCCAGTGCAACAGTGTGGCTCGTTGATGTGTTTCATAGAGTTTCTTGACAACAGCGGAGGCCCATCGCACAGAGGAATAAGCAGGTATCAGGTTTTGGCCACACGAGCAATACTTGTTGGATGGATCAATTCATAGTTGTGTTTTCATGGGATTCATTTACATAAAAAAATATTAGGAAATCACCAGACTTAAACTTTGTAGACTCGTATGTTAGGAGGAAAAAGAGAAAGGAAAACAAATACAAGCCATCTGAAAATATGGCGCTGTTCATTAGCGATGCAGCCAGCCACAGTTCAACAGAAGTCTCAGAACAATGAAAACAATAACCGCTGACCTCTTCAAGATAATGGCTTTATTCCCTGCAACACACTGTGACGTAAAGTGTCTATTTGTCTGACCGTTTTTTTTGTTTCCTGTGCAGCATTACTATCTGGAACAAAAGTGGGTGTTTTTGGCCCTGCTGAATTCTGGGAATTCTGGAGTTGTTGTCTAAGGGTCTCAGCAGTTCTGTACTCCCTCTTGGCAGAACTTCATAAGAGGACTCATGCAGCTCAAATATTTCGGCTTCAAATGAACTAGAAAAACACATTCCCACTGGGTGGTTAAAAGTGGGCGTATACTGTATGTGCACTTGTGAAGGATGGGAGTGTGTGTGTGTGTGTGTGTGAAAGTGTGTGTGTGTTTATGAGCTGTTCTGTGTAAGTCTTTATTTGTCTATAACTTGTGACTCTAGTGACTCAGAGCCCTTCAGATCCTGCCGGTTTCAGATACTCTTCCAAACGACTTATCTGTTATACTGTGATTATTTTCTTGATTAAATGAACCCAAAAAAGCTTTTTTTTGTAGCAGCAGCAGATGGAAATTAAAATATTTCAGAAGGAATGAAATCCTATACAACAAGCTTAAAAAGCCGTCGCAACCACAAATCAACTATTCCAATCATGAAAGAAAGCCGCATCATGAAAATTCAAAGCATGCTCACTTCCATGATTCTCATCCAACCACACAACACATTTGTGTAAGGTCAGTATCAGCCGTTGGGCTTGTGGCCAAAGAAAATCTGATGGAATTTAAGTTTATCAACAGAAAATGTACAAAGTAACACAAATGGCTTTGTGAGGCAGTTGCTGGGTGGTGAGTAAATCAGGGGCTATATTGCTGTAGGCCTGTAAGACCACCCTGGCTTTCAAGCTCCTAAAGCCTACCCGCAGGCCAGAAAACAACCTCGCCGCCCAACCGCTGAACTCCCCTATATCTTACTAGAACAAAAATCAAAAAAGCAAAGTCCATGGGCAGCCCTGAACCAGAAAAACAAGCCGCCTGATCTGCACACTCAGGCCGCTAAGCCCAACAGAGGCTCCTTCCTACCAACAAATGAATAAGAAGACAAACTGTCCTATTAGGAGGTGACTGTGCACGATTAATATATGAACAATATCATTTCTAAGGTATTACTGTTTTTATTTATTCTGTTATCTATTTTATTATATTTTATAGAGGGAAAGAGTAATGGGAAAGGCAAGGTAATTGTCATTTATTGTAACAGAGGCAATAAATAGGCAGTTATTGTCACTTAGAAATTTAAAATCAGAGAAATTGAATTTAGTTTGTGGGCCGATGTGCTGTGATGTTGTAAATGATTCTCTTAATGGTTGATTATTGTAGTAAACAGAATTTTTTATTTGCTGTGCCCTAATAATAATAATATAATAATATATATAGTGTACTAATAATAATAACTATATATATATATATATATATATATATATATATATATATATATATATATATATATATATATATATATAATTATGTATAGATGTAGCAATTGTTTTACCACACAATCTTGTATTTAGGCTTTTTTTTTGTCTTTGTTTTTTGTTTTAATGGTATGAGGACACATTATCATTTAATTCTGTGACATTATGATACAATTCTATAGTATTTGGATGGATAATGACTAAATAAATATTGATTTAGTTCCCGTATATATGTTAGTCCCTATATTTTGGAAACTCTAACACTTAATTTTGTAATTCTATTCTTAAAGAGAAAAAAATTAGTTTCAAAATATGATTTCTTTTATTTAAAAAAATGTACATATAGTATGAGGACACATTCACCAGATAGGATGTCTGTTGGGTAAATAATCATTTATATGTTGATGGAAGCTAATGTAGCATAAACATATGTTTTATATCAAGCAATTTGATTCTCCAGAAAGAGAAACAGAGCTGTGATCTCTCACTGCTTTATACCTTGAGTAGTATTTATCACCACACACCAGAGGATATTTTATATCTCTCTGCTGGATTAGAGAAAATGATCTGCAGTATTTACTTGTTGAGCTGGAACCAAAAAAATAATTATGCTTCAGCTGAGGAGCTTGCTATTACACGAACCACACATATGAGTGTCTGTGTGTGTATGCATTTATGTGACTGTGTCCTGTATTACTTTCAGTGTGTGTACATGTGTGAGAGCACATAAGAGTATTTTACAATATATACGAGTCCTTCTGGAAAAAAGAGAAATACTGAAAGTGCTATAGTCTGTGAACTGGACTGTAGAAATCACAACACATTAGAAAGAAGACATGAACCATTTGCTGTTTTTACTCTGCCAAAGCCAGCACCACCGAACGTCAGGTAGTCACACAGTAAAGGGCCTCTGATTTCAATCTTAGTCAAAAGCATTTTAATTATACAATTACAAGATAAATGTAAGTAAACAAGATGTTACATGTTTTTTATGTGACCAGTACACAATTACACAAAGTGGCACTTTGCAGCAGCATTTCTTTGTAAAATTAATCTTAAGAAATTAAAATGAATCTTCATGTGTTTGAGTTACCAACATACAATATGTGTACTACACAATTAACATAAATCTTTGCAACCAGTTTATCCTGTTATTACCCTAAATGTATGCCCTTTTCCCTGCTGGCTGGTGACCCTATAGACAATTCCACAGATAGATAGATAATAATAATTTGCATAATCAGTTCCTTTTTTTTCCTGACAGTTAGGGTACAGTTAGGGTACTGTTTTCTAAAGGCAGCAGTGACACAAAGTCTAAGTATGGATTAACTTAATGCAAAAATAAAGAAAAACAGTTTTGTATATGTGCATCTTAAAACCCTGTTTGTACAAAGCATTTCCCTGAAGTACAGCACATGCACAGTTCCCATAGAAACCAGGTGTTGTAACAAAAATACAGGTGTGTAGACGTGGGAGAGCTTACAAAAGTCCTAAGAGGTGTCCTTTACTTATGTTAAATGTCTCGAGCTGTGATTGAATGTGCCAACCCCACGCTGACCACCTCCCATGGGTATAACTGGTAAACAGGCCCTGTACGAAAACTGAGAAGATGAAGTAATTTCCTGATCTGGGCTATGAAATCTGGCAACTGTGTGGCACCATACCTCCCCAGCATTTCTGGAGACAATGATGTCATGGCTGTTACCTCAGCCCTACAGGCTAAGTGCTGTAAAGTACCACCGAGGCCACAGGCAGGTGACTCTTAGCATCACTACTGGCCCCAGCTGGGCTGTAATAATATCCTGACTTTTCATAAATACTCTCCCTTCGGACTTGTATTTCTCAGATTGAGGCAATTATGTGCTTAAAGTTAAAGCTGTGCCGTACTGAGTCTCTTAATCTTTGTGCTGTGACACTTTGTTTGTCATCACTAATTGCAGCTGATAATGAATGTTACTGATCATTTGTGGTGTGAATTAGTGTGCACAGATGAACGTGGATACATCTGAAATCAACATTTGGATTTAAAAATGCTTCCAGCCACATGTTCATTTTCACTAAGTTTGAAAACAAAGTGGTGCTGAACACAATGAAACACCAAAACAATAGAAAAACTCCCCTTCCCTCTTTAGTGCAGCCGTGGTCTTGTTTTAGTGGTTTTGGCCATCTTTTCAAGAGGTAATAAGATTGCATTCAAAAAGTTAGAGGCCACAATAAAAAGAGGTGAAAATGACATTTTTACTCAAATACCTATCACAGTTTACAGAATGATTTCCTGGTTTGATTTTGCCTTAAAGTACTTACTGTGCATCATTTTCCTGTGCACTGAGGGAGCATCAGTTGTTCATTTAATCTGGATCTGCTGTTTTTCTTGCCCCTTTAGATTTTCTTTGTAGCAGTGTGGCCGTGTCCTTTGCAATTAAATTGGTGGATAGTATCATCATAGAATGACTATGAAACTATGACAAGGCCCAATTTGTAATAAACTGGCATTTTCCTCGAAATACCAATGTGATGCATTTTCCATTACAGCAAATCTTTTAAATTAACACAGTGATGCCAGAAATGTCATCTGAGAGTGTCATTACTTTGACAAACTGGCATATAAGTATTGGGGTTAGAAATGGTCTACTCTGCAATGCATGCACAGGCGTGACTCCTCTGAAAATCCCACAACGAGTCGAGTTATCAGGCTGGCCTGATCCAGGCTGGTCTGCTATTGCCATTATTTACAGTGGCTCCACTCTGCTTGAAGGGTGCAAAGTGCTTCTAATAAACGGTTTAGGGTTTCCTCATCTGCTCGCTGCTTGCCAGCCGCTTTACAGAAGACTATCCGAACACTGACAGTAAATGGGGGAGCTGGACCCTTCCCGAAGCAATAGCTGCTGTGTGTTGAGTGGAGGTGGGGAGGCGACAAACTGCCCCACGAAACAGATGCATATGCGTAAAGCGCTAAGAGAGAGAGAGAGAGAGACAGACAGAGAGTATAAATAACAGGGAAGCCATGGCATCCACGAGTGAAACAAGAGAACTATTAGGCCATGTTGAAAGAGCACTTGTGTGGAGACAAGCCAGGCGATAATATTTCACAGGTAAAGAGATGTCCACATGATGATAACACCCACTAGCAGAGAGGACGAGTGGGGGATGAGTGAGAGGTCCCAGGCCCTCGGTGGACCGCCAGCCCCCCCCCCTGCTCACGGCTGAGAGGAGATACCACAGGGGCAGGGAGGCTGTTATTCTCATGGCTGCCTGGTTCATCAGCAGATTCTTATCATGCCTGCAGACTTAATCTTAACTTTATTTCAATGATACGCACGCCCAAAAACTCCTTACATATGCTCAAACTGTGACCAGCAATGTCGCTCCAGGTCACCTTTCATTAGTGAGGTTGTCAGAGATGAGATTAAAGCGAGGGAAGGTGAAGTAGGATCTTCACTGCCCGAAGAGTGGAAATTCTATCTCCCGCAGGCTCTTCACCGTACTGTAGTCTGGCACGTCTCATATGGCCGTCGTCATGCACCACCGTTAGTGGTGCATTTAGCCAACAAAGAGTATGAAACCCAATCGTCTCCTTGGTTTTATCTCCTTAAAGCATCAGTTGGCTATGGAATTAGAGGATTAATATTTGATAGCGCTGGCGTCATCTCCATTCATGACAATTCTGAACGCTTACCCTTTCATATTTTCACAGACCATGTCCAGAATTTCCACAATTTGTACCTCCCTATGCCCCCACACTTTATTATTATGGTTACTGTGGATAGTGAGGTGTGTAAGTAGTGCTCATCTTTAAAGGACTAGTTCGACATTGTGGGAGAAACACTTATTCGTGTTCTTGCCAAGAACACTTAGGTGAGAAGTTTGACACCACTCTCTTGTCTGCACAAGAAATATAATCAGCTTAGGTTAGTATGAAGACTGGAAGCAGGGGAGGACACAGTCAGCCTGGTGATAATGTAAGGCAGCCAAATTCATGAAGTCTTCGCTGGTTGCCTGGCAACCTCATCGTGCTGACACGAGTCCACAAAGGTAGTGCAGACAAGATATAACGTGTTCATTAGTGAACTTTTGGGGCTGGTCAGCAGATTTTGTTGCCTTTGGACAGCCCCAGGCTAGCTGCTTCCCCCAGTTCCCAGTCATTATGCTAAGCTAAGCTAAACAACTGCTAGCAATAGAGAAGGGAGTATCAATCAGCAGTAGTTCCCTAAATGTTGAGTTATTCCCTTAAGGTGATTTAAGCTGTCCTCTCAAGAACTTTTCCTTTTTTTTATATTTTACAAAAGTATTTCACTGTTTTCACATGTATGTCAATTTTCTGGTCATCTTTAACTGCATTGCTAGATTAAAAACAGTTAAGTTTCCCACTGGGACACAAATACTAATACTTTCTTTACTCACAGTACTTGTGAGGCTAATTAGCTGTTGTTTTCATCACTATACACTGCATTTACTGCATATGTGACACTTTTTAAAATTAAAATCTCATTGTTAGATTGTTGAGTAGACCTGTAACACAATAAAAAAGACAATACATGTTTTATTCTGTGTAAATGCACATTGGGTTAATTGCACTGTACAGTTTTAGTTTGGTGATTTAGTGCTTCTCCTAAGTAGCGCAGTGAAATTGTCTGGGGGATGGGGAGGTAACGTGTGGGCCGGGGGTTCAGTTTAATTGAGTGAGACAAGAGGAGATGTCCAGCCATCCTCCCTGCTTCCCTCAGAGAAATGGAGAGGGACAGAGTCGCCTATCTGGCTTTAAATTAATCAGCCGCATCTCACTGGTCAGTGAACTGTAGTTCATTAGACTGCTGGGAGAAGAAATGAGAGAGTAGACATGGAAAGGGAGAGTGGAGCAGGGAGTGCAAAATGATGGGCTCATTTAATTCACACGCAAACAGTGTATAAGGCCATTATATTCCCATACAGACACTGTGGACAGACAAATTAATGCCAAAAACGGAACTACAGGATTTCTATATGAAATTCTTGATAAAGTTGATTCTAATTTGTGTGTTTAGAGAGCCATATAATAACTTGCTTTTACTGCTGCTGTTCTTTATTTGTTCTTCTGTTTAATTTGCCATTCTCTCAATTATTTATCAGATGGTTGTCATTGCAGGTGGTTAGAGAGGGAGGATAAAAGGTATGCTTTTAGCTGATAACACCTGAAAATAAGTGTATTAAGTTTATTTAAACATCTTGCTTAGCACTACATGCCTGCCATTTATGAGCATCTTGGCAAAACTAATCTTATCAAGACATAATTTCTTCAATTTAACACCACATAAAAGTATTATGAATGCACAAGATACTGCAAAAGTAATTCCTTTTTTTCATGGTCTAGCAACTCTAAATCAGACTCTATCACAAGATTGTTTCTTACCTGATCAAGAGGCCGGGAGACTTCAAATGATGGGGGACCTACTAAAATGCTTCCCCAACTGTACAAAATAAAAAAAAGAAAATCAATCCTCTAATGCAACGGCTCTGAAATGTGACCACAACAGAGGCAATCCCGTTTGAGCCATCAGCTGGTCTAAGATGGTCACTGCTGCAGGCATGTTAGCTGCTCAATTCAGCAAGGAGGTAAAGCAAATATTATACTTACGGAGCAATGTAAGCATAGAGAGAAGTGATAATTACTGGAAAGCACATTAAGTAACTTAATCACTGTAATTTGGAAATAATGGCTCTATAACTGGTAAAATGTTCAAACCTTCATTTAAGTACAAATGCAATGTAGTGTGTTTCTTACTGATGTGTGTACAAAATCCCTCCTTCATTCACTCGTTCACTACTGCTATCTTTGTAATATACACTCAAGAGTTTACTGTCAGCCGAGATTTTAGACAGTTGTGATTCAGGGGAGTTCAGTTCGAAGCCATTGTCTTTCACCTACATACAAAATCTGCACTATGAAGTGTATAAGACCCATCAATAATAATGCCACCCAATAAAGCTCACAGCTTTCATCTTACACGTACAGTCACAACAGGTGTGTAAAACCTTTGTTTGACTATTCAGATTCAGATGTTACTGACAAATGTTGTATTCCAGCATGCAGGCAAGTCCATCTGTTTCTGCAGCACATTTAAAAAGAAACAATAAATTGCTGACCAAAAGGCTAAAATCAGATAAAAACAAAAATAATGATGAAATAAATCAGTAAATAAAAGCTAAGAATAAATTATTATGGAAACTGTAAAACTATTTTGAAAAAATCGTACAATAGCAGCTGTATTACTTTATATTTTTAGATATTTTCACATATAAAACAGATTTTAAAAATAAACAAGTTAGTTAAAATGGTGATAAAAAAATGCAGTATAGAGAAAATTTTATATATTTATACAACTTATAACGTCTTATATTAATTGAAATAGCATGCAGTTTTATTATGGTTGTGTTTTTTTCAGCATTTATATTTTAGTGTCTTATCATTTTATGCCGTTATTTCATCTGGATTTAAGCAAACTACGACTTTTTGTGTAATACAGAAAACTAGAATGTACTTTATATAGTATCTATAAAATGAGCTTGTTCACTGTGTTATTATAATTGAATATAAACTGTTACTGTATAAACTGATAAAATCCAGTTTAATCACCTGATAGATCTCTATAGAGCAGTGTAAAAGAAAAAATACCACAAAAGAGGAAAAGATACGATAGAAAATAACAAAAACCAACGAAAAAATTAAACATATCAGTCCACTCTCCTTTATGTTGACACTCTCCTCTCTTGTCAACTCTTTCACCTAGTTCATCCCTCCATCCTGCACCCCTCCATCCTTACAGGAATGTGTAGATATGACTGATAACGGAGGCGGTGAGCTGAGTGAGGAGAGGAGGGAGAGCTTAAGCTGCTCCTTGTAATAAGCAGAGCCGTAAAACTGTGTCAGAAAAATGCTGCCCCCTCGTTCTTCTTCTCTCCCCTCCCTTTATTCTTTATGGGACTGTAACCGCATTTGTTACTCGTTTGATGGGCTGGGGGAGCCGTCCGGGCCCTGGAGTACAAGATATTATTCTTCGCTCGCCCCTCGCCCCTCAGCCCTCCCAAAATAACAGCCTCCAGCCTACTGTTTAAAGTCTCTCACCAGAGGGAGTGAGGGGGAGGAGGGCAGAAGGGGTGAAAGGAGGGGAGCGAGGAGAGGAGCAGAGAGGCTGAAAGATGTCTCCATAGCTCTCCTCTGAGGAGATCAAAGTGGACTATTCCTTCAACTCTGTGGCACCATAATGGTTTGGTGGAGTCAGAGTGAGAGCTCTCGCTGCTCAAGATGTTGTAACATGGATGATTAGTGACAGTGTAATACTTTGAACATCCTCCATACAAAGGGAGAATCCAGCTGAGCGGGAGGCTTTAAACTTTTCTGGGGGGGTTGAGGGGGTGGTAAATGTGAGGGGGGGTGGAAATATGGGGGTTCCACAGCCACCGGAGAGCATTAAGGACTAAGATGTAAAAAGATATCACGTTCATTTTTCCCCTTTTTTATACGCGTCGCGGGAATAAAGGACAACAAATAGAGTGTGGGAGGCAGCGTACATGCCTGTCATACTTTCCCTTATTAGAAAAGGGAAGCCTGGGACATGTTTTTCGACGTCTCCGTGACACATTTTTACAAGGAAGAGCAGTTATTTGATCAGCACACTCTATTTTTCCATTTCACATTATATTCAAGGGGACATATTTATTATAAGCACATTTGAAATGTGATCTGTAATTAAAGGATTTGATGAGAATGATGACACTTTACTGAACATAACCATAACCAGTTTGAGGGGATCTGAGATGAGATGATCTGATTATCAAAAAAAACTTAAGCTTTGCATTGCCTAGTACTGATATTTTATAATACCCAATACTCATACAGTGGTTAAATAGTTATCAAAATATTGTTTATTGACTAAATGGGGGAGTACAAAAGTAAAGCTTAAGAAAAACTATAAAAATACTATGCTTTGCCTTTTAATAGTTAGTCAATGTTGTAAAGAATTTTAAGGATGATTTGGGGGTTAATAAGATGTTAATTTTTTATAATAATGGGAGAAAGAGATGAGTTTTTGATAGATAGATAAAAATTAAATAGGTGTTTCTTAAAATAAAACAATTTGGTGTCACTATTTGATATATTTGACATGCAACAGAGAAAAGTATTGATTTTTCCAAAAATGCATTATGCATTAAAACATTAAAGCATTATAACTACTCTAAACAAGTTTGCTCAGAACGTTTCTTAAGTACATGTAACAGGGTACATGTAAGGAACCTCTGATTCTGTGATCGTTACAGAGATTTCTTAAGACTGAAATAATTTGAAATACAAGAGGAGAGCCAAGTAAAACTGAGAGAAACAGTAACAGGGACCTTGATTCCGTCTCTGATTGCTCAGTCCACCCACGTGTCGGTCCAACTGGTGCCTTTTCTGTGACTCTGTGCAGAGTCTTGTCAAAATCTCCAAATTCCCAGGTGGTGACTAAAGGAACGTGCATTTTAAATGATTACTCACTGAGAGCCTTATATAGCAAAAACAACAGACACTGCTCTCACTAATTCATGAAACCACGGCAAGGCTGTGTACTGGGCAGATAACATTCATTGTTGGTCTGTTAGTTAAACAAACTAGCCCAGTTTGGCTTTTGAATTTGAATTGTTTCATTTCCTTCAGTAGAGAAAACTGGAAGTCGGTGGCTGGAATGTGAAAATCACTTGAATATAATATCTGTGTAGATTGAGCTCCATTTGCTCTGTCATTTTTGATGTGGAAGAGATTGTTTGTCTTTAGTCCCTCTGTACTGTCCGTACTTGTTTCACTCAACTAACCGCTTCCTTTCCTCACTTTATCACTTACAGAGAGGCATCGAGAGATTGCAGCTTACTGACAAAGTAAATCCAACAGTACTTAGAGAAGCCAAAGCAAGAAATTGCAGAGATTTCTGCATTCCACACAATTACGTAGCCATTCTTGTGGCAGTGAAAATGATTATTCTGGACGGAGAGTTTGAAGAGGTCACTTATGCTTTCCCAAAACAAACTTAGAAACACTAGTTCCCTTCTTCTAACGTCTACTTCACTCCCACTGGCTCTGAAAACTCATTCCAGTTGAGCTCTCTTTATGCAAACATGTGTTAGTATGTTCATTATAGCTGTCTTAAGCACTATTTTTATGTTAAGTTAAGTTAAGTGAATGTGTATATGAAAAGGGTTGATCATATGAACTCAAATGAATCAGCTCTCTCCGCTCTCATCAGTGTTGTTTTCTGTTCAAGCTCATGCAGTCATCTGCACTGCTTTGCTATTCTACCACAAAAACATGCCCAGTGTTTCTGTGCGGCAGACTGATACGGTCACTGCAAGGCTTAAGATACAGGCTATGTAATCCACTTATCTTAAGTGGGCTTTGCCTGCCTCACCTGCCCGACTTTTAAGAAGAACAGGAAAGAGCGAGGGGAGGAAACGTTCACCTGGCCTCAGGCAGCCATGACAAAATGAACCGCCACACTCTGCTCCACAGCACATGAAGGGCTCTCAGAGCTATTATCACATGTTGGATCGCCTCACAGGTGGAGGTGTTTTGGTGGTCGCTGTATGGTTGCAAAGTGCAAAGCCGGATGTTGTGATATCGTCTTTTGCGTGACGCGCGGACAGTTGTAAATGTGTGATGCCGTGTGCGTGCATGTTTCAAACATCTGCACCTCCCCAACTGAATTCCCCCTTTTCAAGCCCATGACACTTTTCATTTAGTCTAAAAATATTCTAAATATTCATTTTGGAAATAAACAAGTTTAAAATGAGACAAGAAATGAGCCTTTTATGGCTGAGAATAGACTTGCCTCTTTCCATGTGGCTTTCATGTTAGAGGAAGTGCAAAACAATCATATTGTTACATTGTTACATTTCCTTCTCTTGCTGTGAAAGCCTCACATTGATCTTTATGAGGTCACAGACACTCCTTTGGCCCCCCTGCAGATTCTGTTAACACCATATTTATAAATAAGTAGAACTAGTGTTATAAGTGTCTTTTTATAACTTAGTCAGATATACACGTACATATATAGCACAGAAGCAGCCCCACTACTCTGCTTTTCAAAATCAAGACTAAAGACAAAAGGAACATGAATTATTGCTACAGTATAAATACACTGAATATCATAATTTCCTTATAGCTGTCAGTATATTTAAATTAATACAAAAATTAATTAATATATGGTTTCCTATTTGTGAAATGCCTTTAATAGAGACTTTTCTTTAATTTAGTGTAACTTACAGTTCCCTGATTAGTTGATAATATATCAATTTTTTACTCATGAAATGTTCTTTCACATGTTGCGCTGTAAGTTTACATGTGCTTAGTTTGTAAGGTTTAACTTAAACATTTTGATAAAGATCCCTTAATTGTTGTTGTCAAAAACAGTCAACAAGATATGTACTGAGTGGGATATTTTAAAGTAAAAAATAGACTTTTAAGGGATGAATGACTGACAAACTATGTAATGGTGATGCTGTTTAATAATGACCTCAAACATACCATTGGCATTGTTCAGCAACTTGTTGTATCTCATCAACAAACTTACTATTCTTCCATACTGGTATAAACTAATATCACCCTGTCAGTGTGTTAAAAAAAAAGGTTAAAGCTTCACAATTCAACATTCTTAGATTAACAATTGAACAAAATGGCAATGTTTAACAGGAAATATATTGCTAATAAATCTATTGATAATTATCACTGGCCTCTGTTTTTTTTGTTTCAGTTTTACAGCCCATAACTCTACAGCTCAGGTTTTCTGTCACTGATGGCATTACCCCTGTTTCCACCCACAGCAGGCTGCTGAAAAAAGCTCAGATAAACCAAATGTACGCCACCTCCCCAGCACCAAGAAAAAGACAAAGTTAAGGAATGGCTGGTGGACATAGTGGAGCCAGATATTTTGCTGTGTGAACAGCAAAACAGCAATTAAGACAGAAAAATGGACTAATGTTCATCAGGTTGCAACACATTCACCATGTCAACCAAATTATTCATTTTTTTTGTCACTTGTTGCAATGCCCCCCACCTGGCCAAAAGATGCATGTTGTTGGTTAGGGAAAGTTGGTGGTCATGGTAAAAGAAAAAGAAAAAAAACATAACATACATAGGCCATTTAGACTGATGCTGTCTGTCTTCTGTCTCATCCAGCAATGCCCTAAAGATACTAAAGCGTGTCACTGAAGACACACATAAGGAACCAAAAAGAACCTGTTTTCCATTTTTATTGTCTTGTTAAAATCACTGGCCTTTAAACAGCTGTGCAGCAGGACTGCGTAAAAAAACATATCGGAAAAGCAGAGGGAGTAAGATGGACAAGAGCAAGACAGTGAGCCACAGAGAGAGATACATAATTAATGAGAGATGTCACAATGTTGAGTCATGTACCTAAACTTGGCAGGGAGAGGTGAGTGATGTGCTGAGCTCAGATGAGGGGGGGGAAAATCCTTGATTATCTTTTAACAGTCACTGGCTCGCTCTGACTGTCAGGACCAATCATCCGGGGGGAGAAAAACAGCATTCTTCTCCTGCAGCTGGGATTAATGAACTGACAAACTCTGTTAGAGGCGCATGATGGGGCACCTGTGAGGGGTAACCACAAGATAATGGCACAAAGAGGTTAAATAGCCAGCTATTCCCATCAGCACAATTAGCAATTGAGCTTTTCGTCTTGAACACATAATACGTCATAGAGATACTGCAAAGACAGCCCAGACTCCTCTGGTCAGTCTCGACAAGTAACGTATGAGGCTGTATGTGAAATATTGTGGAAAGAGCCTATGTGTAATTGCTCTTTTTGTCCTTTAACTCTCTCCATGGTGTCTTCCATTACTTTCCGTCAACCCCCTCCTCCCCACACACTGTTGTAGGGCCCAGCTGTCGCCGCTGCTGCTGCTTGCCCATTTGGTGGTAATCAGGTACAGGCCAGAAGGCCCACATCCTCTCCCTGATTAACACTTCTCAAATTCTAACACAGCTCTCGACTCCTCCTCTTCTTGAATATTCGACCACAGACCCCAGATTTGCTCACCTTCTGAGAGATGAATAGGCCTGTTGTTGACATGGAAAACAGCTCCATCTTTGCTACCCTGTTGTAGGCTTTCTCTCTCTCTCTCTCTCTCTCTCTCTATTTCTCTCTTTCTCTCCCTCTCTTTGATTTTGCAGAGAGAAAATAATGTGCCCTTCAAGTCTACCCCACAACTCTATTACAACTGATGGGTTTCAATGCCATATTTGTTTATTTTACCAAGCCAGCAGTGGAAGTGGTCTCCTTTTTTGTAATCAGCTGAGTTTCTGAAAGGTTCCTGGCCTCGGGTTTTCTACCTGTAGTGGAATCTGGACCATTCATACGCTCCATTACCAGGGCTGTCAGGCCCAACGAATTCAAGGCACAACACGCAGATTAATCCATGACTGCCTGTTACAGGACATTTGGTGTAGACATTTTTGTCTGGCCAGAAAAGTCTGTAGAGAGGGGGAAAAACCTCCCTTGAAGCAATAGTGTCCAATTAAGTTTTCCCCTCTGATCTCACAGTAAATGAGGCAGTATATACACAGGTTCATCTTGAAAGTCAAGAGCTCAGTTTTCAGGTATCCAGTCTAGTTTTTGACTACTAGTGATGTTACAAGTATAAATGTTTTCAATGTTTGTATCTTCTGCTCTATTTATCACAAAGACAAACACAATAAGACTCTAATTCTCATGGATTGCTGTTGTAAATAAAAAATAAAAAGTTAAAGTAAACAATGAAGCACAACACACAATGACTTTGGTCAGAACAGTAAATATAGTGTTTCTTTGCAAGAAAACATTGTGATTGTATCTACTCAGCTCCAGCACACATGTACTGTGTACTGATATACTGTCAGTGTATTTCCATCCCAATGAAGGGCATTTGAAAAAACGTCCAAATACCACAAAGGAATTTTACACACATGAAAACAGACTTAGTTAAACAGGATTTGCATGAATAGAGAAAAATAGCAACAGACAGAAACTTCAGATATTTGTGCAGCAAAAAGCAGTTGTACATACAGACCTTGTAGATAGAGTGAAAATGAGGTGAACAAGGACATCATTATTTAATGTTAATTTGGGTTCCTCCGAAATTGAATCACAAAACTGTAGTACTACTCGTCATCACTTTATTATCATGTAAAAAACACACAGAGAATTATTTCATATCCATAGCTATAGTCCCCTTCTTACCAGGCTTAACATCATGTTTTGTTGTTGTTTTGCTCATGTCCAGCAGCACCAATAATGTACCGAATACTGATGATTATAGAAACTATGTGTTTCTTTTGATAAATGTTGTAAACACTGTAGCTGGTGCTCAATAACCTAAAAAGTGTAAGTTCTTCCCCCTTTTATTCATTATCCTCTTGTCTTCTTCCCCTGTACTTAGAAATTTGTCTGTAGATATTTATATACTGAACTGCATTTTGTGGGCTCATAAATGTAATATACATAAATGTAATATATACACTTCATTTCAAAACATCAGCATTGTGTAGATCAGGCATCACTGGGATCAAAGGCAGCCTAATCTTGAATGGCACCTTTTTGCATTGTTTGAGTCAGATGTGATTCAGTTCCTGAGCGCCGGCTTCTGTCTGCGTATGAGTGTGCGTTTGTATGATTTTGTTATTAGGATGCAGCCTTCTGCAGAAACTGGAGTAGGCATTGTGGTTAAATAATCACAGACTGCAGGGGTCTCTTCCCTCCGCGGCTCAGGCTGTGAAGTTTACAACCTTTCCATCCTCCTTTTATTTATCAGATATGTCCTTTTGATACATTCAACATGCCTGACCACATTTCCCTCCGGTGACATGCTTCTTTTCTTTTAATCCCAAACATGGTCTTTTGTGGCAGGGCACCCCGCTGCCAAATCTACTTAGAAGTTTCTTTGAAGTTTTTCCCCTCTGTCTTTGCTTTATTAACCCTTGATCCAGGGTGACAACATTTTTAACTTCATAGCAGTCTCACAGCGCTACTGACTTTCAGATCATCTTCAGAGGTGACAACTAAAGGAAAAAAACTTTTCTTCCCATAGTACATGTTTGTCCTGACACCGTGGCACTGTGAAATCCCATCAGCAGTATTTGATTACAGGGGGGATTGTTTGGCCGTGGTTCTATTTCTAGTTTGGCATGGCATGGAAAGGAAGTGACCTAAATTCATCTTTCTGATTGGCAGATGCATCTGCTTTGACACCATTCATCATGGACAGAGTGAAGGCGATGGGTCTGCTGAGGAAGGCAAATTTATCGTAAAGGCTTGTTTTATCGTCCTTTAAATGCATTAGTTGGGGAAATAGGCATTAATAAGAATGACAGTGTGAGAAAAAAATGTTTCTGTGGAAAAGGTTTAGGAATTTAGTGAAATTAATTTCTGGGGGGAAATATTTGAGTTTGTTACCCAGTTTTGGATGTTACCTGGGCAACTGCTGTCTCTTTTTCTTAAAGACAGCACCACCCATTGGATGCCGGGGGAGGTGCCGTAATGAAACCGCATCGTAACTTCACATACAGGTGACAGCATGTGGTAGAGGTTAGGTACCAACTCCAAAAGTGTGACCACCTGGCACAAATGAGCTCCCCTGAGAAGATTTACAAACCCCTCAGCTGAAACCTCAGCCCCTAAACTAAACTTGTTCTCTCTCTCTCTCTCTCTACCACCCCCCTCACCAATTTTAGCTCTTAAATCTCCACACTGCTGCAACAAAACACTGACTTGTGTGCAGAAACACTCACACAACCACGTCTGCGCGCACACACACACACACACAAAGGCATCCGTGCTCCCTCGGCCCTCCTCGAAACAAAATGTAAGAGTGTAAAAGTGACAAACGGGGTGTGCAAGATGAGCTTTGCCAATTATTTGTGTAACAGGGTAGAGGATGAAATCTTGCAAAGCTGCCAAAGTTTCCTGTTCCTCTTCATCGTATTTGTCCTCAACATTCTTGGCGAAGCGTGGGATTATAAAGAAAATCAACATCATTTTTCAGCAGTTGGCTGAAGGTCAGAGATCTAGTCTCACTGAATTTGCATTGCATTACATTTAAAATTCTGATCATGCATTAACATCAGTGTAGAGAGTGTTAATTATATATTACCCTGTTAGAGAAGTCAAGGAGCACAGATGTTTGGCAGTGAGTCTTGATGCAACTTTACTCTGAAGTAAGCCAGAATAATTAGTACATTTGAATGATTATTTTAGAAGAGCAAACTGGGCTGTAAACAATTGCATGTACATGATGATTGTGTATGAATGATCGTATATGTTGCTTTCAAAACTTAACTTGCCCCTTGAGGGATAAATCCAAGTAATTAGAAGTGAACTGAAAACAAGGAGTCGTTCTTTGTGTGAAGCGAGCCATAGAGAGGCAGAGAAAGAGAGAAGGAGAGACTGATTTTTTACACTTTCTGCACAATTTCCTCTCTATTTCCTCCCTGAAGACCCTTGTCTGCAGAATGTGCAGAGTATGCTTTCCATGGACAGGAGGCTGTGGAACCTGCCAGAACAAAAAAAATATGAAAAAAGGGGAGAGAGAGACTGAAGGAGAGAAACGCTCCTCCCTCTTGCACTGCAATACAGAAAGATGAAGTTATTACCCAGAAAACCTCACCGCCTTGTTTTTTCACTTTTTATCCCGGAGTTCCCGGAACACTGAGCTACTATTACGACCAGAATACTTGGACCGCACACCGGTTACC
Organism: Scortum barcoo; assembly: GCA_023238725.1. Classification (NCBI taxonomy): domain Eukaryota; kingdom Metazoa; phylum Chordata; class Actinopteri; order Centrarchiformes; family Terapontidae; genus Scortum; species Scortum barcoo. Next base: position 14,259,271 of record CM041533.1, on the reverse strand, counting down.
CGCTCTGACGCTGAGGGAGAAGAAAAAACAAATGCTCTCCGTAGCAAAGTGCACTGGCCCTTTATTTCTGTCCTGCATCACGCCTAATTGGTGTTCATGTGAGACAGCCAATGGTAGATTGGGGCTGAGGTTCAACTGTGGGCAAAAATATTAAAACAGTAGGATAATGTTCCCAGCCTGCCCCCTCTTAACCATCTCAGACATTCGTCTTGGTTTCAACTAATGACAGTGAGCAGGCTATTATTCGATAAGCAATCTGGCTGTATAGTGCAAAAATAGCTACATGAATTTAAACTATAAAACTATAGAATTGAGTCTCATCCAGTAATGTAGGAGTATATGAAAATGAGGTATAACAATATTTATACGTAACGACATACAAGTGAAACAAGGCATTTTCTTCCTCCACTAAAGTGATTTTTTTTTTGAGACACTAGTGCTTCCTTCTCGAAAATTACCTACAAATCGCACTGCCGTAGCCCTTGACTTGCTTTAAGTTAAATAAGATTAAATAGGATTGGCAGATCTTGAATAAAGTTTTATGTTATCTGACCTTTTTCATCAGGAATTAGGACAAATTAGTTGTTTTTGTGCAAAAACATCACACATAAAGCCAATGTGCTCCAGCCATATTCTATCCAATGAAGTATTGAGAAAAAAATGACTTGGCCTATCAAGTACCACAAATGTCCTTCCTATATACTTTCAACTTTTTGCCTCATTTGTATGCTCATTGATTTTGTGACATTACTCCCTTAGACAAAGTCATTCTTGTTATCACAGGATTTTCCAATTCCTGGAACAACATGGTGCCCTTGTGACAATCAGTAAAACAATATTTGTGTTCACCAGAATAGCAACATGTGACGGTGTTCTATCAGTAAGTCGCCTTCCATATTGGTCCATTTGGAGGAGAAAAAATAAAGTAAACATAAACAAAGCTTCCCAAGGAAACAAGTTCCCTCTGAATTATGACTAAATTAAAGATTTGTCCTTTAAAGCCACGGTCAATGACGGCTCTCAGCCCGACGTTTTCACCCTCACAGTGCTGCGTCTCATGACAGGTGGTGAGAACGGCTGCAGTTAGCGACCATTTGTCCTGAGCAAATTACAGCCGAAGTCCAAGGGCCACTTGAGGCACTTTCTAATATATGCTGGGGGAACCTGTGAAGCAACGCTTTGCACAATGGGTGTTACAGAGCAGAGGAAGCCAGAGTCAAAGAAGGAAGGATGCCCTCTTAAAAACCAGGAAATGAGACTCCAGGATGCCAACTGCTTACCACCAAGGATCGGGTCAGACAGCGAGATACTTACCCTGCCATGTCTATCCAACCTTCTGTAGTGGCACCTCATTTCAACACACGTCAGATGCAGTAACAAACCGCAGGACTGCCACCTTTAGTCATCAAGGTAAAAAAGGTGCTGAAGATAATTAATTTTCTTAAAATAGACTGCCGCTCTCCACGCTACTGTTCACATCATGGCGGGCTTCAAGCACAGACAGGTGTGTTTTTATTTGTATCGCATTTGTTTCTCAGACAACATAACATAGCCTATATTTTACTCCTCTCTTGTCATGAGTCATCAACCGCTGTTAACACCGGCTGTCAATAGAGTATAACTTCAGATGCTCTTAAATCACACTTCAGTGCAAATTGTAAGGCAGCTTTGGAATAACCTACTCCCATCTAGTACAACACAAAGATACACACACACACACACACACACACACACACACACTTGTACACACACACACACAAACACACAAAGACAGAAATCAGCTCTGGATATGTGAACAGTGGGAGGATGCAGGACAAGGCCAAGGGCAGGGAAAAGTGAGAGGAAGGAGAGGGGAGATGGGTAGATAGACGGAGTCATTAAGATAGCTTGGGTGTCAATGTAATTCATCAAGCCTGATAAGGCCGTGGCCCGCTGCCAAGGAGCAAGGTGTGGCACTTTCCCTCACCAATCACTGTCAATGGTAGCGTCCCTCACAGCCAGTCTGTTGGTCTTACTCTTACAATTAATATCAATATTGATGACATTGAGAAGAGACAGCAGGCACATCAGGATCATTCATTCATTACAGCAGTTTTCTTTACACTTGATATGATTTACTGCATTAAACCCCTCTGGAGTCCAGGCTGATTTTGCTTAATTTTTGATGATTTTATACACGTCTCTTTTTATCTTTATTTAGCATTTTTTAAACTTTTCCTATCCCACATGCATGGTATCCTTTTCTTCAGCAGAAATTCTGCTATAGGTCTGACTTATATAAAATGCAAAAGTATAAAACCGACATAAATGAGATACTGACGCAGATACTGTTATTAAAAATAAAGTGATGTTACTATAAATAAAACCTACTCAGTGTATTCATCACTGACTAGACAGACTCCAAAAATAAAACTCAAACACGCACCAATGAACGTGATGACTGATAAAACTGTCAAGGGAGTGTATAGAGATACGTACATCAATATCGCGACAGACGTTTTGCGTGTTTACCTTTCCCCTCCTTCCGTCTCTTAGTAGGTAGTGGTACACAACCAGTGCAAGCAATGAACTGTGCCTCCGCACATTAACTCTCCACCCATGACTGAGATTTTTGGAAACCAACGTAACGTCATTGCACCTGAAGCAAAATTTCTACTTGTACAGTCTGTCAAGTACACACACGCGCACCCAAAGACGAATCGACTGTTACGGACTGCAACTTAAAGGATGTTAAACCGAGGGGAGGGCTCACAATGTTTTTCCTCTTTAAATTGCCCAGAAAATTATGTGTGATCCATCGCTGCCTGTACTGTGTCTCCGGGCGATGATGGATGGATCCGTCAGCCGTGTTGTCTCCCGATTAAGTGGCTGTATCTAAACACAACCTCCAATTTGCCAATCTGACTCAGTGGCAAACCACAGCCGATTCATCTATCGTACAGTATTTTCTCTCCCGCGTCATTCATCCATTTCATCCCCTCTCTCTCCCTTTCGTCAGCTCATTCCACCCCCGCCCCATCCGGCATCACGTGACCAAGGTGCACTGCTCCCTGAGTGGCCTGGGCAAGCAGCAAGCCGCATAAATGGTCATTCATATCAATCACTAAACACCATCAAACAGACCCTCTGTTTCCAATGGCATTGAGGCAAACACACCCAAGCCTGTTCTGAAATGAAAAGTTGCCTGTGACCCAAATGTAAGGTGCTAAAACGGCGTTCCGATGTGTTGAAACTCAAAGGCGAGATTCTCTCTGCAGGTTTTTATCAACGTGGCGGAATCGAAGCTCAGGAATGTTTCTGTTTTCAACACCTTCTTGATCAAGTTTGCAAAATCTTTCATATGGTTTGTGATGTATTGATGAAAGAGAGTATTATGCCGATCTCCGGGGGCGTGCTGAGGGAGAAGGGGAGGCGGGGGTTAGGAAGAGAGGGTCAGAGAATTAAGTGGAGGAGAAAGCTAAGGCCTCCTGCTGCATTTAGGAGGTGTGAGGGGCTGTCCAGGTTCCAGTGTTCAGCATCTGTCCCCCGAGCAACAAGAGAGGCTGTGTGGGGACCAGCTTGCCCTGCTGCACAAAGGAAGTCCTGTGTTTTTCATGCACACACACTGAAACACACGACTCCTGAAGCTTCCCTCTTTGTCAGAAGGTGCGCGTTTCTGAGCCCCAGCTTACAAATACTTGTTTGCTGACAGCCTGCTGGTTTTTCTGAGCTGCAGAGCTTTAACCCACATCTCTTTCCCTCAGGCTGATAAAGTGCTCTGATAAGCTGCGAGGTGCTGGTGAAAAGTGGCTGGCCCTCAGCCCCCAGGGCTACAATATGAAAGAGTGGCTTGTCTGGAGCAAAGCAGAACAGAAGAGATGATGAGGCCAGAGAAAAAAAGAGCAAAAAAAAAGGCCAGAAGAAAGGAATTGGATTAATGATGAAGTGGTCTGGGTGCAGTGTGTGCGTCTGCATTCGTGCAGGTATGCACATGTGTGTGAGTGTGTGTGTGTGTGTGCAAGTGCGTGCATATGTTTGTGAGAACTTACTTAAGCCACCAGCTGTGGGCGGTGGGGAGAGGGGGGGCAGGGTGTGTAGAAATGGGGAGCCCTGCCATGTGTTTATGTTGACTAATGAGCTAATTACCCAACCCCTAATCTACCTCAACTTGTGTCATTTCACAGGAATGCTGCAGCAGTCAAACGCTTGCAGATTATGGGTCATTTCCTGACAGTTAAAGGCAAACTACTACAGCAGTAACTCCTCCACCCACCAGGCGTTAAACCACAAGTGCTGAAGCTTCTCCATTTGCCTCTTTTTGAATTCATTGTCCTAAAATGTGACTTCAGGATTAAAACGTACTTATAAAAAAGTTGATGTCGACATCTTGACATTCATTAGTTAGATTATTCGATTCTTCGTCCTCCCACTTAGTATGCACTAGCCCAGACTCCCATCATTTGTTAAGTGTATCATAAGGGTCTGGATCATCTTAACAATGCTGGCTCAAGATTTACTTTGGTAATCCAGGTGCAAGCTTGAAAATTCACTGAGTTACATATGACATATTTTTTATATTGTTGCTGTGACCTGTTGATAATGTACTACTGAGGGACCAAATGCAGTGAATCACTTTAGTTTTATTTATTTTTTACTTTAGTAAAGCTCAAGGATGGAGTGTTCTTTTACACATTATTTTATACAGAAACAATTCATAAATAGCTTAAAGGAAACTCTGCCTTTTACCTAGTTTGTCAGTACTCTTTTATCTAAAATAAGACATCACCATAGAACAGACTAGCCAATAGCTATTATGCAAACACAGCCACTGAAAGCTCCTCATGACTTTGCAGAATAACTGCCAATGTGATGATGTTTCAAGTTTTTGAGAAGTGTGAGGTAACTTGACAGTTGGCAAAAACATTACAGTTCAACTGTAGCTAGATATTGGGATGGGACATGGGAATAGCTTTGAAATAGATCAGGTGTGTGTTGATTTATCCGCTCAACGCTACATCTCTTGAAGTATTGCTTGCCTTTCATCTAAGAAGTATTTAGAAAAAAACATTGCTAAAAGAGCTACCGCTGTATACTGGAACTGTCAGCAATGCAACATTTCATTTTTACGTATTAAGTGCCTCTTGAAGGTGCATATTTTTCAACTGAGACAATGGAGATGAAAGCAAAAGAGCTGAAGGAAAACAGGCAAAAGTTTAAAGTACTTGAATCAATCAAATTTCTCAGTCAGACAGCATGGGAGGTCTCCGTCCCCTCCACCCAGTGAGAGGTGTGAGTGGGGATTTAGTGAACTCTCCCTGTGCCCCCCCCTCCTTGTTCATCATCCCCCACCCCTGGGGTGCATGCTGCGCCGCTCCCCCTCAACAAGCTCCCATCCATCACTCCTAAGATTTCACTTTAATAGGTGGTCCTCTTCCTCCTTTCACACACCCTTTTGGGAAAATTGACAAAGAGAGCAAGACAGCAAAGAGTCAAAAGTAGGACTGGGTATTGTTCAAAAAGTTTTTGATAACAATAATAGTTGGTAACAATACAAAGTCTGATTTTTAATATGAAAATGGTTACAAATGGTATTATGTCTGCTGGCAGTTTCATATATATTTTCTTCTTATTGTATTGTTATATTATTATTATTTTTATTTACATATTTATCCATTGTTTTAATCAAAATGAGACACATTCCTTTTATGTGTGGCAGCACTTAACATTAGGTTTTTGACTGCTTAATACTACTTGTACTTGTTGTCATTATATCTGTTCTTATTGAGTACATGATAGCACTGAACAAATGTACTTCAGTTCCCCTTTATACTGAGAATGACATAAAAAAAAAAATTCTACCTTGACTCTCAATTAATTCTTTTTCAATACCTTACATCAAGGAATATAAAGAGGTTTTTATACAGAACCTTTTCCTCAATTTAAAAAACTAATACAACTGTCAAATGTGTCGCTGTTTGATTTTTGCTGTAATAATTTAAAATTACCTAAATTAAAATTTAAAGGAACTACTGAAACAACAAATAAATAAAGGACAGGAATCTGATCTAGCATTCAGTGTAAACTTTCGGCAAAACACATTTTGGTTGATAGTGAAGAGGCAACATTTATGTGTTTTTTTCCTGCATAAACAACCACACATATTTCATTTTACATTATTCCTGCAGAAATGACCACCCCAATGCTTTGTTTTTCCGTTGTTCTCCGGTTTGGTCCACATCCACGCCTCAGACGGCTGAACACGTGACACCAGCATGCTGGACGAGCCCGGGCCGAGCTCCGCAGTAGCTCCTCCATTCAAACAGAAGGCAGGTTGGTTGATATTTAAATGGCCTCTGTTTGTTTTTCTTCTGGTCCCGTGTGTGCATGTGAGCCCAGTATAAAGGACCGTGTCCTTTTGAAGGGGATAGCACCAGGAAAGTGAGGGGGAAGGAAACTTTGCTTTGGTGTTTTATATATCAACGGAATGACTTCCCTCAAATAAAGACGTGCTCCATTCTGCCGGTCGGGCTGGAACAAGCTGCTCGTTTCCTGTCTTGAAAACTTGCAGCGTGTTTGAACAATGCGCCCGGCCAGAATAGACGAGATGTCACGTCTCGAAGATCTTGGTGCGGCGCTTTTTGTTTGACCGCAGGTTCACAGCTGTATCATGTGTTTACAGTATTTGTGACATTTGAATGAACCAACACAATTGTGCCATTTGGATTAATATAAATGCTGAAACAATAGACAGCAGCTTTTGAACTGTCATCATGGAACAAAAGGCAAAAGATGAAAGTATTTCCTCTGAGGCTGTAAAGTCTTTTTAGACTCACTTTTCGGCCATAAACGGAAGCCGTGCGGTAAATCTGGCAATGGGGATGAGGACAACTCTGCTAATTAATGAATCCCAGTCGAATTAATCTTCCTCTAAATGTTCCCATTTTTGCCAATTGCCATATGCACGCTTGGGACAAAGGCTCCTCTTTGCCTCTCTCTCCCCGCTGGGAGCTGGCCATGCAGAGTTTCTCACTCTCGCTGCCCCCTCATCAAATTACAGCCCTGCTCCCTCCTGTCATGTTGGCAAACAAAGGTCTTAAAGCGCACTCCCAGTGTAATTGCCTCTAATCTCAGACATAATGTGGTCTTTCAAGTCAACTGGTCAGAGAGTAAAGGGAGCTGTTGTTCTCTCTTGCCTTCTTTTTTTTCACCCCTTGTGCTCTCCCACTTTCACTTTGAGGGGCGCAGTTTAACAGTCTTGCTGCTCAGCTTTGTTTTCTTTTTTTATTGTGACGCAGTGTAAACATTTTGACAATGTAAAAGTTTGCGCAGAAATGACTCTGGAGCTTAAAGACTTTACAATGCTGCCCCTCTGCAGATGAACACGTGCTCGGTGCGGTGGTTAAAATAAACATGGTGAAATTCAGAGAAATGTGTATGTCAGTGCAGTAGTTCTTGGTGAGCTCCTCCACCTTTGGCCTGGATTCTCTCCGCGGTGAGCATCAGGCAGTCTGCAGCTGGAAGTGTTTCTGCGGTTTGGCCAGGTGTCTCTCTGCCCTGCCTGGGACAAGGCCTCAGCGGGGCCTGGGACTGGAGTCTGGGAGCGGGCTGGAGGCGCTGAGCGAGCTGGCTGCCCCTCCGTGATCTAAAATGTCCCGCAGACCCACCTGACTGGTGGTCAGCTGTAATTGATACAACACGATAGCAGCGCTGGAGGGGGAGAAAGGGAAAATTAAGATGTGTGTGAGCATGCGGGGAAGAGACAGGGAAACATGGAGCTGTGGAGGAAAAAAAACAAAAAGAGAGAGCGAGAGCGAAGAGGAAAGAGAAGGAGAGAGGGGGATAATGGAAATTTTGGACAAATTCTTCAACTGAAGAGGCTTTTTGGTTAAAAAATATGGAACGCAGACTTTAATATGGTTTCCAGGGGCTTTGGCAAGCAAAAATGAACATATCAAGTAAAAAACACAGTATCTGATATCTGTGCTGTGCTAGATTTTAGAGCGAGTGGGGAGGGAGTGCAGGGTAAGAGGAGATGCAGTGTTTCTAAAACCATTCAGCTGGGCTTTTTTTTTTTTAAGAGACCCAGCTGTGCGCCCTGGAGGTCCCAAGCTCTAACTGTGGCAAAAATCAGCACAGTGAGGCCAGGCTGCAGCTTCAGAGCCTGGTTAGCCATGACCTGATGTTCCAGGAGCCTCTGCAAATTGATGGGCCCCAGGGGAGTCGTCACAAGGGCCCTCGGACAATCACCCATTCATCCCCGCAGCCACAGCAAGAGGGCAAACACTCTGCAGCGCTTTTTTGGATCCACGTTTGAAATAAATTAAGATTTTTGCAACAAGCTGGCACGTGAAATGCAGAACATTGTGAATAATTTGTTCTGCACCACCTACATCGCGATTCTCATGGGCGCACACTCCCATTTTCATTTTAAGGAGAACATCGAATACGTGTATACTCTCCTGCGAATATGGCCAGTATATTTTTGGATAATGCGGCTAAGCTGGCTCGAGCCCATCACGCCTCATCTGCCAGGACTACACACTGCTGTTACATAAGGCAGCTGAGCCAGTCCAGACATCTAGACTAGTCCTTATGTGGACAAAATGGGTGTGTTCACTGCGTCCCCTAGCCCAAATCCAGTTACCATGACTGTGTCAACCAACTTTTCTCTAGAGTTGCCTCTTTTTTTGTGAAGTCCCTTTCACTCTCAAAGATTAGAGGCATGGAGGTCAGCTGCACATCGGTTACATTTTCTGTGAGTTACTTACCAGTTATTTATAGAGCAAGAACAAATATACAATGGAAGGAGGGCAGTGGTTTGGGTAGGAGGCAGGTTAAGCCCAGGAACATCTGTCCTTTCAAAGGCATCTCCTCCTTGGTATGCTCAGAATCCACTCCGGGGGTGTCGGCGCTTCACTGGTAGTCACAGAGCTGGCACGCTAGTCAAAACAGAGGTGAAGAGGAGGGGGAGTGAAGAGCCTCATCCAAGTCCAGTCTTCCATATCACTAGGCGCGGTGCATGTTCCCAGAGTCACCTGACTCCTGACGATACGTAGGTCGGTCTCACTGAACTGGAAACGCTCGCCTCTGTCAGGGCAGGGAAGAAACTTTCTGAGGTGCAGAGGTAGAAATGATAGTTCACACCAGAGAAGAAACCTGAATTTTCGTATATGTGAATGAGGCCATGGGTTTGGACAGATTCTGTGTGAGTGTCTCAGGTCTCAGGAAATAGTTGTTATGTACTCCCTCTTTTATTCAAAGCAATGATTGCAACTGGCAACAGATCTGATGATAATATTCATGCTTTGTAATTATGATTTTCCACATTTTATTTGTACTTTTGTTTATTTCCCATCTATTCTGTACACATGACATGTATTACATGCTCGTGTTGGAGGAGGGATTACTCCTCAGCTGCTCTTCCTGGAAGTTTCTTTAATTTTTCCACTGTTTTCAGTGGAAGCTTGACCTTATTCTTACCTAAAGGACAACAGAACACAGGGTGTTGTATGCCATATAAATAAAATTGACTTCCTCCTTCTGTCATTGATTGTCATTTTCATATGGGTGCATAGTAGTCTGTAGTATGCAGCCACTACCCAAACATAGCGTGTAAGTGTACAACAGGTACAAACGTAATTTATTACAGGATTTGTCATAGTTATTTGTCAGTTTGCCTTTGTATTGTTTTTCCTCTGAAAAGTCAAATGACGTCTTCTCAAGGCCGGAACAGGACAAACCTGAAGAGTGTGTGTGTGTGTGTGTGTGTGTGAGGCCAACACAGTCTCTGTTTAGTCTGTCTGCGTCAGAGATGCTTCATTACACACGCATAAATTCAACCGCGCTGACACTCCCAGTCCGACCTTTCACTCTCTGTTTCTCTGATTCTTACTGACATGCATTGAAACAAACACATGCACACACACATGCACAAATGTACGCATTAGCACATGGTAAGACAAGGTCAACAACTTTATTTACCCTTATTTGTGTTTATTTATCTGCGTTTACACTGAAAAAGTTACATTTTTGGAATTGAAGCATTTGCACAGCACAGTGTAAATAATTCAACAGTCCTTTTTTATTGAAGACACAGTGAGAATAAAGTACATATTAGAAGCATATACTGTTGAATAGTTGAAGTACAATTCAAATATGCAACAGTATATTAAAAAAAAGTTGAAAAAAACCCCCACTTATTTACAGTTAGATTTAAAGCATTTATGTGCTCTAAATCATTACACTTATTAGTATAGTGTCTGTGATTCGTTGTGTAAAATATTTATTGTTGATACTTTGTGTGAGATTTTATGAATCCTGTGACAATAAGCAAAACTGTAAAAAAAAAAAAATTAAATAAGGAGATTTTTTTTCTTTTCCTGTGGACCTGGTGTGTTTTACTTTCTCAGTCATGCATTGCAGAACAAGTAAGGAAACTTTGAGGATGAACAGCAGACTAAATAAACTCACTGAAAGCAGAAATACTTACATACTTGCACTGGCTGAGAGATGTATTATTTCTGAAACTGCAAAACATTTCTAGGTTTCTGAGTATATTTAGTTATTTTGCTCAGTAGTCTGTTTCTATTGATGTGAAATGTTTGTTTTTATTTTCGTGTAGCAGACTGATACATTTCTCAAGAACATAACAAATCATTATTTAGATTAGTCAATTGTCTCATCCGTCACAAACATAGGACAAAACACTCCTGAAACCAACTTTCAAAGCTTCTTTAAAATGTTGATAAATCCCACATTCTTAAAAAAATCCCAAATACATCGGGCTAGATTTTATAGAAATCTATTTAAATGGATGCACAAGACATCAGAATATTCCTGTTTTGATGTTATGAAAATTAAAATGTCATCCAAGAAAATCTTTCAGGCAGAGACTTCCTACCTTTGGAGAAATTTTAAGATGAAAACCAAATGAAGTTTAATTAAATTTGTTTCATTGTTTAGCAAACACAATAAAGTTTCGCCTATTTGTTTATTTTTGTGACCAACTGTTGATTGAATTTCAGATTGCTGAAATGACCAAAATAGCAGCTGACATCTACAAATAATTGCACAGCTAATTGGATTATTAATATTTCCATGCATTTATTTTAATAGATAATAATTGGTCTTTTTTTTTTTCATTTTTAAGTTAAGAGGTTGGGCGTTTCTCTAATCGGTCCTTTGTTCCTGCTGCCCTGCTGAACACACATACATACCCAGATCCTTTGCTCAGTAGTGACAACAGCGAGGTGATCGGAGATCAGTCAGAGAGTAAAATTTCGACAGGATGATGAGTGTCCAGCTGAAGGTTTATAAAATATCCACACACATTAGTTAGGTCCGACCTTCATGGAGGGGGATCCTTGATAAATGTGTCCAATCCGTGATCCCTAAAAACAAAACCCAAAAAAGGGACGGGGAAAGAACTTTAACGTAAAAAATAAATATTCTTTCAGTAAACTACGCGTTTAGGCCTCGAGGGAATTACATTTAAAAAAAATCGTAATAAATAGAAAATACTCGTGACAGAAAATGTGACGTTTCAATAAAAAAATATATATTTGTTCACAGTGGGAGGCAGCTTTATATATTATTGTCTGCAGAGGAAATTAGTTTGAATTGTTCTGGTGAACCACATCATGGTTATAAAAAAAATTCGTTATTTCCCATCACAGACTGATTACACATACAGTACATCCTGTAACTCTTCAGGCAAAAATTACAAAAGGTTTCTTTGGGGTCACAACTGCAGTGCACGCAGGAAAGTCTACAGTGTTTCTTCCTCTGTTGTTTTCAGTTTCCCGTCTTGAACCTTCAATTAGTAATTGTATTTTGAAAAACATGATTAAATAATTATAACCTGCAAAGTTTCACTTTATTGCACAGAAGTGTTGTGGTAGTATTTATTTATAGCATTTATAAAAAAACAGTGTATATTATAAGAAATACCTGTAGGTTATGAAACATTTAAAATGTAACAATGGTACAAAAAAAGCTAATAATTTAACCAGAAACAGTGTTAAATATTACTTTTAACCACATAGTTATTTACAATGAATCATGATTCAGTGTATCATGAAAAGAGAAAAGTTCAACATAGTTGTCAAACGCCTGTGCAGGAGAGGAATCTCCCTATAATTACATTTAAGAGCAGAGGAAGCTGAAGACCTGAACCCCGTCATTTAGTCGGCATTAAATAAACACAAGCCCCATCAGCGTCAGATATGCCCTCACACTGTTGCACTGTAAATAATGACTTAAATAATGACCGTGAGCAAAAGAATCCAGGGTCATGATCAGGGTACGTGAGGAATAGTCGTGCTTTTGAAAGCTGATATTTGAAATGTGGGTTAATCATTAAAGCGCCCAAAAATTCTACATATTATCACTTTGGTGCATCATCAATCCACAGTCAACCTTTCTTAAAAAGAAAAAAAAGAAAAGTAAAATCTTAGAGTTTTACACTATTAATAAAAACATGGGGAAAGATCAGGAGGCAACATGTTGTTACTTGTCCAGTAACACAAACACAATATCAGCAGACTGTGAATGATGGCAACTGCTTTCTTGCAACAAATACTACAGTTCAACGGTGTAATGTCTGGATAAGAGATATAGATGCAAAACAATGGTAATAACTGGAGAGAGTAATGTGTTGTTCACGGAGAGGTTTGCAGGATTTCCATAGAACTGAAATTTGATATCTAACACATGTCGTGGAATTCTATTCTTCATCTGCCCCGGCTCGCCTCTGATGCCGCGCCAAAACCGTCAGCGCAGTAAAACCTCTAAGAACCTATGAAGATATGCATTACCCAGGGATTACACTGATTCAATGACAACAACAATTATTGTGAGTGAATTTAAGATCAAAAGCTCAAATTTATTCAATAAAGTGTCAGAGTGTGATTCCTGTCTGGATAAATAATTCATTCTTTTTCATGTATTATTTAGTGTTTTAAAAAGAGATGTCATAATGTTTGACTATTATTAACTATCAATATTTTCTATTTTACTCTTTAAATTAAATGAAGTGATGGGTTTAATTAGCTCTGAATAGTTAAAACTGTATATTAGTATGAAGAGTGGTAAATAAATGAAAAATTTAAACTAATCTACACATACATTACAGTCAGATTAAAACAGGCAATCTCGTTTTTTAATTTTCTGATTCTGAGACTTCATGTACAGCTCACTCACACAGACATCAGACGCCCCTGTGTGAGCTCTGTCCGTCTCAAGTCGTAGCTCAGTGATTTAGCCTGACCTTTATAACCTTAAGGTCAACATCAACATTGTTTCAAGGTGTCCTTGTGTGGGCGAGCGGGGTTGATTAAAGACAAAGTTGTGACGTTAAAAAAAAAAAAATCTCTCGATAACTTTTCATGTCTCATTGTGAATTATTGTCTTGTCTACGAAAGTGACACCACAAAAACCCTGTCAAAAAATGTAGGAAAAAAAATCAATAATACCAAATGTTAAAAGAAATTATTCAAAATATTTGTAGTATAGACTCTGTTGAATTGCTAACAACCTATGATTATGATTATGATGATCATGTACAACAAATACATGACTTGTTTTCAGTTTTCCACCCACTAATGTGCCTTCAGAGATCCGAGGCTTATGGTCTCAGCTGTGCAACGTACCAAATATTTAGAGTAATAGCTGGTTACTGTGCTATCTCTACCACTACAAGCTGTCAATCTCTGCCCTGGAGCTAATTAAAAAGGCCCCGGCGCTTTATTTGTTTGCACACACTCCGAGGGCAGACTGGAACAGTCAGGCGTGGGGGCATGACAAGCACGCCATGTCCCCTTAAATCACTCCCCTGTGCCAAAATGCTGACACCACACGAGAATCTTGACAAAACATTCACTGTGGTCCCCAGTGTGGGCGAGACAAAAAAAAAAAAAAAAACATGATGGGGATGATTTATTTAATGTGCAAAGAATCTGTATTTTCTTTATCATTCTTCTATTTTCCCCTGTGATCTATATTATCACACAGATTCATACACTGCTTGTACAGGAGACTTCTGCATAGTCCAGATGATATAAAACATGCAGTAATGACTTACCGAACGCTCCCAGGCCTGCGTCCCACCACCTCACCCTGGTGTCCCTCTGCGTTTCTTTTCCTTTATGTGTCACTTCTGCTGTCGTTGAAGTGGCTTTGCTGCACCCTGAAATCTGGACGTCCTGAGAAGTGACACAAAAATGGAGCTGGCACGGAATAAAAGACACATACATTTTAATTATGTTGCGGTGGACCCTGGGGCATCAGCTGCAGCAGCCTCATGGCTCTCTGCTGCCACCTGTCTGTCTCTGGAGGAGCATGTTCGGACATGCTGCGTGGACGGACCTGCAGAATGTGCTGAGTAATGCTTTGGGGTCGTGTCAAAATAGCTTAATTTCTATTAAGATCCCTTTATTGTACATTTTTGAGGTTTCGTTGTTGTGTAAAACTGACACAAAGCTGTCTTAGATTGAAAGTACAGCATGACTCACTCCGTAAGAGAGTGAGGAGTAATCAAACATATCCATCTTTCCTGGAAAATACCAGCACAAATGTTATAATGCTGAATGACTAGACTTCCTTGAGATGAATAATGTGATTGATTCTCTGGAGGGCAGCAGTAAAAATTGTCTTGATCCTGATCAAATCTCTGTAAATGACTGTTTGGAGAGCAGACCCCTGTTTTGCATGACTTTATAGCCCAACAGGAAGCCGTTGAAACTCTAACATAAATAGCAATCAGGCCATGAGTAAACCAATCAGCAGCTTTGTTTCAAAATATGCACCAATCAATTAGCAAATGGATTTCCTTCCAAATTAACAGACCGAATCAAAGCATCTCAGGAAACATGTTACGGGCAATCTGACGTTTGTTTTGCTTAATTGAGGACCTCGTGGCAGTCTGTAGGCTCAACTTTCTAGATTTTTATTCACTTAAAATGTGTTTACATGGGAGAGGTTTTAATCATGTGATCGATCGTGGAGCTATTTGGCTTCATGGAAATGCTCACGATATAAGTTTTCACTATTCACCTGCTGAACTGACGTTGATTTGACCTGAATATCTTCTTGTACAAGTACACAATGCAGACACCAGCTGATTATCTCTCATAAGTTACCACTATTAAAGTTTTAAAAACTCTTTCTTTCCTTACAAGCTTTGGTGGACAGCCTGTTGGCCTCATATGTACTCCAGTCCCACTCACACAGCTGTCTCCCAGGCTACAGGCAGAGCTCCATCACCTGCATCCAGCTGCAAACCACAAACAGATTGAAGTATTCCCCTGGAGGGGGATTTTGCGCAGTCAGGCCATCATCGGCACGGAAGATGAAGAGGCAAAATATTAAGGAAAACCGGCCTCACTGCCCATCAATAAAGGACAGTTTGCACGACTCTAAGCTTTTGTGCCAGCGAGGGCTGATACAGTAGTAGCTAGGAATGTTGTCTGAGCATGTGACAACATTTCCCAGACCGCTAAACATTGAAAACAGACCAACGAGGCAACATATTGCATTGATTTAGTCATTTGACAAATAGTTTTGGAATGAGTGTCTACGTCCAGTCTGTTGTAAGCAGCTGCCATATAAGTAGTGGATAAAAGGAAACACGGCCTCTTATTTTAAGAACAGGAAATGAGACAATGACAGGAGACAAACTTATCACATACTGAGACGATTGTGGTATCTGTGGTGAGAAATGCTCTTTGGATGGTGTCTTTATTGTCTCTTCATGCTGACGTCCTGATGTGGTCATTTCCATTCACAAGATTTTCATTGCATCTGGTGTGCTGCTGCAGCTCACGTCCACATGTTTACAGTGCAGGATTGCATTATTCCGTGTTTTCAAACCAAGGAATTTTGCAACGACCGACCTGAAATTAATAATATTTTCCCATTTTGTTTTTCTCGCTGTGATTTTCTTGTGTGCAAGACCACTGTTTTCATTTCACCACAGTTATTTTGAATATAGCAGATTAGCAGAGTGGTTAGAGAGTCCTTCAACTGGAAGACAGAGGTTCAGTCTTCTGTGGCAGTAGGAATCTGAACTCCTCAAGTATCCTTGAGCTCTGAATCCTTATACCACTAGTTTGAACTCTGTTCTGTAGCCAAGCCTGACCTTGTTGGAAGCAGGGAAATGAGTCTGGTGAATCACTGCTGTTTTTCTTTTATCTTCCTTATCTCTCTCATGCAGATACTAATACTCTCATTTGGATTCATAATTCACTTATTACAAGTGATTTTATGGGAGTAATTTTAACTTTAAACAACCCCTGTTTTATTCTGAAATGTGTTAACCAGACACAGTTGTATATTACACCTAACACACCTGCCCTGAAGTATGTGTGAACACGAGATTAGCTCCAATGTTCGGCATCCAAGCAATCAGCACCACACAACCATCGAGGCTCTCAGAGTTTTGGCTTGTCAAAACACAGTGATTGCCCTCCATTTGATTTTCCTAAACGCTGCAAACTCCAATGTGGAACTTCTGTCAGCGAGAGCAGCACAGTTGAAAAAACAGGATTACTCGCTATGGCAACACCTGGAAGTAGCACGTGCAAGCACGGAGAGAAAAATGATCCTGGTTAACTGCCGCAGATAATGACACTGCTATATTTATATTTGTCTTTGGCTAGGGACAACTCAACCGTTCCACTACTAACCAGAGAGCCAGCTTTTTTTTCTTTTTCTTTTTTTTTTTTTTTTATAAACAGTGCCAGTGTGACTGTTAACTCAGCGTTGAAGTGAAGTGTTACGGAAGAGCTTCCAAATACTAGCAGGGTCAGTGGTGTCAAGTGACACTCGAGTCCTCAAAGTTTCTAATTACTGGAAGTAGAGGTTACGTTCTACAGCATGTCCATGAGTCAGTGCAATAATGTAGTTGACAAGGAAAGACCTGGAAAGTGAAGACAATAGAGGGTGTTTCATTATGTAAGTGACACGGTGATCAGTCCATCTGTTATCCTGGCGTAATGCATTAAAGTCACATTCGCTGATTGCACCTACAGAACATCATGTTTCTGCCGGAGATCAGTGTTTGTGTTTTGAAACGCACTGACATTCATTTAAGTTTGATTTGTTAGGTTCGTCTGATACACTGATATTTTCCTGGGTAAGAATCCAGCTGAAGAAAAGGCCAGGAGGTAGTTAGTAAGAGTGGGTGGTTGTAGAGAGAGCGCACAGGCCGATGCATTGATGCATGCAGGGAGAGCAAAAGGGGCACACAGATGCAGGAGAGGTGTGCCCTCCTGTTTTCACCAAATCCAAACAACAGTGCTTGAGACACTATTAGAGGAGTGCGCCTTGAAATCAAGGAGGAAATTGTGAACACTTAAGGAAACTTTTGACAAAACTCTCCCCCCTTTGCTGGCAGTATGGTCATATTTGTACTGTAAAAAATACACCCATTATTTTTTCATACAGTATCTTAATTATTTTCCTGTATCATTAAGTATTTGTGACTTAATAAGCAACAATCAAAGCTAAACATTCCCACTGCTTAGAATAATAATGTTTGTCTGCTCTCCTTCTTCCACAAAAAAAGTTAATTTAGGAAAATTTAACAATTCTTCAAAGCATGTCTACTCCTTCTCCCTCACTGAAAACAAATGAATTTTTGTAGTTTCCAAACTGCTGGACACAATATGTTTCCTGCTTCACTGCATAAAGTCCGTTCTCAGTGGTGCGTCCATGTGCAGTGAAGGTTTAAAGTTTCCAAACCACACTTGCATTGGTTGCATATTGGACCACTTTTGGCTTTCAGAGTAGTTGTGACGTCACAAAATCCTGCTCGTACGTACATGTGTTACATAAAAAACTTTCCCCCCATCAGCCCTCGAGTATCAAACTCTGCACGTACATTATTCTGCACAGTACGTAGCTACACCCAAGTGAAGTAACAATAAACAAAGCAAATATTTCACCGCTGGGGGGGCTCCAAAACTTAAATACTTTTAAAAAAAGGATCCTCAACACCGAAAAACACAGAATGACACACAAATACACCTGAACTCACCAGCACAGTATGGGTGTATTTTCATCAGATTTCATTAGCAGAGGAACTTTTTTTTACAACGTGCACAAACAGCCCAAAAGTTGTCATCCAATTCTGATTCTTGTATTGTTAAATTCTGAGTCTTTCTGTCTTCACCGCTTTCTAAAAAAACAAACCAATGAGATAACAGAATAAAATACAAATGCAGAAGTGTCTCGTGTGAAATAATTTACAACACTCTGACAGATACAATGAAATATAACAGTGTAACATTGTGTTTATATTTGACCTGACTCAGCAGAGGAGGAGAAAATAAGACTAAAATATATTATCAGGTCCTCAAAGATAAGCATCGGTTTGTACAGCAGTTTGATTTGTTGCATATTAGAAACTGATAACGCCGGAGCTGCCTTAACAAATCTATTTCTGTGGAAAATCACTGACGCATCACACGTTTCACAGATTTATTCATCACTCCCATCCAGTACCACTGATAACGTCTGTCTCTCCCCTCCCAGGCCCCCAAGTCACACTTAGGTGGAGCTTCTGTTTGACGCAACAGGGCCACGATCCTAACCTTTTTTCCTTTTCTTTTTTTTTTTCTTTTTAAATAACTCAGTGACCCACAGGCCCCAGACGGTACGCCAGGCTGCGTGCACTGGAGCTCGCACTGCTTTTATGGAGGCTTTTCCGGTCCATCGCTGCACATATTGTGCCAAAAAGATGGCAACTATCAAAAGAGACGGAGAGGCCGAGGTGAGAAAGGGCAAAGAGATGTACAAACAAAGGGAGCGAAGGAGAGATAAGGTGCCAGACAAAGAGACAGTGAAAGCGGCGGAGTGAAAAATGTGCTACGGCCGGGCCTGTTCGTCAGACTCGGGTCAGAGGGGTGTGAGACATGAGTTGGCAGAGCTAAGAGCAGGGGCTTGTAGGAATATGTGTGGGGCCATAGGAAGTGCTGTGTGGAGAAGATAACAGTGTGTGTGTGTGTGTTTGTGTGTGTGAGGAGGAGTGGAGGGGAGGGGGGGCGGTTGAGAGAGTAACAGTGTCCTCAGCCCTGCCCTGCTTTCCTCTATTCACTGCCCGCATCCTGTCTGTGCGCTGCTCCCTAATGGCTTTTAATGAGCCACCAGTGAATCCCTCTCCTTCCTGCCTTCACACAACATGCCAGGCAAAAAAGCGAGTGAAAGGAAGAGAGGGACAGGGAGAAGGAGAGAGAGAGAGAGTTAACAGGGTTGAAATGTCAACATCAGTGCCTCCCTCCAGAGGTGATCACTTGTTATATTAAGGCAGATGAAACAACCTAAGAAATCCTCGATGGGGAAGTCCCACCCTGCAGGGCTACAATGCACTTTTAAAACGTTACTGTAACAAGTCATTTAATAAACTCTGTACTATCATCTAATTTCCTTGAAATTATTCCACATATTCCTAACACAAATCAATGCATTTCATGTATTTCTATGATATTTTCCATTTATGCACACAAGTTTACAATATCTTGCCTGGATTCAGAACAAAGCAGCTCATGATTTAAATTTTGAGTAAAATGTCATTTGAAATATCCAAAAACATGTCTTGCAAATCTAAGTAAGATTAACTGGTAACACTTTGCACAGAACTGAAGTGGTGAAGAAAGTGATGGTCTAGGAAAGATGCATGTCCAGTTACTAATTAGTGTAAGGACACAAACACAGTAACTAATATTGGGGTAATCTTAACAGATCTCTGGATTCTAGCTTGGTTTGAATCAGTGGCTGATTCTGAGATAGACAGTTCGTAAAGCGAGTTGTCGACATGTAAATGCTGTATTGTTAAGTGTTTCAGATGAATGTTATTGGCAGACTGATACACCAGACAAACACTGTACATGTCGCACATTTGTAATCGCTCACTCATGTACAGTAGAAAGGTATGAAACATGACTCTCTCTTTTGTTGTCATGGCTGGCAGGAATCCACAGCTCAGAGTCTCGTCGTTGTGATAGATGACAGGTGAGAGAGTCTCTCTGATCACTCTGACACTCTGTAATCAAGTTAAGAAGGCTGGATTAGAGGCTCCTTTTGAAAAGGGCTGAGGTCAGCTCTCTATTCTGCCTGATGCATAGCTTCAGAGAGCGAGAGAAGGCCTGACATTGATTGCAGGACTGTGTGTGCATGGGAGACAGAGATAGATAGGGGAGAGAGAGGAGACTGTTATAGCGCTCGTGGAGGAGCTCTTGTGGGGCCTTGAGGGTGCACTTCGGTTAGGATTGAAAACGAAGCTTGTAAACAAAGTGGAACAAGCCATTTGCTAAGACCCGCAGCCCTTGGTTACTGTTGCTATGCCTGTCAAGCGTGTATTTTACATAATATAGTTTGTTAATGACACAAGCATAAGCATTGCTTTTGGAAATAATACTAGTTTACAACTCTAGGAAAAAGACATCACCTTTTAAACGCTTTAGATATTGTGCATCTCTCTTATTAGAGTCTCCTGCACACGGTTTTGACAGGTGGATAAATCCAAACCTTGGCAGGCCTATTCCTAGTTACAGTCCTAGTTTAATGGCAAATAATGGAGCTACCTGTTACTACCTGATCATCTTCTCTTTATGACCAGACAGTTCAGAAAGAGGGGATGGAAGGAAAGAAAGACGAATGCGGCCATCTTGTAAATCTGCGGCAGAATATGCAGATTACAATAAAAATGATGATCGATGGGATTCCATGATGTGACCTCTATTTCTAAAAAGCGAAACCCAAATATAATTTTCCATTCATTATATCACACGACATTAAAAAACGAAAATGTATAATTTTTCATTTTGTATTTTCTTCCATTGTTTCTTGACTGTAAACTTTTTCTTTTGTTTTCTTGCCTTGTGTTTTTGTTCTACCATTGTTGTTT
Organism: Scortum barcoo; assembly: GCA_023238725.1. Lineage (NCBI taxonomy): Eukaryota > Metazoa > Chordata > Actinopteri > Centrarchiformes > Terapontidae > Scortum > Scortum barcoo. The sequence goes on along the minus strand of CM041533.1, from coordinate 14,238,390 downwards.
TGAACAAGACTACATAGCCAGACAGCTAGGGAGCAAGCATTGCGAAAATCGCAGCAGTAATTCATCCTTAACTTCAACAGAAAGTCTTCATTTGTTAAGAGTTAACGATCAGAGAGTGCAAGCTAAGGTCCTCCCAAAAGTCCAGCCCTCGTCCTCACCGTGGGAGGTTGAAACAAGCAAAGTATGGGACAGCCAATCAGGGTGATGTATGGCGGGATGTTTACTGCTCCGGCTGTAACAGTTGCCACGAAGCCTTGGTTGGGTCCACTCAGCTGGGTGGGCTAAACCCCCGCTGAGTTAATAACGATGATTACCGGAACATCTACAGTGCCCGCAGAAATGGAAAATCATTGCACTGTGGATGACCTGCGCTTTGCAACAAGAGAAAGAGTTTAAGTCAAGGCAAGTTAGTCAGCGATGGCAAAAATAGCACACCGTTGTATGACAGTGTGCTAAAAGCCATCCACACAACTTCTGCGTCCAGTGTTTTCAACCGCAGTCGCGTAATAGGAGGAACAGTTGTCTTTTCATTCCTTAAAAATCACCCATCATTTCTTTTGGGAAGAGCCTGAAAACAAATGGAGCGGACTTCCAGCCAAATCGGTGCTGTGGTGGTGACAGCACCCAACAGATGGTGGTTAGGTTAACATTAGTCATAATAGTCACGATGGCGATGATGATGACAATAATAGCTCCAGCAGCAGACGACAACTACAGTTGCAGGTGGGGAATACGAGGAGGAGGAAATGTGCATGCGAGTGTGTGTGTGTCCATGCAAACACCTGAGTATCTTGGCAACCCTCAGAGGAAAGGTCCCGGTCATCGGACATCCCTGTTGCGGGGCCCACTCCCTGCAGCAGACCCCCTAATCAGTGGGAACAAAAGGGGGAGGGCGTCTAACAGCTCCAAAATAGCACAAGGAGTAGGAGGTGTGGAAGGATGTAGGGAATCTGATGCAATGCCTCATAGTGCACGTATTAGTTGTGGCTGACTAAAGAAACAGTACACCTATAGTTAATATATGTCTTGTGAAAGTAAATGTCTCACATACAGGAAACCGAGAGAAAGTGAGCCTGTTGAATTGAAGGACACACTGTTGTTTACCTCGCCATGTTTATTGCGTGTTTGATCATGTGAATCTTCCGGATAATGTATGTGCTTGTGTGTGTGTGTATGTGCTTGTGTGTGTGTGTGTGTGTGTGTGTGTGTGTGTATGCGTGTGTGTGTGTGTGCATGTGCATGTGGTTGTATGTGACTTCCTCAGCTGTTCATTATGAAGTGACAGCCTGACAAACTGCGGCTCTCGTGGTTGCATCAGCTTCCTGACCCCACAAGCCACAGTGTTTTCCCTGATTGACTTTTCCTCTCAGACACCACACAAGATGGGGAAAGATGTGTGAACTGCAGTCGTACTTTCTGGGGAGGATAACATCACTGATCTTGACAAGAATCTGTCGTGTTAACTACAATAAATATACAACTCACTTGTGCTTTTTGCAGCACAGGGTGCTGTCGTGTCAGAGTATTTTCAGGCATGTTTGAATAAAAACCTTAGATGTTCACAGAAAAACATTTTGAGGACACATGCAAGCTTCCTTGTGAGCAGCCCCGGCTTTCCCTAGTGTCTCTTTTTCATGGTAAATCACTGTCCACATGGAGAAAGCCCCATCAGAAGCGAGAGCTGATAAAATGGACAATAAGTGGGGGCCACCAGGACCCCCCCTCCTCTGGGGGCCACAGATTAGGCCTCCTGCACTTCCTTTGGAAAACAGGCACCGGACCCAAAGGAAGCTCCTGTCAGCTGCGCTCCCTCACCTCTCTGGCCTCTCTTGCTCTAATTTCTGACTCTCTCCTCTCCACCCTCTCTCTCTCTCTCTCTCTCTCTCTCTCTGCCTCCCTTGCTCTTATTCTCTCTGTCTGGGAGATTGAACACAGGCCTTTCCATCCACAACTTGCCACCATGCTCCACCCGGATACCAAAGGCCAAGTCTCATCAGGCTACTGCAGCATGTCATACTGACACTCTGTTTTTTCTCTCTCTCTTTTATATTGCCACATGCAATTTTTAAATAAAATTTTTGTTTTTTTGTGGATAGCCTTCATCAGTACATCATAAACCATACCATGTGTGATGTGTGTGGAAGGAGTGTAATTACAGAGGAACACAAATCTGTGTATAGTTGGTTGGAGAATATCCTGTGTTCTGCTGCCAGGGCCGGAGGGTGGGGGGGGGGGTTCAGGTGGTGAACAGTGATTGAGTATGGACACCACTCCTTTCACTGCAGAGCCAAATCACTGTTTAAGTCATCAGACAGATAGCTGTCTGTTGCCTCCACCCTTCTACTGTTTTGAAGACGACCCAAACAACTATGTTAGGACTGGGTGGTTCTTCACAGGACATCACACAGGACATCACAGGAGGCTGCATCAAAGCTGCAGCATATTTATTGCAGTCAAAAGACATAACAACTTTATTTTTACAGATTAAAAGTTGAATTTATTAGTAATAAAACCAATACCCTTAATTCAATCTCCTCAGAGATTTTTTGCACCAGAGCATTTCTCGTGGTGGCTCAAACACACATTTCATTGCAATAAGCTTGCTCTTACTCAGGTCAGCTAATGAAGTCTTTAAAGTAAATTAGTCAAGTGGCATTCATTTTGTCAACAAAAACTATGATGAAAAATATTTGTTGCCAAACCTCTGAAAAATGTATTTAACTTATTATCAATTAAATAATAATTATTATATATAATTATATATATATATGAGAAAAATATATGAAACTGTGAAAGCAATGCTTATTCAATGATCAGCATGCACCTGTGGAGTCACACATTGTATCCAGTTCATTAGTGAAATCAATCTTCAGAAAGTTTTGGCTACATTTAGCTACTTGACCTGTGGCACAGATAAGCAGCAGTAGTACAGTTTACTGTATCTCTGCCAGTAATGTTAGCAGATGCTATCAGTTCTTGGAGGAGAAAAATTAAAAAGATCCATGGATCATGTTCTTCTATAATCCCTCTGAAAATGTGCTGAAAAGTGGCAACAAAACAGTTGAGGTGAGTAGCAACAACAGGGAGTGAGCAGCTCTGTTCAAGCAGCGGGAGTTTGGGAATGACAACTGGATTTACAGAGAGAGTCAGTCTATTACCACAGAATAAAATGAAAAAGCCACTGACTGTATGAAACTTAACAGTCTGGTATAAATGGGTAAATGGCGCCTCCCCTAACCTTGTACTAGATGAGGACAAGAAATCTCAAGAAATTAAGGGAATGTCAATGTGTCATCAATTTGTTACAAGTTGTAAATAATACAGAGCTGTAAACTTCCGTCACATTTTACAAATCAACCTCTGTTCAACACTGAGATGAGTATTTGACATACTTATACACATTTACTGTTATAACCAAAATCTTATATGTGATCATGTTGGTTTTACCTCCAAATAAAGTGGTTTAGACAATCTAGTTAAGCTGCTGACTTAATAACAAGTCTTGTTGTCTGACTGCTTGCGTTTGCTGGGCTAGTAAACTAATTTTGTCTCTGAGGTCCCAAATTTCAGAATTACTTTAGTCAGTACAATGTTACAAACGTAAAAACCTAAATTGTAATAATTTGTTGTTGCAGCCTATTCAACCTCACTTATGAACAGACTTTCACCAAACCTTGTGACTGCAGTTGAGGCTATATCCTGTCTGGCACACACAATACCAAAAATCATGCTCAAGTCACAGAGCCTGGTGATTGACATGTTTAGTGTCACATGTGTGGTTATTATTCCATTCAGGGGTTGAGTTCTGGTCTTTGTAGACATGACAGGCATTTCTGAAGACTGCAGCACTGTAGGTTCTAGTTCCAGCAGAACCGCCACAGGCAATTTGGATCTCCTGCTGGCCAAGCGGTGCGCTTGGTGTGGGTGCACATGGAAAGCCTAAGTAGGTAACTCAGTCAGGCTTCCCCACAGGCCCAGTGGCCACTGAAGGCTGGCACACAGTGCCCTCTTCACCACAAACACTGCCACAGGTAATGTTTTCCTGAACTCATGCCAGTGTTTTAAGAATTTCCATGCATTGAGGAAAAAGACCCAATCCTCAAATACAAGCAGTCTTTTCAGCCAAGACCGGCACTAATGTAGTCCGCCTTTACAGGCTGCGAGCAGACTAAAGCTCTCCTGTCTCAGACCCAAAGAAGTGAGGGGATTAGGGCTTGCCATAACATTTAATGACACTGAACCTTGTTTGATTCAATCAAGCATGGTAAAAAGCAGGCATAGACAACTCTGACCTAAACCTTTTGTTTTTGACCCTGCCATGCCACATGTGATGCATGTATAGGGGTGTGTGTGTGTGTACTTGTTTGTGTCTGCTGAGTGAGAAATTTCTGGCTCTTAGCCACACCATCATTGAGTGAGAGGACAGATGGATCTAGAAGCAAACAGCATCATGTTTTCCGCTGACAAATGTAACAAATTCACAGGAAAGTCCCATCACTTGTAATCAACACGCACCTCTGATGAGATTAAAGGTGAGACACTGGTCCTTTCAGAGTAGCACTTACTTAATGTCTGAATGCTGAACAACCCTACACTTACATATACATGAGTAATTTTATGTCTGAGAAAAGGATTTTTACTGCTTAATGTGTCAACGCTATAAATGCTGAATCGACATTTTCAAAAACTATGTTACTGAAATGTTTCTCACTCTTTCCCCCGAGTTCACATGAGCCAGACGCCAACCTTGCCACCTTCGTAATCTTTCTGCATTAATTTCCATTAATTTCCTGTGTATGACAAAATGAAGTAAATAAAGAAATGACGAACATGCCAAGTGAATTTCACTTTAACGTTTCAAGCAAAAGCTTAGCTCCTGACTGAGATGTGTCTCTGCTATCATTCCTTCCATTTCACAGGAGCCAAAAAGCCAGACCTCAGTCAGACACCAGTACACCCTGTTTCTCAGGAGACAGGTTCCGTGATTTGACAGGGTCTGGGCCTCAATCTGGTCAACCCCGAGCGGAGTGAGCCACAGAGGAACGACATGTGATAAATGGGTCTTATCTGGAGGTTGTGGCGTTGGGAAGCTGACTCTGTTTCCCTCCGATTACATTAGCAGGCAGGAAAATGGGACGTGGGGGGAATGGCTGGAATTCCATAGAAAGAGGGGCAGACGCTCGTTTTCACTTGTTTGCCGACTGATAAAGAGACCAAGAGGAGGCACGGTCTGGGTACATATGAGGTCTGAGTATTATTTGCCATGACTCTAGTGTTTTTATCTGACAAAGCAGACACTATATTGCAAAGAGGGGGGAAATTAAAGTGAGGCAGTTCTGGTTATCGGAGAGCACAGAACCACCACACCTTTGTTCATTTGCAGGGGTTTTTGTAGGTGGACACTGTATGTGCCACTCTCTGCTGACCTTGGCCCCTGGACTACCACTCTGTTCAAAGTCAATATCCTGGTGACTGCATGGGCCCATACCGGGTTGATTCATTACTAGAGCGACACCTGTGCCACTTCACGGCACTTGACAGGATTGTTTCCCAGGGACAGACCTCTGAAGTGGCACACAATTGGGTTGAACACAGGTGTCACAAGGTCTTGTATAACCAGCATCCTGCACATAGAGAGGGCCAAGACTAAAGTAACCTGATTACACAAAATGAGAACATTAATAGTGTTTAGTTTAAACGTATAGTGATATGCTGTAGTGAGTAGCATGTATGAATGTTTTGAATCTGACACTAACTACAGTAATGGTATTTGTAGGGTAATGTACTAAATATCATACACAACGAACAGTCTGCACCTCAACATTAAGCAGAAAGGATGACTGGATTTTTATCTACTGTGCATCAAACTATGATCAAGATTTGAACATGAATGTTCATTCTCGACGCAGGAAGTTTGATAAAGTATGATAAAATAATCTTAATTTAAGGTGAGCATTTTCCGGAGCCTCTAGTTTAGCTTCTCACGGCCTTCACTTTGGATGAAGTTTGTGATCAAGATCAACAGAAAATTGAGACTAAGTGAAGGTTTTCTATGGATTTTTTTTTTTTTTGACAACCATTTCTGTAAGACCCTAGACAGTATTTTGCAACCGTTAATAATCTGAATCTGGCCACTACACTCAAACCAAAGTTGCATGCATCAAAAATCTTGAGTCTGTTAGTGGCTGAACTGCTTCAAATACGCTTAATGCACACATGGCTTTCAGGAGGGATATACTATAACAAATGGGTTTTGTTGTCTGGCAGTTGCAACTTTTCTGCCTCTCTCTGAAAAGAAATAACATTGTTTCAAGATTTTGGACAGATAGAAAACATAGAAATATAGTATGATATTAAGGGAGAAGAGGATGGGAAAGGAAGAGAGAGCAATTGTGATAAGAAGTAGGCAGCAGCCCAGACAAACACGGCGTGGCCCTTCCTTACTGACATCCTGAGGAGGAAGCTGTGGTGCTCTGGCCCCTCTGCTCCAGTCCCTCAGAGACGAGCTCCTCCAACGGGTCATCGAAGTGAGCCAGGATCAGCGCTTATTAACACTTTCCCTTCCGCTTTTTCTCTCTCTGACTAACTCTCTCTTGCTCATTTTTCTATTGAACTCACCCTTAGATCAGCATGTACGTGCCATCTGCCTTCTTTTTTTTTTTGCTCCCACCATTGTCTCTGTTCTACAATCCGTCTATCTTTTTTCCACGATTTCCATCAACTTCCCCTCATTCCCTTCCTTTACACTCTCCACATCACTTATTTTCCACACCTGCTTGTCATGGCTCTAAATGTACATCATCCACCAAATAACTGCACATATCCACCGGACATGCAGGAGCCGAGCAGAGGGAAAAATCTTACTCCCGGCTGCATAAATCACAATTCAGACAATCAAGCTAATTGCCGCTCAAATGGCTTCTAACGAAGCTCTAATTGAATAAGGTGGTGGGTGCATTTAAGCAGCGCAGTGAGCTGAACTCTGGAAAGGATATCTTGGAGAGTGTGTTTTTAAGCGAGGCAGGCCTGCTGGCACCAAGAGACAGAGTGGTAAACGGCTCAGTTTAGCATTACAGCGGTGGCTCCCTGTGGGCCTGTCCTCCGCTGCAGCAGCAACCTGAGGAATTGCAGGCACTCGGAGGAAAGGCTGGAAAATAAAGAGTGAGACCAGAAGAGAACCAGGTTGTGCCAGTAAAATATGTACGCCGCAAACACCCAAGAGTAAGCGATTTACACACAAGTGCATTTTTGCGACAAAACACGAATGTGCCTGTGTAGTTTGAGCCCTAAATGTTTATAGATATCTATTTATTTCAGATTTCTTTTTCTTTGTTTGTTTGCTTTGAAAGAAATGTGCTTTCAAATACTGAAGAGATGATAGACGTGTTTTGAACAAGGCGTCACCGTCAAAAACACAACTGGTACGGTCCAAAAAAACAATGAGCAAACCACTTTTTTTTACCATGTTGGGTACCTTGCATTGTTATTCTGCCGTAATTTTTTTCTTACATCTATTCATCCTCTGGCGTGGTTATCTGCCCTCCGCATGCCTGTCCAGCACAGCAGGGGTCCCCCGGGAGAACAAACCCACACCGCCGGGTATGGAGCAGTCCCACAATCCCCTCTCCCTCTCCCCTCTCCCCTCTCCCACTCTGTCTGCCTCTTCCTGTCCCACCGTGTCCCTGCCTGTGTGCCCCGCCAGTCTGCCTTATGACCTGGTTGCTGATAAGACCAGAGGCCCCGCAGTGCCCAGCGCCTGGTGCCAGCACTTCCCTCTCATACAAAGTCAGCCGCGCTGTGTCACAGATGGGTTGAGGTGATCAAAAACAGCAGCCCAGCTCAAAAAACTGGAGTAAAAACTGTTGGACTTTTAGACCCTGTGTATAGCTCCTTTTTAACCATGTGAAACTTCTTTTTAGCCACGCTGTCTACCAATGGCGGACACTTTGGTCTAGACTGAAATATCTCAGTTGCAAGGAAATTTGGTACAGGCAATGAATCATACTGACTTCGGTGATCCCTCACTTTTCCTCAAACATGAGGGTCATATTTGTGCTTTTGAGTTTTTCTGGATATTTCTTAACAACTTATGAATGCATTTCCTTGAAAATTGTTATACCCTGGTGAGGGGGAATTATAACAACTTTTGTGATCCCCTGACCATCAACAGCTTCATTTATGACAAAATATCTGCAAAACTAATCATATTCCCATCTGTACTTGTGTTTAATGCCAATTAGCAAATGACCATGTTATCATTATAAACATGGTAAACATTATGTACGCTCAGTAGAGCTTCTGGCGTACCTGCAGACTCTTGTTTCTTCTTTCTTTGGAGTTTTTGATTAAGGCGTTTGACTTTAGAAGAGGACCCTGATTCGTTCCTCAACTTTGCCCCTAACTGACAACCACACCAAGAGGCACACACCCTCACACACGCTCCCACCGATACATGTTTACATACAAGCCTTCACTCACTCCCTCACTCAATCACTCAATAATTCACCCAAAAGCGCACCTATTAAGAGGAAGGCTGTGTATGTGTGTGTGCGCGGGGCCGTCTGGCATGGCTGAGTGCAGTTACTATTTGTCTGGACACATATAACAAGGCTCATCAATCTTCTTCAGGGACTGTTCGGAGTTTGGATTAAAAACACCTGGGCCTCTGCCGGCTGACTCATGAGGTGGAAACACGCTCCTGCCCTGTCAGAACAGCGAAGAGCGGTCAGCCTAACACAGCCTCAGACAGATAGAGATGGAGACCTGGGCACGGTGCAGAACCAGGCTGGTGTTTGGGTGCTCTGGGAGCTGTCTGAAATATTACCCCTTCTCCCAGAGCACCGCTGGAAAGAAAAAGAAGGAGCAAGACAGCTCAGCGTATGAACCTCTTCATTCAAATAAATCTGTTGGAAAAGATTATAGGTACAAGGAGGGAATAATTGTGCACCAGCAGTTTTAAAAAATTATTGACAATAAGGCTGTGACTTACTGCACTACGCACCTCCTACTGGTCGACGATCGAAGCAAAACATTAAAAAAGAACCAGCGGTGAGAAGGATATTGGCTTCCTTTGTGGTCTATTTGCCTTCCTGAGCTGATCTTGGCTCTCACAAAGATTAAGTCAACTACAGAAACAAGAAAGGTGAGACCTGAGGTAGACTTTAAAGTGTGCCCATGTTGAAAGGTTGGTATAATCCACAGAGGAAGGAAGAACGGGCAGTCTGAGGGTGTTTCATAAACACATTCCTGAGCAAAGCTGTGGCAGTGCAGACAATAAAACCTGCCTGCGGAGAAATTTAAAGCAGTTCCTGCAAAGAAAGATGATAAAGACTACACATTTTGAGTCTGTGCACATGTAATCATATCTGTGTGTCTATGTGTGTGTGTTTGTGGCTGAGAGAGGTGCTTTGACCCCGGTCAAGTCACTTGACTTCTCGGCACCTCTGCCTACCCCAGCTGTATCAACACATCCCCGCTCTACCCAGGCAGGCACGCAGTGGGCCGGCAGTGTGTCAGGAGCCTGGCTTGGGCCCATCACACAGAGACTGACTGGGTGTTTGTGTGAGTTTGGGTGGAGGGGATGGAGGGTGATGGAAAGGGACCTGCACCCCTCACCACAACTCCACTCTATGGAATTCAAATTATTCCTCTCCACCCCCGGCGTCCCCCACTGGCAACCATGCCCTGAGTAAACAAGCAGCTGGGGTCAGGGGCAAAGCAATCAGCACCACTGGGTAGCTCTTAATAGATTGCTGTGTTTGCTGACAGGTGGCTTGGTGGTGCCTCCAAATCAACATGGAATCAGTGGAGGCTCCTTTTAATGGCGTGTTGTAATACAACGATGATGATGTTACATATTTCCTCTGGCCTTAAAAACCCCATGCAAATGTTTGAAATCTGACGTGTGGTGCAGATTTAAGTTGGTTTTGTGTAGTGTAGTAATTGTTGTTCTGCATGGTCTGAAATCTCACTTGTACCTTGAGTCACTATTCCAAGATAAGAAACTTACGATGGACCACTATATTTCATAACCTTTTGATAAGCTACAAAGAATTCATTTGTAAATGTCAAGTCAAGATCGAGAGTTTCTCCTTTCCGATAAAAAAAGTAATCCACAATTATAAATGTTAATAAGACATTCATTTATTAGCTCAAATCTGCGTTTTGCAAATTCTAAATAAATGTATTTTCCTCCAGATGCTTTGCAGCCCTTTTCTAATAGCGACATGTTTCAACTGTCCACTGAGGGTTCCTCATAAATGAAAGAGCTGGAAGAGAACATTTCAGGATGTAGGAATCACAAGCGCTGTAACTTAGCAGTCCAAAGTTTGCTCTTATTAGTGGCTTATTACGGCTTATTAGTAAATAATTTATTAATCTTTGTTTATCTTTATAAAGGATATCTTAACTAAATGAGTTATTTATTACCATAACTATTACTGTTAATAAATATCATAACCAGAAAGTCAGGGTTTTGTTGCAGAAGTATAAAAACATAATTGAGAAACCCACTAAGGTTAATTTGTTTTAACACAATCACTAACAATTTAGCCTCGCTTAACAATATGTAATGTGGCTCACTACATAGGTCCAGATAAAATATATACTGGTTATCAATGCCTTTTTTTTTTTGTTTGTTTGTTTGTTTTTGGCAGGCTTTAACCAACACTATTTTCACATAAGCGCCAAACAGTTACAGAAGCTGCCCGCAGGATAAAATGAAGTGTTGTCTAAGTGTAAATTACAAATGTAAGCTGAGGGGAAAAAGAGTGAAGCATTGTATTGTGGAATATTTTTTGGCATAAAGTAAGGTACACGCTACTTTTTTTCTTGTTCAATTTTTGAATTTCTTGACATACATTTTGCACTTGAACATTCAAATAAACTGGTGGAAAAGTGAGTAATCAGACATCTGCGGAGGAAAAAACACCTCATATTCTACCTCTCACCCACCTGAGATCTTAGCAGTTTATAGCAGTCTTCATATCATACTTCACTTATTCACTAAGGACGGTTGCTGGAAGAGGATGTGGATATGGGTGGAGGGAGAGAGTTGAAGAGGTGCATTTTGTGTTTAATATGAACACCAGCTTGCTCTGGATTCTGGTGTATCCCACCTTTAGATGACAGTTAGAAAAGACACACTATCACATTATTTCAGGATATAACTGTAAGAGGGGCTTGTTTAGTTAGCTGCCAAGATTTTAAAAAGGACCTGGGCCATTCAGGAAACTGGCTTCCTCTCTTAACCTCAGTTAAGGCTAACTCCGTTTCCATTTTCACGAATAGATTTGTTAAGATGTTAAGATGATAAGACACTGTTTTCATTTTCAAGGGTGACACAAATGTCACACCACAGGAAGACTGTCTTTCTATACGGGTGGCTCTGCTTGAGCAGCTGTTAAAGATACGATGCATGTTTAATTTTCTATCCCCTTCTCAGATGGATTTAAGGATGTTGGATGCCCTCAGCAGTGACATTAAAAGAAAAAAGTCTACTACTTTGCTAATCCTCTCTGAACCTCTAATATCATTACTGCGGTAAATTCATCTTGGGGGAGGAGGAATGAATGGGCCTCTTTGTTTTATTATTATTATTTCTGGCACGGAGAACCACGCACACGTCTGTGCAGCGCTGACCGAAGGTCTTTACCCAGATGGCAGTGGTGCTACAACTTATTGTACAACAAACACATCTTTCAGGCTTTCCAGCCAGCACCGGCCTCACTATGGGCTGGGACAAGGGCCAAACAATGCATTACCTCTCACCGCCCTAACCTCCACTGCTTCCATCCCACATAGTTAGCCCTCCTCTGAACAGGAGCATCCCAATCCCCGGGCTGATTTACTGTCTGAAAGATGCTATGGGTTTCCTGCTCCAGAGTACACACAGGCCACAGTGGGACACTGTGTATCGCAATATCCTCTAACACAACAGTGCATTCTATAGAGAAAGGGGAATGTTCACAGTTTTAATTGCTTATCAAATATTGCATGCTTGCCATTGGATGACAAATGACTATTTGGAGTTGAAAGCGTTGGTAGGGCCTTGAGTGCCGGGGCGTGCGGTTCTGCACAGTCTGTGTTCTGACAGCTGGCAGGGGGAAAAATTAACCTGGCAGAAACCTGCTCTCCACGAAAAAAGCAGTCAATAACAGGAACTCAATCAAACTGCCCTGGTTTCCGGTAAGCTATGCACTCTGGACTGCCTGGTCTGACACAGGCTGGCTCGTTGAAAGACTGGTTGGCTGCAGGTCGGCCCCCACCGCAGCACGGTGAGCTCTCAGTTGGCTCTGCTGTACCACACTCATTTGTACCTCATCTCGATGAGGTTTCGTCTTATATTCAGCTGGGCAGAAAAAAGTGAGCCTAACACTGCAATCATTTGCCAAAGAAAGTATTGCGCCCCAGCCTCAAGTTGGGTTAAAGTAACATAAAGATTTGAGTTATCCTGTGCTTGCACTTCAACACACATAAAGTGATTAAAAATAGAACTTTTTTTTTTCATAGGTACTTTCATAGGTAGCTATGTTTGCCAGACGAATAAAAGAATTGAGAAGGAGGACTGACTTTTTAAAGAGATATTTTACCAAAATGTATGTTTTGAGCATGAAAGAGTCAGTGTGTTTAAATTCCAGTGCTAATATGTTTAATGGCAGAAGAAAAAATCCAAACTTTCACAGAAACTTCAAACCATACCTGCTACACAATCTACATTTCCAATGTTAACATGCATGTTGTGTACTGTATCTCCCAAACTGCACTGCAGCATTAGTTTAAGGCTTCCTCTCAAATCATGATCCTGAACTGCTCTGTCCTGGCTGAACTCTGACTCCAAGAAACTACATTTATATGCTTCAAATTTCTGTAGCCAATTATAGTTTGTTACAAATTTTGAAAGCAAATTGCCAAATACATCAACATAGACTTTTTGCAGATACGCTCATTATCTGCCTTGTGGCAGACACATTTATTGACGTTTCCTTGTCATGTTTATAAAACAAACACATTCTGGGCAGCATCATAGTTTCTTTCAAAGCAAATTTGCTGTATATGAATTTAAGCTGTAGGGACATGGGTTTCCTATAGCTAAAAACAAAACATAATTAACTTCAGATTTATCCTCTTGAATTTATGAAGTTAAGAAGAACTTGAAATAAGTAGTTTCTTTGAGTCAGTGATGGATGGTAGGAAGGAATAGCTGGACAGCATAAATACCATCTGATGAGTGTTAAGTCCATGTTAATTTTCTGAGAAAAATATCCAACTTCCTCTGCCTACCATTTGGTGCTGAGCAGGTTGAGGTTGAGTACAGTGGATTTTTCCACATTTTTACTCATAACAGCAGCTTGCAGCGGCTGAAATCGACACAATGGAACTGAACTAAAACAGCAAAGCTGCTATCGTACGGAAAGCTGAGGGGGAACTGCAGAGTCAAGGTATAGTCTGTCACTGCAAGCAACCGCTTTCACATCAAAGCGGTCATCTGAGCCATCGTTCATACAAAAATATTCATTATTTAAAGTTCAAAAATGTAATGTGGTAATGTGTGTGTACAGCAGAGGTTGAAGTTTCGCATGAAGCGGTGCAAACTGATTCAGATAGTTACAGCCATGATGGTGGTCTGGACAGCACTTGAGGTGGATGCAGCGGTACACATGGCACCTAATGTCACAGTCAGTATACCTCCAGAGTGATGGGCAGCGTTGGCAGGGTGAGCTCTCCACGCTTGGATTCCACAGCTCCTGTCATCACCTCCACCTTGTTTAGTCTAAGTGTCACTGTCTATCAGCTCACCGTAACACAGAAATATTCCTCTTTTTTCCCTGCGGACAAAGTGTTGGGAAAATCACATCCAGATTCGAGAAACAGGAGAGACATTTATGTGTACGTTTTTATGTATTAAAGAGATTTTTTCAGAATTGACCCCATAATACGTTTTCCTTTAAGTCTACCCCATTTGTTAAAATAATAACAAATAAATGAATATCAAACAACTTTCTTCGCCATACCAGCATCAATACTTGTGTCCTTGTGGCCAAATATTCCTCCTGAGTTGCTACAAAGTTTTGTCTTCACAGTTGTTTGATGACAGAAAATGAATAAAGACTCACAGGTGTTCATTTTCTCAACTGTTTCAACCAGCGGTTTCCACTATTCTTAGCCTCTGTTTCAGCTGTGACTCATCTCCATCCAGGATCTAGTGCAACCTCAGCCAGCGAATAAGCTTCATCCATTTTAATTAGTCCTGCCTCAGCATATTTCAGTTGCTTCTAACAGGTACAATAATATTTTATACATGTTAACTACAGTGATACATGAGAATGAGTGATCAATGGAGTGACAATTAGTTAGAAAATTATGCTGATCACCTAAATCACTTAACCTGAAGTGAAATGAAGCTCAACATGCCTACATAATACATATCTATGATTAAACAGGTGAACCATGAATTTACTCTGAAATGTAGACATTGCTTCAAGTGCTTCTGGTTACACATTTAGTAAACATCGATTCAATTGAAGTGGTCGTAGTTTCCCTAATTTCCACTTCCTGTTACAAATTGTTGTTTTACACTTTGTGTGGTCCTGGTGACGCCCCGTGCAGTCACATACAGTGTTATTATTACGTTTACCCAACGACGGTCAGAATTACACAAGTTTGGCTCAAATTGTACATAAAGAGAAGTTCCTTTTTGTCATCGTGGCAGTCTTTCTATTCATCTCAATTCGAACAATGGGTACCGAGTGCCCCCTGACAAAAGCCCATTACACCCTGAAACAGCAGTGCTCTGGTATATTTCAGACCCCCTCTCCTGTGTGCCCTGAATAATTCGTTTTCCTTATTTGGTGCCACTGTTGGTGTTTGAGGTAGCTCTATGCACATTTGTGATTTTGCATGTGAATATAGCGGCCCAATTACATAGTAACAACTGCCAACAGCCTACTTTTTTAGTTTATTTCATCACTTCATTTTGTTATTCTGTACATAAGATTAAATTGAAAATGGCTGGACTCCCTCTACACACACACTGCACACAGCAGCCATACAAAAAACAACGCTTCAAAGTACAGCTTAGGGTGAAATTACATTTATATAATTAGACATATATGTAGCCTTTATTGTGTGTATATTTTTTTACAGATGAGGAAGAACTTAATGACTTTGCAGAGAATTGAAAGCTGGTGACCAGGGGCTTCAGGTAACTGAACAGCTGCCTCAGGGTGTGGGGTTTGGGCTCCAGGCTTAGCGATGACCCGTCTGGAATGGGCCGCAGCCTTTCGTGTCCCTTTTATCAAACTCCCAGAGATATTAACACCTACTTATGAGATGTCATACAGGCGCCACCCTCTGGCAGGAGACCACATCTACGCTTAGCAACAACTTAATGTCACAAAGTATTTTCAGTCTTTCAAGCTCTTGTCTCAGATGACTCCTGCTTGACGCCTGCATGATAAAAGACACTGAATGGGTGCCTGAATATTTAATAAAAAACAGACAGCTCTACCCATAAAGTGGAGTATTAGTATTAGTCCAACCCTGCCCCACACCATCACCTCCAGCATACACACTCAGACCACCATCCTCTATCTCCACACTTTCTCACACTCTTTCTTGCCCTACCATGTTTAGAGCCATGGCTTCGGACTAATTGAATAAGCAGCGACCCTGTGGACCGCCTCTCTGAGGGATTAGGATATGATCTCAAAAGAGCGCTCCTCTGAGGGAAAACACAGCCAATTTAGAGCCATTTCATGCTCCACGCTCCAGCACACAAGAGGCCGGCATGAAGGCCACACACACACACACTCAGACACACACACCAGAGAAAAGTAATTCATGGGCGCTCAAATCAAGCATGCTTCAAATTCTGTTCTTTTTCTTATGAAACACAGCTGTTTTTTTCTGCTTTTTTTTTGTCTCTCCCTTGCCTCCCCAAATACAGAGACCATTAATTATCAAAAACTATCTTATGAATTCCACACACACCATCATTTAAGAGCAATTAAATATTAATTGATTATTATGATGAGCTCAAATGTGACATATTTGTACTTTGAAAAAATAACAACTGGTAATTTTGTCCATTTATGTCTGTTATTGATTTGATTTTTTTTTTTTACCCACTCAGCAGAAACCCCTGCAATACTTTCACCTTTGCGGCTCCACACCAAGGCTTTGTTTTATCAAATTAATTGTCTGAATCTGGTTTTTAATGATGTCTGCCTCTATTACGCTTATTAAAGTCCCCTCTATGGACTGTTTCTTGTAGTTTAAAAAAGTGAAAGGATTTAATTTACAGATAAAAATCCCTGGAGAACTTATGACCCACGCTTTTATTTTTGAAAAAAAATATGAGCATTGCAGAATAATGTCCTGGTTTTGCAGCCTTCACTTCCTTGCTTAAATCTCCATCAGGTGTTGTGACTGGTTCTTGATATAGACCCAGAATATGGTTTAGAGTATCCTCTTTTTTTAACTGTAATTGTGGCAGATTTTACCCCGTAATGATGTAATGATGTTTTCATGCACATGTTAATTCTTAATTTTATCATCAATGGAGCACTTTACACAGCAAGAAAAGTTCTGTAAACCTGCCTGCTTTGGCTTTTCACTCCATTTCTTAAATATGAAATTCATAAGCATTCACCTCAAACATCACCTTAAACACCATTTCTAGGGGCTCTAGGGTTCAGAGGAAGTAAGTCAAACAGTGTGTGTTTTATTACATGCCTCAGTAATCCAGGAAAGGGGAAGCACATGTCCCGGTGAAATATGATCGAATTCAGATTATCTGTGGATATTTTGCCCTGTTTTAACCTCTCACATAAAATGAATCATATAAAAGTCTGTCCTAATTCAGTGTGCGTTATTTGTTACATGGAGAGAGTCTTCTTCGTCTTCTTCTGAGAGCAGCCAGTGCAGTAGTTTATGTCTGCCTCTCTTTTTCCAGCTGCCTATTAGGATTGTGGCTTCCCCTGTGGCGGCGTATTTCTCCCCCCTGGCAGAAAGAGAAGTATGCCATTAGTTCACCAGACCTGCCATTGCTGTCAAAATACGAGTGGGGAGTAGATCTATTAGATACCTATATTTCCTGGTAGAACAGCCTCAATCTCTCCCTTCCCCCTTGGCACATTAAATAGAGAGACAAAACCCAGATGACTGGTTCTGAATCTATGAAAACACGGGCTAAGTACACTGCTTTGGATGTGGATTCTAAAAGAAAATAATGAAAAAGCCACTGGTGGAAAAAATTGTTTCTCAAAGGACAGTTCAATTGAGAAGACACAGTTTGCTGTCATGGCTAGATATTATGCCTACTGTCGTTTTTTTTTCTTTTTCTTTTTTAGTGTTGATATTATGTGTTTTAAAATCCTTTCTTTGTGTTTGGAGAACTTTATTTAAAGGATTTATGTTAGCAAAAATTAAACTTTGACACTTATCTTTCCTACAAACACAGTGAATCATTTTTCCGTGACAGTGTCGGGCGCAAATCCTCTGTGCGATTTCACCTCATCTATCTTTATCATGAGAGTCAAAAACAGTTGGAAGCCATCTATGGTATTTAGTACTGGGTTTCAGTTCAACAATGAAGCGAGCCTGATTCCTTAAGTAGCAGAGGGAACAGTGCAAGAAAGATTTGTAATAAAAGCCCACTCAGGTAAATCACTTTTCAACCTGTCATCACCCGCAAGGGTAATATTATTGGAAACAGGCGGTGTGTATAACATGTGGATATTGGCTACTCACTTCACAGTCCCTTAAGACTTGGGCACTGGTGAATTCCACACTTCTTTATGAATTATCCTTAAACCTCGATTTGCCAGACATTTTGATGTCTTTTTCTCCCACTGCCAATTATTTGATAGCTCACCCTTTTATGTATTAACTTTAAACTGCAGCTTATAGCATCTTTAAGTTGTCCATTCATTGTTAGTGGAGGAGAAAGTATTCAGAACACTATAAAAATGCTTCATTGCAAGTAAAATCTGCATTGAAAATGTTACTTAATTAAAAGTACAAAAGAATTATTAGCCAAATTTCTTAAAGTATAAAACAGAAAATGACATTAAATATTACATTATAGGACTTTTGTAGTTGGTTAGAGCTGGAGAGCTGGAGTTGGATTTTAGAAATGTTTTATACACAGGACAAAAGAATCCATTGTCTTGGGTGGTTTTCTACACATGCGTACTGGGTAAAGTTACATTGATCCAGATTTTGACTCAGTGATTTTTAGTGTGTATAACAATGTATTATATTTCATAAGATCATCATATGTTTTGTATGTAAAACTTTCCTTTGCAAAGTAGCTAGTAATCATAGCTGTCAAATATATGTAGTTGAGTCAGAGGGTTTGGTACATGAAGCAAATAAAAGATGAACTGCTGAAATATCACAAAATGAAACAGGCCAAAAATAGTTTTCCCTAGTAAAATAATCAAATCTAATTAATCGGCTTCTGGTAAAAAAAGAAAAAAAAGTTTGTGCTCGCAGGAAAATTAATTCAGCAGTTATTTGACTACCCCCTCTGTCTGGCCAAAGCCTTATCCACTAAGCTGAGTCTCAGGGCGGTCCACTGTTTGTGTGAGCTCTGAATCTGCAGGCTTTACAGGCTTTCCTCTTCCCCAGGCAGGGCGGAGAGGCTGCTGACTCCACATTCTCATCCCTCTATCCCTCTTCCTCCATCCCTCCATCCCCCAGTGTCCTGTTTACTCTCTGCAGCCCTGCGGCCGTGCCACCTCGGAGACACTCCAGACCACCAAGGTCCTGGCGGCTGCCTTGGATTGGCCGGCGATGGCCCTCACCATGGGAACAACAGGGAGAGGTGCTGGAGTGGGTGGGGGAGTGGTGCTGACGGTGGCTTAGTGGTGGGGATTTTTTTTATGCTGTGGACTGGGCAGGAGGGTGAAGGTATGATTATATGTGGCCAGGCCTTGACATTTAAAATATATGGCGATGCTGTAGGATTGTGCAGCCAGGTGACCTCTTATAGGGCTCCTCCGTGAAAAACCAGAACCATTCTGAAAAATAAATAGCATTTCTACTTTGACTATAGTGAAAACTTAAGAAGATGTTGTACCTCTCAGTTACGCAGGCGTCAAATATGAACAGCTTCTTCTTGCAGATTATACCGTTACATTTTGTCTCAGCTCTGGTTGGCAGGAGGTTTTCATACCATCCTACTTAAATTTCCTCTATAGCCATGGATGTAATGGGAGATGTTATTTTTGACACTCTGAGAAAATGGGAGGGAGGTCATGCTGGCCTAATAATGTCCAGGGATTCTTTCCAGAGCTTTGGTCGCCCTCTGCTGGTTGAAGGTCTGGACTGTTCCCCTCCCTCCAGTCAGCAATACTGTGGTGTGTTTGCACAGAGCTACAGCCTACCACAAAGGCAGCCGCAGCAAGCTTCATCATGACATCTATTTTTGCATGGGTGGTCCCCTTTACATTGTTGAACTCAGTGACAGCACACACTTGCAAATGTGAAAAGAAAGCGCCGGAGCAATTTTAGGCAGTGAAAGGAGTTCTGCTAAGGTCAATCTGTCAGCGACCCATCAAAGCGAACTGCGTTGGCCGAGCAGTGCATGCAGCTATTGAAGGGTTTTCTCAAAATGCTCACTGGCAGGACATTGTATTCTCTGCGAGAAGGCTGCCATTGTGGAATGACGAGGGAGTAAAGGGGATATTGCTTTCTGTTTTGGAAACGTTGTATATGAGGTGTTCAAGGGCTACTTTTTCGGGGCAGACATCCAGACTGAGAGAGAGAGAGAGAGAGTGAGAGAGAGACTGCTAGAGAAAGGGAGGCTGAGAAGGGAAAAGAAGGGGGGCATACAGGTGTTTGTGCATTAGCCTCAACATGGAGCTGCTCTGCATTAATTTTCTGCTGAGTATTTGGAAAGTGGGTTCCTGCTCCGAGGCAATCAGCAGAGTGTTTTCCCCATGCTGATGTGTGCTGATGTGAGCTCTGCCGGTCTGCAGGTTGTGACGGCCTCTCCCTGTCAGACAAGGGGGGGGGGGTCTGCTGAGACAGCACTTAAGTTGAAGGGGTATGGCTCGAAAAGGTCCACGATAGAGCAAATTAAAAAAGAAATCCTGCTTGGGTTTGTGTATTTTTGGTAAGCAACAGTCCTACCCAACTTAGAGCTTTCTAAAGGGGTCTGCATTAAAATGGACTGCTGGACTATATTCAGCAAAGATTCCTGTATTCCCCAGTGAAATCCTCACTTGTATCCAAAAAAGAAGCTTTCCATCTACAAAGAGTCTTTCAGTTCAGATACCAAGACAGGGAAACATACACATTCTAAAAAAAAATTCACACACCTTTAAGCAGAAAGGAAAATAAAAAGAAAGCTTTCAAGTCTCTACAAAAAGTCGTCCAAACTAAAACAAAACCTGGAACACTGAAGGAAAAGGGGGAATTGTGAGCTCTGACTCCAAAGTGTTTGTGTTGGGTCCTCAAGATTTTGACAGCCACAGGATATGTGTGGGCCATTGTTAGTCACTCTGAGTGCTACCTCAGTGGTACAACTTCCTCTTCTTCCACCAACCTCTATGCCCACACACACACATCCACATGCACACAACTACAACTACATGCACGCATCAATCACAGTTATGCATATTTGTTATGTGTGTGATTTATTTTGAAAGAACTGAGACTTGACAAGTTTATTTCACCGTCATACTCAAATGTTACTCACGTCTATGATTTGTATTGTTTTCCTTTGAAAATTGAGACAGAACTTGTTGTTCTGTGACATTAAAATATTTGCTGTATTTACATTTATTGAATGAATCAAAAGTCTGCTCAACTGGAACAGAACTTGAAAAAGCTGAAGTTAGGAGAATTCAGACATTTCATAATGATTCCAGTAAAATGATCCCACATCACAGGACTTTGAAAATAGCTTAAAAGTCAAGCCCTTACTTTTGGTTTGATTTAACAATAAAAAAAATAAATGTAACATTTCAAAATAAGAGAAATAAGATCTGAACTATAATTGATTATGCTATGTTTCTAAAAATGTCTGACAAATATTCTATGTCAATCAAGTGAATAGGTATGCTCAATAAAATGCTTACATAATCAAATTAATTATTAATAATAAAGCTTTAATGAAAAAAAAACTTTGAAGGTTTTATATATATTAAATACACTATATTTTATTTTCTAGAAATAGGTCACAAAGAAAAATAAAATATAGTGAAACATTTTGCTATAATACTGACAATGGTAAAGTATTACTGAAGCTAGTGGACATGAGACCAAAGAAGGTGTTAGTGTGTAAGTAAACATTAGACTGACATTAAACTGTGTTTTAATAGTGTAAAATGCAGCTTTGCTATTTGGAAGAAGTCAGACCACTCTTCAGAATTGTACAGATAACTGTATAATAATACTTTTTGTGGATTTAACTATGAAGTATGAAAATAAGTGTCACTGTTGTCGGAAACATCTACCTGATCCCAACTGTAATAAATCACCGGCCTCTACCCAAAAGAGCATGAACATCATCCAAAACGCCCCTGAATAGACACAGACACAGTAAATCTTTTTCGCCTGCGCTGCCTGCCACACAACACATAAAATGTCTCCCTCAAAATGGGCTCTTTGTGTGGTCAAGTGAATATGGCCTGAAGAATGAACCGCAGCACTGTGACTCTTTTCCTGTTTCCCCTGTCTAAAAGCAGACTGGACTGAAATGAAGGCAGGCCCCAAAAAGAAAATGCCCAAACCAAGAACAAACCAGCAATGCATTTTTAGCTTAAATATGGTCAGATATCAGTGATTCCCCCTTCAGGTTTACCAACTCCCCATGATCAAAACCCCAATGGATGTTGATTTTACTGAACAATAACACAAATGAGGTTATCTGGCTGCCGTGGTTGTATCATGTTTCTCAAAGTATGCGGTGTTGCAAAAGTCGTGCACATTTGTTTCATCACGTTGCACTTTTACGTCTGCACAAGACACAGACTGTCACGACAGAAATGAAATCATTACATGTCCTGCACATCACCTCAGTCTGACCCTTGCCCCTCTGTTTCAGGGTCATGTCATCCATTGAATCCTCCTCTCCCGACTTAAATCGTGGGAAACATTTCACACTACAATAGCAGCGGCCATACAGGGTTGCCATTTGGGTGCCTTGTGCTGTGTTTTTGTTGGCCATGGGAGCTGTTTTTTGGGAGTCAGACAGAGAACGGGCTAAGGGTCTTTTCCCCTCAGTGCGATCCCTGCTGCAGAGAGACCGGGGCTCGGCTCATCGATCACTGTGCACTGGGAGGGAGGACAGACGCCGTGGGTGGGATGGGAGAACATAACTGAGACATGTACAATATGGATATGTATGAATCTCATGTATGTCTAGTGTTTGCTATGCCGAAAGTAATGCGAGCATATGCGCGGAGGGTGGGTGGGGGGTTGAGTTTGTGGGAGAAGATAAAGGAGATCCAATAAAACATGACAGGGGTATGTTGTGGGCAGGATAAGTAGATGTTTGCATGGGCACAGGGTCAGGGAGGAGTTCATTTGTCTGGCTGGAAAGGTCTGGAGTGATAAAACATGCACACAAGCGGCATGTTCATACGCCCACGCCTGCACACAGGCTTGTATTAACACACTAACCTCAGACACAGAGAACATGCTCCTTCAGTCTGTTTGAACAAGGCGCTTGGCTCCATTTAGTTCCTTCGGCAAAGACTCCTCAGCAAGAGCTAAAGCATAAAAGAGCAAAGCACATACACACACGGAGGCCTGATGGATTACGGCTCTCTCGGCCACAGAGCCCTCACAGCAGGGCTGGCAGACGGAACAGAGACCCCGTGCAGGCCGAGGGGTGAGCCAGAGGGACGAGTAAATACAAAGCTGATGGAAAGGGCCCCATTGTGGGACCGCCTGACCAGCAGTAGGGCCCAACCTGGAGGTGATATGGAGCCAAGCAGATGACCCAGCAGCGGGGAACCTTCGAGATCATTAAAGGCTTCAGCGTGGCCATTTGATCAGTGTTGAAACCACCGACTGAAAACACTGGACACAGCAAGCTGCTGTGTTCCCCCCTCGTCTGGAAATCAATCTGCGTGTGGGTGGGAGATGGCTGTTTTCTTTTCAAAAGTCATGTTGTACTGTTACTGAAAAAATGGGTCACAGAGTGAAAGTGTGGAGCACATATGGACCGGTCACATAGTTACTGATCCTCCTCGAGCTCCTACTAAGCTACTAATTAGACATTTTACACCTAGAACATCCAGGTTCAAACCCGCAACCCCCTTTTTGACCCCATGGGGGCAGCAGAAACAAGCTGTAAATGCAGTACTGAAATATTATCATATTTTACGCTGACATGTGGTGAGTTTGTTAACAAAGAGTCGTCTAATTAAATACCCAGCAGACACACGAGCAACACTGGAATTCATCTGTGTGTGGTGTTTATGTCCACCTAAGAAAAGTCCCAACTTCTCAATACTCAAAAACCCCCTTTTGGCTTCGTTTTAGGTCTCTACCAACCTCTGTGGGAAATATGTGGCTCTTTAGCTGCTAAATGCTCCACTTCACATTGTCACATTTTTAGAATAGAAAATATAGATTATTGGCAGACGCGACTATCTAATTTTTGCTTAACTGTGGCCATATGTGACAATTACAATACAATGGTAAATGCTAAAACTCAGTTACTTCATGTCAGTTATACAGCAAACACTAGAAAACTTTTGTCACCAGCTACTGGTCATACAAGTCCAACCCAACTATGTTAAATTGAATCTAAAGTATTTAATTTCTTACAAATGTAACCTTTAATTCATAAGAGGATAACCTGTTTTCTTTCTAAAGTTACGGGGGCTTGCTTAAATTTAACTACATCATGAAGAAGAAAAAAGAGCCATTGTAAAGACCAGACATTATCAGCGATGTCCAGGTGTAAGATGATCACTTTGGGGAAAACCATGAAGGGAAGGGATAATTGGACGTTGTGTTGTTATTGGTGGCAAACCTGAGCGGCATTAAAAACAGATCACTCACCCAGCATGTTCCCACCGCTGGACGTGACGACACGTGTACTGCCATTAATTGAACATAAACGTGGTCTGTCCTCCTCCCCCCCACTCACAAATCAGAACCACCTGCCCCCGGGCCCTGAGAACTGGCTGGTCCTCTCTCCGGACCTCCTTGGAGAGAGAGAGAGAGAGCGCCTCTTGTTTGGACAAACGTCAGGGCCAGCTCCGGGGCTCTTACATGAAACGAAGAGTGGAGCAGGGAATCTTACCCTTCACGTAGCCTCCTACAACCCCAGGCCCCATCTCCTCCCTTCTGAGCGGGGCCCAATATTTTTTAATTACGTACAGGAAACTCCTGTTACAAAGGACACTTTCTTAGTCAATCTGCGGGGAGGCTGCGAGGAGTTCTGGGGTCACCCTCCTCTTTTTTTTCCCCCTCTCTGTCCTTTCTTACTAAGTGTGTGTGGGCGGTAGGGGTATCGACTAACAAACTGGAGAGCATGCCACCCAGAGATTCGGGTCACTGCTGACAGCCTACCTTCCCAAAGCCAAGATGGCACCTGGTCTGTGAATGCAACGCGCTCCCCTGCACCAAAGCTGCACTGCCAGCCTCCGCACCTCCTCCCCACCTCACTCCAGACCAAACAAACCAACGCTTACGTTCTCATTCACATATACTGTATTATAATACTTGTCAATATTAATAATATTTTTTATCACAGGACAAAGAAGTAGACATGTCGGTAAGCTTTTTTTTTTCACCCACAGCTTCTTAGCTCCGGTGGTCTCTAACTGACAGGAACTCAGGCACTATTTGTTATCTTTAGGCCCAATAAGTCCATCTGGTTTTGGTTTGGCTCCTCGAGATCGCCCCTGGAGATGTGGATGGAGGGGACTTAGGGGTGAGGCGGGGTAGTGGAGGGGCAGTTATAGGAGGCTTTTTTTTTTTCCTCCTCCTAAATTGAATTTCTCACCATTCCAACCTGGGCCTTGGACCAGGGATAGAGCGAGAGCTTGCGTTCGGCTTCCAACCCTCAGGCCCCTGAAAAGCTATATGCTAAAAAAAGTAAGAGAGAGGGGAGAAAGTACTTGGAAGAAATCAGTATCACCTGTTTTGCCAAACGACTTGCTTGTTCGGAGTAATGGCTATTAACTGACTCAGACTCTCTCTGCTTGTGTTTGTAATAGAGGAATGTATGAACTCTCTCTGAACCATTCCTGAAGTGAAACCTTTTGTGTTGATGAAATGATGTGTGAAAATAAACAAACAGTAGACTAAACTAAGCTGTCAGTCCTGCATAGGAAATCAGGGTGGAAAGTATTTTAAATTCATGCTCAGGTTGTTATATTGAAATGTTATAATTGTGTTTATTTTCAGTGCGTGCACATTACACCAGGAGAAATCTTTTCCAAAAGAAAAGTTAACCTCTGTGGCAAAGGTCTCTATAGTGTTGATGGTTATACATGTACAGTAGCCAACATAAAAATAATCTCTCTAGCTTTATCCAGATTTGTCAGCGCTTTGTCAGATATTTCCTTATGTACATACTTTGCCGTGCATTCATTTAATTTAAGATTTTCCTTTAGTTTATTAACGGGGAAATCTGCCTGCTCTTTGCAAGCCGTCTACCAATCTGTTCTGGTGTAAAGTATATTTGTGTCTTCTTCATTCCTGTACTTAAAATATACTGTATGTTTACATTAATATTTGTTTACATCAATCAATATCTGCTTGAAATAGTGATTATTTTAACTTTTCCGATTTTCAGAATAGCTGACTTTAACTTTTTGCTCACGGTTGTTTTCAAGTGTTTTAAAGGGAGTGATTCAAGTTTTAAAAAGGCAAATTGAGCAACTTTTTTGTTTACTTTATCTTATACTTCTGCATAATGCATTTCCATAATGGAATGTACAGTGTGTGGAAAAATATCCTTTAATATACTTCTTCATCATATTGTCTGGCTTTGATATCTGATGTTTCCATTTTTAGCTGCACATCTCTGTCCTCGTCCACTTTCTAAGAAGAAAATCCACAAAAGGAGCCCGAGCTCAAGTCGATTTCAGATTTTCATACGGACAGTTGGTCTCTCTCATCCGTCTCGCTAGTCGCTGTCCAGCACAGGGAATATAAATCAGAATAGAATAAAAATGAAAATAACCCAAAACTGTGAATTATTTTGTCGGCCCTTACAATTTTATGGCCATGACAGTCTGAAACTACTGGATGTAAAAGTGGTCAACTACTGGGTTTCTATGCCTTTTGGTGGTACAGTTTGCTTTTCTGGTATTTCTGTACGATTAAATACATGTTTCCCATGGTACTCCCCCATAAAGTCTGCACTTATCCCTGAGTAACCCTGTGGGTTCTGTAAAATAAGACCTTACTGTCTTAAAAAGGATAGAGCAAATTGAAAGTTAAGGTATTCTTTGTGGAAATGTAGCTTGAAATCTACACATACTCCTCACTTTGCCTTTGTCATTCTTCTGAATTTTTTTTCTGTATCTCAGCCCTTCCTGTGACCTCTGTGGAAAAAAAAAAGGCCAATACTCACGTTTTTTTTCCAAAATATCTGAGCCGAAGCCCCGTTCCCCCCGACATCATCATCATCCCACACGCTCAGTTTATTTTCTCAGGTGAACAAACTGTATTGCACACACTGGCTCCCTCAGATGCTCTTTATTAGGCTCCTGGAATCAGCTGTATTTTCATCCTGAATAAGAGTGTGTTTGGGTGTTTAAGATTTAAATAGACCACATGGAGATTGTAGAATTCTCACCAAAAATAGTACGCTACATTTTCACAGACTTTATGACGACAGTTCTGATCACGCATCGCCGTCTGAGTCGAAAGATGTTTGGTTTATGTGATATTGTAAAAATTAAACATACCCAAGAGAGGATGGGGAATCATGTTAGAAACCTCTGGTTGATTATAGCGTCTAGTTCTAGTCAGTTGCATCTATGCATTTGTGACAATTGAACTCTACTATAAAAAAAAATGTGTAGATACATTTCAAGATATCTCCTAACGTGTGACATTGCACAGGGGCCAAACACCTTTATACCTTTGGCTATTAAAAGGGTAAAGGTAGTCAAATCCCCATTCTGTAGTTTTATTTCTTGCTGACCATGAACAAGGTGCCTACTTTAAAAAATATTAAGTCTTTGATTCAAGATGACAAACGTCTTGTATATTATACTGAAATTGCATTTACATCATTTTATGCCTCTTAACTGCAAATCAGTGCTATTTATTGAACACTGGTTTGTGTTTCCTTACTTTTATTTTGCCTTCTGTAAATTCATGAATAAGTGTTTAAATATGCTCAGCTGTACTATATGTTGTCAAACAGCAGCAACACAATTAAACATACTCTCATTTAAGACACAGTTTCAGTTTAATGGATGTGTACACACTTCACAAATACATGCTGACTTTGAAATTGTTAACACTCGGTGAGGACAACTTTTACTAGCACTCTGTGTTCAACAACAGTTATTGTAACATTCATCATGGAGTTGAATTAAAACCACATAAATGTAGTTCTAGCAACATCTGATCAACTTAGGCAACGTTAGGTAGATAGTGTATAACTCTCAGTTAGTGGACCTTCACAGAAGGCATTTCAAAGATAACACTGTTTTGTGGAAAAAGCATCTACAGTAGCATGAATATGCAGCTAGAGTGGTATGACAGCTCAAGCATACAGTACAATAAAAAAAAAGTTTAAAAAAGTTACTTCTCTGTGTATCAAGTTTAAGCTTTAATGTCAGATAAAAGGCATAAATACATAGAGATATGCAACAAAAAAAGAAACACTTAGCTGATAAGACATAAACTGTGCTGGTGATGCATTTGTTATAAAGTGAAAATGTGTTTTCTTTATAAACACGTGGACAACACAGGATGAAAAACAAATGGCCACACTAGCCTTTTCAATGGAACTATGGCAGTTTCATGTATAACCTACGTTTAAAATAAATAACATTATAAAGTGCACGTACTACAGTTCACAACACCGACCACACCTATTCCATCCCCATCCATCCTCTAAGCTATAAGAAAATCTGAATTTTTCTACAGCTCAGCATTTATTTACAGCCTCCCAAAAAAGGATATTGGAGAAGATTTGTAACTGAGCGGGAAGAAATGCAGATTATTACAGTCACTAAATACGAACCATGCTGTAGCCTTCATACTTAAGCAGTTGAGGTATGTTTCTAAAGTTTTTATCTATCAACAGAAAATTAAAACAGCAACAATCAATAACGGCACAGTGTATTTGGTAAGAGATAACTGAGGGTGGCTCACTGAGTGGATATTTCAAAGCAGAAGTAGATACTAAAATGTGCACATGCAACTTTCAAAACAAAGGTGCCACACACTATCTAGCTCTTATATAGTGATATATGTCTAATGAAGCTAGGGCTGATTATGACATTAGCACCATTTTGAAATGCCATATAGGGAGGGGAGGGTGTGAAAAAGTAAGATCTCAGCTGTTGAGTTTATTGCCTTCAACCAGATTGATTAATGTCATAAGATGTTCTTGTTATTCACCCTTTGTTTCTCTTGCATTGCAGTTATCAGTTGTACATTATTCAAGGAAAAGACATTTTCACCAAGTCTAATGCATGGTGGGACTATCCACTATTACATCCCATTCAAACAACATATTTGTCTCTGTATATTGTTATATATGTATATATTGCTAACATTAACACAACACAGTGGATCACATATCGGGAAAAGGTTCGTGGGGTAGCCAGAAATTCAGCCCGTGCCACAGGTGCATGAGCCAAAAATTGGGTAATTCACATGGACAAGAGGCTTGGTCCAAGTGGCCACAGCTGGAGCCATCACATCATTCTAGACCTAAAAAAATGTAAATAAAAAAAAAAAAAGATGTAAATGGCATGATTGGCTATACAAAGGCCACAGTTACTGCTGATCTGCAACAGGTAGGTATTAAATCTTGTTTCTGCTGCACAACCCTGTACTAAATCTGAGACACTGCCTCCCCCTTGTGGATGTTTTGAAAGCCTTCATGTGAGGGATAAATGTCTGAAGTGATACTCTGATCTCAAATGTAAAGTGTTTTTAAAAAAAGAATAGAAAATAAAAAACAGACCAACCTCAACTATCAGTTGTGGGCACACACGATGATCGCCGTGATCTACACATAGTTTTCTGTCAATGAAAAGCAAAAGAAAAAAGGTCAATAAATGAATCATTATAACAAACATAAAGGAGGGTGACACATGATATATGTATATCTGTAATTTAGTTTTAAATTGTAATATTTGAATTACTGTAGCCTCTCATACACATAAAAGATGCTTCAAAATTACACACAAAACTGAAAGTTGAATTTTAGTGCTATCTGTTAAAGTATATTGTTGGAGAATAAAGTTAGACTAACAGAAAAAAAACATGAGTAGCTTCTCAGTGTATTTGTCATAAATGCAGGCCAGGGCTGTGTATTCTACCTTTGTGTGAAGACGGTGATGAAGGACTGGGTCAGATAGCCAAGGATGTCTCAAGGCTTCCGATGCCCCCATCCTCCAACTGATGATGGACATAATAAACATCAATGTTACACCTATGTTAACACCATCACATGTTAACCTCAGCACACAAAGAGACAGATGAGACACAGATACCTTTTATTGACGATGAGCAGCTTGGAGATGAAGTCTTTGGCTTCTTCAGACGTATCTACAAACTCTTGTTCCTCAAAGTTCCACTTACAGCCTAAGATGTTGTTCAGAGTCTCGTTGTCGTCGTCTCCAAGGAAGGGACAGAGACCGCTCAGACTGGCAGGAAGTGATGGACAGTCGTTACCATCATGCAGCAGCACGTCTGCGTGCATGTGTGCCTTTACTTACAGCATGTAGGTGATGACGCCAAGGCTCCACATGTCCGTGTTGAAAGATACAAAGTCGTAGTTGATGACTTCAGGAGCAAGAAACTCGGGAGTGCCAAAATTCACCCGCAGTTTCTCCCGTGGTTTGTACCTGTGTGAGAATATATTTGAAATTCACACCAATGACATTCTGTATGACAACATCAGTCAATAAGACAGATAAAAATACTGGCACTTACATCCGAGCGAGACCAAAGTCGATGATTTTGACCTTATTTGTGACTCTGCTCACACACAGAATGTTTTCTGGCTGAAATGTAGAACAAAGCAAAACAGCATAAGTTAAATGAGTAATTGGTTGTACTTCATGAGTGCATTAAGTCTGTTTAAAAAAAAAAGTTTCAACAAATATAAGTGACTTTGTTACCTTTAAGTCCAGGTGTAGGACATACATTTTGTGCATGTGCTGCAGGCCCTCGCAGATCTGCCTAATGAACACTACCGCATCCAGCTCCATTAAAGTGTAGTTTTCATCAATGATCCTGTCAAACAGCTCCCCTCCACCAACACTAAGGTTAAAGACAAATGCAAAGAGAAACACCACTTAATCATCTCAAATTTAAAGCATTTGAAATCTGAAGTGTTAAAGTACTATAATAAAGTTTCTAAAATATTCTTATTCTTATTTCAGCATAACTATCCAAACAATCGAGAATAAATTGGTCAGACAAATTTAACAAATAAATTAGCTGAAATTCTAATGGGCAACTCTAGTTCAAACTACTGGGTAAGTGTTCAAATAGCTCTTTTCAGAGAGATAAACAAATATACTGAAAATATAAAAGAAGGAGCATACTATTCAAGTACAAGGATGATGTCATTCCTTGACTCATAAGCTGCATAGAGCTGGATCAGGTTGGCATGGTCCAGATTATTCATGACCTGGATCTCATTCTTCACCACCTCCTACCAAAAACACAGGCGCAGACAGACAGACAGCCAGATGCAGGAGCAGACAAACAGGAACACACGGGCACAGACACACAGATAAGCAACCGTACACACACACACGATGAGAGGTGTCAGCTGTTCTCTGCTATGAGACAATGCATCTTCTCTTCTAGGTCAGATATTTGTCACCTAGGTGAGAAATATTCCCTCTGCTTCTGTTCCAAGCGGCCTTGTAGTGTACTAGTATGTACGTAAAATTGTAACTGACCCACCACCCCCATCTCCCAACCCCTGCTTTTTATATCATGTGGTGTGGCTCTCACTGCAGCATAAAAAAATATGACTAATTCACTCTCATGGCACTGAGCATTAGCCACCATACCTTTTCTTTCAGACTCCTGGCTTTGATGACCTTCGCTGCCAAAGTGAGGCCAGAGGAGTTTTCAACGCATTTGTGCACCTGGCCGAAACGGCCCCTAAAAGAGAGGGAGGAGAGAAAAACGTAGATTTGCAGAGGTAGATTTGTGTCGTTGTATGTTTCTGCTACAAATCAAAAACTGATCTTCCTTCAAATGGAGAGGTTTTACTATGGGACAGTGCTGTACTTAATCTGTTATTTCATTAAATCTGAGCTGGGCTGTGTCTGCTCTTTGAAGACTTGGATTAACACTTAGTGATTAGCTACCAGCTGGCACCAGGGATACAGTTTCACATACCATTCAGTCCTGAAGTATAAATAACTGCCGTGACTCTGAAGTTATGAACCAGGGGAGAGGAGAGGTGAGGAGAGGGGGGAGGGTTACACAATTAGGCTTCATGGGAATTGAGAGCCTCTTTCTCACTGCCTTTGATCGGTGATAGATCGGCTGGTCGTCGATAGCCCTTTTCTTTTTACACTGCACAGAGATTTGAAAAGAAGAACAAAGATGCTCACCCGCCCAGGACCTCCTGCCAGTTGATGGTGTAGAAGTTGATGATCTGGTTGGGCTTGGTGGAGACAACGCGGTGATTAAAAGGAGCCGCTGGAGGAGGTGTGGTGTCTAAAGTCGGACGGTGGGGCCCAGAAAAAAGATAGAGTCTGTTTTAATAAGTTATGGGGAATGTGAGAACATCGCAGCACTGGCCACAGTGAGACTCTGGAAAGGGTACATGGCTGTGATAATCAAGTTAGCACATTGTGTATTAAGGCGCTATGACAAACATCAACTACAAGCACAGTTGTTGTCTCTGTAGTACAGAGGAGTAGCCATGTTTTGGCTCAGTGCATCTTGTGTGGGTGTGTGAGTGTCAGGCTGCCTCAAGGGCTTTATCTTTCTTCACACTACTGGACTGTGTGCCCTTAGTATTCTGGGATCCAGGAAGAGGAAGGAAGGAAGGAAACATTAGATGTATGACATATATCCTGATCAATGCTAGATTTGGCCAATGATGAAAAATCAGATAACATTATATTAGCTGATAGTCTTTTTTATTGTACATAAACACATTAAGAATTTTTATACAGATTTTTAAAATTTTATTTTGAAAGCGGAGGAAGTGTAACCAATATGCAAACTAAGAAGGCCATTTGTTTAAAAAAGAACCTGTCATTGCTCTCTGCTGGACAAACTACAAAACAGTATCAAGTTAGTGATGTTTTCCTACTGTTATCCTCACTGTATCTTGCTGCTGAAATGATGTAAATTTTAAAAATAGGTTTAAAAAAAAGTCCTGACTCACCAATAAAGTAGCGCTCTACATCGTCGTCCTCCTCTTTTTCTGCATCATTTTCTGCATCATTGTCCTTCCTCTCACTCTCCACCCTTTGTTTTAGGTTCAACTGGAATTCAACGCCATCTGCCTTGAAGATGGCCCAGCCCTCTGACTCAAGACTCTGCTCGTCCTCCTCGTTGTCATCTTTCTTCTTCTCCTCCTCCTCCTCCTCCTCCTCCTTCACCTTCACCTTCACCAGGCTCTTGGTATGTTCCTCCACTACAAAGTGTTCCTCTGTCACAAAGGACTTGATACTTGTGCTGCCGATGCCTGGTATCAGTTCCTGCTGTGCCTCTGGAGACGGGGAGGCATCTTTGTTGTCATCACTGCTGGAAAAGAAGTTGTGGTTTTGTGTTGTTGTTGTTTTTTTCATTTTGTTTTTAATTAGTTAGTTTTTCTGTGTGTGTGTGTGTGTGTCACGATAACTTTTGTAGTTTTCTGTACATTCCATGGATGTGGTTATAGATGTGGTTTAATTGTTTAAAAAAATGATAGAATTGCGCTTATCCAACAGCATTAAGAGTTGAGTCATAATATCAATAAAAGGTCTGGGTGATTGAAATACATACATAATATAAAATCCCAAAATATGTATTTACACTGAAGTAAAACAAGGAAAAGCAGATAATTCTCAAATTAAATGTATTTTATGTTGAAAATGACTTATATGATTATCAAAATTGTTTTCTGTTAATCAACTTATGAATGAACAGATTTACTGAAGGAACATTACATAAACATAAACTACCTGGTAGTGGTTGGTTCTTCTTTCTCGTCACGTACAGCAGGGACCTTTGGGGCTTGGGCTTCTTCATCAGCAGGAGCAGCAACCTCTTCCTTCTTTTCCTCTGGGACATGGAGCTTTTCTTCCTCTTTTCCTTTCACCACATCCTCCACATCAAACTCTGTAACTGCTGCCTCCTCCTCCTGCACCTTTTCCTCATCTTCCTCCTCACTAACTGCCTCAACAATCTCAGGTTTTTCAACCATGGCCACTTGGGAATCTTCGCGTAGGTAGTTCACCAAGTAACAAACAGGGCCCTCAGGTCGTTGGTCTTTAGGGGACACTCCAGCCTCCAGATCCAGATTTCCAGGGGTGACCTGTTGACCTGATTTCTCTGTATTCTCCCGGTTAAGTTTCTGTACCTCTTCAAGAAGCAACACCTGCTTCTTCAAGGAGCTATTTTCTGCAAAACACCCAAGCAGAATTTTAATTTAGTCTCTCACAATACAATTCAATACAATACAATATTCATACAAACATCACAATATATTAAGATGCATAAACACTGAATGTTTTTTTGTAAAAGCTTTAATGGTATATCATATAGCTGCCAAGTATTTCAATTCAATAAATTCATGTTTTGTGTGGATATTGATGATCATAGTTTAAGCACTGACAATACGTTGATCTCAGCACCTGCTGTGTCTGGGGGCTTCATCTTCTTTTGAGTTTTCAGACCTTTGGGGCTCAAACAAGGCTTATCTGTCCCATCTTTACCTTTGTGGTCCTTCAGCTGTGAAATACAAATAAAAAACAGTGAAAAGAGAAATCTGGACAATATGTCAACATTAATTTTTTACATCCTCAAAGACATGATCTCAGTTAAAATGTATGTATGTATGTATGTTAAAATATATAGAAGGAAAACTGACAATTTTTGTAGGTTTGTCTTCTTAACCAAAACCTTCCTTTTAGATTTATTTTTTGTCTAAAATAAACAAATCAGCTAAGTTATACTGGTACACTCTACTGTCTCGAAACTAAAATGAAAAGCAACAATGCTTTTCTTTTCTAAATGTAACTCGGCATAACTCTGGCTATGCAAAACCTTATGGTATGCAAAACTTTAAAATGAAATTTGATTCTTGACAAAATTATTCGCACAATAATACTGACAGTATGGAAGCAGCACTATAAGCTAAAGCATGAAGAACAAGGTGCAAGCCCAAGGGCAGAAATGCAAAAGCATATACAGTAAACTTACATATCATAAATAAAAGGACATGTTCCTGCATACATACAGACTATGAACACAATTAACCTACAAAGTCTCCACATTTGCGAGAGGCGAGGAAATGCTTTGGTCCACGGAGCTTTATCTTGTGAGAAGACTGTGGAGAACTGGGCTCACATGCAGGAATTATCACCTGATTCCCTTTACTGGCTTTATTAGAGGTAGATTTCTAGTAAAAAGACAAGATGACAATTCTTAGTAGGGTTATATGAGCGCACATGAAATGGAAGAAATATCACAGGTTAAGAATGAATGGCAATAAGAAGAGACTAGAGGCTGATGATGATGAAGTTAGATTCACATGTAAAACACACAACATGACAAAAGATAGATCTAATCATATTAATAGTTCAATGACAGGACAGATAAAATGGTGGAAAAACAGCTAAATATAAGGAACACGCCTCTCTTTTCTGCTCACACGTTAGCACATTTATTGCACGTCTCCATGCGCAGACTGACTTGTATAATGGCATGCCTTTGATTATTCGTGGCAGATGGATAGACAGCAGCGGGGCAGTGAATTTATAGCTTATCACTTGTCGCACTCGGCCATGGAATGCAATGCTGACCCTGAGCGGAAAATATTACAAGCGACCATAGGCTGTTGTTCAAATTTCTCAGCTGAGGAAACTCACTAAACACTCTCTGATCAGGTTAGCATGGAAAAACCTGTCTTGAACCCCGGGGTGTCTCACATTTGCTCTCTGAATGCTGTCGTGAGGTAAACAGCAGAGGGGATATTTCTAGTGCAGTGTTTCCCCAGTGACAGCAATGTTCAAAACTCTGATTGGGAGACTGAGGGACAGCGCGGGGAGACCATAACAACTGGTATTACTCATAAGATATCTCACACCTCTGTGGAGGTGGAGGAAGACGAAGCAACCACCTGACAGGTGCTAGTACGACTGTAGAAATCCCCTGAAATGCGAGTCACATGGAAGCCATCAGTTTGGTATGTGGTCATTAATCATAGGATATAATATAGCCATAAGATTTTGATCCAAACTTTTGAATGGTTAGAATTCAATAAGTCATATCTTTATTTAACACAAATATGAACACTGTACACTATAATTATGAGGCTGTTGATAACTTTTCCACATGACGTAACAACCACTCAGGTGTATTTGCTCTTTGCTTGTAGGTCACAAAGGGAAAAGAGATATGACTCCAACCTCTGCAGCTACTCAAGTGATAGGAGTATGGTGATAATGTGCTTTAGGGTGTTTCTAAGTGCAGCTCAAGCCAAGCAGCACTTAGCGACCTTTATGTAAGGTCATGGTCTGTCTTTTGATTGTGTAATAAGGACAAAAATCTCAATGCTGGAGGTGACTTTACAGGTCACAGGAATTGAAAAGTACTTAACAGTGGAGGCTGAGTTACTTCACTGAGATCCTATTTACACAAGTATATATTTACATTTTTACTTCTCCGAACCTGCACCACCAGTTCCTGAAATACTGCATGCTGTGTTAAATACAGACTTTTACTAGAACCACTAAATCAGAAGGTACTGTGACAGCGTCATCAGCAGGACTCCCAATAAAACTTTACGAAGAACTATTTTGCATGGCGGGAGTGATTTGCAAAGAATCACACGGCAGAGACTT
Source organism: Scortum barcoo (assembly GCA_023238725.1). Taxonomy (NCBI): domain Eukaryota; kingdom Metazoa; phylum Chordata; class Actinopteri; order Centrarchiformes; family Terapontidae; genus Scortum; species Scortum barcoo. The sequence continues at coordinate 14,202,187 of CM041533.1, read as the reverse complement.
TAAGCAGTGCCCACTGTTTTATACTTTACAGCAGAGAGAAAACACATCTCGTCCTAAATAACACAAAGTGAACTGAAAACAGTTCACAGTGTACACAAAACAGATACAAGGCAAAAATGTGACTTGTTTAAGTAAGTCAGTCAGAGGAACAAACAGCTAAACAGAGAAGAGGACGAAGACTGACTCATCACAATTTGTTGACACCTGACTCCCGGTGAGCTGAAGGGGTTAAAGCCCTTTTTGACCACAAACACTGCAGCCCCGATCCAAAAACAGCATTTCTAAACCGGGCCACTCACATTTCACCCCTGGCCTCACACCGGCACTCTCGTGCACTGCCAGGTGGGGTGGGAGTCCCAGAGCAAGGCCCATGCCAAGGAGGCCATTTTACACTCAGCATAGGTAGCAATCCAACAAGTGTAAATGTGTGTGAAATTAAGGTTTTATATAAGCAATAAGTGACATATTGATTTTGTAGTAGCTTACATAACACTGTAAAATTAGAGCTCTTAATTAATTCAGTTCATAAGTGTAAACACGTCAAATCCCAGACACTACCTACTACCCCGGCCTATTATAAGGGGAATTTAAAACACAAGCCAAGTCGCATTAGTCGGCAGGAGAACTGTTGGAGTGGTCAGTTTTGCTGCTATGATCATTTTCACATGTTCTGCCAAGGACAACAGGATCTTTGTACAGAACATCTTATTCATCAGTGACAAGAACTAAACGAGATGTTCACAGTGATGGACGAGCTGTGATACCTGGAAATCTAAACTGGCAAAACATCAAACCTTTAATCCTTATCGACAGTAACACAGTTTGGATTATATTTCTCCAAGATCTACTTTATGCAAAAGCATGAACACTTGGCTAGACAGTAGGTACACACTTGAAAACAAAGATAGTTTGGAGTGCCATCATATTATTTTTCAGTCTCACCTTGTCAAGCTTCTTGTTTATTGTGTCTCCAGATGATTTCCTCTTAATGGCTTGCTTTCCTTTATTGTCTTTGGGTTTGGAGCCCTTCCGGGCCGCAGGGCCTTTGAACATCAGCTCCATGACCCTTGAACTCTTCACTGTTTCCCCGATGAAGCTGATCACTTGCTGCATGCTGAGGACCAGTTTTTCCATCCCCTCGAGCTTCTGAGCCTGCTGCTCGGACCGCTGGTTCACCACCGACATTATGGTACTCATCTCCTGACAAATCTCCCTCACCTCTCGCCCCATTACCTGGGTCTGGTTCACCATCCTGGGTGGAAAGTGGATCTCTTCTTTGTCAACCTTCAGATTCTCCATATCTTTTTCTATGTCGTCAATATCGTGAGACATCCCATCTAGTCGGTTGAGGACCTTTTCTTGAATGTTGATGAGCTTGTCCATCTTGCTGCTCAGTGATTCAATCCGATTCTGGATGAGGTCAAAGCTTGCGCCGTTGCCATCTTCCACTGCGTTCATTACCAAGGAACTCATGGCTTCCAGTGATATATAAATCACGTTAGGACACCAACTTGAGAAAAAAATAGGACCAATAACGTCCGAGAAACAGACGAAAATACTTTTTCAAAAATCGTAGCCAGCTCTACCTTTCTGTGCTCCCTTTTGGTATGCAAACTAATCAAGATACTGAGAAGTGGAGCAGTGGAGCAAAATTGATTGAAGATCACAAATCAACAATCACTAGCAAATGCAGATGAAGATTTTAAACCTCCAAAAGTGTAAACTTAAGCAAAGACAGCTCTGACCAGCATTAAGTCCAACAAACGTCTCTGTTTCTCTCAGGCTGCCTGCTTCTCTCCACACTAGAAATGGTATTAAGAATGGAGTGAGCCGGTGTCCATAAATGTAAATGGACAGCCTACGTCAGCAGAGGTCAAGTGTTTGGGGTGGGGGCTTGGCACTGCTTGGGCTATGAGACATTTGAGAGCCTTTAAGTGCTAAGCCCACCACCGTCACTCGCCTGCTAGGTGTCAAAATGGTCACTGTACACAGCGCCGCTTCGGTGTGTAAGTCACAAGTATGATGATGCACATTCATTTGTTTTTCCTATTTGAATGACAGTGACATTAACTTGTTGTAACAGACAGACATGCCTGGTCCACATGCTTGAGTGAACCGCACAGGTGTCCAAAAAAGGAGAGGAGGCTCAAAGGTGGGTTGTTTTTTTCCAAAGCAAAAGAAAAAATGTTATAGTAATTTTAAAATACAATGAAAAAATAACATTCAAATAATATTAATGGCATTGAAAAGTCTGAGAGAGGCACTTCTTTGTGTGGATCTGTCTGTGTACAATTGCGATTGAGAACCATGTTGCAATGCACATTCCCTCTTTATCTCTTGAATGGCTGTAACTTGCACCCATCGTCAGGGGGTAGAGGAGGCCCGGGGGCTCCTGGCTTAGGGGAAACTACAGTAGGATGTTTAGCCCTTCTGCTGAAAGAAGAGATGGGTGACACAGATGATTTAAATGATGCACGACTCACTGTCAAAAACATCCACTGATAACCTCCCTTAAGAGAGTAAGGGATCAATTTTAACTTAGCTCTTGTAATATGAGCGGAATCCATGTTCCCTGTAAATCAGACTAAGTATGATTTATTCCAACAACCAACATGTGTTTATGTCAACTCAGAGGGTATAAACAGATATCAAGTTCCTAAGCAAACACTGTATCAGAGAATAAATGCTACCGTCAAAATTATTTAAATAACTAGAAGATGCAAAGCACCTACGGTTGGTCACTCAAGCTATTTCGAGGCACTTTTGCCTTCACAAACTTTGCAAACTCATTTTGTCCCAATAAATTCATGGCTGATGGAGCTCATGGGAAAATCCAGCTTTGCTCAAGCCATCATGAAATACTTTTGACAACACAGGCACAGACTGCAAACTGAGCCACAGTGACCTCAGCCAAACGTGCCAGGAACGGTGTGAACTCGGCTGATAAAGTGGAGTCGGGCGGGGTAAGGTGAGGGAGGGAGAGGGAAGGAGTTTACCTGTTAGCTCACGTTTCATGTCAAGTCACCAGACAGGCTTGTATATTACTCTTTTTCACTTGCGCAAGATGGCCACAGCAAAAAAGAACTAGTGATTCTGATGGGGCAAAAACAGATGGGAGTGAAACCAGTCATCAATCACTTGGGGAGAGACCTCACACCTGTCCTTGGATGCCAACAGATGACAGACAACGTAGGTCATTGGCAGCATGTTGTGTCAATTTGAGGGCCATGGACACACAGCTTTCTTATGCAGTGGTGTGCATGGAACATTTTGTGTGTGCATTTTAGATCCATAAAAGCAGCAAAAATAATGTAGAGTATCTCTTTAAGTGTTAAAAAAGAGACAAAAATTGATCTTTGCAACATGGCATTGTTAAAACTGTTGTTTTTGCTGCACATTAAATGTTAGCATGTCTGACACAGATGGAACTATCACATTAGATCTTTCATCGCTTCGAGGCAGGGGGGCACTTTAAGGTTATCAAAGCCTGCAGGGGATATAAACAGACCCTTGGCCCCTGGCACTTGTGACACAAAGCAAATATTGAGTGTATATCAATTACACTTTACAGTGAAACTAACACCAAAGAAAGTCAAAGTCCTCTCTCACCCCCTTTGCCAAGCGCAGGCATTCATACACACAGCCTGAGCACACAAGGTGGCAGCTGGAAAATCACTGCTGTGTCTACTGGTGCATGATGGAAATGTTGTTTACTTAATGTGACAGCAAAATGATTGGGATGTTTGGAGGCATTTTCCACTGCGTGAATGTTCAGAAAGCCTATATAATTAGTCACAAATGCCATGTTTGTGTGCATCTCTTGGTTGACCTTGCGGTCAACAACAAAACCTACTAATTTATGCAGGTCAATAGTGGGAAAATCTTAAAGGTAAAATGATTTACAGCAGAGGACTTAGCTCCTTTAAATAGTAAAACTTCACACTTTTAAGGTCACTGTGTATCTTTTGTATCCCTAATAATTACAAACCCAGTGTCTCATACTTTGTGCTGTCTTTTTATGTTGTCGAGTGTCTTTAAGTACATAGAAAATTCACATTTATCATCAGTATTTTGGATTGCATTTTGGAAAATAATTTATCGGTTGTTAAAACAGTTGCTGATCAATTATTATATTGATCCTATTTATTATAGGTCAACAGGAGACCTTATCATAATTTGAGAACATATGAGATCAAGTCATGGAAAAATAATTAAACGCCAAATAAAGCACCTGAGCCAGATGGCAATACCTCTGTAACCTCCCATGAATGCATTCATGTTTTTAGTTTCAACCGTATTGTCCTTTTCTGAACAATCAGCCCTTGTTGAATAATGTGGCCACCATGGCCTTTTTTTTTGTTAGGTTATTTGTTTGGCACTGCAACAAGGTGAATGGTTAAAAATGGAGCACCATCTCCCTGACAGAGAACACAATGTCCTGGGAAGCATTGGGGCCGTGTGCTGTGGCTACTGTCCAGTCACCTCTCCACTCTCCACTCACACATCGCACAGACCCACCAGCTCTGGCTACACTTTCTCTCGGAAACTTGTGGGCTTAAATGTGTGTGGCAGCCATGAAACTTAACTCCCCCGTGCTTATGTCTCAGACATCTCCTCTGTTCGTTCCCTGTCAACTCGTGTTTTCTCCCCGTGTTTTGCTGCTGCGCTTTGACAGACCCTTGGCTTTTGTTTATGTAAGACCATAAAAACTATATTAAACTACATTATGCTGATTTAGTGCATTGACTCCCCACACACATGGATACATACAAATACATCCCGGCTTGACTTGAGAAATGTAATAAATGTACATGCTATTGCATCCAAGCTGAAGAATCCAAATACTAAGAGATTGCACAGGATATGAACTGATGCATTTTGGTATTGGACACGCTCAAAATAACTCAGTTATGTGAAATCTGGCCCAATTATTCACTAACTAGACTGTGACAAAAGTCGTATGTGAAGTCATATTCCCCCAAAAAAAGACTGATATGAAACACCAAACTCCAGGGAGCTAAGGAACTAAGGAAGTTATAAAAACAGTTTTCAAAGAAGGAAAAGGTAACATTTATGGCAGCATCAACCAGTTGGCCAGAGGAAGACCAGAAGGTGGACACTGTGACGTTTGAAATCAAATACGAATCTGGGCACTGTGACCTCAACAGTGTTTGTAGCTATATTAAACATGTACATGTATGAGGCAGGAGTGGTACTAATTTTTGGTGCATTAGAGCTGCAACTCAGATATTTTTTATTATTGATCAAATCATGTGATCTCTAAAATGTTATGAAACAGTATAAATGCTTATTAATAATTCCTTAGAGCCCAAGTTAAAACATTTAAACTTCCAGTTTTGTTGGACTAACAGTTAAAAACCCAAAGGGACTCAGTTTACAACCATAGTGGATAAAGAAAACCAGCTAATATTCATATTTGAAAAGATGATATCAGTGCATTTTGTAAACTATTATATTTCTTAACTGAATGATTAACCAACAGATCATTTCAGATCTATGGTGCAGATCTATGGAGTTTCACAAATATATGTTAACCATTACTCAATCATTTTATCCCACTAAAATGTAATTTTTAAAAAAGAGTTGCTGCAGCACTTTTATTTCCATTCGGCACAAGTAATCTTACTTGTATCTGAGAAATAATTTCAGTGCCTCTACATGAGGAAGACATTCCCAGATGCACTATTATTATCAGTACTGAAATATAAGAAGTGCTTTACATTGAGGATGTCATAAAGAGTATTAAGGGTTAGCGACAGAATGCAAAGAAAGCTTAGTGACATACTCGTGGATCCACGACAGTAAATGTCAGTGTGGATCTCCTAAATGCCAAGCGAGCAATGGAAACACGAGAGGGAGAAAGGGCTTCAGCTAGTCTCTGAGGCGAACTTTCGTGGCATTAAGGATGACCACGGCATGTATACGTGTATTTAAAAAGATGCATGGTGGTTTACATACATACATATATGTATATATGTATATGTATATATATATATATATATATATATATATATATATATATATATATATATATATACATATATATATATATATATATATATTATTTATTTAGTTAGTTGAAGTTAGTTAGTTAGTTAGTTAGAAGTTAGTTATTTATAAATACACAGTCTACAATGCAAAGCAGATGGCTCGCTGTATCTACTGTCTTTAATGGAAACTGGAACAGATACACTGCAGTAAATATCACACAAACTGAAATAACAGTGAGCTCCAGGTACTGAAGGTAATGAAATGTTAAGATACTACTCAGCAGAAAAGCTCTCTTGTGCTGATCTCTACAGGTCTCAGGTCTGCAATAGAGCAACGCTTCATCACAGGAGCAGTGTGGTCATTCTTAATCACTAGGTGGCAGCAAAAGCAGGATTTTCAAGCTGGGTTTCATTCGCCTTCATTTGCTGCCAATTACCTGTCGGGCTCCGCCTCCAGAGCTTACTGCACCACCACAGCAGATCCTCAAAACTCTGCGCTCATAAACACCAACAGCCCCCTTACACAATCTCATGTTTTATCCTTCCTGAGGCTATCCGTAACATAGCAAAACACACACACATCATAATTACCAGTCTCACCTTTCACTCTGATACTCAGCATCACATTACAGCTGAAAGGATTACCCACCATATGTTGAGCTAACTAATTAAATTAGATATGACATTTAAAACTGAGTACAAAAGTAATCACTTAATTGCTAGTGCACATATAAAAATACTTAATACTATACTATACTAATACTATAGTATACAGGTCATTAGATTAAACAGAAATATATAAAGTGATCTCATAAGGAGACAAGAAATAAGAATACATTATATAAACAGTAAGACCAAAAAGAAATATACAACCATTACATGTTTAACAACATAAATAAGTACAGAAATGTACTGCTTCGATATCAGCAGCTGTTTCAATAAACAGACGGGACAAAGTATGCATCTGTGGTGCTCGTTTGTTGTTTAAGGTCAAAATAATTATAACACTGTGATTAGAGAGGAAACTCATTTCCATCATTTGCCAGGATTGTCCCTGTAATAAGAAGAGGCTCCTTGGAGAGCTACTCCACATGAAATCCGATTCTACAATACAACAGCGCCAACAGTGAACTTGCGGGCTGGATATTGCCCACAGAATTCAGAGTCTTGTCGTGCATCAGTTATAAATCATGTATTTGATGCCATCTGAGTGTCATAGCCTCTTCCAAGGATACTAAGAATAACGTCAATAATAATAAACAGAACAAATACAGCGGAAGCAGGGCCACCGCTGCTCTCTTTGGTGTACATTTTGCTGTATTAACACGGCTTTATTCTTAATCAACAACCTGCATTCTTCTCCCAAGTTACATCTTTAACCTACATATGTCTTCACTGTTAAACACAAGAGGTGATTTTCACTTTCTGTAACTTAATGATTTTACAAGTCCAGATGCTTCTCAGAGCATTAACCAAGAGGGGAAGACAAATTATGTTCACTACACACAAAGTAAAAGAAGAAAGGAAACAAAACAATGTGTCAGTGAACACTTTTTCAAATGACTATTCCTACGGCCTAATGAGACATTCCTATGAGGACAGTGAGATTATCAAGTAAGGAAGGTTATTAAATTATTATTATTAAATTAAATGTTAGGAGTTCCACCAGCTGCTGACAGTCCAAAATTGTTCACAGGACCTTTACTATTGATAACTGATTGAGACATTCTGTTTAAAGGCCATTAAAACGCCATCGCTGTTTCAAAGAAAAAGAGAACTGAGTTCTGAATACAATAAATCATAGAGTATACATGAAGTACAGGTATAAAACAATAGCTTGTTAATGACCCAAAGACGTTAAAACATCTTAACAAACATTTTATCTTATCTGATGCAGGTGTTTGTAGTCTTCCAGTAAGACTTAAAAAATATTAAATGGATTTAAAATGGAATAGAAAAGATCTGAATACAACTTGACTGTCCTGAAAGGCGGAAAATTGTCCTTTCCTATCTCGCAGTTCGTTAAAACATTAACCCTTTAACGCCAATTGTATCATATTTTATACATTTTTGAGACCTGTACATCATCAGTGTGATATTTTTTTTCCTGAAAAACCTGATGTATACAATAAGAATGCTGGAAAATATAAAAGTAACCAAAAAATAAATAAAAATGCAGAATGTAGCAAAAATTATACAAATTAAAAATCATATATGCAGATTGATTTTTTTTTTTGTCAAAAAAAGGTTTTCGACAGATGGTTCAATAAACACTCCAGTTTAAAAAAACAGGGGTTAAAACATGTACATGTTGTACTAAACAACAATGACAAAGATTTTCTAAGTTTTGGGAACTCCTGGTCCATAAACAATACAAAAGTGAAAATGTAAAATATTGATAGCCTTACTAATTTACCACTGCTTCAGTGTTTTCCTCAGCTAATGTATGAGTATCACTCAACACTTCAAACAGCCTTGTATGTACCTGAATGGCAGGTGGAGTAGATGCTCTGTGCCTCCTCTTGTAGCAGAGTAAACCACACAAGCTGCGCCAGAGATAGGAGGCGACCAGACACATGCTGCTGACTAGCCAAATGTCCCAGCCTGTAAGAAAGTTCTCCATGGCTTTGACTTTACTCTTCATCCTTCTTCTATGGCTTTGCCTTCCCTATCTTTAACTACAAAGGATCTTAGAGGAGCTTGGAGCTTAGGGAGAGAGAGTTTCAAGTGGAGAGTTAGACGAGATGACAGTCCTCCTCCCTGTGTACGGACCGCCCAAACATTAATACCACACTATCCTCCACAGCCTCTGTTAATTCACTCAACACCCCGCTCCCATCAACACTTGGAGCCAAAGGACAGGCAGTTTGTCCTTGTGACAAAAGAGTGACAGGTGCCACCAAAGGATTCCTGAGAGACAAGCTCTCTCGCACCTTATCTCCTTATGTAATCCTTCCATCTTTGCTAGGAAGCAGGACTAGACTAGAAGACACAGGCAAAATGAATCTTCAGCACAGTACTGACATTAAAAACTGTGAGAATTGTGATCGCTGGTCCAGTCTCCCTGTCAACACAGACACATGGATGTGGTGTAAATAAATAGCCTGTGCTATTGAATTTCTACTTCAAATGTCACACACAATCACATGAGGGCTTATGTTTACTGTCTAAACTGAGGCAATTTTATACATACTTTTATACATACTATGTCTTACACTATTGCATGTCAAGTAAATACAAATATAATAACATTATTAAACGCAAATGAACAATTAGGCATAGATTATTTAGAAATCAATTTAGGGATCGAATCTCTGAGGACTTTTGAGCTCAACCACATGACCTGTAATGTGGAACAATGACATTCTGGGAGTGAAAGCCGTGTGCCCACGAAGCCAAGAATGCATCATCTGGGTGAGAGTAGCCAAACACGGCTATGTCCGGCATGTCTGGAAATCTCCCCGGCCTCCTCTGGCTTCACCACCAGCTCTGCCAAGCACAATAATGACCTCACTTCTGGAGCAGGGGCTGCGCTCTCACTGCTCAAATGAATCTTTTGGCTGCCACAAGAGGGAAAAAAAAAGCAAAACTGGTTTTGATTACTCACAATGTCTCAGTTTGCTTTACAGTAGACTGCTTAAGTTACAACTGCAACATGCGGTTAATTGAATCCCAGACTACATGCTTTGGCATGATCATTTGGCAGGATACTGTTGATAAAATCAACATATTCAAAGCTAACAACTGCCTTTGACCTTTGGCATTGATGTAGTGTGTTGAGAAGGCGTTCAACATCATGGTGTCATATTTTACCACTTTATACTAATTTGTTTTTGATCATCTAAGTGAAACCTTATTACTATCAATGCTCAAATTATTATTTTGGCTACTTTATTACACTGTACATTTTGCTTAACATGAGGTAAATTAGCAAACTACCACTCGATTATTACTGCATTCCTGTTAAAATGCGGCTTTTACCACCCTCTGCTGGTCCAGACTGCAAACTCAAAAGTCTGATTTAAAAAAAGACTAAATACTCTTTAACACAGCCTAAGTCTCTTTTATATGGAATTCATGAGCTGCGTGGATACCTCAAATTCAAACTTCATTTCCCAGAAGCAGCGCATGGTTTCATCTTCTCCAAGTACCAGAATAAGGTCAGCTTGGTCATGTTTCGGCTGCTGGCACACTGATGAACTGACTTCAGCTTGGCCATATTCCCTGAGGGGGACACTTGGCTGCTGGCCCTTTCCTTCTGAGCTTTCCCTCAGTCTTCCTGTCCTGGTTGACCTGTCTTGTGTGTTTCTCTTTTTTTATCTGAGCAGAGGAGGAGAGAAGAGACATAGAAAGGCTGTAGTAAAGTACCACTCAGTTGGTAAGAAAATAACAACATAAAATCAGTACAGTTTGTTCAATTTATTGCCCTTTTTTCTTTTCTTACAAATGCTCACAAACACATGAAAAACCATTATACTATATGTTTGTAGCCTTTGTACTGTGGCAAGCCCTAAAGTTTGTGCATGGTAATTCATTATGTGAAAGTAGAGCAAAGTGGTGATAATGGAGTTCCTAAATGACTAAATTAATGGAAAATCAAATGGAAATGCAAATTATATATTTACACACATATGCATATTTCTTTTCTAAGTGTATTGTAATTTCATAATGTGTTCAAGTATTAATGTCTCTCCTGGTTGTTTTATGCCATTATCTATACATACTCATTTTTTAATGAAATTATGAATTTATAAAGCCTTATTAATTCACAATGTTACTGTTCATTCATTCATTCACTCATTTTCTTATTGTCCATTTGTTTTCATTTGTCTAACTGTTACTGAAGACAAATTTGACCTACTAGTCAATTACCTTCCCTCGCGCACTCTGTACAAAGTGTATGGTTTTTCTGTACTGTAATACTACCTTACCCTGGGTTTGCTGTGTAGAAATTTGACTTAAATTGATTCAATACATCAGAGTAGCAATATGCAATATATGAACATAAAACTAACACAATTCATATCTTAAAACTAGACTTTGACGCAGGGGCTTTCTTAAACATGAGGTAATAAAAGAGAATTCATAGTAAGGACTTTCATCTTTCAATTAATTGTAAAGTACACATTTTAAATAAATTAATGTTAGCATAAACTCACCAATGCAGTTTTTGTTTGTTTGTTTGTTTGTTTTATTACTTCAATTTAACCTATTCACTTTCTAAACACACTTTTGGTCCTCCCTATAATGATAAAAATTACTGTTGCATTCAATGACTATGTCTTATAGGAAAATACAGTTTCATGGACTCTCGTTAAAGTTTTGCGAAAACTGTCACTTAACTGTCATTTAATTTGCAGATTTAACCAGACGTACCATCATAGCAGTTACACAAAAAGTCTGATTTTAGAGTGTCCATCTTTGTATAACTTTATGTTTCTCCCGAAAACTTTTAGCGAAACTAACGTTAGAAGAAGAAACGTCCTAATGTCCGACTCTCCCATCAGCAAGTGAACGCACACAAACAGAAAATAATTAAAGTCTGCAAAAAAGTGAACATCATCTTAATATAATAAAAGTCATGTTCAGTTTATCAAAATAATTAAGTCGTATCTGGGAATAAATTGGCAAACAAAAATCGTCTCGAAAGTCTCGAAAGTAAATAATGTTTGATCACGTGGTTAAGGGTCAAAAGTTTTGCGGGAATCAACATGGCGAGCGACATGACACCCGCAGCTCCGGACTCGGTGCAGTGTCCCGTCTGTTTGAAAGACTTCACGTCCGCCACAATTAACGGACACCTGGACGTGTGTCTGCTGAAGACCGTCACCGACAGCGAACCGCCTGTGAAGAAATCCCGGTTTAGTGACGAGGCTGCACCTTCCGGTGTCAACAACACCGTGGCCGCCGCCTCCTCTTCTACACCGTCACCTGCTGTCTTTTCTCTGTTTCAAACCAACAAGACTAAAGCTTCACCTCAAAATGAAAGAAGTGGCTTATTTCCAAGTAAACTCCCCGCTGTCACTGCTGCCAACAAGGGCATTAAACGCACCCTGCTGAGTGAGACAGGTACGGAGGCCACGAAGGGTCAAACCTGTGGCTCAAACGGGCCGACTGTGGAGACTGTGGCGCATGATTTATCTTCACGGGCTCTGCTGGCGACAAACAAGCCTCTGGCAGAGACATTGAGACCAAACACGGTGGAGGAATACTTCGGGCAAAGTAAAGTTGTAGGGCAGCAAACACTGTTTCGGTCTCTTCTGGACTCTCAGGAAATACCATCTCTGATCCTCTGGGGACCCCCTGGATGTGGGAAGGTGCAGCCCCCCCTTCATTCATTAATTAGTTGATTATTCCCCTTCTCTTGTATTTAATGCGTTTTAACTAAGGCCTGCTCTGCTTGAGGAACCACTGATGTTATGTCAAAAAATGTCATCCACTTCTTCTCCCAGCTTAAAAATATACATACATATTTTTTTTACATATTTTCAATTCAAAGTCAAGTCATATAAACTACTATGTACTACTCTGTATTCACAATCATCATTTTTTAAGGAAAATCTATACTCTTATTCTGTACTTTTCTAAAATCTGTATTTGTGTGTATTTTTTAATTATTCATCAAAGTAAAAATGTAATCCAAAACACCTTTAATTCACAATAATATAAAGACAAGCAGGAACCAGTGAATGTTTGCCTTTTTTTCCTTGATAAATAACCTTACCAATTAATTAATTAGCACTATATACATACAAGCAGTTCCTATGAGCAGTAGCAGACTACAGAGAACAATATCTCACTTGTCTTCAGATAAATCACCAACTTTACTGTTTTTTTTTTACCTTTAGCTAAAATTTAAGGTACTGTATTTTCTCTCTGTGCAGGTTTTTATGGCTCCTTCCTTTATTGCTCTTGATAAATAGTGTGTTGAAAGCTTTACAGCATGTTGAAAGAATAAGTTATTACCTCTCTGGCTGCCAGGTTGGTGCTTGCCACTGTTGTTTGTCAGACCTGAACACAGCATGATAATGGCTTCTTCGGTATGCCAAGCTACCAGGATGGATTGTGATCCAGCAGCTCGCCATACTTAGACTCTGTCAACATGCTGTAGTAACACCTTACCTCTTAAACTCCCTCTGTCAGTTGTCTTACAGCACTCAGGTTTCACAGTTGAAGGGTTATTTTTGGAGTTTGTTTTGATGGAAAGTGCATTAATCTGAGCTGGAAAATCAAATGAGTGGCTCAAAAACTGGGGATTAAGGATGTTTTCACTTTTTTTTAATTTATTTGTTGTTGTTTTTTTTTTTTGTAGGTCTGTGATAATGTTGGTTTTGCTTCAGGGCACATTTAGCTTTGAAGACATCACATATGTTTTAATCAAATGACTTTTTGTTTTGCTGTCTTTCAGACCACTCTAGCTCACATAATTGCCACCACCAGTAAAAAGAAGGGAACGGCTCGTTTTGTCACTCTGTCTGCCACCAGCACTTCCACCAATGAAGTCCGAGAGGTGATCAAGCAGGCGCAGAATGAGCTCCGACTGTGCAAGAGGAAGACCATCCTGTTCATTGATGAAATTCACCGCTTCAACAAGTCCCAACAGGTGGAGTGCTGAGCCAGAAAGATGCGTTTTCATCAGTGTTTGTATCGTGAGGTGATACTCACAAAATTCAGTGAATGTTTAAATAAAGTATTGACGAAGAATGACAAATTTGTTTTTAATAGAATAGTTCATCAAGCAGGTGTATTTTTATTTTTTTTTCTGTGTCAAATAGGTTAAAGCAGTAACTCTCCAACTGGGTTGCAAAGATCCACTGCAGTGGGGGGGCGTGGATGATCAGGGGATCACTGTGTGTGGGGGGCATGAGCTTTTTCTTTCCATTATGAGCATGTGCTAACTCAAAATAGCCTAGTTGATCCCCTCTCAAACACTTCCCACCAGCTCCTTTATTTGACTCTCGTAAAACAGTCAGTAGAAGAAGAAATAGATTCTATTTTTCTTCTAAAACTGAATATGTGTGTACAGACAGTTCATTGTTATAAATCAGCTGTAACATTGTTAGTAATTCAGAGTTTTAAATTGAGGTTTGGGGTTTAGCCTCTTCTTTTTAAGGTAAATTACCAACATAAAGCAGCTCATTCAGGCTCTGCTCGCTTCCCATACTTTGAAATGGGTGGCTGTAGAAAACAATTTTTCAGACTTTGTGTAGTAAAACCCCATCTCTCCTAGCAAGGAGGCTCAGTCAGCATTAACGGGCTTCTAAAATCAAAGCATGAGAACAGTAGTCAAATAAATACTTACTCTTGATACCTTGTCATTTTCAGAGATGGTCGTTAACTTCACTTTTCCCTTCTGTCAATATGTGTATGTATCTGTAGGACACCTTTCTCCCTCACGTGGAGTGCGGCACGATAACTCTGATCGGTGCAACCACAGAAAATCCGTCCTTCCAGGTGAACGCCGCCCTGCTGAGCCGGTGCAGGGTGCTCGTTCTGGAGAAGCTCTCTGTGGAGGCGATGAGCTCGATCCTGGACAGAGCCGTGGCCACGCTGGGGATCAGAGTCCTGGAACGAGATCCAGCGAATATCAAAGATCAAGACCAATCAGACGGACACGAGTAAGCGCTCCCCTGCGGTGACCCCTCGGTGTCACACATCACGACCCGGTCTCACTCTACAACTCAAAATCCTCCGGTTGAGTGTGAGGCCTGTGCTCTTCTTCTGTTCCTGGCTTAGTGGGTTCAGTTAGACAACATATGGGAGGAGTGTTCTAGTAGTTGCTGGAGCTGCAGCAATCCCCCTCAGCTCTGATCTGCTGTGACATGTTGACAGAAAAGAATGTGAATTTGAGTTGTGGACAGTGCAACAGCTGTTAACTGCTGGCTACAGATGGCATGCGGTGATCAACTCCAGAGATGCAATCAAATGTTTGTGTCAGATGCATTGTTTGGGGTGCGCTGAAATCTGGGCCTGTAACACGTAGCAAGATTAAAGGGTTAGCCAGCTAACTTGGAGTTTAAACCAGAATGAAGCTGGCTCACTTTTATCCAGGATAAATCACCATGGTAACCTGCACTACACAGCTAACCCACTCAAGAACAGGTCCGTTTCAAAGGAATAGATTAAAATGCAAAAACGACTCTATCCAATCAGGTCTCTGGAGAAAGTGACTCATCCGTCCTACAGGATTCAGACTTAGAAAAGAATTGCATTTATAATAAAAAGAAGATCCACTTTACTTTCCATGATTATTGATTCAGATGTGACGTGATTTAAGAGGCTTATATGGAAATATCATATATGGAGAAGGAGAGCAAATACAAGTTGTTTTTTAATGGACTGATGGTGATGCATCATCATACTTAACAGCATAACCGTATCATTCAATTTACAAAATATATGCATTCAGTGTAAAGTGTTAAAACGCACATTAATAGTTACTTTTATTCATTGACAGTTGCTCCTATTACTACCCTATTAATATCAATAAGCATGTAGTAAATAACAGAAACTCCTCTCTAAACAACGCAGTACAATTAAACAGTGCCACAATGTACAATATCCAAAATAGTTTCTTTTGCTGTACTTGGAGAGTTGTCAGAGAGACTGAACAATGTGGAAGTGCTAGCATTAAGGTGGGCACCACAGATATTAACAATGTTTCCTGTTCACACATGAAAAGAGCCATCCAAAGGTCTAATTTTGTCACCACTTGAGGTGCTTAGGGTTCTGAGGAGCTAAAAACAGCAGCAGCCTCCGGAGAGCTTGTCAGCAGGGACAGTTTGAGATAAGGGTGAGATAAGGAAGTCTTTGGCAAAACATAAGAAAAAAAAACACATCTTATCATTATTCATTAAGGAAATTTTATTTCTTTCGATTTGCCTCCGTACACTGATACAGTATATCTCCTATACATGTTGTTTTCCTAGGCCAAAGATTTTCATTGAACAAAAAGCCCTGGACACCATAGCGTACCTTTGTGACGGTGACGCAAGAGCAGGACTCAATGGGCTGCAGCTGGCTGTCCAGGCTCAGCTGGCCCGACCCAGCCCACAAGGACAAGGTGGTTGTCGGAACATACTGGTGAAGGAGGAGCACGTCAAGGAAGGTCTCCAGAGGTCCCATATTCTCTACGACAAAGCCGGTATGTTTGTCTTTTGCCTCTAGCTACCTTCAGGGCACCGTGTATTACGTTTCGCCCAAACAAAATATTGTCCCAGCATGATAAACTTTATAACAGTGAAGACCAGTGTTCTCAAAATATGTTTTTACAATGACTTTTACAATGACAAATTTCAGTCCAGGCTTGTTCAGAACTGTGCACATGCTTCAGGACAAAGGTAGTTTCAACAGAACCAAGAAGCGTGTTTTAGGATTATTAAAGGGGCGTTGCAGACGGACTCACGAAAGTCCGCCAACACATTAACACAGCTCGATATTTCACAAGTCCACATTAAGGTTAATCCTCTCAGTATGACCCTTCTATCAATATCTTCACTGTAAATAAATTGAGGTTTTGAGTTTTACAGCCCTATCATATTATTATTGAGCCTGTCACTGGGATTTTTTATGAAATTATCTGAATGTTAAAAAAGACTCAACATTACATTGTTTATAGCCACACTCATGGTGGCTTAGGAGTGCCATGTCTTTGTTTTTGTTTGTGTATCTAACACTTACAGTGCACACAGTGACCTTACCAACTGATATGTAAAACTATGACTGCTAAAGATTGATATGCTGGACATTCGCAGAACTAGAATTTACTATAACCTGGTATTTTCTAACTCCAGTACCATACGAATGTATAATGTTTATTTACTTTGTTTATTTTCTCCTAGCTACAATATCTACATGCTAAAGTTTCAGCCACCCTACCCCTCTCCCTGAGGATCCATGCTTAACTTTCATCCTGTCTAAGACTTCATCAGTCTCCCACACTGTCTTGTTACATAATCCATCAGCTGTCCTGAAAGATTGAAATTTACTGTTCCCTTCACAGGCTGATGGAACTGTCTGTCAGCTTGACTAATGACCTTAACAGAGACGATATCCTCCCCTTCATCACAGCTTTACATGGTCTTCATTTTTATTTCCTGTGTGTTTTGTCAGACCATTGTGAAAACTATGAATGAAATGCCACTTGAAGAACAAAGTGTCTCCTCTTTTCCTGCACATGTTGATATCTTTGTGTGTTTTTCCCGAAGGTGAAGAGCATTACAACTGTATCTCAGCGTTACATAAGTCCATGAGAGGCTCCGACGAGAACGCGTCTCTCTACTGGCTGGGCCGCATGCTGGAGGGCGGTGAGGACCCTCTCTATGTGGCTCGCAGGCTGGTCCGCTTTGCCAGCGAGGATGTGGGTACGTGCAATGATAAGCTAATTATGTCATCCTAGCTTTTTTAATATTTCATAATTTACTGTATTATTATCATTCACTTTGCACCCCAAAACTCTGGTTACCTTCAAGGTGTTTTGACGATTTTGATGATTTTAATGAACATGTGTGTAGCTGTGCATGGCTGTGCCCCGCTAACATCATTAAGATGGCAGCTTTATCTGTTTGTTCTTTGGGCTGAGGCCTCCGCACTGCTTCTAAAGCTCAGCTCATAACTAAAGATGACCACTGGCTTTGTGATCAATTTATTACATTTAATTAATGTACAGTTCAGTATTAAGTTATTTCAATCTTTCTGTTTTTTTATCAGTTAATTTTGATCTCATCTTATTTGCTAAGACAACAGTTGCATTTAGATTTCTGTAGTTTTATTATATGTAATATAGTTTTATTAGTTATTTATCACACTTATTATGATTTTATTGTACTTGTTGCTGTACAACAGTTTCAAATTTACAGTAAAAGTACTTTAAAATCGTTTTGAAAAGTAAAAAATAGTGTAAATACATAGTTGTTAGTTATAGTAGTAGTGTTGTTATGAATAATGTAATAGTGATTACTGCACAGCACTTTGTCACTCACAGCAGCACTGTACTGTTGCATGAGAAAAAAATCACTTTCTTTAAATAGCCCCGTGAACCTAAAGACCTCAGATATTTTCTGACCGGCCAGTTGCTTATTAAAATGTCCCGAGCCATTATATGAGATGGGACCACGAATAGCTTATACTGTTTTGTTACAGGAAGCAAAATACTGATCAGAAGAAATTTCTTGTAATGCAGTCTGACTGGATGGCCTCCGTCTCTTGTCCCTCTCAGGTATGGCAGATCCTTCCGCTCTTCCTCAGGCTGTGTCCGCCTTCCAAGCGTGCCACTTCATTGGGATGCCCGAATGTGAGGTAAGTCCATGTGACCAGTCAGTGATGGTCTGGAGTCTTCAACTGAGTCATATCAACAGATTTCTAGCCTTACAATAATTGTCTGTTACCCTCCTTTCTTTCATCCACTGCTCAACAGGTGATCCTGGCTCAGTGTGCTGTCTATCTGGCACGGGCACCCAAGTCCGTGGAGATCTACAAGGCCTACACTAACGTGAAGGCCTGTTTGAGGAACCACAAAGGCCCGCTGCCCCCTGTCCCCCTGCACCTCCGCAACGCGCCCACCAGGCTGATGAAACAGTTGGGCTACGCTAAAGGCTACAAATATAACCCAGCCTTCAGCGGCCCAGTAGAGCAAGATTACTTACCTGAAGAGCTGAAGGGAATGGACTTCTTCACCTGGACACCTTCAGACCCATGAGGACCTGTTGTAATGACTGACGGAGCGCACTGTTACAGGTTAAAAACTGAGTCGGCTGAATTAAAACAGTCTTGTTAATGATACCTTGTCAGTAAATACTGTAAGGATGTTTCTGATCCTAATTCACATTTACAGTATAAGTACAAATGTACATAATAAAGTCCTTAATCTGCTTAAATAGGTACCAAAAACATGCAGTACAAATACACAATATGCATTCCGATTTCCAAAATAGATATACGAATGCTTGCAAAATTTTTCAAACTGATTAAAATCCTTGTTTCTTTATGTTGTATTCTGTGTATCTATATCTGTATATATTTTGATTAGATATAAGACAAATATAACATGACATCACACAGTTTATTGTTTAGTCACTTCTTCAGTTTTCGAAGCTTCTTCAGTTTTGGGCCATGGTCTGAAAAGAAATATCCCAAGATTAAGTTTGTACAGTTCACAAACATCCTGTATTTACTAAATGTGATTGATTATTGCCAATTATGCGGCTTTCCTCACCTCACTGATCCAGGGGATGAAAGAGGCCACACGGGTGAAGACTGTGGGCTTCTGAAGGGTATTACATCCCCGTCCATCCACAAAGCTGGTCACTCCTTCTACGTACCACCTACCATCTCTGCCCTCACAGTTCAGAGGACCTCCAGAGTCGCCCTGGAAGATAAAAGAGGGTGTTGGAGCAATGAAAAATGGTGCAATTTGTTTCCCCACAGAGCAAAAAGTTGCATGGTTGTTCCTCACATGGCACGCTGACTTGCTCTCTCCTCCTGCGCAGACCATCGTCGTCTTCACTGAGCTGCCCCACCAGTCGCTTTGACTACAGGTGGTGTGATCCACCACAGGAAGGAGGGCCTGCTGCAGTGTGGTTGCCCGAGGACCGCCGGCTGATCAGAAAATGACATGAACAATGGTCATTTGAATGGTATTTGTTGCATCTCAACAGGTCAGGTTATATATTTAGGTGCTCTGCACCCCACATGATCTGGGTGTTCTGGCGGCAGGTCTTACAGTAGAGGCGACCCCAGCCTGTGATGTAACACGGCTGGTTGTGGGCCAGAGTATCACCGTGCTGTGGCAGGCAAGCCGGCTGAACCTTGTCATTGATAACGGCGCTTTTCTCCAGCTTAAGCAGGGTGATGTCGTTCCTACATAAGAGGATGAAACTCAAGTGAAATTGTAATCATTTACATTTACAAAACCTCTGTTTACTCAGCTGCTGAAACTCTCAGTGGAGGCACCTTTTTTAAGGACATGTTTACTGTCTCTCTGCCACAGATCTGGAGCACTGGATAACCTACCCACAAGACACACAGTTGTCGTTCCATTTGGGATGGATGAACATTTTTGCCACCATAATGGACTGTTCAGGTCCCTCCTCCTCGTTCGTGTCATGCTCGGCAAGGACCACCCTGTATGTGTGGAACCTAGATTGGAAAATAAAAAGCTTAATGTCTTGTTCATACCTTTTAAAAGTAAAAATCAATGACATTACCCAAGAGGGAACGATATAAATGCTGCTTTCCTTTGGTCCCCACTCTTGCTCTAATCTGGAAAAACCAACAATTGTTGCAAATCCCAAAAAGAAACTTTTCCTCACGTGATGCAGTGTGCAGCAGTCAAGACCCAGTTAGGAGCGATGAGTGTTCCTCCACAAGTGGGGAAGAAGGACTCCAAAGAAACCTGCCATGGCCAGCTGTATGGACGGGCTTCTTCCCCATTCACCACACGGCCAGTGTTTGGCTGGTAGCTTGGTACACCACACCCAGATGCTTTAATACACAACCAAGATGATCCGAGAACGTATGTGATTTCTCCCTGACTCAGATATGAGATTGTTTCATATTCACTTCATATATTAATTCCTAATAGTGAATAAATATAAACTCACCAGCTTTAACAACCAGGAGGAGGACCAGTGCCAGCTCCATCTCTTCTTCTTCACCCAGAAGAACTGGCTCATCATATGGAGCTATTTATGGGCAGCCATCCAGATGACGTCAGACACAGCCTGGGAGTTTTCCTAACATTTTACAGGTGGCAAAACTGCTGCCAACTGCCAACACTTCTTATATTTTATCCCCATTTTATCCCGCAGCTGTTTAGACTCAACAAAATATAGTTAGTTTTTCTAAAAAGAGTTTTATTCTTCTCCAAAATGTATAACTACAGACTACTACATTCTGAAACTGGTTTCTAGGTTTTTTGGTAGAAGGAACTACGTAATCTCTTTTAACAGCACTAATTAAAAGAGAATAATTCAAGTTAATGTGTAATTTAAGGAAGCTTGGTAAATAGTGGTTAAGGCAGTTTTGCTGATACACTATTGACCCTGATCTCTGGATCCCATAGTAAACACTATAGTGGACATTATGGTGGTATTGGGGTTTGGTACTTTCTCAGGGGTAAATTAAGAAAAAGAGAAATCATGAGTCCCTTAAAATCTTATTAGACTATTAAGGTATTTTAAGGGGTTCAGGTTTAGCCTCTTAAGAAATAAAGTATGTTAAAATTAACATTTAAAAAAATATATGCCCCCTAAAATCGACGTAACTTTGAAATTAATGTTGGAAGGGTTTGCTCACACGGCCTTAATAATTATTTGTTGTCAAGTGAGGGGTTTACTTTTTGCCTTTTGTAAACCAGCTGAATTATATAATAAAATCTTGAATTGATCATGGAGCAATTTGTCAAATATATAAAAATAATAACAATAATGTTATTGTGAATTAAAGGGAAGATCAAGCACCCCTCCTGCTGAACCTGTTGATCAAGGGCTTCTGAAATGTAAGTGTTTTAAGAACATATTGAATGTACTGATACAGATTCATTAAAGCAGATAATGATAAGTAACTAGAAGAAACTGGACTATATATATTATTATTATATATTATATAAATATCAGTGTGTAAATGAAAGTAATATTAAATTACAGTTTTTTTAAGGTTAATGTATGTTCTTTTAAAGGATTATTTACAGTAGTGTTTATTTAGTGCACCAAGGAGAAGAAAGATATGTATAGAAATAGTAATTCACACTCTCGCCAGATGGTGTCGCTGTGAGCACGCGGTGTCTACTTCTCATGACTGCCGTAGAAGAAGAAATTATTTAGTTTAAAGATGGCGTTTCCCGGTGTTTTACTCGTGCGGCTCCGTGGGCTGTGTAATGTGGCCAAATGTTTCCAAACAGCAGGCAAAACAGTGTCAAACTGGGGCAGCGACATGCGGTGGCACAGTACAAAGACACGAAAGTGTCCAGATAACGGGACGTCGCATTTTCGGAACCAACGGGGTGAGTGAAATCGGCCATTAGCCAAATTAGCTAACCGGTGACAGCTCGCCTTAACCTCAAGGACATCCATCATGTAAAACAACATCTATGCTTGTGTCTCTGAGTCTTTTCCTCCAGTTTAACTGAAGTTAGAGTCTAATTAGAATATAGGTGAGCCCTGCTCTGTGTCTGATCTTTTTTTTCCTGTTTATAACCTAGATAACATGAGTCCAGACCTCCTTAAAGAGTTCCCAGATCCAAAAGGTCTCTTGAATAACACCATCTCCCGGTCACTGGGAGTCAGCGACTTGTCCCAGCTCGTACAGTACAGATGCACGGAACACGAGGGTGTCAAGGTCAGAGCAAAAGTCCCAATGACAGTTGCAGGGTCTCTGTAAAATGTCTCTCAAATGTGTCTCATTGCTGAATATTGTACTGTAATTGTGTTCATGTAGAAAGCCACTGTTACACTGATGTGGCCCTGCAAGATCGAAGAGGAGGGTCATGCCTCCAGGAAGACCGATGCAGAGCGATTCGCTGCAGCTGCTGCTTGTCTCAAGCTCAAGGTAAGCTGCAGTGAGTGTAAAAGTAGACCTGCATTTCCTTTTTTTTTCCGCTTATCTGTAGTGATATCCTCTCTCTTTTTGCGTGCAGGAAATGGGGCTCATTGGTCCAAATAATCAGCTTCCCAGGAGGGGAGTCGGCATTAAGAGAGGGAGGGTACAATCAGCTCTTTGTGACCACGAGGACCACTTGTGGGCAGACGGTGTCCGCCTGTCTAGAGCGAAGGCGGATGAGCAGGAACAGAGGCTGTGTCACGCAGAAGATGTGTCCAACATCTCTGAAGCTCTTTCCCTTTTTCCAAACCCTAAATCCCTCCTGACCAGGGTCCTCCAGGTGGCCACGTCTTCCCAAAGAGTCAGGGTTGGTCACTCTCATCCCCTTGGCGCAATGAAAGACGATTACTCATAATTCACGATGCACTCTAATCTTGTCTGTCTCTGTCTTTACAGGAGCTAATGCAGTACAGAACAACAGGAGGGAAGATAAAGAAGTGCGAGCTGACCCTGCACTGGCCAGAGGAGATGACGTTTTCAGGCACAGCGACCAACCGAGTGAGGGCAGAGAAGATAGCTGCAGCTCTTGCCTGCATGAAACTGAAGGTGAGGAGGATTTTTTTTTTTTTTTTAATGATTATGCTGCTTTTACCTACATTCTAGAGCTGTTTTGTTGACATATGTATCACCTTGCCTAGGAGCTAGAGCTGCTGGATAAAGACAACAACCCGCTGACTCATGCCAAGTACCACCGGGAGATGGTGAGGGAGGCTGGAGAGCGAGAGAGACGCCCCTTCCCCCTGGAAATCCCGGAGTACTTGGAGGAACACATGAGAGAGTACCTTGCACAGGTCTGTCTTTTCCTCATGTGAGGAGGGAGTTTAGAACTGTTTGTATCATTCGCATATCTTTGTGCATTACATGGACAAAAGTTTGTGGACAGAGGTCTTTGTGCTTTGATCTGGGCGGTTTTCAGTGTGCAAAGTGCACACCCAACCTGTGTATAAAATGTTTTTTTTTTTTTTCAACTTTGGCTTGGAAGATGTTGATTTGCCCTCACACAGTGCAGACCTCAACCCCAAAAAACAATTGGAACATTGGATTGTAAGTCAGGCCAGAGCAGGTATTCAGACTGAAATCAGCACTGTAGTAAAACAAATCAAGATTGCTGTATTGGTGGAAGTTTGTTTCCTCAGGTATCTTTTAGACATGAAATATGTTCAAAGAAGTCCAGTTTGAGTACCACATTCAAGAGTTTGAAGACATTGTATAAATGACAATGGTTTTGGTTGCAAATGTACATCATTCATATATGGTTGTTATGTTGGAGTGTCCACTTACTTTTGACCGTGTCGTGACGCATTATGTTTTGACTAATTCCTCATCTAT
This sequence comes from Scortum barcoo, assembly GCA_023238725.1. Lineage (NCBI taxonomy): Eukaryota > Metazoa > Chordata > Actinopteri > Centrarchiformes > Terapontidae > Scortum > Scortum barcoo. Next base: position 14,178,251 of record CM041533.1, on the reverse strand, counting down.
ATGTCAGTACCCAGTGGCAACAGAAGTACAGAAGATTTGGGAGGAGGAAGAGGCCAGAGAACAGCAGACAGTCAACCAGGAGGATGATGAGGAAGAGGACAGGCTCACAGACGCCATTACAGGCCGGCTGTACAGGCCTCTGTCAGAAGAAGGGGCTCAATATCTCAACGCCCGCCTGCAGAAAGAATGGGAGAGGGTGAACCCTGCGCTGAGTGTTGAGCTCCCAGTCGATGCCCACCGCCAGCGTGTGATCTCGGCAGTGCAGTCCTCCAGGGTGATCGTGCTCGCCGGCGAAACCGGCTGTGGAAAAACCACACGGATCCCCCGCTTCCTGCTGGAGGAGTGCGTGAGAAGTGGCGAGGGGGCCGAGTGTAACATCCTGGTGACCCAGCCCCGTCGGATCAGCGCTGTGTCCGTAGCCCATCGTGTTGCTCATGAGATGAGCCCAGCTCTGAAACGCTATGTGGGATATCAGGTATGCACAGGTTTATATTATACTGTATTTGTTATCTACTGTCTATACTTGTCAATAACAGTTTTTAACTGTCTTACATATCCTTTGAATAAGCTGTACAGTATGCTGTTTTGTACAAACTACAAATGCACGTTAACTGTCTTACAATGTGGAATAAAAATGTTTATCTCGTTTTTAATAACTATTTAGAATAAGTATAATTACCTACATAAACACAAACAGAACACTTATCTAGTATTCTGTGAGTAATATGCATTGGTACTGTGATGGTAAGCAGTCACAAATGGTCTTCTGTTTTTATTAAGAAAATTAAAACATATAAAGCAAATTATTTGCTATAAAAAGTAAAAGAATATTACTGGTAGCACCCTAAAGGATTTTAAGAGACATTGTATATGCGACTAGTGGAGCCCATTCCTTCCTTTTTAGATTCGTAGTAGTAGTAGTATAGCTATTCATATTAATGGATTAATCTGTTAGCGTTTAGGCTTTTCTTTTATTTAAGAAGTAAGTAATTATTTTTTCTAAGTCATTATTTTGTATCTATCTTAGGTGAGGCTTGAGAGCCGACCACCGGAGCAGAGTGGAGGAGCTTTGCTCTTCCTCACAGTGGGCGTCCTGCTGAGGAAGCTGCAGTCAAACCCGTCCCTGAAGGGAATCAGCCATGTGGTGGTGGACGAGGTTCATGAAAGAGACATCAACACTGACCTTCTGCTGGCTCTGCTGCGCTCCAGCTTAGACGAGAACCCCGACCTACGAGTGGTGCTCATGAGCGCCACCGGGGACAACGAGAGGCTGGCGAGGTACTTTGGAGACTGCCCAATTGTGAAAGTGCCTGGTTTCATGCACCCAGTGAGGGACCGATATCTGGAGGAGGTGCTGCGAGAGATGGGACTGAAAAGGAGGGTGGAGACAGGCAAGGAGGTGAGACTTGGTTCATTACTTGATTTACTTTCAGATGAATCTCACTTTGGATTATTTTTTTTTAACTGTCATGAATTTCTTTTCTTCTGTCCTGCATCTCGTGAATTTCTATTTTATCTTGTTTAAGGGAAGAAGACAGGAGGTCGCACCAGATCTAGATTTAGTAGCTGATGTAATCGAGCATATTGACAGACATGGAGAGCCGGGTAACCAACCAGCTACTATACCTCTAACCCTTCCTATTTTTGAATTATTGTTTTATAGAAGTGTTTAAGATGATGGCCCTGTTTCATATATCTTTCCCTCCCCTCGTGTTTCAGGTGCAGTGTTGTGTTTCCTCCCTGGATGGCAGGACATCAAGGCCATTCAAGAGAAACTGGAGGAGAGGCCACACTTTTCTTCAGGCTCACAGATGATCCTGCCACGTATGATTTTTAAAGACTTGTCTTGGAGTAAACAGAGGGTTTTTCTCCACATATAGGATGACAGAATGGATTTATCATTTCTCTCCTTTTGTTTTCTTTTAGTGCACTCTAGTTTATCGGTACAAGACCAGCAGGCAGTGTTCCAGCGCCCCCAAGTGGGCCAGAGGAAGATTGTCCTCACCACTAACATTGCTGAGACCTCAGTCACCATAGATGACATTGTCCATGTGGTGGATGCAGGAACGCACAAAGAACAGAATTATGACCCACTGACAAAGGTTGGTGTCTAAGTGTTTGTTTAGTTTAGATCTGCAAGACTAAGCTTTTCTGAACTGTGTGAAATGGGAACAAGTCAGTAATAATCCAATCAGTTTAATTTTGGTTTCAAAGGTCTCCTGTCTGGACACAGTTTGGATATCTCGTTCTAATGTCACTCAAAGAAAGGGGAGAGCGGGGCGATGTCAGCCAGGACAGTCCTACCACCTGTTTCCACGGAAGCAGCTCGAAACCATGACTCCCTTCCCCATCCCTGAGATCCTGCGCACACCGCTGGAGAGTTTGGTAGTTCAAGCCAAAATCCACAGTCCTAAGTGCAAGGTACTGAAAGAGAGCAAAAGCTTTTGTTTTGTTGTTTTGTCATTTTTCCAAAGTATTGACTGGTGGTCCTTGTCATTTTTGTGTGTTTGTGTGGAGGCTGTAGATTTCTTATCCCAAGTGTTGGACAGTCCAGATCAAGAGGCTGTGAGGGATGCTGTCCGAAATCTACAAGACATTGGTGAGTGACTCACTGCTACTTGTGTTCTGGATTATGTGGTGAGGTTGTAGCCATTGTCTAACTTTACAATTTCATTGGGGGATTAAGCTGTCAACGTTTTACTTTTTGTAGGAGTTCTGGACAGGACGGAGACCCTGACGCCTTTAGGAGAGCGCGTTGCCTGTATGTCATGCGACCCTCGTCTGGGCAAAGTGCTGGTCCTGAGTGCCATGTTCAGATGCGTTCTGCCCATACTGTCTGTAGCTGCTTGTCTGACCAGAGATCCTTTTCACAACAGCCTGCAGAACAGAGCAATGGTCAAAAATGTGAGATGTTTTAACGCCTGCAAGTAGATTTGTTGTGGTTTTAAACAAAAATAACTTTAAAATAACTTTACAGCACAAAATGTAATCATGTGCTAATTAATTAATCAGTCACACTCTTTTTTTTTTTTTTCAGGCAAAAGAGATTCTGAGCGGCTCCAGCTACAGCGATTATTTGGTATACGTCCGAGCTGTGTTGGGCTGGAGGAGAGTCCAGCAGGAGGGAGACAGAGAGGACCGGGATGAATATCTGGAAAAACACACACTGTCGAGGGCGGGCCTTCGATTCATCAATGGTTAGTTTGAAGCACTGAGTCTCTTGTATTGTCTCGATTAATTGTTGGGACTTAAAATCATTACTTTTAAACTTTTCACAAAATGATTTCCGTTGCTGTGCCATCGTGCTGCAGGTCTTGTCTCTCAGTTCAGCGATAACCTGTGTGAAGCCAAGCTGGTGTCCAGTGCCAAAGAGTGCCAGCTTCGCAATTCTCTCTTCAACGAGCACAGCAGCCATGATGAGCTGCTTAAAGCTGTGCTGCTGGCTGGACTCTACCCCAACCTCATTCAGGTACACGGCCACAAAAGCATCTAGTATAATGCTACTTTTACAATTTCCTGCTGGTTTGATGCCAGAACAGTAAAAGGACTCTTGGTGTATAAGATTGATGTTTTCAAGTTTCAGATATCACTACTTGCATTCTCTTCACTTCTCGTACCTGCCCAAGCCAAAGCTCACAGATCTTCCAACGTAACGAAAACATGTTTAATTTTTTCCTTAGGTGAAGAAAGGCGTTGTGACCAAAGGTGGGCGCTTTCGACCCAACAGTATATCTTTCCGTACAGCCAGTGGGCCGGTACTGCTTCACCGCTCGTCTGTGAACAGGTCGGAACAAAACTCAGCACACAGCAGATATTTACTTTCAGATTGCGTTTGAAACTCATTGTCAGTCCTTTGTGTTTTAGAGGAAAAGAATCTCTCCCTAGTCGCTGGTTGACCTTCTTCAGCGCTGTCAAGTCCAGCGGGAATGTTTTCATCAGAGACTCCTCTGCCGTCCATCCACTCGCCCTGCTGCTGCTCACAGACTGTGATATCACAGAGAGAGGTGAGACATGGATTACCCTTGATGAAGAGGAGTTTAATAACAAAGGCTCTGGTGTTTGTAGGTCATTGAGAGAAGTCACAATCAGACTGAAGGGAGGAGCATATCATCATTCTCTTAGATTTCCAGACTTGCAGTAAACCCTGCTTCATAAATAACTCTGTTTTACTTTTGTGTCCCAGTGAATGGAGACAGAGTGGAAGTATCACTTTCTGGACGCTCTCTGGTGCGCTGCGAGTTGTCAGTGGAGACCTGGGAGCTACTGTGGGAGCTACGCACCTCCATTCAGACCATGCTGTACCGCAACTTGAACGATCCCAGCAATGCAGTAACTAACTCTTTTCAAGATGGAAAGCTTATCTCTCTACTAGTAGAGCTGCTCAACAACACAGAGTCAAACCCTTTCCTTCAGGACCACGACAGTGACAGTGAGGTGGATTGATGACACTGAGCACTCTCTACGTGTGTGTGTGTGTGTGATCTGCTGTCTGGTAGAGGAACCAGACTGGGTCACGTAATGCGCTGAACTATTGAGGACTGAACAGCAGAAAGACAGTTGACTATTGTCTGCTATTTATTACTTTTTTTGAGGTAAATGATGAACTCCATGTTGTGTATCCATTGGTTTGGATTTTGGACCGTGGTTTATCATTTATGGTTATTTGCTTTCTAAAAAGCAGAAGTTGAATGTTACTCTAAAGAGTAAAGAAAAGGAATCATGGGCCAAAGGTCATTAGAGACTCCTTGCAGTACATAATGCATATTTATTGCAATAAACACTTATGTCAAAATGAAGAAAATGATTGGATCCTTTTTACTAATGGGGTCATTCCATACCAACTCACTTTTTTCTTTTTTTTTTTTCTTTTTTTTTTTTTTCAAATCTGCATACTGTGAAGTGGCAAAAATTCCTGACTAGTTTTTGCAAGTTTCCACATGTTTTTTTTTTTCTCGTTTTCCAAGAAAATCCACAACATGAACTGGGAAAGGTTCTGAATTCTGGGCAAGTTGGTATAAAATGAGCCACTGACTTATTAAATTGCAGACAGATGGAAGGCTATGGAAGACTTGTTTTTGTTTAAGAAAAGTCCTTCATGAACTGTTTATGAAAGCTGCTCAGGCGTCTCAGTAGTTCTTCCATAATGAACTCAGAGGTCCTGATACAAAACCTGCAGAAAGAAATGAGGGGTGTTAAAGATCTCAGGTGTAAAATCTTTTCCTCATCATGTTTTGTGTTTTTGAAAAAAAAAAAAAAAAAAAGCTTTTTGTGTAGCAAAGCCTGACATTAAAGTTTTCAGAATAACGGTGCTTGATTTGGATGCTGCAGTATACCTGATGTGGTGGGTACCCTCCTTTTGTCTGTACTCGCAACCAGGCCTGACTAACACACCGGCATCCTTGAGTAGTCTGAGGCAGTAGAATGCATCCGGCTCTATTCCCACTTCCTAAAATAAGCAAAAACGTAACCAGGTCTAGAATATTTTGATACACCAGATATGACTTCTTTGCTCTGGTTTTGCAATCTTGTACTCGGTTCTATGAGACTTTTGTAACCTTAGCTTTCTGAATGGCTTTAGGAGGAAGATGCAGTCTGGGGAAGGCAAATGCTCCTCCTTCAACTGGTTGGCAGCAGAAACCCGGCAGACTGTTTACAACCTCAGAGGCTCTCTTCGCATTATGAATTACTGCGGTCCTTATGTTCTGTGTCTCCTGCAGAAGAGAGAGTTAAAGGCAAGAACAAAAAGGTGATCAAACTGGGGTCTAGAGTGATGCCATTTTTAATATCTCCTTTTAAAAAAAAAAAAAAAAAGCAGGCCATTAGACAGACATTACATATCTCTGGTCTCACCACATTGTAAAGGTGGTATGAGGGATCTCCTGGTTGTGGAGGGTGCATCATCAGATCCAGGGCAATCTGTCCCAACACAGGTGCGCAAGCGTCTGTCGAGAACAGTGTGTGGACGTATTTCATAACGGCGGGGTCCAGATTTACCAGCTCCACATATCCACCACGCAGACCACACCTGGTGAGAGAGAAACCGATTGAGAGTCCGATCAGTAGCTGTTCTCTGGCTTTTGGTCTAAACATGCAATCTTCATCAGCAGAAATTGGTAAATTGACATATTATTTGGAGCACTTTCTAGATTTCTTGTCTCATCGATCTCGTGGTGAGATTGTCCTTTCGACGACTGTTTCTAAGGTCAATATGGTTTTAATTTGTCTAAATTACTACTTAGTAATTTGTCTTCAGTTGTGTCTCTGCAATCACCAAGCACAAAATAGCTGTTGAACTTCAGATACTCATCAGGCCTGAAAACTCACTCTCCCATGAAGCCTTTGGACGCTGAGTGGAAGGACGCTAGCTCCACTGTATCTGAAAGAGGAGGGCCCATCTCAGCCAGAACCCTCTTGTAAGAGACAAACTCAACGTTTTCCCCATAAACACAGTCCTGATAGACCTGTGGAGGTGAACAGACAGACCATCCATTTGTTTTGTTTTGTTTTTTTTTTACACCTTTGTGATAGACAACAGTGCTTTGAGACATCCACCTCATCAGCCAGAAGGAAGAGCCTCTTCTCTGAGACAAAACGAATCACCTCTTGGATTGACTTTCTGCTTTGAACATAACCTGTAGGCAACATGGCACGAAAAACAGCCCCGTCATACATGTTCTTCTCTCTTCTTTAATACAGAAGATATACTTAGATGAGGTCCTCTCTGGTGAGATTTTTCTACCTGAGGGATTTCCAGGGTTGATGACGTACAGAGCCACAGGGTTGCAGACTCCCTTTGCAGATTCCAGCGCTCGATGCAGCTCCTTTACCTGCAGCTCCCAGCCCTGCTCCTCGTTGAGGTAGTAGGGAATGATAACTGCTCCCAGACTCATTAGGGACAAAGTGGTGGTAGAGTGGCACGGCACTGGGGTCAGTACACCAGTTCTGGGCGAAGCCTGGCTGTTCACCAAGATGTTGAGAACGTTCTAATAAACACAGTAACAGATCAACTTGTGTCAACTGGATGATGATCTGCGGGAGGACAAGATTTTGACAGTGTGTCAGTAATGCTGACTGTTACCCCGAGGGACCACTGTGAGCCCGGGCTGATGTATATGTTTTCAGGGTACGATGAAACCCCTCTGTCTCGTCTTGTTATGAATTCAGAGACTCGGTGGACTATTTCTGATACACCGGCTGTAGCAGTGTAAGAACCTGAAGAAACAACAGAGACTCTGATAAACTCTCACAAGACACAGGGACTAATCAGAAAAGCTTGCATGACACCACAGAGCAGGTAAATACAGTAAATATACTGTACTATACTGTGTACACAATATTACTGTTATTATTGTATTTTTATTCTACAGGTTATATAATTGTATTGTTTCTGCTTCTGTTTTGGTTTTACATATACTTCACATACAATGTGTAAATATAACTATATACTTCCATATATATTTACGTTTTCTGTATTATTTATACTTGTATAATAGTACACACTTCACTTTTGGAAGTACATTATGGGATTTCTGGAATTCTTTTATATATCTTTACAATTAACAATTTGCAGTACAGAATTTCTAGATTTTGAGTGTAGTTTTTACAGGGATATAACTAATTTTCGATTAATCTGTTGATTATTTTCTCAAATAATCATTTGATCTGTAAAACACCATTGTAAAATAGCTTGTTCTGTCCGACCAACAATCCAAAACTTCAAAATATGCTATTCATATTCATGTAAAGTTTAAAGAAAGCGACAAATTGTCACATTTAAGGACCTGGAACAATTAAACGCTCAATCAACATTTTTTTTCTCAAAACAATTAATCAATTATCTTAATTAACTTTCCTTAAATGAAAACCAAACAGTAAAAAAACAAAGAATTTTCAGCACTTAAAGGGTCCATTCACCCAGTTTAGAAAGAAGAATCTCATGTACCTTTAGTGGTATCTAGTCATGCAGATAGTGCTGCCAATACTTGTCCAATTATTTTATTTAGCTACCTCACAGATGTTAGCATGGCAGTAGACTCGGAGTCTTATTTATGAGCACTTCATGCAAAATGCTGTGCTCTTTTATTGTGTAAGTGGAAAAGTGGAGATTCTTTTGTAATCTGAGCGACTAACATTTTGGTTGTAGTACCACATACCTACACCCCCTTCAATACACCCAAGCAGCCTCTGGACCCTCTGCCTGACATCCTCTGGCATTTTTTCACTGGTCAAAAGCTGAGGGTAAAGACACGCAGCGAGAACCTGCAAAATATGACGACAAAGTAGAGATTTTTACTCAAAAGACAACACGTTAACTTGCTCATGCAGTTTTAAAACAGCTTAAATACCAACATCTTTGAAGGTGACAGATTACCTGTCGGACAAACGACAGAGGCTTCAAACCTGCCCTGTGCAGGTCACCAGAGGAGAGATCTATCACTTCATTGTAGGGCTTTCTCGCTCCCTATGGACAGGCAGATTTAAAGCAGAGATATCAGATGTCGCAACACGAGTTCGAAAACTCTTGTCTCTCGAATCCATACTGCAGATATATCAGTTATCTTATTTACCTGTTTGAGCTCATTCTTGATCTGGCTATATCGCCTGGCAAGGACTGCATACTCTAACTGCTTCATGTTCCTGATAGACATGTCTGGAACTCCTCTTTATGTCTTGAATCTTGAATCTTCAGTCACACCAGCAGCTGTGTCAAGCTGGCCAACTCACTGCAAGTTCAATTATTTGTACAGGTAAATAGGATTTTTAGTTACATGTACACGTGGAAGACAGACAGTAACTAGTACCTTATTAACAGACTGCCACTGGATTTCGTCACACCTAAACACCAACTGAATAAAAATTCACTTTTTTGTTATTTATAAACTGTTAGTCCTGACAGCGCATGACACCAGCTAAAATTACAAGTACCTACTCTCAGACTATAACCTGTAAAATAAAGTATTTAGTTCAGATACAGTTTGTCATCATGGAGATCCTGACAGATTTTTTAATTAACTAGCCATTTAGCTTGACATCTGTACTGTTGTAATGAATTCATTAAAAGGGACAAAGACATTTATTAAGCACACACAGATCTTATTCGTGTTCCAGAGCGTTAAGTTACAAAAATAGAGGAAATGTGCTGCATTAAATTTGTGGAACATACGTCAGCTCTCTTTGCTATCACATATCTTACCACAGTAGACCACAGGCAAGAAATTTGGGTGGATAAAACCGGTTTTACATGCAGAGTATTTCCTTTTTTAGTTACAGTAGGCTGAACTAGTGCAAATCATTAAAAGTATACAAATCAGTAACAGTTCGTTCACATTTCCGCTGCTGCCAAAGTTTTAACTGGCACAAAGCGAGGCAAGGATCCTTTGTTTTTTTAAAGTAAAACAATATGTTTTGGCCTCCTCTTGAGCTCTTGTAACATGTTTCCATATACATTTTCTGTTAAATGTTTCAAATTATTTTCTTTTTAAATTGTGTTGTTTTGCCCCTACAACCATAGAAATAGTGTTTTCTTTACTTTATTCTTTAAGGATTGTTTTGATTGTATGCTGTCTTGTTGCTTTTTGTCTTCAGTGTGAACATGCCACATATGGGACTGATTCTCATCACTTTGCAATTTTGCTATAAATAAAAATATGCTGAAAGAAAATAATAATAATAAAAAAAAAACACAGAAGACATCATTTTGAATTGTGTTTATGTTTGTGACTGATGCTCTGTCCAGTGAGGAGACAGTATCTTTGCAGATGACAGTCCAGAGTAAGTTAAAGCATAATATCTGTTTTTAGGGTGGCCTTTATAATAGATTAATGGTTGGGTATTCATGTATTATTTTCTTTCTTCAACAATGGAAGAATAATTATAACTATTCTCTTTTCTAATAAAGAAAGTTTTACTTGATGAAGTTTTGTTTTGTCCCCAATATCTGCTGAGGGTTATATTTAATTTGTCTTATTTGTCTTTGTCTTATTTCTGTGCTATTTCATTGCTTTTTTGTGCTCGCAGCCAGGGACAGCTGCTTCTGTTGCTCTGCTGTTAAAAACTGGATAAAATAAAATTAAATATATTTTTAATATGTTTCTCCACTTGTGTGTTTTCTGGCTCTCTGTGGCATTTGTGTGAGTCCGGACATGTTTCTGTACGGACAGAAAACAAGGGACGTACCCGTGTGCTTCCTGTTTTGTTTTTCTTTCGCTCCGTGTTTGCTCGGGTCGATATGGAAGAATTTGCGCGGCGGGGACTCGACAACAGCCTGCCGGTGAAGACGCGCGGTGTGTCCGGACACCGGGGCGCCTTATAAAGCGAACAGAAGCCGGGCCGGGCCGCAGCGCCAGGGGGGGCTTCAGACACCCTCCACCCCACCGCCTCGGCTGCCCGCGACATGGCACTCAGCTCGGGCGGCTGGGCTCCTCCGGCCCCGGTGGCCGCCTCCTCCCAGCAGACTGCGTGCGGCGGGCCTGCGCTCGCCGCCTGCTGCAGCACGGTTCTCATGTCGGTCCGGGTGTCGGTGTGCCACTCCGGGATCCGGCCGCTGTGCCTCCCCGGGGCGGGCAGCGAGGCTCTGCGCCTGCAGCTCAGCATGGACCCGAGCCGGGCCGGAGAGTTCCGACTGGCTCTGCGAGAAACGAGCGGAAACCGCAGTGTGGTGAGATCTGTCACACACACACACACACACACACACACACACACACACCTGTGTTTGTTAAAGTCGTCACCCTCTTAGGTATCTTCACGACGAACCACCTGACTCGGTCATATTTATATTAAACACCAGCACAGGCCCGCACACGCCATTTTATGAGGGAAAACACATGCAGCTGCACTCATCCAGATTTTTGGAAGCAAACTGCACCAGATCTGTGTGACTGCAGGTGGAGGGCTGCTGCAGCACCACCCAACACTTTCCTGGAAGTGTTTTCTGATCTGCTTTAACATACACCCGCAAAACACAGTGTGTTTCTGCAGAGATGTAGCTTCTTGATTTGCTTCCTAGCTGTTCTCATCTGGAAAATAACTGCTGATTTAACAAACAGTGGAGCCTACGTGATGTAACAAGGCTCGCATTGTTTTTAGTTTCTAATGCTGTAGTTTAGAGGATTTTTTTTTTAAGTTTCACTTTCATTTTCTTGCCTTCCCCCTCACCACCACACATTGAGTTTTATTAGAACTCAGCTTCATCCGGGGAAGTCCTTCAGTGGTAAACAGCTGCAGAAAGATTCTCCTGATCTTAATGGGAACACAGGTGGAAAATTCCCCCCCCCCCTTTGTTTACTGTTTATCATATGTAGCTTATAATATTTGTCACTATCTTGTTCTCAGGTACTCCTTACCAGATAATAGCAAGGTGATAAAAGCTGAGGTTAGACCTTGAAAAATGGTGGATCTTCTAGTTACTTTTCAGCTTTTTATTACACCAGTGGTTGTGAACAGAGGCGTTTCGTAACATAAGGAGAAATGTTGGTAAGTTTGATTGTGAATGTAGACAATAACACAGATATAAATAACAATGTGGAGCAGTAGTGGGTTCAACAGGAAGCGCTGGCAGCCCGCTCACCTACTTTCAAAAGAGATGACAGATAATTTACCTCCAGCAGATGCTCTACCACCACCTCGGCCTACACTGAACATTTTTTCAAAGCAACAATAAAGCACGTTTCAACCAGAGCAGGATAAAAGAAGTACAGCTGAGGTTGACAAAGCCAAGACTGACTCAGGAAGGCTGAGTAAAGTCTGATAAAATAGAGCTGAGTTTGAGTTGTCCTAATATGGTGCCCTGCAGAATAAAGGCTTTTTGAGTTAGCTCCACTCCCTCAGGTCAAACTTTTGCCCAGCCTGTGGCCAAGATCTGAGAACAGTGATGTTTTCTCTCCATTTTTCATTTGTCCAGCAGCTTTGTTTCATGGTACGTAATGAGCATTACAGCCTTGCAGGGCCACCTGCATTACATCTGTTACAAAAATGGTATTAAGATTTATCTTTTCTTACCTGGTAAAGGGGCACTTAAACACTTTAGCATGTCAGGGATACATATTAGACAAAAAAGAGAAGCTGTACAGGTCAACTCACCCTGACTTTTACTTTTTGGTAAGCATCAAGTTCAAGAAACCCCACATTGCAACTACATAGTATCTTTCATTAGACCTTCCTTTCTTTAATGGCCAGGATACACTCATTTTCATTAGACTTTCTGGTAAAGTGTTTGAGTCTCACGTCCCCCTGATGACATCCCTTTACAGCAGTGACGAGTAGGATTTTTTGGTTGCCGTTTGTAAATGCAACATTCAGTCCTGCCCCTCACACCCTGCACACTGGTACTGGCTGGGGGGGGGGCACACACTACTGTTCAGAAATATCCTGACTGCTTTTCCCTTCTAACTACAGATGTTTTGACCGAAAGTCAAAGAATTTTCTAGCTACAGTACCTTACAGTGCTTTGATTCAGTCAACACTGCACGCTGACAAACATGTCAAAATCTGGATTCTGACAACACTCAAGGACACATGGGATCCTGTCTTGGCCACTGCTTGATGCTTTTGGGTTGATGGATGTGTTTCACATGTTCCTTACATTAAAGCCAAGCATCTTTTCTTCCACCCCATTCACAATGCTGTCAGCTTTGCAGGTTCTCTTTTTGAGTACATACTGTGCTTTTCGAATGACGTCTCCAGAGGGCAGATCTACTCTCAGTTGTACAGCTCAAAAAATGAGTAGACTGACACAAAATTCATCCGCAACTGCAATGTTTTTGTCATTTTTTAATGGAAAAATTCAAAATATTTGCTAGTTTTAAGCTACTTACTTGATTGATTGTTTTCTGATATTTTATAGGCAAAACTACTAATGGAAAAAACAATCAGCAGATCAAGAGATTCTGAAAATAATCTTAAATCGCAGCCTTACTGAGTTGCGAAACCTTTGATAATTGGATCCTTCAGGTTTTATATATGAACATAACTTCAGTGCTGCTCTGCTCCGACACTGTGGCTCACATTTCAGTACATGCCCAAGTTCTTTTCTCTCTTTCAGTAATATTAGCCATTACTGTCAGCAGACCACTTCAGTCCCAACTTCTTGATTATGCCTGGAGTTGACCTTTCTTTGCTCTCTGCCTGCCTCACCACATCCAGACTTTACTCTCAAATCTGTCCTTTGTTTGTCAAGCTCACTATGCGCCGTCTTCCTAAAACCTGACAGGCTCAGAGTCGGCTTTTCATCTCGGTAGAATCTAAAGTCAGACAGATTCCCTCCTGACAATTGTGATGCTTTTTGATTTGCATGGTTCTCCTTTGATCCCAGCGTCTTCGAGTTTGTCTGTCTGAGCTGGCAGACTTTCTGCACACAGTCACATCAGAGTGTACGTACACACTCTCTGGCAGGAGGCAAATCCTTCTTTGCTGCTTTTGTCTACCCACAACAGACTGCGGTGCCCTAATGATTCTCTACAGTGCCGCAGTGAATGTTAGAGGGGAGATTAGGTGTAAAATCTCTGCACTGCCGAACTCACTCATTTATGAGACTCTCTCTGTCAGAATGAGAATTTCACTTGTTTTCTGAAAGATTTCAGGGAATTATTTCCTGTTCTCAAACTTTAATTTCTTCCTTGCCAAGATGCTAATTATTTATTTTCCATGTTCATGTTAATTTTAAACAATTATGAAAAGGTTGACAGAAAAATTCTAACATAAATGTGTATTTCCAACTGCCCAAGACTATTTTATTTTTCTAAGAACTTGAATGTATTTTTTTTTTTTCAAAAAAACAATAATGTAATAAAGATAAACTGGATCAGTTAATCCACTAAATCCATCACCAGGAAAGTAATCTGCAACTATTGCGTCTATAATCGATTATAATCAATAAATTGCTTTAGACTTTTTCCAAATAAAAATGCCAATTCTAGCTTTTCAAATGTGAAGGGTTGAGAGTAAGTTAAACATCTTTTGAATGTGCTGTTAGGCTCTGAGTCTAACATACTGCACACACCTCAGTAAAATCTTAGATTTACTGCATGCTGTAAATCTGTTTGAAAAAGAGCAGCTGGGGAATTACCATGGTGTTTTGGTGAAATGGGAAAAAAAAAAAATCACAAAAGTTCGACATGCCTCCCATGTCTGGCAGGCTACCTCCCATAGAAATCCTGCAGTGAAAATAATTGGCTGATCAGTTATTGACGAAAAATAATTGTTAATTTTTTTAGAGATAGAAATCAAATTGTGAGAATTGAATTTGATTGCTTTAAGTGCTACAATGCAACAATCTTTCTTTTATTTTTGTAAAAATAACTGGAGGACTTTTTCTTGGCCTTGCAGGATGATAGTATGCCCTTTTGAGATTATTTTTGTTCTTTAACCTCAGTTCATTGTAGAGTTTGACCTGCGCACGGTGCAGTACGAGGTCAAGTCCCCTCGCTGCCATGAGATGCGTCTCGCCGCTCCGCCTCACGACTGCATCCGCTTTAACTTTCGCTGCGACCGCGAAGCCGAGGAGTGGGCCACGGTGGTGATGTCATCACTAAGAGAGGCACATAGAGGTTAGTTTGATTATGATTTTCTTTGTTCCCTGACTTGCTTTGTTTGTGGCAAACTGTTTTCTGTTCAGAGGGATGGGACAGATATTGACCATGGAATGACTGATTAAGTAGCGTAAGATGTACATTACATCTATTGATATATTAGATCAGTGGTTCTCAATTATTTTCTGTCATGCCCCCCCTAGAGGACAGAATTTTTTTCAATGCTCATTTTGTATGAGTTGCTGGCTAATTGTATCTGTGGTATTCTGCATACAATCACCTGATTATCAAAATAGATTAATAAAATGAGCTGAGATAACATCTGCAACAACTTAAAACAATTTCCAAGTTCAGTTTATTAACTCAATTTGTAACATTTAAACAAGACTGCTCAGTCTGTGTGATTCTCAAAACAGAAAAAAGTGCAAATGATTCACTGGGATGTGCATTTTTATAGACTTAGACACAGTAATATTCAAAACTTTTTTTAAACTGTAAACATTGGTCATTTGTCAGCTTCATCAGCTTATTCCTTTTCAAAAAAAGGTACAGTGGTCCCAACTAACCAGTTTTTCGAGATACAAGCCGTCTCTCGGCCAATTTTTTGCTTTGAGAGAGCTAAAACTTGAGTTACGAGCAAGCCTCAGATGTCCCACCGTTAGTTGGCGCAGTGAGTGAACGCCACAGTGAGTGTTGTGTCGCGTTTGTGTTTTCAGTTATTTTGCAAAACTTCGTTTTTCCCACCATGGGTCCAAAGAAAGTGAGTGCGAAGGACAGTGCTGAGAAGAAGAAGCGGATGATGTGCATTGAATTAAAGAAAGAAATTATCGAAATATCGAAATCGAAAATAATTTTATACAATATTATTTATGTATAAGTACATTTTTCTTATTTAAAAACATGTAACAAAAAAATTGCGGTGTTTTTGGGGGTCCGGAACGGATTAATGGCATTTCAATTTATTTCAGTGGGGAAAATTGATTTGACATACGAGTAATATATGAGTTACGAGCTCTGCACAGAACGAATTAAACTCGTAAGTCAAGGCACCACTGTAAATGACTTTTTAATCATTTGTTTTTTTTGTGCAAAATTTGCAACAATATTGCTTATATTTGAGCTTATCAGAAGGGATGAAAAGTGCATAACATTTGCATTTACTCTGTACTTCTGTACTTTTTTTTTTTTTTTTTACTGTGCACTTCTTCTACTGGGTTGGGCGGTGGCCCCGCCTCTCGCGCCCGCTTGCCCCCTCTGGCGCCTCGCCTATTTGAGAAACCCTGCATCAGATCATCATCCATCCATCCATCCATCTTCTAATAAACCTGCTTATCCTGAGCACACAGGGTCGCAGGGGTGCTGGAGCCTGTCCCAGCTATCTTGGGCGAGAGGCGGGGTACGCCAGTCAGTAATGCTCAATAATTTGAGAGAAAAAAGACAAATTTATCTACATGTGAATGTAGATTTTCAAAACCAAATCCTTTTCATTTTTTAATTCGCTTAAACTTTATGCCCAATTTACATTAAATCTATTGTTTTTCTTTTTGTTTTGTAAAGCTGTCTGTTTGGGTCGTTCCTATTTAATAAAATAGCAGTAGAGGTTTGAGATTCATACCATGTTAAAGTTGAATTGCAATGTATTGTGTGTCGTTCGCCTTTCTCTCATCTGGTTCCCTCTCTGTTTCTGTAATACTGACTGTCCTATGCAGGGGAAAAACTTAAAAAAAAAACAAACTGGCTGATTTTGGCAAACGAGCTCAAAGAAAAACAGACCAGCATTAAGTGAGCTACTAGGAAGATGTAAAGTCTCCTTTTATCAGACACGGTTGCTACAAGAACCTTTTAAAGGTAGCTTTTCGGATATATTAAGGAATTATTAGTTCAAGTAAAATGTGTGTAAATGAAAAAAAACACATATGAATGTGTGTTTGTGACCTGAATGCAACTGAGACATTAAAATGATTTTAAATATTTTCTGTCATTAAAAGAGTTGCTGATATGTATATTGGGTCTTTATCAGCCACATGCAGCTAGAATAAATACTGATATCTGTTGATATTGGTGTGCGTCAACGAGCATGTGATCCAAACACTTTTGTAACACAGTTTCTTGTTTCTCCTCTAACAGTCGCAAATATTAACACATGTGAATCAGATGGCAAACAAGACCACACAGCAGCAGCCATGGAGCAGTGGAGCGCAGCCTCGCTGCCGCTCACTGGTGGGTGTTTCTGTTTTACCGCCCTGTGTTTTCTCTTCCAACTACTCAGAACATGCTCTGAAAATGTCACTCTTGAAGGCCTTTTGATTGTTTTTTTTTGTCTTTCTTTTTTAGAGGAGCTGTGCTTGGAGCTTGCCAGGGCGATAGAAGCAGGTGACACTCAAGCCGCTTCACAGCATGCGTCCACTCTGGCTCGGCAAAAAGCAGTCCTCGCGATTCAACTGTCTGAAAAGAACTACGCAGATGGAGAGATCAGGTGAGAAATTTAAAAAAATGAAGCTCTGCAGGTTTATTATTAAAGGTCGCCATGACTGATCTGTCTTCCAGGTTGTGTCTTTTTGTGACTCATGGTGTCATATCTGTGTTGCAGTTTATCTGTCGTAGTGGAGGATGTGTCGTCATCCTGTTGTGTCACAGTAAAAGTCTTTCCTTACATGACTGTGGCTGCACTCAAGCAACAGGTTAGAAAATTCCAGTTAACCAGTAATTAAATAGGTGTAGTAGGTTTTCATTCCGCTAACCATCACCGCTCTTGTCCTTCAGGTGTTTCTCGAGTACGGTTTCCATCCTCGCGTGCAGCGCTGGGTGATCGGTCAGTGCCTGTGCACCGAACCAAGGTCACTGGCCTCTTACGGGGTGCAGAAGGACGGCGACACAGCGTACCTCTACCTAATCTCTGCCCGACAAGCCCGCATTACCCGCCAGCTGTTCCAGCAGGACCTGGAGAGCGCCCTCCTCGCCCCACCTCTCCCACCGGGAAACGGCCCCACCTCCCAAGACTGGAGGGGTTACAGCACTCTGCCCTCGAGGCTACCCCACAACAACCAGGGTGAGTTCAACAAACATACTCATTCTGTCAGTTCAAGCAGAACGTATTACTGCAGTGATTTCTTTATCAGTCTTTTGACTGCAGGATTTAATTTAAAACTATAAATAAGAGGCTAAAGTGCTGCCTCTCAGCTTTAAGGGTGTCCGAGTCTGTTCACAGCTATGTTTGGTGTTGGGCGTGACCCTGTACAGCCAAAGCACTAGTCACATGTGTCATGTGTTTGACTTGCTGATGAATTGTCTTATGATGTCTGTGGACTTCAGAGACTTCAGTCAGTCATTAACTGCAAAAGACTTGGCTTGATATAGGTTTATGTTTACTTTTCTCATCTACAAAGAGCTACAATTCCTACTGTGTAATAATACAATACCATACAGGCCTTGTTTTGTCAGTGATCCTTGAATTTTGTAAAAATCAGCTAAAATTATCCAAGTTAGTTTCTCTCTATAAAACTTCATCTCATTCAGTCTTTCCACTCTTTGTTGTTCATTAGTCACATAAACATAGTCCAGTGTTTCCCCTACCATTGTATTAGGGGAGTGCCCCACCCCCCCAACGGCACCCCGCCCCCCTTTCAGGTCAAGTTAGTTGACGAAATTGCTCTCTGTATGCCGCCCAATAAATATGTCCAGATATTGGTGTATTATTGTATCTATAGCTCTGTGAACTTGTTTTTTTGTTGTTGTCTGTGTCAGGGAGCACAGGCGGAGGAAGCGATAGACAAGGTGATATCAAAGATGTCCTCGACATTGAGAACCTGCAGCTGAATGATCACCCTAACAAAGCCAGTAAAACACAGGTATGTTATATACAGCCTATACTGTCTGTAATGTACACACAATAAGAGTAAACTTTAAGGTATAGTTTGATTTTAGTGGGACTTCTTTTGCTTTTGGACATTGCTCATGGCATTTTTTATTTATGATATCTGAAAAATGTTGAATCGTATCTTAAAGGTAGGTAGTTATACTTCAGCTTCAGAAAACAGATTTTTAAACCTCTTTCTAAACCAATTTCTAGCTAAATTGTAATCCATATATTTAAATAGTTACAATTTTAGAATTACATAATAGGTACATCTTATCATATCAACCTTGCTTATGTGCTCTGTCAGCCATGTTGGATGAAAACAAACATGCGTATTCCCAACAATGACTCAGTTTTACTTTCTTTAGTTTTACTTTAATCTTTAATGTCTGTTTACACTGTTACTTCAACACTGGAGGAGCTGCTACTGGATCCTATAGACAGCCGATATAGCCAAACTAGACTTATACATACAGATATATATGAAGAAAGTGTGTCTATGAGCTCCTCTGATTTCGCATAAATGTTTACAACTGTTTAAATAGCCAGATTATTCCTCTTTTTTAAAATCTGCTTCAACTCACGTCCCCTCAGCTGACAGAGTGGGCTTGTCCCTCGTGCACTTTCATCAACAAGCCGTCACGTCCGGGCTGCGAAATCTGCGCCACGGCCAGGCCTGACGCACACATCCAGCAGGTACTGCGTAACATCAGTCGATCAATACCTCTGCACTGCCCTTTGTAACGCTCTCCCTCAGTGACAGTCACATCTTCACGTCTTTTCTGTTCTCTCACAAAGGAGAAAGGAAGGAGAGAGGATCGAGGAGAGCACGTATTAAGCAGCTGACTGCCCATCATCATCGCTGTCTGGTCGCCATGTTTCACTCACTCACTCACACAAACACACACACACACACACACACACACACATGTACAAACACACGGAGTGAGGATGCCAGCGTACATGCTAACAAAATACTCACACAAAGACTGTCGAGTGCACTGAGAGTCCTCCGACAGCTGGCCGGCTGCTGAAGGCACTGTAGCATGACACGGAGCTCAGACGATGAGCTGCAGACGGACAGTGTCCGCTCTGACCGGTGATACGGACATGACCTTGACACACATCTGAATTCGGCCTGACCTCTTTCTTATTTATTTTACAGGGTGTGTGTGTTTGTGTGTGAGTGTGTGTGTGTGGGGCGCAAACAACACAGACAGCCCGGTATTTATTTTAGGGGAGAGTTACGTGATGTAGGGACGTTTGTGACACTGAAGATGCGGCGACTTTTCTGCCAACTGTGAAGTGAGGAGGAAAGGTGAAGCCTTGTGCAAGTCCCTGTTCTGTCTGTTAGTGTCTGTCATCTGTCGGTGCCATAAGTAACGCTGGGAGCCATGGCTGAGGAGGGACGCCATGTCGCGTTTACAGGGTTGTCAAGTGCTTTTATTTTTTTATAACATTGTATTAAGTGTATTATTTTTAACAAGATGCATTGAGTAATTGATGTACATTCTAGCGGTTGGTGTAACTTTACTCAATTTCCTCTGAGCTGTGACAGCAATGGAATGATCTGTTTTCAGTACATAATACTGTAAAAACTCGCATTAGCTGAATAAACATAATGGAACTAAAGAAATCCTGTTTATTGATGTATTCTTCTGGGTTACAGTTATTGATGGACTATTTGTATTTATTGATCAGGTTTTAAGTTTAAGTACAGCTTATTAAACAGCTTTCCGTCTTGACAGCAGTTCTGTACAATACATTTCATCTTTAGGATTCTTACTGATTTTACTGTGAGAAGACTTTGCTAAAGACATGTAGACATGTCTTTTGTGTGGGTCGAATTAAAAATGACAGAGAAATAAATCAGATGCCATACTAGTTGTTTATTAATAGCTATGAACGGTCACTGAACTTTACCTTTTTTGCACACAGATAAACTGTTTCATTGCAGGTTCAAGTCTACGTTGTGTAAAGGCAGGTAGTTAAGTTGGTTGAATTCTGCATTTTCTCTCAGCAAATGTCTTGCATAACACTTTATTAAGGAGCTTGTGATAAGTGTTAGTTAATACGTATTAAGGCCCTTATAAGTCCTTTTAAGTTGTTTATTAACATAGTTTTCCTAATAAGACTAAGTGTAGATTATAACATTGTACATTTATTGTTCGATTATAAGACATTTACAGTGTAAGCACTGATAAGAAACCTTAAAAGCCTTGAGTTCTTAAAAAAATGCTTATAAAATTATTATAAATTAATAAATACTTTACCTACTATGTAATTTTTAAACCTAATCTAAACTTTTTTTGGTTACTCACACATACATACATACAAACACACGGAGTGAGGATGCTGTGTACATGCTGACAAAATACTCACACAAAGACTGTCGAGTGCACTGAGAGTCCTCCGACAGCTGGCCGGCTTCTGAAGGCACTGTAGCATGACACGGAGCTCAGACGATGAGGTGCAGACGGACAGTGTCTGCTTTGACCGGTGAGACGGACATGACCTTGACACACATCTGAATTCGGCCTGACCTCTCTTATCTATTTTACAGGGCGTGTGTGTAAGGCGCAGGCAACACAGACAGCCCGGTATTTATTTTAGGGGAGAGTTACGTGATGTAGGGACGTTTTGACACTGAAGATGCGGCGACTTTTCTGCCAGCTGTGAAGTGAGGAGGAAAGGTGAAGCCTTGTGCAAGTCCCTGTTCTGTCTGTTAGTGTCTGTCATCTGTCGGTGCCATAAGTAACGCTGGGAGCCATGGCTGAGGAGGGACTCCATGTCGCGTTTACAGGGTTGTCAAGTGCTTTTATTTTTTTATAACATTGTATTAAGTGTATTATTTTCAACAAGATGCATTGAGTAATTGATGTACATTCTAGCGGTTGGTGTAACTTTACTCTGAGTTTCCTCTGAGCTGTGACAGCAATGGAATGATCTGTTTTCAGTACATAATACTATTTTTATATATATATATATATGTATATATATATTTATAATATTTGTATTTATTGATCAGATTTTAAGTTTAAGTACAGCTCATTAAACAGCGTCCCGTCTTTACAGCAATTCTGTACAATATCTTTCATCTTTAGGATTTTTACTGATTTTACTGTGAGAAGACTTTGCTAAAGACATGTAGACATGTCTTTTGTGTGGATCGAATTAAAAATGACAGAGAAATGACAGTTCAAACAGACATAAATTAGATGCCATACTAGTTGTTTATTAATAGCTATGAACGGTCACTGAACTTTATCTTTTTTACACACAGATAAACTGTTTCATTGCAGGTTCAAGTCTACGTTGTGTAAAGGCAGGTAGTCATGTTGGTTAAATTCTGCATTTTGTCTCAGCAAATGTCTTGCATAACACATAACACTCTAAACTTTTTTTGGTTGCTTTGTTAAGATTAATACATATTTAATTATGCATTTATTAACAGTTAACTGCTTTTTGCAGAAACTGAGTCTAAAGCAAGAACAATGCCTTATTAAGGTCAGTAAGTCCTTTATTTCCTTTATTATGCACTTATCAACAGAATTTTTTAGAAGTTTTTTTTTTTTTGCCATTTTATACCTTTATTAGACAGCTACAGTGAAGAGACAGGAAATGGGGGATTTTGCGCTGTAACCATTTGGCTATGGAGGTCCTCCACTGACATTAACAATTAAGTATACTTTTTACAGCTCTTCCTTTAGATCCAACCAGCTATGTTTGCCTGTCTCCCCATTTCCTGTCTCTCTAATAACGATATGAAATGCTAAAAATAAGCTGCAAGCATAGTTAACTGTTAATAAATGGATAATAAAGGCTTTATTAAGTTTAATAAGGTATTATTCTCATTTTAGATCCATAAGATGCAAAAAGCATCGTAGTACATGATAAAGTATGTTATTAATCGTCATGCAACAAAAAAGCTTAGTAAAAAGTTTAACAACCATGTAACAGATAAATAAGAGACTGAGTATATAATGCCATTATAAACGATTATAAAAAAGCTATAATGCTTTTATTAGTTTTCTCATAAACTTTGAATGTCTTATAATCTTACAATATACATGCTAAGCTGTTATTAAAATTTACATTCCTATTAACATAACAAAGGTACTGAGTGTCTTACAATGAATCTGAATATAGTTATTACACTGAGTTATGATCCATGACTCAATATATTTTTTTGTTTATTCTTGTTTACTTACATCCCTTGTACAATGCCTAACGTAAAGATCTTGAATTGTTTTATGAGTTGTTTGATTGAGTACAGTATTGTAATGGAGAGTATGCATGAAAAACATGAGAGCCAAATCTTTTCAGTCTTTTAATTTGGCATTTATAAATATGAAATAAACATGTTTCAAAGAAAGTTATCAAAACAAGTACAAAAATATTAGACGTAGTAAAGGCTTGTTCAACAGATGCAGATGTACAGACATCTTAAAAGGAGACAAACAACCAATCTTTTCCCCAATTTCAAATCACCAACCCGTCTGAAAACACAAAAGACCTTAAAAAAAAAAACAGTGCAGTTGTTTTCTTTATGTACCACAAACAAATAAATTCACAAAATATCCTTAAAACAAATTCTTCTACACAAGGCAACTCAACAGTGACTTTATAATGACTTGTGAAAAGATCGTCCCTTCTCTGTCAGTGACATGTAAGGTACAAAAACGGAGTCACTGCATTCTGTCCAAGTCAACAGGGACATTCTTCTTTTTTTAATCTGTCCAGTAGATTTAACTAGTCATTCACATTTCCCCCAGTGAAGGAAGACCTGAGAACATCATGAAAGCCTTCGGTAGTCCTGTGCAGCTGGCGTTTACTTCCAGAAGAGGATGTTCCAGAAGAGCAGCCAGCATGGATAGACCAGCAGGGCTATGAGCGGGTAAACTAGAGAGCCATACAGCGAGTGGTCCAGGATGCCCTGCGAGATGACCGACAGGTAGAGCAACCAACCTTCCTGGAAGCTGATGGGCACTTCCTGCAGCTCTTGGAAGAAAAAGACACAAAAGAGGAGCGTGCACGCTGGGCTGAGGATGACCAGGATGAAGGATGACAGAAGCCTAAAGGGGAGAAGAAGAGAGGAGGTTTAACTTTTTTTTTGACAAACATATGGCAATGCAGAGCTACAGCGGCCAAAGAGTCCATGCAGGTGTCTTACTTTGGTACGTGGGGTGTGACAAAGGCAGCCACAGGCACCAGGGTGAGAGCCAGGATGAAGCCCAGGGAGAAGTTGATGAGGGCGGTGCAACCCAGCAGCACAGCCAGATACAGCACAGCTACCAACTTCAGCACTTTCCAGCCCTGCTCTGTCCCCTCGCCCGACGACAGGAGCCTTCAACAAACAGTGTGACAAACATCTCAGTCTCCTGCATTGCACTGAAAAGTTGTACAAGTTTCCCACTCTCCCAACTAGCTCTGTTCTACTTGGTCTCAGCAAGTTCTGGTTATATTCGGGCTATATATAAGTGAGTACTTAGAGAACCATTTTCTGTTTTTAATTTGTTCCCATGTTCTCAAAAGCAGTCATTTTTTCAGATTCATTGTATAAAAAACATTTGGGTGATATGATCCCTCAAAAAAGCCATTAGCAATGTGGATAATATGGTAAAGATTTTCATAATGTAAATAATATATATATGTAATTGTGTGTATATATATATATATATATATATATATATATATATATATATATATATATATATATAGGTGCAGGTATATGGAACTACCTGTGCGTGTTGTGAGGTAAAGCCAGGCCTGCTGTGTACACAGCTATAGCTGTCAGGACCACAGCCTCAGTCTCTGACACTGGGAAGTGCTCCACAGCCATCTCCTGAAATTGGATTGGCAGGGTGTAGAGAGCTACACCAGTCAGATGGCTGATGACCAGAGGAGTCAACACGGACAGCACTCCTGGACTGGACACCTGAGAGGAAGCAGAGGAATCAGATTTGATGAAAGTGGTGTTTATTGCACTCATGATACGTAAAATGAATTTAATTTTTGACTTGTCATAATGTGCGTCTAACCTGCTCAGCGTCAACAATTCCATCTTCTGTTCTTGGTGGTGGAGTCACAAGTTGAACCCACAGGTCTAAGGCCTGTATCACAGTCAAGGGCAAATTTGACAATAATGTATGTATATCAATAGCAGTGTTAAAATCCCACTGTTGTGGGACAGGATCTACATACATTTGCTTTTCTCAGTCATATTTTTAGATTAAATCAAACTACAAGTAATGTCATTTTGCATGGATACACGAAGCAGCAGGATGACGGCGAGGAGGCCGAAGGCTGGCATGTAGTAACCAATGGAGACGAAATGAGAGAGGGACGGCATGAGGTAGAAAAAGTAGGACTGGTGAAGGCGCTCTAGGAGGTTATTAAGCTTACGATACATTCCTTCCAGGAGCCTAGAGGATATTCATGAGGACAAAAAAAAGACAGCACCACCAGTAATTAAGTGTCAGCATAAGAAGGCAATTTCTAAAAAACAAAAGCACATAAAAACATTAACCTTAAATGAAAACAGAAGTCAGTATATGCTTGCTCTGACCTGCCAATGGTGGTGGCGTCCGTCTTGTATTGACGGAAACTGTTGATGCCCTTGATAGTGGCAGCCTCAATGTGGTATCGCAGGAAAAGGCCATGATCCCCCCACGGCCGCCCACTGGCCTGCTTCATCACCATCAGCATCATGGTCTGGACCGAATGACTGTAGCCTGCCACGCTGTCCCAGTCATTCCTCTGCAGCTGTAGAAACATACAGAGACAGAAAAGCTAAAAAAAAAACTATGCCAAGACAACCTCGTTATTTAACAATCTATCTAGAAAAATGCATCTGCTGCATCTCATCACAAGCCTTCACCTTGCCCTGGATGGTGCAAAGGACTCCAATCTTCTGACAGAAGGCGTAGAAGAGGTTTGCTAAATCCAGGTTGGGGAGCTGGCCGTTGAGGCCCTCCAGTACCAGGTCCAAACTGGTGATGACATCACTGCTGAGCTCCAGGGAAAGGGCGGCCTGGATTGAACCACCACGGCCTTGAAGGGGAGACCAGTCCATACCTGGATGCATTAGAGAAAAAATGTCAAGTGAAAAATCTTGTTGTTTTTTTTAGTGGTGTTGAGTCCTAAAGTATGGGGAGTACTTTCAGGGATATTTCAATGCAGGGGATTACCTGTGGTGTTGGTGTGGTGATAGCCCTCCAGCCAGGCCTGCATGCCAATCAGATCGTGCTCATTCACGAGGAAGATGATGTCCTTGGCCCAGTAAATCTGATCTATAGATGAACACAGCAATTATTAAAATAAGGAAACACCCCTTAAACGTGAAATGGTGGGAGGGGTAGCATGCTCTGTACTCACTCCTGAAGTACTGTGCCAAGCCGAGCAGCAGCCCCACTGCCTGGTTGTTATCACCCGGAGAGCAGGGCGCAGTCAGCACCAGGGCTTCAGTCCGTGGAGCTCTGGGGGCCCGAAGGATCCCATACACATTGGTGCCTTTTACCATCTGAGAGGGAAAGAGGATAAAAATGAAAAGGAGCCACAGAATGTACATTGAAATACTATAAAAGTAAGTCGAAAAGTTGAGAGCAGAAACGTGAGCGAAATAATATGTCCTCTATGCAAACTTACATATCTCTCTTTGTTTTCATCAGGGAAGGGCAACGTGCGAGAGAATCTCTGAGTAAACACTTCCAGCCCTCGAGCCTGCATGGTCTTTACCAGCCAATCAACTGGCATCCCACTGATGACATAAGAGCAGATATTATTGGTTTTAGCCTATTGGTTTAGGACAAAAAACATTTCAGATCTTATCAAACTGAAAAAAAGACTCACACACACAAACAAACAAATAACATTCGTCATTCAATACCAACCCAGAATTCAGAGCCTTTATGAGTTCATGTCATTAATGTGAAAACATTCATTTCACATCTACAAAATTTGCATGCAGAGCTGTAACTCTGTACTGTATTGTTCTCTAGCTTGTGTGGAATCACCCATTTCTTAATTACAGTCTTCACTGAGTGCACTGTGCTCCGATGCCTATTTAGAACAGTCCTTCCACAGTCTTGAAAAAACAGCCAAATTTGGATCAAATCAGCAACTACAAACGTCTTTATTCATGTCACATCTTCCACCTTTGTAGCTTTCTGCTGCTTACCCTGCTTTCTTCTTGTGAGCAGCGAACTCTCTGCCTGTGGCCAGCGCCCTCTCCCCTGCTGGAAAGCGCTCCTCCACCATGGTGGACCCCATGGCGTTCTCGGACATATATGTCCGCAGAGTGAACGGCTCAAACGCCAGCCCCATGAACCAGGCCACGCCCGCCATGTAGCACACCACACTGAGATGGAGGGATAGAATTAAAGAAAGCAGATCAAGTTATAGGTGCATGTTGGCTGTTATAATAAAGTACATGAAATAGCCATTTCACTGCTCATACCTTTCCTGCATAAAACATGTCTTTTACAGTGCCTCAGTGGCTTTCAATGAAGCAAAACAGATGTGAAGTCAACAAAGTTGAAAGTAAAATGTATTTTTTTTTAATCAAGGGTGCATTTGAGACTTTACTGAGGCACTTTAATCTTTCAGAGACTCACCAGATTGGAGCATTAAGGCGGGTGAGCAGGCTGATCAGAGCCTGTCTCCTGTTGGGGTCAGACAGCAGTCCCATGTTGTCACTTAATACTGAACACACTGGACCCTGAAGGCAGCAAACACACCATCAGCACAATACACCTGATTATAGATCAATTATTACTGAGGAAGAAAACTGCAAAGCAGGTTAAACAGAATATATAAATTTTATCTATATCTGATCGTCTCATTTTCATAAGAAAGTCTTTTTTTTTATCAAGCTCGAGCTCAGTGTCATTTCATCCATTGACAGCTGTGGTTAGCTTGATGCTAGCTGGCTATCTGGAGGGCTTCGAGGGATGTAAAATGTCACGAAACACTGTTTCCTCTGCTGAGCTTCTTCTGTTTATTGTCGTTAACAGTCATAACAGTAACACAGTTAATCTCACAGTATTTCTCAGTATATGTATGAAGACAGACCTCTCTCCAGCGTACAGAAAATCACAACCACCTGCAGAGGAGGAGCTCGATCACCGCAGCTGTTCACAAACGTTTCCTTGTTCCTACCGGAACATTAATGCGGCGTACTGACTTCCGGTCACCAGACATAGAATAAAATAATTAAATAAAATAAAAAGATTTATTCGCACAGAAAAATAACAGCACTAAAACAGATGGAAATTGAAAATAAGACGAAAAATCTCTCACAAGAGATATTATTTTTTTTAAAAATATTATCATATTGGCATTCCTCTGATATAAAAAATAGAACTGGGTTTCTATGTATTAAAGGACAAATCAGTTTTTTTATTATATAAAGAATTTACATAAACAATTTTAGATTAGATTAGTTACAGATGTAAAGGCAGCATTTTGTTTTTTCCAAAATTACTTTTAAGTTATGTATAGTCAAGTAAAGAAAGATTTAAAGAGACAGAAAAATAAGAAAAAAATAAAATTCCAAGAGATACAAATTAAATGCTTCATTGTTTATTTTTGATTATGTTCTTTATGTTTAAACCGTTTTAAAATGATGTAAATTGTGTATAATACATAGTTTGTTTCCAAAAACAATTTGAACATGTGCTGTTTGCAAACAATGCCGACATACACAAACATTTACCAGCATCTAAAATATCACTAACAATTAATAATAATAAATATCTCTTTAATAATAAGTATCTTTTGTTGTAGTTGCATCTCCATGGCACTTCTTCTGTTTGCATGAACAGTAAGGATTTGAATACTTTATGTATTGATTAAAAAAGCAACACACAACTGATGCAGAGTAGACATATTTATTGTTGGCTTCACCACATATATACTGTACAAAAGTATAACTGCCATGAAAACATAAAAAAACCTAAATTAACACCAAGATTCTTAAAAAAAATCCTTTCCAGTGAGTCCAATAAACCTTCTGGTCTAAAACCAAACCCACAGTCCAGACGTTCATCCCTC
Organism: Scortum barcoo; assembly: GCA_023238725.1. NCBI lineage: Eukaryota > Metazoa > Chordata > Actinopteri > Centrarchiformes > Terapontidae > Scortum > Scortum barcoo. The sequence goes on along the minus strand of CM041533.1, from coordinate 14,149,817 downwards.
CTCCCGGGATCACTCTCCAGACAGCAAAGAAACCTCTTGGAGATGTTGCCGCACCACCTCATCCAGCACCTTGCTCACACCTTTACAAGCCGTCATGGCAGCTTCGATCAAAGTCTCTAAGTGGTCCTGATGCAGTCTGGCGTCCATCTGCAGCAGAGCGATCTGTCCACCCCGGGGCAGCAGCGCTAAGGCCAGAGAGCTCACGCCTCCGCTTTCCTCTGCGTAGCAAAGGTCAGCGAGTGGCGTCTCGTCCACAAACCCCACTGTGCAGGCACAGACGTAGTCCCGCATGGGGATGCCGGCGTCAATCACCGCCAGAGTGGCAGCGTTCACACAAACGCTGTAGTTCCCTCCATCTGACTGCAGAATCTGTTTGCAAAGAAAAGTTTAATGCATTTCATTTTCCCCCTCTTCCTATCAACACATCAGTCAGCTGTCAGTGTGCCACATTAACCTTGACATAGATGTCTATTTGAGAGCGTGGGTACAGCTGGGTCATCACGGCAGCTTCGAACGTCTGCTTGAGGTGGAGGCTCATCTCGGTAGACTTGCGGTCCCCGTGCGGCCTCCTCTTCCTCTCCGCTGTGCTGAACGTGGCCATGCTGTACTGACAGTTGATAACGGCTCGATCGTGACGAGTCCGGCTGCGTGAGCCTCGCATCTACGGGTGACAAACGGGAAACTGTCCCTGAATGCCCAACACATCAATTAAGACTACCTAAATAACATTGCTGTGATATAAGTAAGGCTGGTCGTTAATTCAGTATCATCATTTATCAACTTTACATGAGTCACAGAATATCAACTTGCCCAAATTAATGATTGCAACCTAATTATAACTGCAGACTGGAACACACTACATTGAATGCAATATCAATTTGAGCATTTTAAATGCAACTTTGCTCTATTGTGATTATTGTGATACATACTGACTGGCTTTTTTTTTCCTTTTCATTAGGTACATCTGGAAAATCTAATGATAATTCTAAGGGCATAGGTGACCAATCTAGACGTTACTTTGGGCTATGGTGACTGGGCATCATTTGACATTTCATAGATTAAATAAATACTTGGTATTTCAGTATTCTCTATGAATGAAGTACTGATTGTGAAACTTTAATCCAGTATTTATCCATCATTTACCAAAATACTTGTACTTTTGTTTTCATCCTGATAAACCTTTAAAGCAGAAGTAGGTAACTTATTTAAAAATAACTCTGAATCATATTTACTGTCACTATGTCCTCATAGTAGTACATGGTAATAATGATAATCTGTAGTATTTAAGTATAATCAGGAAAGAGAAAAAAGATTTTACTGTTGTTGTTGCTTGAAATAGAATTAATATTTAACTATTTCCAAGGCACTGTAGTGAACTATTATTTTCATTATGGATTAATATCCTGATCATTTTTTCCATTGATCCGGTGATTGTTTGATTTGTAAAAGAAAAAAATCCCAGGGTGGCACAATCCAACATTTACAAAATGTGATTACTAAAAGGAAAAGCAGTAAATCCTCACATTTGTTACAGGGGAACAAATGAAATGTTTTTTCATTTAACATGTTTACAGTAAAACATCCATCCATTCATTTTCTATACCTGCTCATCAGGGGTTGCAGGGGGTGCTGGAGCCTATCTCAGCTGTCATTGGGCGAGATACAGTAAAACAATCGCTCAATAATATGTAGTGCCATCAATAGTAATCTCAACAGCTATCAATTCAGGTTCTGTCAATCGACTACTTGATTAATCGACTAATCGTTTCGGCTGTCCGGGTACAGATTGGATAGTTTAAATTAAAACATGTTATATGTTTTTAGGATGTTCTTATGTTTTGTGATAATAAGAAGCTTAATCTTCAAAGTGGCTAAAACTGTCAGATAAATGTAGCGGAGTGAAAAGTTCAATATTTATTTTTGAATTGTAGTAGTTGTAGAAAAGACTCAAGCAAAGTGCCACAAAATTATACTTTAGTTAAGTTACAGTCCCCTCGCTGACATTTAAAGTATGATTACCCACCTGTGGCTGAGGACTTTACAATTATTCTAAATGTCTGCTCACTAACTCATGCTTATTTCATGCCCGCTCTCAGCCTCCATCGTCCGCAGCACTGACCTCATGCGGTCCGTAAACCACCGCCAGGGCCTTCGTGTTTCCCTGCTCCAGGTACGCGGAGCCGTCGGCCTGGGCGAACACCCCCATGCGGGCCTGGACCTTCCGCAACTCGGTGGCTTTTCTTCCATCCAGCCGGTAGCCCTGGTCGGACAGCAGCTCCAAGCCCGCCATGTTTCCGTAAACTTGGAGCGACACAGAGACGCAACGACCCACGTGTCTTCCGTTGTACTACATTACCCACACGCCCGCCCTCTTCGGAGGACTACGGCAAGTCAAAAGGGCCAAAACATGCTAAGTTTGGATGTATTTACTAATCATTTGGTACAACGTCTTTATTTTTGTATGACATTACTTTTTTTCACTCCATGTAGTAATGGGGGGATGTTTATGGATAAGCCTTTTTTTATCAGCTGAAATCAACTTTATTCTAAATAAAGACAAATATATTAAAATTGTATTAAAACCCAATAAAAGAAATAAATATAAATAGTTATATTAATTGTTGCCACTCATTGAATTCTTTATTGCACAGTTACATTTGATTAGGTCCTCTAGTTTAGTATTTTGGATCTCTTCTTTTCTCAGTGTTAATTAATCCACTCATTATAGTTTACTTTTATTTCCCTATTAAGGTCACTCAAACCTTTGATACATTAACTTTATTGAGTTTTTTGTGACATGTATATATGTACAAGTATTCTGTTTTTGTTCTGCAGCGATGAGGGGAATGCACATGAAAAGGGCAACTAAATAAAGAAAATCCTGTGCCGACCTACTTTTTGGTAATTGCTGTAAATGGGTTTTGAAAATAAATGCTATGAAAAATATGATTTTGTTGCCAAGTACCTGCTCAAGGACCACTGGATAATTCCAAATGGAACAAAAATACACATTTAATTACAGTTTTAACTTTGTTAGGATTTTTCCTTTTGATGTGTTGGTACTAAATTACAGATCTCTGCACTGTGATGTGACTATATGAGCAGTGCTGGCAATGAAAAATTGGTAATAGCTCTCGTTTGCTGACTCAATGTAAAAGCTTGTCTTTCTGGGTGCTCCTTTAAAATACAGCAAGGAGCCCTCAAGATCTCTGGACCACACATTAGGATCCACTACCATGCAACAAAGATATAAAACTCTGTCTTCGTTAGACGAATCAACCACTCTGGACTATTTTGTGGTTAAATTCAGACCTGGTGAATAGAATGGCACAACAGCCATAATGCACGGAGAGTGACACAACATCAACACTTTTAAAAATAAAATTTATTAGCATCTCTAATGTGTATAAATAAAAACATATATGAAACAATGTATATACGTATGATGTTATGAGTTTAACAATAACAGGGTTACATGTGATACAAAGGAGCAGTCTTTATTTTAGCCAGTGTATTGTGAGGAAAACTGTACCTTTAAATCAAGCTTTCAAATATGCATACCTATAAGTTGCAAATCTACATTCTTTGATAAGAATGAAACAAAGAAATCAGTTCGGGGGTGGTACCAGGGAGAATATGGTAAATATGCAGTTTTGCATTCCTGTTTCTTAGGATTTTATAACATCTTTGATTTAATACATTATAAATTCTGTACTTTTTCTTTAAAGGTTTCACTAACAATGTTGAGGCACGAAGCCGCAACACTATTCACACTGACCTTCTCAACTTTACATTACACTCAGTAAAAATCCTAAAAAGGATTTCACCTCACTTCTTTTCCATTTACTGAAGTCACATTGTTCCACAGACTCATAACAAAGGGTCTTTATAAGCAGACCTGAAATCTAGGGACAATATGACTATAATGATAGACACGGGAACAAAAAATATTAAGATACCAAATGACAAATTTTACATGTAACTAACAGACCCAAAAGGATCAAACAAACAACTTGATTTGCATTTTACTAATGTAATAAGGTTTGTCATTTTCTGCTATGGCTTGCTGTGCCTGGGTCAGAATACCAAAAGGACAGTGAATGGATGCTTTTGTGGGGTTGGAGTCTGAGGACTTGGCTCTCTAGGAAAAAAGCAAAAGAAAGGAAAGAACCTCTCTTCCCGTGTCACCCAAAGTTTCTCTATTTGGTCATGCTTCCAACACTCAAAGTGTTCAAATGTCTTACAGGACTGACAGATATGCACATAGGACGATTGCTACTTCTGAAAGCTGGCCAGAAATTTATAATAACCAATGTGATGTGGACCTGTAACAGACCATTAAGTAGATACCGCTGAGGACTAGAGGGAAGAGCCTACAACCCCACATAGCTGTGTGTCAGACTGCCATAGACAAGACAGTTACAATGCGTGGACTACTATTGGCCATCGTCATCTTAGTTTTCCTTATGAACTGAAAAATATCACATTTTAAAAAGGGGGTAACAACATCCAAGACTAACTGCTTCAAAGTAAAAAACAGTGGGTAGGTACAAAAAAAAAGAAAAAGAAAAAAGTGATGTGTCTGCTTTAATACGCAGGTGTATGTGACAGTGAGAGGTTATCGGCACCCAAGGATCATGGCGACCTCATTCAGCCTTATGGAATGAAGGGACTATGTAGTAGATCTGAAAAATGATGGTCTCTGCTCCATCCAAAGTCTTTAGAAGAGTGCAAAGATCCCCTTATTTTCCCTGATATATCCATGTTCTCGCATACTAAAACTCTGCAAACTCCTTCGCGCATTTTTCCGTTAAAGAAACGCGGATCTCCTCCTCCTCGTAGTCGTCGAAGTTGCTGGTGTCCCCTGGGCCTCTGCACTTTGGTATGAACGGGGCTTCCACCTGCAAGAGTGAGAGCAATGCATATTTTAACAAGCAGGACTTATATTTATGTCTACACTGCCAATCACGAGAGCACCCATGACAGAGGAAGGAAAGGCAATTATTTCTCTGAGGAAAGACAGGCTGTCTTTCAGCAGTGCATTTTGCACTGTCAAAAAGGCATCTGGAAACTGGCAAAAACTGCGAATGATTCTAAAATACAGAATCCTGACAGCTTAAAGGGGGGCAGGAGTGCTTTAAAAAGGGGGTGTTGTCAGATGGTCCATGTGTGAAACCCTCTGCCTCCACACCTTTTCTGGCATCGGGCTTTCCATCCTGCCTTCAAGTGTTGCCAGTAGACACAGCTATAAACAATTTGGCTTTCAAACTAGTTCATCTCAAGCGTACCTGAGCCTTGACGGGAACCTAATGTTTTTGATTTTGCTGAGTATATGCCTGTAAACCTTGATAATCTTTATTCTTCATACTTCCATGACTGAGAATAACCATCACAAGAAGATTATAACCACTGTTTGTTGCACTATTACAGCAGTAATCTGTTAATTAATTAACAGATTAACATTACATTACATTACATTACATTAATTAATTAATCTGTTAAGGCTAAAGTTCCACATGACACGTGTTAAGTCTTCAGTGTACCATTTCCTCAAAGCTGCCAGTCCACCTCCCTCAACGGTATTTACTAAACATAGTCATGTGTTTGGCTGTCAGAGAAAAGACAACGAAGGTGGAAATTTACAGAAAAATAAGCTTTTGCCAAGATTCAAAAACTTATTCCAAGTGTGCTATCATTATCCCTAGATATGTAATTCAATTCAGAGAGGGTAATAATTATTAGTATCATTATTACTGGCTGAATTTTCAGTGCAGTTGACTAAATATAATATCTGTACTGATTAAGTGATCAGATTAATCTAATATTTTCTTATTATTCTTGCATTATCAAAAGTCTATACAGTGTATAGAGTCTTATTATAAACAGTATTCAATCTCTCAAACAATTTTACTATTATAAAAAAATATAAAAAGTGCGCCATACAGACAGCAATTTCGTCGGCTAACTTGACCTGAAAGGGGGGCGGGGGTGCCGTTGGAGCGGCAACCCCCTAATATAATGGTAGGGGAAACACTGTTGATGATGAAACTACACTTGCATGACAGTATTCAGTATACCTACTGAATCAACTGCAATTGACAAAAAGAAAAACAAAACAGACTTCCTCATTTCTCCATGACATCTAGCTAAATAGCTCTGCTTTTTTTATACTGTTTCTACAACACTGTATCTCTATGCACGGACGCAACACTTAATTGGGGAAGAACATGAAAAGTAAAAAAAAAAATAAAAAAAAAAAACGGCTGAAATAAAATGCATCACATCCTGTAATAAACAACACGTAGGCAGGCGCAGATTTATGGATGCATTTGTCAACAGTCAAAGGTTTATAAAACCACTGTATGATTGTATGATAGTCATAATAATAATGAGGTTCAACAGAAATAACAGATCAATGAGATTCAAGCCGGAGTTAAATATCTATTTTGATTAATCGAAGAAGTCCATTATCATTGTCATCCTGCAAAATGTCGTGGCACACTGATGGCTTGCAGCCGGCAGTGGTGCTGGGTGATTTCCAAGTGGAAAAACAAAAAGAAACAACTCTCTCTCTGACTGTTAACATTCAAGCAAAAAACACAGCAGCAAATAATAAGCATCACACAGGAACATAAAACAGAACTGATGAACAGTTCTCAGATAACTTTCTAGAAATAAAATTATATAAAATAATACTGTTGGAGCATCACAGATGTGAATTTTACAACTAGCAAAACAAAATCAATGTCAAAAAATCAATATCTAATTAACTTGGTTTGTACAGGGGTAATAGTGTTTGGTGCTGCTACAAAATGTGTTTGGCATCTTGCCTTTCTCTCGTAGATTGCGATCCAGTCTGTTGTGGCAAACCATTTGTGACCCTTGATGTCATTTACTCCATTCTTCAGGTTGCCGTAACGTTTGGTCAGATCCACCTGCAGCAGGTTTCTCAACAGATCCTTCAAGTCGGAGCTGAAGTGGGAGGGGAATCGCACCTAGAAAGAAGGGAAAATACGTTTTGACATATTCTCAAACATCAAGTCGGAAGCAAAATATGTACAAATATCCAAGAACAAACAGCTGCTTACCTTCCCAGACACGATCTTCTCATAGATCTGTATGGGCTGATCTGCAAAGAATGGAGGGTAGCCAGCTGCCATTTCATAGATAAGGACTCCGAGGGCCCACCAGTCCACAGCTTTGTTATACCCCTAAAAAGGTTCAAGAGAGGTGATACTGTTATAAATGAGAGGACAAAAAACAAATAAACTTCTACTTTTCATAGAATTCTAAAGTCACTGATAAGCATATCTGCAATTAGGACTTCCTCTTGCTTCTAATGCGTGACTGAACCAACTGGAACAAATGTCAACATTGAGCAAGGGAGATATTCTTTGTTTCAGTCAACATGATCTTTGTAGTAAAATGTTTACCATTAGTAATGTTACTTCGATGTACAGTATGAACACACACATTTGCAAGTGACATTTCAACCCGAATATCTTCATACGAGCCGCATGCTAAAAGATCTACCCTGAAATTTGATATATTTAATATTCATGACACATTGGTCTGTTCTAGTTTAATTTTTTTGTAATACTCTTTTTCTAAACCTGACTCTACTTTGGCTGGTGATATTTTCCAGGATCCAGCTGTAGGTTTTTCTTGCCAGCGGAGAGCTGTTGCCATAGTATACAGTGAGCTTTGTACCCCTTATGTGTCTTTTTGCTGCATTACATCTATAGCCAAACTGACAGCAACTGACGGTGCAAAAAATCGTTCTCTTGCTCTTCTAGACTGGATTGTGTCCGGTGTGATTGTTCAGCAGGGACAGAAACAAGTCTAAAAAAAAGCCTGATAGACAAGAAGGAGCTTGACATCTTTTTTGCTTTAAAACTCCTTCACAGCTGTGCTCCTCAACATGGCATAAAATCAGGCAACCAGTTACCCATGACATAAGCAGTTATACACATTGTAACAAAAAATTACACAACCATACAGTACAGAGAAAATAATAAATAATATTATGACACTTGAAATGCAGAAAAAGTATCTTTCAATATATTTGTTAAGATATTAAAGAGAAGTCCGTACTTTGCTGAGAATGATTTCTGGCGCCAAGTACTCCGGTGTCCCACACAACGTCCAGGTCCTGCCTTTTACCCGCTTGGCAAATCCAAAGTCTGTCACCTAGAAGACAGGAGCATATGAATATATGTATATATATGTGTAATGTATATGTGCAATGTTTGGACTAGCAAGACAGAGCTTCAAATGTATTCATTTGTTGCGTTCTCGCTCACCTGAATGTAGCCGTGGTGGTCAATGAGAAGGTTCTCAGGTTTCAGATCTCTGTATATGAGATCTAGTGAATGGAGGTACTCAAATGTCAGCACTATCTGGGCGGCATAAAACCGCGCATGTGGTTCACTGTGGAGGAGGAAGAAAAGTATTTCGAATGCAATCTCGAGAACTAATCAATGTGTGTTGTAACACACAGCAGAAAATTCAAGATTAAATCAAGGGTGAACTGAACAGTGAGGCATGGTGTTTTCATATGTAATGAGTTGACAGCAGGTTTCAGGGTAATAGTCACCTGAACCTGCCGATTCGTCTTAGGTGTGAGAACATCTCTCCTCCTGGAACATACTCCATCACCATGTACAAATTGGAGTTGTCCTAAGAAAAATAAAAAGACACACATACCTCGCTCAGAGCTAAGTAAAGGAATTTCAGTTACTAGATTTTTTTATTTAAAAAAGCACACCTTACCTTAAATGCGTACTCAAGTTTGACAAGAAAGGGGAAGCTCACAGCCTGTAATATCCTCTTCTCATTTAGTGTGTGCTCTATTTGCTTGAGTTTCACCACCTGACAGATAAAAAGAGATAAGATGACCTTGTCAGGAAAATTTCTCTTGCACCAGCAGATAGCAGATACAGGAAAGACAGCTTTGAGTTATTTATTTATTTATTTGACTGGTCTCCTCCTAGTAACAAGAACAAGTGTTAATGTCACTTTTCAGGGAGATAAGAACCTATTTGTTTTACGTGTTACTGCACTTGTAAATTATTTGTTCCAAATTGTCCCATGAACCTTGGTATATGCTTTACACTGACCTTCTGCTTGTCCAGTATTTTCATGGCAAAGTATTGCTCTGTTCCTTTGTGTTTCACCAGCATGACTCTTCCAAACGAGCCAGTACCCAGGGTCTTTAATCTGTCAAAGTCATCTAGGCACGTTGTGCTCTGTGAAAACAGACAACACATTAGCCTATTTTGTAGACGGCTACCAAAAAAACTGTTGTTCAAGTTTTTACCATTCTTACCTGTGGTGGGCATTCCCATTTCCGTAAGAAATCTTCTTTGGCTTTGGCTAGAAACTCTTTCACTAAAGAAATAGAGCAAAGACAGATGCCGTTAGCATAAAGCCCTTGCCTGTTGACGTTGACTGGATTATTGGCATAAAAACACATTTTAATTTAGATTAAACTGGCAAAAAGGTCAAATGCTATCGTACTGAAAGGGGAAAGGAAGAAACGTGGGGAATGGAAATCAAACTGTAAATCAAGGGAGAAGAATATGGGTAAAGTCAACTCTCATCTGGATGTAAATTAAACGGGATACTAAAATATCACATACTTTGTTCTAAAGAACAAAGACCACAAACACAAGACAACAACATCCAAGACAGGCAGACTAGTGATGCATGCCAAGGCACTCAATACATTTGTTTCTGTTATTTAGTAGCCTTATTCACAAAAGGAGGGGTGAGAACACAACACTCAGAATTACATGGAGAGTTTCTCTGAGCATCTTTGCATAGTGAGCATCACTTATTATGGTTTGGGGAAGGCTATTAAACACAGCATAAAAATGTTAAGCAAAGACAAACCAATGTATGGGAAATCCAGATTGAGAGAATGTGGATAACAAAAACACCAACTTATTATCAAAGCACACAATTTCAAAGCAAGCACATCTAGCAAGTAGTCACAATGAGACCAATGTCGTTCTGCCATTCTGGTCATCTTTTGGAGGGATGAGCATACCAAAAGTCTCTATTGATCACCAAGGTTTTGCAGGAACAATCACCCACATGGATGGTGATGGTACGGAAGAGAAGACAGAGAGAAATATACAGTTCATGTACATAACAACAAGTATAACACATTAACACACGTGAAACACATGTCGTGAATAAAAATGACAGGAATGAACAGAGCTGATGTTAAACTGAGGAATTTGAACAGAGACTGACTGTCTGCTGTGGCATTTGAAGAACAGGTGTACCACGTCTCAGAAATTCAATCATGCACAATAGGTCAGATTGACAAGATAGCACTTCATACTAGAGAACAAAACATTTGAAACATACTGTTCAAACTTATTATGGGGGTTCTTTTCCTGTATCTTGCTCTGACAACTTCTCTCCCTGTAAAAACTTTGAAATGATGATAACTCTCTATGAAACAGTATTTTTGTGTTCGTTTAAGTAACCACTATTATAACAGTTACTTACAGCTGGTCTTTAGGTGTCAGAAATAAAAAAAATGCAACATGGTGATGTTCCACCAACCATCCAAAACCCAACAATATCCATTTATAATGGTGTAAATCAAAGAAAAGCAGCAAATATTCACATTTAAGATGCTGGAACCATCAAATATTTTGCATTTTGGCATGAAAAATGACTTAAACAACTAATGGATTATGGCTGTTGATTCATTTTCTGACGACAGACTAACTGACAAACATAACTAAACACGGAGGCTCTGGTCTGACTTTTTATTAACCCAATGATTAATCAATAAAATACCTTGCAGATTTATTCATATTGAGAACAACTGTAAGTTAAAGCTGGAGAACAACATAACAATGACAAAATATCCCCCAGCCACTTGCAGCAATTTCAAACTGTTAAATATTATGACGTCTTTTTGTACGCACAAGTGTCTCTCCAACATTTTGTACCGAGGGGGGGAGGAGGGGGGGGGCAAATCAAATGATCCGGAGCCAGCACAGTTGGCTGGTTCTTCCTGACAGCAATGCCAAAATCCAGGCAAGCATAACATGGTTCAGTTGTGTCGGCCTGTCCTGTTACACCTCAGTGTGAAACACGATACACGGGCACGGTGAAATAAAATAGGTGTCATGATGGCAGCTGTTTAATCTCCCCATGCAAGTGTGACTGTGCTGGTGTTGCTCCAACTGTTCTGGCTAATGGCAGCTATATACAGTAAACACAGGTACTCCAGTGTATATATACAGCTCTTGTAGGTAACCAGGTTGTCTTGTCAGAGCAGGTTACACTCCTGGCAAATCTGCGGCTCAGGGCACAGTGTCAGCTTAAACAGATTTAACAGATAGCCACAGCGCAGGATCTAGGGATCATTGTTACACTCAAAAGAACTGCTTGGCAGTATGGGAACTATTGCTGATCTGATCATCCCTGTCTGTCTGAGCGTCTCTGGCTGGCACTGTTCACTGTGCCTGCCTGGTCTGTCTCAGCAGGTCAATAAATCTCAGAGGAACATATTCATGACATCATAAAGTGACGCTGCTTTACACGAGCAAAGTGTGTAACTGGACGCAGTCTGTGTGTTTTTGACATCATAAAAATGTGTGAAAGCCCTGGACAATTTCAGTGCATGACTTATTTTCCATCAAATGCAATTATTTCTGCAGGAAGAAAAAAAAACAATACAGCTTTTATACAACCAGGCATGGGGAAACATGTATGATTTATCACACAGGATGCTGAATGATGACAAGCTGCACACATCAAGTACGGGAGTGCAAAGTAACACTGGCCTAGGCCTAGTTACGTCAAACCTCTCAAAGCTTGTAATACCCCTTATCCTCTGACGAAGGTCTGATGACAAGCTGCTCCAAGTCAATGACGAGCTGAGTGTGAGAAGTGAGCCCTGATGGACCTTTACCACAGCGAGATTACAAAAAAAAAGGAGGGTGGTGGGGGGGCTTGAAATAAACACAGGGGACAAACAATTTGAGTGTGCCTGCGCAAGCATGCGTCCACATGCCGGGAAGACAGTAGTGGGTCCCAGTTTTATGAATGGAAAGAGGGCATTTGTCATTTCTTCACCATATTTGGTCACGGCGCTGTACAGAGGGAAAGCTTTGTTTATGCAGCCAAGAATAAAATGTGGCAGAGGAGCCTGGGGCAGAAACGGTCCCACACTGTTTGCCTGCAATTTAGAATTTATTGGCTATTTATAACAATTACTCATGGGTTTGTGGTTTAATGCTGCACATTTTGGGATCCACCAGTGCAAAGCCTCTGCCTCTTGGTGCAGCTAATTGTGAGACTGCAGCTAAAAACACACACACACCCTGATTGTTATTCAGTTGAGTTGAGGAGATGATGAGCTGATGCCAGCCTGGAGATTTTTTTTTGCCATTAGCTAAAGGGGTTTCAGATGGGAAGCGACCACTGCTAGCTATCTATATGTTAGTGTGTGTGTGTGTGCAGGCCTGAGCAGCTACCACCATCAAGAGGCAATGAAATGACAGGGGCCTTGTGAGGGCTAATCCCCCCCTCCACAGCTAAAGTTAGCAGGCTAGCTGCTGCTCCAGCTGGCGTGCAAACAGCCTTTTTTAGCGTGTAAAATGAAGAACTTGCGAGGCAGATAGAGAGATAAGAGAGGAGGGGGCTGATTTATCGATAAGCATTTCTCTGTAATAGGCTTTCAATAGCCTTGTAACACAGCCTGCATGTAGCTCCCCCCCCCACCACCACCTTTTTCTCCACCTCCTTGCAGCCACAAGAAAAACCACAACATCCACGGGGTCTTGTCGTTGCTAGCTGGCTTTACGCTCGTTTAATGTGCACAAAAAAATGGAAGAAAAACACGCAAACATGGCCCCCTGCGTGCCGATTTAAGGGGAGATAATGTGTGGTGCTGGTGGGATAACTGTGCGGGGGATGACGGACGGCCCTCCCCTGCTTTAACTTGTCAGCTTAAGTGTCACGGCGGGCTAGCTAAAGTAGCCTCGAAACAAAGTCAAAATAACAGCCCCCCAAAACGACGACACAGAGGGGCAGCCCGGACTCACCGCTCTCCAGCTCGTTGCCCTTCTTGGCGGTGGCGGCGTTGCCCATGGTGTCGCTCCGACTGAGAGGAGGAGGAGGAGGCGGCGGAGGAGGAGGGAGGTGGCGGCTGGCTAACCTTCCTGCTGCAGCTGGCGTTTCCGAGCTCCCTTCAGCAGAAAAAAAAATGGATGAAAACCTCAAAATAAAAATAAAAAAAAAACGGGAGTAATTCAGGAGCGAGAAGAGACCGAGAGTATCTCTCTTCCAACGAGCCCCCCTCCTCTTCTCTTCCCTTCCCTTCCCTTTCCTTTCCTTCCTTCCTTCCTTCCTTCCTTTTCCTTTCTCTCTCTCTCTCTTGCTCCCTCTGTCTCTCCCTCTCCTTCTTCTTCTTCTTCTTCCCTGTGAAAGGTTTCCGCTGCCGCTAGCTCCGTAATGTCTGCGCAAGCGCGGCTGACATGAAGCTAGCGGTCACTCGTGTTTCGGACTCCCCTTCTCTCTCTCTGGCTCTCTCTCTCTCTCCCTATCTCCCCTCTCTCTCTCTCTCTCTCTCTGCCTCTCTACCTCTCTTATATTAACCTCTCTCTCCCTCCGACAAAACCTCGACACCCGTGCAGGAGCTGTGCACATATAAAACTTGACTCGGCTTCCGCGTTGTTGTTTCTATTTTTCAAGGCGCCTCCTCGATGGCACCCACAGATATGATGAGGTGATGTTTGAATAGTTTGTCGATCCAGGCTGAGCTCCGACAGACTTCAGTGTTTGTTACTTTGTTACTGATCCACGTGTGAGCAGTGTAATGACTTCAATGACTGATGAGAATGCTGCCATTTCATTTGATACATTTTAACAAAGGTGGAGGAGGCACTCTTTCATTTCTTTCTTATTTTACTGAACAATTTTTCATTGTTGGTACCCTTCTGTTATAGAAAGAAAAACCCACAAAGGTCACTGAAATAACTTGACACTGACAAAAGTGATAATAAATAAAGATCAACTGAAAATTAACTAATGAAAATCAGACATTGCTTTTGAATTGTGGTTCAACAAAATCATTTTAAAAAAACAAACTGGCCAGGACAAAAATGATGGTGAGTTTTATCTTTCTTTAACGGAGGGGTACCAACAATTTTGTCCACATCTGTACATGTTACATTCTTTCTCCAACTGGGAGGAAACCAAGTTATTAAGTACATATTATTAAGTATTAAGTGCATATTGTCCAAAAAAAAAAAACAACAGTCATATTGTAAGCAATATTTTAATGTTGCAGCAGGTGGAGGTGGAGTACTTTTTAACTAGGCTACTTTATGTACTGTTGGATAGTTTAATCTGTATCACAGTAACATATTTCAGATATTGATCATATTTTGAACCGTAAAGTAACTGCAGATGTCAGATAACTGTAGTAAAACTTTGTTTGTTTGTTTGTTTGTTTTTGTTTTCTGTAACAATTTCTTAGGTACAAATATGGCATTAACACCTGCTTTAGATCAATAGGGTCAGGTGCATACAAAAGGAAAAAGAAGAGCTAATTAGACAGAGAAAGACATTGAAATAATATAAACAATAATAATAATAATACTGAATAGAATAAAATAAAAAGAAGCATCTTTTTTATAGGGAAACCCATTATGAAATGCACAAAAACCAAGGTTTAACTTTCATACACTTGGTTTTTGTGTATATAAATTTTTCCAGGTATAAGAATGTCATGTTGTTGTTAACAGAAAGACATCTTTGCTCTTGTCCATGATGAGTCCATAAATAGTGTCTTTCTGAGGAAAGTTTTCAAGATTCCTTGGGGGAAGCCTGTCATGTGCATCAAATGATTCAGTAGTTTCAGTATCATTTCACTGGATGAATACACACCATTTAAAAGTTCTTTGTTTGCTTTGGGAGATATGGGAATTTTTTATTTTCCTTTGAAGGAAGGCCTCATATATTGTAGTTTAGTAAGTACAAGTAATGTTAATAATAAAGCACTGTAAAAGATCAAGTACCTCAAAACTGCACTCAAGTACAGTACTTGAGTAAATGTACTTTATTTATTTCCACCACAGCTAATGCAGTTGTTAAAGGGCACAACTGCAGTTGTTTGTTGTCATTATGATCTTTTTGTATTTAAGTGGTCCTATAAGCTTTATTACAAGCTTTATTGGCTCCTTTAGTTCTGTGCATTACATAATTGCAAGTATTTACATGTGAACATGTGAAAATAGAACTTAATAAAATATAATAGACAAGACAAACCCAAATAATGGAATATCAGCGTTATTCAAATAGCCCAAAATTACTTAAGTACTTAAGTAAAATCAATAACAAATTGTAAGTTTATGTTTTCATATTTGACAAGTAGGAGGGATTTCAAAGGCAAATGGTCCATTTTTAAGTGGGATTTAATTGTGTAATCATGATATATCAACATAAATTAAAAGGAATAATAAATCCAAAAACAGAAACAGTGGTGGAAGAAGTCAGATCAGTTTTATTTAAATCACACAAGGTTACAAATCCTCAGATTACTTAAGATAAAGATAAAACAGGATAGAAATATTTAATTCAATTACAAGTAAATAGCCTCGTACGCTCTTGAACTTACAAAAGACAAAAATTAAGCCAGAATCAGTGGAGAAAGAAGTCATTTTATTGTAGCTCAAAATCAGAAATACTCATATGTTTTACTTAAGTAAAAGCAATACCATAATGTAAAAACTCTAAATTGTGCATTAATGTTAATTAAGTAACACGCAGAAGTATTCTCAGAAAAATGTAGTCCTACTATAAAGTATCAGCATTAAAAATCATCATCATGCAGCTGAATGGCCTCAGTCAGTGTTGTCATGATACACTGTATATATCACTTGTTTTTAATTTAGCTGTAAAAAAAAGAGAAAACTAATCTTTGAATTTTTATATGCTAATTTTTATAATATATAAATATATAAAATAAAATACATACATTTTTAAGATCCCATATATTAAGTTGTCATCATAAATGCATTAATCTGAGCACATGACCAAAAGATATCCAGTTGAGGGACTCACGAGTTGTTGCTTGATGCAGTTATGTCCATTTATAGACACAGTCACAGTCTAACTACCACCCACTTTCTCAAAATTTAACAGCATCCACTCAAATTATATACTTGCACGCATTTGTAACATAATGGGCCCCAGCAGCTCTCTGAATCATTGCAACCACAATGAGCCCTACAGGTGCAGCTTTTTTGGTTTTCTTAAATGGTAGTAATAAGGTGCAGCTTTGAAGTGCTGGTACTTTGTTTGAATATTTGCATTTTGTGCTATTTCAACTGCTCTTATTATGCATGTATAGATCAAAGTTATGCTGCTAGCTAAGCCCATTACCAGGCAGCAGTTGGTTTATGATGTCTTTCACTGAAAGCAACTGTGAAACTATTGGAGAAAAACTAAAAGTCATAATCAATGAATGCTATAGTACAGAAACAAGATAAGTAGATTCACAAATGTATAACAATACAAAAAATAATAAATCAAGTAATTAATGAATTATTACTTAATGTTACATTCTCCCTCAAGCTGGGAAGAATCCAAGTTATCGAGTGAACAGTGCACAGAGTCCACAAAAGTAAGCAAAAAGGGTAAAATACATATCATGATCATGTCCAGCAGTAAGTGAACTGTAAAATGTTGAAGCCATTAGAAGTACTAGAAGAAGTACTCTTAACTTTCACTTAAGTAAAAAGTAGCAACACTGCTCCATAAAAATACTAAACGTCCTATATTCAGAATTCAGAAGTAAGTAGCTAAAAACACTTTAAAAAGTCAGAGTATTTGTGGAGCAGAATGGTCCCTTTCAGACAGAAAATATTTTTCTGTATAACCTATTTCATATTATTGTAATATTGTAAACAATATTTTAATTTTGCAGCTGGTGGAGGTGGAGTACATTTAAACTAGGCTACTTTATTTACTGTTTAATCGGATGCACAGTAACATATTTCAAAAACTATTCATATTTTTCTAAAATCTTAATCTGTAAAGGTACTCCTATATGTCAGATAAATGTAGTGTAAAGTACAATATTTCACTCTGAATGCTGTGGAATAGAAGTATAGAGAAGCAGAACACTTACACTTACCCAAGTGAAGTAAAAGTACATAAAAATGTACTTAGTACAGTACAGTACGTAGCTTTACATAGCTAACATTAATATATAACTGGGTTAGCATCATCTGTTCACACAAATTAACATCATAAAAATGTCAGTTTAACAGTGAATATGCCAGCAGGGGTTGCTACTAGCAACAAAGTTCTCTACTGTATCCAATGGCTGATCCACCAGGCTGATCCACCTATTACTACTTTAGGGAAATATATAAATTTATTTGAGAGATTTAGTCTTGTTTGCCTATGTTTGTGTTTATACAGCTTTCCAAACTCAAGATAAAGTTTAGTCTTTCAATTAAGACTTGTTATACAAAACATAAACTTACAGATTCATTAAACTACCCCACAGTATGTCATCACATTCGCATCATGATTCTCTTTAAAATCTCTGGTGCCCTCATTCAATTAGAAATTGTATTATAATACATATACTACTGTACACTTTTGAGTTACTTTACTTTTACTCGAGTATTTCCTTGAGTATTTTCAATTTTGTGTTGTTTTTCTATTCTACTATATGTCAGAGTTTTTTTTACTTTTTACTAACAAGACATGTAATCATTTCTAAAATATCATGATGTACTATAAATTAAACTATCCAACAGAATATGTAGTGTTTAAAATGTTAAAATGTGCTCCACCTCAACCAACCATGCTGCATTGAATACAGCTTAACATTTTCATAATATGACCCATTTTGTAACATAACTCACTGAAAGAGATGATTCTGTCCAACAAGTACTTTTTCAAGGTGTAGGAAGGAGCGCTTCTGCAGGTCCTTCATCCCAAACACTGCATCAGACTGTTTAATGCTGCACTCTATGAATCTTTGTCATTGTAACAACAAACACTTTCCATACCACAGTAGGACTGATGTTTACTGATGTTCCATCATCATTGCACTGATGTTTACTGATGTCCTAGATATGCTATGCACTTTATGGTCTTTTTTCATTCCACTCATTTACTTATACATACTGAATGTCATATCTGCTATATATCCATATTTCACCTGTGCAATAACACCTCACCACTGCACATCTAACTGGGTGAGGATGTGTATATAAATACTGTTTCTTTCTTTTTCTCTTATTATTACTATTTACTATTTATTGTACATATTGTTTTTTGTGTTTATTTTGTCTCTATTATTTAATGTCTCTTTTAAATTGTTGTTTGAGCTGCTGTAACGGTGAAATTTCCCCACCGTGGGATCAATAAAGGATTTTATCTTATCCTATCTTATTTTTTCTTATCTTTCCATAATATTTTAAGACCATTAAAGTACTGAATTCTTGAATGTAGGACTTACACATGTAACAGTTTTTTAATAGCAGTGTTACTATACATACTATGTACATATGAGTGTATATGAGTGTAAATGTTAAACATGTATTTCTTCTTTTTTCTCCCTGTAAACTTTGTAATCTGAGGTTTTTAATAAATGAAGTACAGTAGTACAGCTTTGGTGAAACTCACTGCTCAGCCCTCTGCAGATATCATGGGTCTAATTATCATCAACATGTGGGATGGGAGGTTCCCTCCATGCACTGACAGACTCAGCCAGCTGTCATATTTTGATAAGGTGGCTTGATGATTGGTGTTTCCTGTTTGAATGCACTGCGTAGTCTCATATCCTCGGTGAGTTAGTCATTACACTGTTCCTCAGCAAGGTTTGTTTATGGGAGTGTTAATAACAGTTCATAACATTTGCAACTAGTATTTATTTTTATGATTGACTTATCTGCCAATTTCTTTACTTTATTAATTGATTAATCTTTGGTCTCCTAAAAGTCAGACAGCAGTGAAAATATCTATCACGACTACCCAGAGTCTTGTTTTGTCCAACCAACAATCAGAAACAATAAAGATATTCAGTTTAAATTATATAAAACACAGAAAAGCAGAAAATCCTCATATTTGAGAAACTCAAATGGTGTTATTTTTATTTTAAAAATTGATGTAAATAATTAATTCATTATCAAGATAAATTAAATTTGTTGATCCACTAAACCAGTAAGAGTTTCAGCTGCTGACATTTATTTTTATTTTTATTTTATTTTATTTTTTTATTTTATATATGTTTAATCTTTGAAATTGTTGCCCTACAAAACAAATTAAATTGATGGTGCTATCTGTTCTTAAATGCACTGACTCTCTCTAAAAATTAAAAGTGTTTCATTCTAAATTCTCCAGCTACTTCTCGGTTTGTTGTCAGCACTTTTAAAACTATTTCTGTACTTTTAACATTTTCAGACAGAAAGAAACAGCAAAGTCCAGGTTAATTTACATGATTGTGTAATTCACTCATTTACATTTAGAGAAGAAAATTTGGGCCTTTCATCATTTGAGCTGCCAGTCGATGAAAGTCTTGAATGCCACTTTTCTTGTCAGAGAAGATGATATACCAAGTGATATAAACACTGATGGAATGAGAAATACATGCAGAAGTAATTTTACTTTACTTTACTTTTTATGCAACTTTATACTTCTACTCAACTACAATTGAGAATATTATAGTTTATTGTTAATATTGTACCATTGCACCTCCATTTAACCTCCATAGTTACTGATTAGCTTACAGATTAAGATTTTACACACAAAACATGTGGTTTATCAAATATTATGCATTGTTACAGATTATACTAATATTACATAAAATCTTTTAAATTAGCGTAACCTCAGCCAGCACATTAATGCACCTGTAATGTAATGATGATCCAATAATATGATGTCTTATATTAAAGCACAGGGAGTTATTTCCAGCATTTGACTATTTTTACTTTTGATACTTTAAGTGAATTTTTCAGAGAAATCTTACGTATTTTGACATAAGTGATATTTTCAGTTCAGGACTTTCACTTGTAACAGAGTACTTTCAGTGTGGTGTTTTTACTTTTACTCAAGTAAAGGATCTGAATACTCCCTCCAAAACATATATTAAATATTCTGGTATTAATGCTATTGTGTCAACTGCCTTCAGGTTGTCAAGTATCAAACTGTGTTGAAAGTTACACGTTACTACACAAGAGGGCAGCAGATCTCTGTGACGGAATAACCGCATCAGTGTCGTGTGCTGGAATGTTTTTGCCTTGACTGCAGTCACAGGGACTTGATTTAATTTCTGTATTTCACGTTAATCATGTTTCAATTTCTGTTTAGTGTCCCTGATTATGTTGCGTTTGGCTGCTTCAAGTCTGCTGCTCGTCTACCGTGTGAATTTAAGATTCACAAACAGGGCTGTCCCTTGTTGGGAAGTTGCACAACATGTGATAGCCCAGTGTGTCCTGTAAGAGCTGTGGTATGTTTGATGTTTTTTTTTTGTTTGTTTTGTTTTTTTTAAAAACCCTATTTCGTGTCTCCACAGTCATCCAAGAGTTTTCACTCCTTAAAGCAAGTACAGTGCTTCATGTTGTTTTTCCACAGAAACTGCGTGCTAGCCTGTGCGGAGATATTGTAGTTATTGAATGCAACGCTCATCTGTTTTCACTCTTTTATCTGCTCGTTTCTCCTTTCTCTCTATTTTCTTCCCAACAAACAGCATGTCATGTTCATCCCAGCTGACCAGCTGCTCTCCATATTCGCTTTCTTGTGTTCCTTGCAAACTGGCTCGGCTGCGCTTCAAAGGGAATGATTTATTCCCTTAAATGAATGAATGAAAAGCCATATCTTTCCTGTTTTCAGATTTTGGCCTGTTTAGACCTGTAACTATAGACTGGCCTGCATTATGTCAACCTGACACATACATGTAGTTTTAACAACACAAATGATAATGATTAGGGTGACTTCTTTGCTGAAACTAAGCATCTAGGCTCACTTGTTTACTAAGATGGTCAGTATAAAACATTAAAGCTTTAACACTATTTTAAGCCTTTATTTGTCCAGGCAATTGAAATATTGGGTAGAGTGGCTGTGCTTCAGACACACCCTGCTACACATTCACACAGGAGCTGCCTCGTACAACCACAGATTTCCTCTGTTGGCTACTGACCAACTCCACTCCAGTGGTTGGGGCTTGAGTGCCTTCCTCCACAGCACATCAACTGAATTTATAGGGAGTGGGGTGTGTGATATTTGCAGCTCTCTAGCTTCTGGTTGTCACTGGATCCCTAAATTTCCTTCCTCTTGCAAAACAACATTGCAATGGCAGGCACACTTCTATCATTTTAACATTACTGCAATCTGGAGAGTACAATTATTTGACTCATTCATCTTAAAAATCAGTCTTTTTCAGCTTTTTTGGTGATGTTGGCACTGCCTGTATGAAGACTTTTACTGCTAAACATGATTTATTACAGCTTTCCTGATAGAAAGAAAAATCTGTTAAAACCAGCACAATTTCATGGTCATGATCTTGTTTAAGAAGGAAAGGAAGGGTTACAGGTGGCAGACAGACAGAGATGATGTGGTTATCTCCTCCTTATCAGTCACCAGCTCCTATTAGGATGTTCCATGTGGTTCCAGGACATTACCCATTTCCTCCTCTGTATATCAAAGCCTCTAGGTCCCCCTCCCTTCCTCAGCCTAATTCACTCCAGATGAGCACAATGGGACATTTGATTTAGTGTGCAAAGACACATGTATACAGCTGTGTCAGCCTGCCTCAAACAGCTGGCGTAGAGCTTCAGCACAACTTTTAATCATGCATTTGTTTATGTAATTAAGGCTAAAAAAGCAGCATGGAGGACTGCGCTGTATTGTCCTCAGCTGCGGACAGATCAGATATTTCAGCGTGATGTAGGTCCTGACTTTGTTCTAGCTCACACTGCTAGCAAATGCTCATGGTTTAATGACATGCAGGTGATACAAATCATGTGCAAACTGCACAAGGTCTTCCAAGTGTGTGTCAACACGCGTGACAGCTCTCCCGGTGAATATATTTCTTTTGAATATGTACTTTGGATCCCGCACAAGAGGCTCAAGTGACCTGTTGCAAAGGTCTGATTTTGGAACTTGCACGCAGTAACTATTTTTATCGGCTTTAATAAGATGTTCAACACTTGAGACAGGAAACATGAGGTCTGAGTATGCAGAACGCGCCTTATCTTCTCTTTCCATTTTTTATTTTGCAGCCATCGAGTATTGATGCTTGTATATGCAGCACAATGTCCTCTTCCTCTGGTAGCTCCAAGCAGGGTGAGCTCTGGGCATCAAAGGGTATCTCATATATATATATATATATATATATATATATATATATATATATATATATATACACACACACACACACACACACACATATATGCATGCAGTACGTCTGTCTGGGAATGTTGATCTGAAAACCAAAAGTGCATGTCTCTGTTCAGTCCCTGCTCACTGCACCAGGTCTTCTTTGTGGCTTCATGCGGGGCACATCCAAGTTTTTTGTCCCCTGGCAGGCTGAGTGGTGCACTACAACATAAATGTCTGTAATTTCACAACCACAAGATAATGTATTCTTACCAACAGAGGATGGTCTCAAAGTGCTCAGACAGTTGCGCAGGCAGCTAATTTGGGATAGATGCACAATATCCCTTTGAAGTTGTGCTTTAGTTGCTAGTGCTCAGAAATCCCCCTCCTAGAACACAGCACATAACAGCTTCTCTGTAGTGCACTGTTTTAGTTGCTGAAGGGAAGGTAATGTTGCATTTGATTAAGTGGAGGGCTGAGTCATTAACGAAACAGGGCATGCATGAGAGAGTCTAAGTGTATGGCAAGAAAGTGGCCTAGGTCACCTTGGCAGAGTCCTACTTCTATATTCTATTTCAAAGAATTGTATTATTTTCATCCTTGACAGACTGAGCCATGTGTTGTTGTTGGATTCTTTTTGTTGTTGTTTTTTTTTTTGTTGGATGTATTCAGTGTTCCCTCAGAAGATTTTCCTCCTGTTTCTATTCATAGATAAGGCGATTCATGCTTACCATGAGGGGTGAAAATATTGGTCAAAGCAGTGCAGCGACAGAGGAGCCCAGTCAGTGTCTTCTCCACTGCAGCGTTTTCAGAGATGGCAGAGATTATGGGAGGATAACACTGCACAACATGGCCGCCCCAAACCAGATCAAAGTAAAGACAATCAAAGCCAGAGTGAAAGCTACAGCAGTAAGCCCTTTTAAATGTCTGCCTCCCCCGCCCCGACTGAGCTAGAGTGTTACCCTCAACTCAACTGTTTCCATCCCCAATCTTTCCACTTCTGGGACTGACATAAGCCCCTTTTGCATGAACACTGGACAGTGAGAAGGAAGGACATAAATCCTTCAAAGCAATGTAAACAGAGCAGTAAATGACCTACGATAATATTAAACCTGAGCCGTTGTGCTGTAAAGCCTATGTAATGCCAGCACTGATAAGACATGACACTGGTCATAATCATTTACGGTGCTGGGTTTAGGCTGTATAAGATCGCCATGACAAACGACTTGTCATGACTCATGTATGGTTTTACATAAAAGGGCGTAACCACAGGGCTCGCCTGCTGCGCGGTCATAGCAGAGTTGAAGTTTTACCCCACTTTCTCACAGAAGTTATAATGCGGGTTGGAGAAATCCAGTGACACCTCACCATACATCTCAGAAGTCAAGCCTCCGTGGCTTTTCAGCCTTTGACCTTTGACCCCCTTGACTTGTGCCCATATGTTTTTAGATTGATGAATGCATTTTGTCTACCTCCCAGACAGCTACTGGTTTCAGTTCATTTCAGTGTGGTATGAAAATCAACATCAAAGATGTGCTTGAAAAAGGGTAATCCATCATAATGGACATTTAGTCATCATTATTCGTAGTCAAGGTTATGTTAATGGTTGCTTGGTAATGCACTTGAAAGGCTTGGATTGTTTTTTGAAAATGTCTTCAAGTGCTGAGAGGAAGCTCTTCCTCAGATGTCAGCTATAGTGCAGGAAGCCACTAAATTCACATTTTCATCAACTGGAGTGAATTAAAATTACGTTATACCTGCAATTATTTTGATATTGATTTTTGTAAGAGTGAGATCTGTGCAGCTCCTTTTTTGTGGACATTTTTAGTTTATTGTTTTGCTTTTCTAGTCCACAGCAGTACTATATAGTTAAGTCTCACTGCTCACCACTCATAAACAGCTATTCAGGGCAACTACCTTGAAAAAATGACTGTACGGTAATTACCAGAACTGAATTGCAGAGAGCTTATGTAAGCTAATAACGGAGAAGCAATTCAAGCATCTAGTAAGCTAAAAAATACAAATATTTTTCACAGCAGTTTGTGTGGAAAAAGCAGAGCTAAAAGATGAATGAATACTTTGGTCTCCATGAAGTATCAAAAGTTGGATGCCTCTGTTGATTTCTAAGTAGGAAATTGTGCTCACAAATAAGCAGAAATTATCCCAGGGCTGTACTCGCGTTGCCGTCCTTCTGCCTCCTGGTGGTCATAAATCTCTTCGTGCAGCTTTAACACTGTGTGCGATTTTATTCAGTCCTTTAACGGAGTAATTATACAGTACTTTAGCAAGGGATGCCACATATTGTTGCTTTCAGGAATGCATCAATTCCCATATGATTTGTACACCTTTCAAGGCCATTTAATTATACAAAAAGGTTGTTTACCTGCATATCCATAGAAAATATCTGTATATGAACGAGGCAGGGTGTTCCAGTGATGGAAGTGGTGATAGGACATGGTTATGTTTGCAAAATGCCTTACAGATCTAAAGAAGAAATTCGCGCCAGCACTTGAATACGCCCCCTGGAATAGGCTTCAAAACGATCCGTGGTTTCAGCTGTGTTGCTCCACCAGGTTAATATTGATTCAATAATTCATAAATAATGTCAAAAAAATTCTGTAATAATCTAAGCTACTTGAGTCAAGTTTCAAATCGCTCCAAGTCCATTTTCAAACTGAACTGACAATAAACAGTTGATCCCTTGAAGGCAGGAAAAACACATCGATCAATGTGAAACACTGTGGTATTCTTTGGGAAATGCTTGGTAGTAGCATAGAATATACACAGTTTATAGTGTAAGGTCCTGTAGAAATATCCACAGACTCTGACTCTGCTGTCTTGGATGTTTGATTGTTAGGCAGGAGGTGAGAGGTAGATAGAGGCACCTCCAGGGGACAGATTTACTTCAGGGAGCAAGGATCAAATGTTTCACCTGGACCCACAGCAGTAGGGGACAAACCTGTATCAATTAGGAGCATCGTCATGATTACGCCTGAGATCAAACACACCGACCTGGCACTGCTTGTCAATTCCACAGACAGCAGCCTCTGGAGTGCCTATAATGTCTGTGAGAGCAGGGATGAGCACGCTGAGGGGGGAACTCTCATTTTGATGATGTTTCATCAATCTGTTTGAAGTTCCCTTTTTTCTTTTTGGCCGCGCTCTTGCTTGGTTTGCAAAAGCCTTCAGTCTTGGTGACTCATAGCAATATTTTGCTGTCCTGGGCGGCTGTGGTTCAGGAGGTAGAGCGGGTCATCCATTAGTCCACAGTTGGCGGGTTCGATCCCCGGCTCTTTCCTGTCCCTGTATCCAGGTGTCTGTGAGCAAGACTGAACCCCTTGGTGCTCCCTATGGGCCTTGCATGCCTTGTGTTTGAATGAGAGCAACACTGTAAAGTGTTTTGTTTGGTAAAGGAGGAGAGCACCATATAAATTCCATTTACCATTTAAATGTCCTTAAATCTGGATAAAAGCTTGCTGACGGCTCTTCATGGTGTTACCAGAAATCCTACGGTATCTATTTGTGCAACTAGATTAAACCAAGCTACAGGTTAAGTGATTTGTTGGCTGGTTCAAGTGTAAGTTTCCAGAGGAAAAAAAAAACTGATGACAGTAGTCTTATCAGGTTTATCTTGGGAAGGTTTTTGACATAACTCTGTATTTATTCTCAGTAGTGCATAGCTTACCCTGTCGGCCAGCTGCTTCTTATCTTTATCTTGTATTATTCTTAGTATTTGTCTTATCAATAGAGTTTGTGACAGTTCAGCTTATAACCTTTGTTTTGTTCTGCTTTCCCTCTCCTTAGTTTTCTGAGACTTTTTGGCATCAGAACAGCAGACTGCGGTTGTGTGTTTCGAGCAAATAAAAACGACTGCTGCCTCTGCTCTAAATATTTAGCCAACGCAAACCTGGAGTTCATGCGCTGCGTCTGCTTTAATAAGATGTGACTATGTCTGGATTTAAACTCCTTTCACGTTATTACAGTTTTCAAATAGCTCTAAATTTTGCCTTGGACATGAGACACAGTTTTGGCCCAAGGTACCGGTGTTCAGCAGGGAATGGGGTTGTTAAATAGCTTAAAATCAGAGCTGAGAAGTCTGCACCGAATGCTCACACACACTTCTCAAGACATTGCCAATTCCAGGAGCACTTTCTGATCTTTCAGTATTCATCTTGACTCCAACTTTCCCTTTATAAATCTAGAATGTGGGAGTGGTATTCCTCCATTCATCTCAGTCTTTTTAAACTCTCCCGATAGCTCTACTTCCTATGTTCAACATCTTTTTGGAGCCCAGGTCTGCCTTCTACCGCTGTAATTAAGACCAAGAATTATCAGACCAGGGACATATGAAAGGCTCATAAAGCACAGCTGAATTTAGAATTCAGTATGCCAGGGGCCAGCTCAGTTACAGACTTAATTCATATTCCCTTTGTTCATCCTCAATCTCGCAGAGGGCTTGAGGCAGCTGAAGGACTGGTGGGTCTAGTGACAATATAACAGGTATTAAATGGACCATTTCCTGTGTCACCATGTGGTAACTGAAGGCTTCAAAGAGCCAACAATTTGCTATGAAATTAAACCAGGGATCAGTCTGGCCCACATGATACTGTATATCTTCAGCAGTGCAATGTGAAATGTTATGATGCAGACATTTAGCATGCCCACAACAGAGACCCCTAAACAACGTTATTTTCTTGAAGATATTAGTCCGCTGTGGCAATCACATGAGAGAGTTATGTTCACCTGTACTGTACATAAATCATCATGTGTTTCCCAAGGATGTGGCGTGGGCTGGAGTGTGCCTTCTTTCTTCGCCTCAAACCCTCTAATAGGCCGTTTCAAGTCTATTTCTGTAAACATGGCAGAAATTATGCTACTGAACCTTGCAAGTGAAATGATTTTGTTTGTAAAGCCTGCTTGGTATTCTGGTCATTCCCAACTGAGCCATCTGGTGGCGGTCTTTGCACTCTCCCAGTGGAACATTACTCTTAGTGATCTTGTTGTCCCATCACTTGCTACCTCATTAAAATGAGTGATGATAATAAATCCCACAGGCCACGTGCAATGAAATCATATTGATCTGCAAACACACATGCATGCATATCCCCGACATTATATGCATACATATCAACCCACAAACAAGCCCCTGCACAAGTAGTATGATTCACTCTACTATTAAAATATTTCATTTCAAATTCCTTTTCACAGTCCAGCACCTTTGTAGGTGCTCTGTGAGTGCACATTATATATACTGAAAGGGACATACTGAAAGGCTGGGTTTTTTTCAGAATACAAACCAAATAGGAATGTTTAATCAGCCAAGGTCAATGTGTGTTGCCATGGACTGTTGTTAAAGGAGGTTGTGGGAGAGTAGCAGGAACATCTCTCATCTGTATTCTCCTCAGATGGCTTGCGTTAGTAGGATCATGCAGATATGGGATTTTCCTCCCAGAATTAAAACCCAGATGTCATGCAAACAGACACACACATCCTCACCATGGTAAAATATTATTTATAGCCCTGCAGTCAGCATAACTAATGCCTCACACTCAGCAATCACTCACTGTGAACAATGCAAAAATAGTCTTCAATTTGAACTTGTTGGCAATAATCCACTTCCACCCATGAACCAGAATTTATCTGCCTCACCACATCTGCTCACGCACGTGCAAACACATGCACACACACACACACACACACGCTGCACACACACACACACACATATTTCTTGAACATTAAACACTAAATTTTTTCACAGAAAATAAAAAATGCTTCAAAGATCATACTATCCTTTATGTGGAGTTCACAGAGAAAACACTGCCTGTTGCATTTGAATGTTTCATGTGATGTTAGAAGTGAGAAGCGTGAATAGTAAATGTAGTTAATTAATCATTTCAAACCAAGATGGAAAATGAAATCCTGCATTCGCATTATATGTGGACTATCAAATCGCACCTCCACTATTCATAAACCTACACAGAGAGATAAGATGACAGGTTACATGTCAGAAGATTTTCTCAAAGAGAGATTCTTTAATGCATTTCTCGTCATTTAATGATAAATTCGTGTTTGCAGAGCATTACTGGGTCTGCAGATAAATTTGACAATATGACATGTTCATACATTTTGTTGTGTGGCAGAAATCCCAGATCCATCCTGAAGTGGCAATTGACTGAGCTGCAGATACAAAGCAGCCGAGAGCCTTTCCACTGTTGTACATAGAGAACAGAGGCTTTGATGTCCCCCAATGAATTGTGCTGCAATAACTGTGTCTCAGCAGAAGAAATAACATCAGCACATCACAGGTACAAGCAATGCAACACTATGACAACTGTGTTTTATGCGATATTTGATTATGCTAATGCACCAAACAAATAAGGCCAAGGAATGAATATAGACACCAAAGAGCAGTTTAATATGTCTGTTCTTTTGCTTTGAGACCATCTCGAAGCTACCGTTATTCTTGTGATTTTTACTTAACAAAAGAGAACAAATATTCTGACTTTTCACCCAATAATGCTTTGACTTCTTATAAAACTACTGTTTCAAGCTGTGAGGCATTCTCAGTGTGATTCTGCATAAACAGTGAAAGCTACCATTTTTAGGTTGGCCAGAAAACAAGTAATATATAGAGAGGTTGTAATGGATTCATTTTATGTCTTCTCTGTCTTTGTCTGTCTTCTCTGAATTTATAATTCATGTTTGCTGTACAACTCACATAACAATTAAAAAATGGAGATACTGCATACTTTGCGTTTGAATATCACAGAGTATAGCACGCAACAGTCTTCAAACAAAGTGTTTTCCCTTTTAACCAGCTAGTTTGTTTAATAAAATAAACCTTACTTTTACTAGTCTGTCTGTTCAACTGCTATTCATAATTATTATTAATTCAGTGGAATCAATTAATTTACAACTGTACAATATATATAGGCCTAATTTAAGGCTAGCGTTGGTGACGTCAAAGTAACCAGCAAGAGTAAGCTAGATTTTGGACGTATCCGAGTGTACAGGCAGAAGGCATGCAGGTAAGCAGGTATGTAGGTAGACAGGTAGGTGGCCCATCCAATAAGGAACTGGACAAGTTTATTGCAGTCCTACAACAATCACAGACACAGGATTTTATTTCTTTTCTTTTTCTGTCAGAGAATGTAATTAATTGATTGCTGTCTGGATGTAACAGGAATTTAAACAAGTATAACTAAAAGTGCTTCCAAAATACACTGTCTACTCTCCCTTTAAAGATAGCCAAACCAAATGAATTAATCTATTTTCCAAGAGTTTAGCTAAGGCTGAGGTTAAATGTAATATTCATAAATATGGAGTAAAGTTAAGTGCATAGTGGGTTCCAGCTATGTAGTATGCAGATTTTCAGTACGTGAAAAATGCCTGGATGTAAACTAGATTCGCAAGAATTTCTGAGCGGTTACATGAGCTTATCCAAACTTACTAAACTGCCCAGAAATGCAATGCTGCTATTCAGACTGTCCAGTGGAAGTGTGTGAAGTTGAAGGTTTGAGTAATGCATCAAGTATACTTTAGTTTAAATACTGGGTAATGGCATACAGCACTTATTCATTAATTTAGTGATTGATAATGCAGCATGTAATACATAAGTATGTGATGTCGAACACACTCCAGGTTATTTTTCTCCATAATGACTGAATTTAGATGTCTCAATAGAAAGAGTGGGATAACTAACTAAACCAATATGACAAAAATGAACAGATGTAAATGTAACTTAAGCTACACATGGCTATGTCACCAGCTAGTTATAACAGTTTTCACATAAATTCCACATTCCACACAGTATAGTATAGTATGTTTTTAATACAGTAAAGGGAGAGAAGTCAGGCCTTACTGAGTGTTTATTCAAATTGTATTTTACCTTTGTGGGTCAGTATTGATGTATGTTGGATTAAAATACTAATGCAAAAGGGATGAGGGTATTTATCATTTTAATGTTTGTTCTGACGTTTTTTGGCAAAACACACAGTTCTTCTGGGTAACCTGTGAGCGAAACCTTTTTGAGCCTGTGCCCATATCGTTGCTTTCTCTGTGCTGTCATTATAATTCCACACAACGGAAAAACACCCTGAGTCTGTGCCAGCCACCTATACTTAGAGCGGAAGACATTAAATGGAGACATACCTGAAGTGACACAAACTTGGCAGGGCTGAAATAGTTTCCAGGTAGTTAATTAACCTTAGTGACTGGTACAGCAGTCATGCGTGGCTGGTCAGTCACAACCTGTGCCGGGATAAATACAACCAGTCATGTTGACATGTCACAGTACATACGTGTCATGTGTGTGCTGCCAGCCTTTACACTTTGTTTAGAGCTGAGCTCATGAGGCATTTTCATCAAGGAGGGAGAAACGGTGCACAGCTGTAATGTTATACAAACATACTAAACGTCCTCCTGCCCATGATTAACTCAAGTAGTTTGTAAAATGGTATTTATGTAGACTGGTGATACAACCTCAAGTTTTCTGCTCATTTTTGATAATCATAACAAATATATATCATCTGTACTGAATAGGCCAAGTGACAAAAAACAGATTCTGTCACTTTCTTGGTAAAGAGTCCCCGAGTGGACACATCAAATTCTTTTTCTCGCTCGTTTTCCTAAATGATGTGAACATTTTACTCGTGATGTGCGCTCATTTGGTAAAAAGTGTGCATGAAATGCTGAGATTGCACGCACAATTTCACTGCACACCCATATGTTTGTTGTTTTTTAACATCATTATAAATAGGGTTTCAATAAAAGTTTTATTAGTTTGGGCATGGAGACATATTATCAATGCATTGTTATCAGTCAAAGCAAACATCCCTTGTTTTGAGTACGTTGTTTGCAGGATTTAAGTATTTCGTGTATTCCCGTACTTAGCCACGGTGTTACTTTTGCCTCCATAACAATATGATGGAGGTGAAGTAAATTTATTAGTGTTTCTAAAAGCATTTTTAAAAATCACATTTAAACATTCAAAAGCAACACGTCTGCCTAGAAACAGTTGCTCGTTGCTCACTGTGAAAATTAAATACTTTTTACAAAAAAATGCCTGCATGCCTAAATACCATCACAGGTAAATGAGTCAATTAAGAATTTAATCACAAAAATGACATCACATCTGTTTATCTAATTATCTAATCTTGAAAACAGAGCTGATACAATGACTCAATTATTTGATTTGTACAGAAAATTAATCGGCAACAATTAATCATTTAAGGAATTCTTGATTCTTCCATGACAGTAAACTGAATATCTTTATAATTTTGCTATTTTCTGACATTTTTAGAGACCAAATAATGAATCATTTAACATTTAAAAGTTAAAGGAATAATTGTTAATTGCAGTCTTAATTGAGATACTTAATTTGTGGGTTGGAGAGTGAGCAGACACATTACTTCATGACAGGTAGTGAAAACCACCCTGATGTTTAAAGTATTACAGTGGTTTGCTGCATGAAGTCCAGATGTCACTCTGCTGTGATTTTATGGAGAGAAAATGTCAAGCTAGGAGGTGGCAGCCCAAAGTAACCATTAACTCTGCAGTGCGACACAGATATTCATGTGGATCACTCTGCTCCACGTTTCACACACACACACACACACATAGCTACATTTCAGCAAGATCCTTTAAAAGCTATGTCTCCAACCCGTCTACACGGGCGGACCGAGAGGGAAACATCTGGTGGGTAACACCTCACAGCTCCAGAGGAAAGAGATTGCATGTGTCAGAATAATGGATACAAAGTTGGTGGAATGAACCTCGAACCGAAATGAGGGAATGATGACACTTGCATGGCTGCGATTGCACAAATAAATAGAAAACAGGTGGAATCGACATGCACCCCACTAGAGACACTCAATTTTGCCTCTGTTAATTTTTTGCAGGCCATTTTTCAACCAACTTCTTGTGAGGAGAATCCATCTCTTTTGGTTGCGCACAAAGAATTCACACACGCTTACTTGGCCAAGGAGCCTCTGTGTAGCTTTCCCACTGTATGCATGGCAGTTTCTCATAACAGGCTCATCCTCTTAATTCAAAGAGCTGAGGATTGAGACCTTTTTTCTGTCCGGACCTGGAACAAGGCCAGTTATATCAGTGGGAAAGTCCAGCGCACGACTCCATTTAGTTCCTCAAAAAGACTTTTGTCCGGACAAACAAAATGACAGCAATATTTTGTAGCAATTTGTTGAGCAAACCTAGACAGTCTGAAAAGGTAAATTATTGATGCCAAAAACAATCATGCCTGACATGCTGGATATCCCTAACTTTTTTCCTATAAAAGCTCTACAAACGTCATACCCCCACGTCCATTGCCTGACGTGTCCCTGTCAAATTGCACCCTGATATTTTGTTTTAACATAGCCGAGGTGATTTAAGAAAGCCTAACAGAAGAAGACATGCGGTTTGTATTCTCATGGCTGTCTAAGCTTAAATGTCTCCAGATTCTTTATGGAAGGGATTGTAGGGGGTGATTTGCTGACGTTATTTACATGGTGAAGGTTTTGTAGCCTCCCAGTTGGCCAGAGCATCAGGATTTTGGAATTTTTTGGCAGTGACCTACATCTGGATTTCTGCACTAGAGGGTGCCCCACCCCCTGACAGCCTCTTGCAGAGCCACAAGCCTGATTTTCCCCTCTCTCTCTCGCTCTCTTGCTCTCTCTCTCTCTCTCTTTCTCCCCCTTTCTGTCTCTGAGTAACACCGCGAGCTGCGCCGTTGTGAATGTAACCCCTCAATGTTCCCTGTCACACCTATCAGAGCGGAGTCCAGTTAAGTCCTAAATCAACGCTTCCTCGCTGCGTCTCTGTTACAAATGTGAGGCAAAGGAGAAAGAGACAGAAAGCGTCCTTCGGGCCTTATTCTTCATGCTGTATGTGGAACAGTATGTGGAGCACCCAATCTGGTTTTCATCCTCAGTGCCCCACCCTGGCTGAAATACAATGGATTGGGAGCAGGCCTGTGACTTTTAACTCACTCTGCAGATTCTATGCTCTGCCGCCAGTCTGGCCAATCTGCAGCCCAGAAAATTCCCTTGATGTGTCGGCCAAAGCAGCTTTGAATCCAATCATAAGGCCATAGGTTCCCTTGTAATAGTACATCCATGTTCTTTCACTTAGACACAGGGGAATTGCGTTTATGGTCAGCAATGTGGAAAAAGACAGATTGATTTTAGCCATGAATCTTGCTCCCAAAGTGATGTATTGCAAGACACAGTTAGTTTAGTAAACCTTTTCAATAGTTAATCAGTGAACTCCCCGGCGTCCTCTAGCTGGAAAACAGTTAAAATCTCATTTTTTTCTTTTTGTCAGTTGTTGAAATTTCATCATAATTTTAATATACAGTCAAATATATTCATTGGCATACCGCCCAGGGTGTGTAATCAAATCTATATTTGTCTTTGTTACTTCCACTCTGTTATTGAGGCAAAGTTTTCTATAATAGGACGAGAATGGAAGCTTTAATTAAAGAAAGCTGGGGTGAATGAGCGAATGACTGTGTCAGTTTTTGAAAGCCCAGTTGTTCATCCGTCAAACTTTGAACCGCTGTTCCACAGACTTAAGTGTCACCGCAGTGGGTTTTGAATGATTTTCTTGTTGTAGCCACCGTACAAACAAAGGCACCCCTGTAGATTTATGCCTCATCCCTCTCTCTCATATTGGACTCTGAGGGCTTTAAGGCTGTAATTAAATTCCAATCCCCACTCTCACTTCTCCACTGACTGTCCCTGTCTCTGTGGGAGGCTGAGAAGCTGGGTTTACCGCCTGTTGTGGTTTGTTTGAAAGATCCAGAGTTCTCTGGAAACCCCATGCCATTACGATAGAATTCACACATGTGGTGCAGAGAGAGAAAGAAAGGGCCTTTGCTCATGCACAGACGCAGGACTGGTGCGACATCCGGTCTGCTCGAGCAGTTGAGACGTGTGTGTGCGTGTTTCCCCCACATCGCCATCTCTCCCTGTGAACTGTAGGATTTGAGCATTCTCACGTCAAAGTCAGGGACCGCCATTCCAACATGCTGCTATTTCATGCATATGATAGCGCTTGTGGGGCGTTAAGATGCCCATACGAATAACTCCATCATTGTACCTATCAAAGCTTTCCTTACCAGATGGCCACCCACTGCCAAAGCACAGATTGCTGGCATCAGCCCATAGCAAGGCCAACAAACTGGAATCAGCTGCAGCAGCAGGCTGTCAGTTGGGACTCCTGACAGCGATATGAGGGGCTAGACTGAGCAAGTCCAGTCCAGCGGGGACCAGCGGGAGAGGAAGGATGAGTTCTGCACCACTGATCCAGAGTGACAGTGATGGACAGGTTCAGAGAGGAGAGCTGATGGCCAAGGTTTTTCTCCTGTCTGGACAGTGTTTGAAAAGATGGACATGACGGTCGCAAGGCTTCAAAGTCCAACAGGGCATGTGTGGCGGAGTGAGTGTTTGTGTGTGTGTGAGTGTGTGTGTGTGTGTGAGTGAGTGTGTGTGTTTGGTGAGTGCATGCGTATGAGTGCCAGTTCCAGAGTGTTGATGTGAGCGTGCATGCATGTCAAACGGTCAAGCAGAGCAGTAAATGTGAAAAGTGACACTGAAATCTGAGATCAAAAACTTGTTTATGTTCAATTCTAGGTCAATTTTAGACAAGGTGATGTATTAAAGGCACAGAATGAAAGTGAAAATACAGTAGAGATGCAGCTTTTTTGGGGGCATTATTTATTTGATTATTTATTTGATTAATCCATTAACTGTTTGGGCCTGCGAAATATCAGAAAAATTGAAAAATGCACTTCACAAATTATTAATATCCTAAATCAGATCCAACAATCCAAAAAAAAAAAAGATGTTCAATTTAGTGTCACCTGAAATAAAGAAAAGCAGGAAATCCCCACAAATGGAAGCGAGCAACAAGAGGAAAAGCAATGAGAGGATTTTTGGCATTTTTGCTCCAAAAATGATTAAAACCATTAATTGATATCAAAATAGCTGCTGATTATTTAGCTGCTGTAACCAATTAATTCACCTCTAAAAAGCAGAAATTTCTAAAATAACATTTATAATAAATAACATTTTTTGTGGGGGAAGGGCCTTAGCTTTAGCTTAGCTGGAGCTGCAATTACTGTACAAGCACCAATAACAGCGGGACACATTTGCTCTTTATAGTGCCGGGAATCATCTCTGTCTTGTTAAAAACCTGAATTATATGTCACAAAGCATGCTCCGCCGCAGCTCATGCTTCATCGAGACTCAGGGTTCTCTCTGACAAGTAATTACGTCAAGAACAAACGTTCCCAAAGGCAGCAATTAATGCTGAACTCATAACACACAATGATGCCCCAAGGCCCGGGATCTAATATGAACGCTGGCACCCCTTGTTGTGCCATTTACCCAGTTGTCTGCTTTGATGACTCACATACTTCCACAGTTTTTCTTATTAAGTTGCATGCATGTGCGTGCATATTTCCTTCACCTGCTCTCAATAGTTCCTCTGTATCCTTTATTCTGTGGACTGATGTCCTAGAGAGAGATTATATGTGCTATCATACCCAAGGACGAGTAGTGGAGCTAATTTTTTTCTAAGGAAACGGCTTTTTTTCAGACACATATATTATCGAATGGTACAACTTCCAGACACAGCCTAGCTGTATATCCTGTTGATGATGAAATGAATCTCTTTTGACTATGACTTCTGCTTCAAGATTTGCTGTTCCTCCAGGAAATATATGCCCAGTACATCCAGGACAGATGCCTCTTCCCCCCCCTCTGGAAATAAGCTACAACACAAGCCCTGTCCTCCCTATTTCTCCAGGATGCCTTCAAGGTCTCCCCTATATATTTCACACACCCTATGTCCAAATTTGAATTATGTTTATTACAATTCAACCGTGGCCAGGAGACGCTTTCAGAATCAATACTTGATAGGCCATCGCATCTGCCCGGCGTGGATGATTGACATGCAGCATTTGGAGTCTGTGGTTTGAGAGAGCGCTTCCTCTTTTGCGTGAGGTGGTCAGAGGCAGCTCTGGGTTTAGGCTTTAGGGGCTTTGTGAGGTTGTTAAAAATGTTCCTGTTCACTTTTCCAGCTGCAGCCTTTTAACGGTGCATTAAACGACAGTTTCCCCCTGAAAAGTCACCCGGGAGAACAAGAAATGCCGTTTGAAAATCAAGGGAGGGTCAAGAACAATCCTTTTGCACTATGAAATCTTTTCTTTTTTTTTTTTTTTTTTTTTTTTGAGTTGCTTGGATATGCAAAGACAAAAAAACAGACATATTTTTTTATGAGCCACAGACAGGAAAAAGATAATTTAACCCCCCATGTCAGCAACAATACATCATCATCAGTAGCACTTCCAGCTATGAGGACTGTTTATTAAGGTATAGTAGGCTATTTGTCGGCAATTATAGCATCTCCTATAAAGATATATTTTAGATCATTACAACTGTATATACTGTATATATCTGATTATACACCAGCCCCCACTTATGGTGTCCACAAGAGGAGTTCAGTTGTTGACAAATAGGCTACATTAATTAACACTTATAACACTGATAATTTATGTAATTACAACAACACGATGGTGTGTTATAAGCCATTGATCATATGTTTAAATACTGCTAATAAATCCTAAATTGGAAGCTTAAATTTGAAACAACAGGTGTGGCCTTGTTTTTCATACCCAATCCAAAACCGGCATTGATGAATTTTATTGATGAACAGTTTCAACCTTAAAATAATAGGCACACATAGAGACATGTGAAAAGCTCTGTTATGCTGTGCTTTGAGCAAATTCATGATCATATGCATGATGACCTCAGCACAAGCTAAAATGCGCACAATTACAATGCTAACAGTGCTAAAATTTGGCAGCCAAACACAAAGTACAACTGAGGCCGATGGGAATGAAATTAGATTTGCAGGCACTGAAATCAGACAATATCCAATAGTTGTTCGGTCATTTAACTCCAAAAACCATAAATTATTCATTGTATTTGAACCATGAACATCTGTCCAAAAATACTGTGCCAGTCTGTAGATGTTAAAATATTTCAGTGAATAAGTGAAAACTACAAGAAACCTAGCAGGAGACCAAGACTGTCTGTACTAAAAAGTTTTTCATGCTATAGTTAAAAAAATATTCTAGTATTTGTCAAAGTGGTGTGTTGGTTACTGAATTTTGCCTTATATGTGATATTTCCTATATTTTGTTGTGTTACACATAAAGCCACATTTTGAATGGGAGCTTTGAGAAGAGGTTCTTTTCTTCTTAGACCTTAGAGAAAACAGCTCCATCAAGGCCACATACTGTATACCTATCTCTACTTTTATAAACCTGAACACAAATACTATTGTCATTGTGTGTTATATCCTCCACAATGTTTCATTCAGTTGGAACATTATGGAGCATTCGCATTCTCTGCACTCTTTAAGCAGTTGCGAGTCAAGGCCTTGTTTGACGTAGGGAAGGCAAAATGATAAAGAAAGGAACAGAGGGCAAACAACACATGCCCTGAGTGCAGTAGAGGATTTTTCTTTATGCATTTAGTCAAAAGATCCTGCTTGCCCTTTTTGCTCTGCTGAAGTTAAAGACGTGAGCTCCTAAAACGCACCTCCTCAAGTAGTTTATTTGTGGAAGGAAAAATGTGCCATGTGATGGCCAGTCATTGAATTCCTCCAAAAGCTAAAAGAAAGGTAATTTTCTCCCCTCATTATTCAGTGTTAAATCGACTCCAAAACACTCTGGATGCTCACTGAACTCCTCCAACTCCATGTTTGTGCACATGTCAACGAGCAGCGGTGAACACAACAGCTGTGCACTCGGCTCTTTGGCCGTTCTGTATCTTCTGCGTGCCATGCACAGCTGATCATTTACAGGTCTGCTACACAGGTAAAACACAGGCTGTTGAAATCACAGCATCCCTGATGCACATGTTAAATACAAGCCAGTGTGTTACCGCTGCTGTTAAACACATCTGGCAGTCTTGTCAGTCTGCAGGATGATGTTGGTGTCTCCAACATGCAGCTGCTGATTAGAGAGTTAATGGAAAGAATTGTATATAGAAATTTGGAAGGTAAATTAATATCTATCTATCTATCTATCTATCTATCTATCTATCTATCTATCTATCTATCTATCTATCTATCTATCTATCTATCTATCTATCTATCTATCTATCTATCTATCTATCTATCTATCTATCTATCTATCTATCTATCTATCTATCTATCATATATATATATATGTACATATATGTACACACACACACATGCTGTGTATATATTCTTTTTGGTTTCCATCTACTCTTGCAACCTGGTTGGTCCCCTCTAATGTCTTGTCTTGCCTGAAGATTTCGCCCCTGGATGTGACTGGGGGGGCAGGTACATGTGTTGCTCTGTGCTCTCCATAGACTGAACTGTGAACGACGTATGGAGGTGTAGGGAGATTTCTCTGGCTGCCTCGAGCTTTTTCAGTCTGATCTCTCACAGAAGAGAGAACACAGAGCTGCAGCTCAGAGTGACTATACATAAAATATCACGGTTTCCCTGCTGTTGACTTCTGAATGATTCGTCTTTCTTCTTGCATTTTTTCACAAATGAAAAAGAAAAGGAAAAGGG
The DNA here is from genome assembly GCA_023238725.1 of Scortum barcoo. Lineage (NCBI taxonomy): Eukaryota > Metazoa > Chordata > Actinopteri > Centrarchiformes > Terapontidae > Scortum > Scortum barcoo. Next base: position 14,110,832 of record CM041533.1, on the reverse strand, counting down.
GATTACCTCTACTCAACACAGACGCAGATATTTGCCCTTGTATCTCTTATTTAATTTTGTAACATTTCGCAAATCATCTCTATCCAGGAAAACCACGTCTGCCTGTCTGAGCATTTTCTCGCTTTTCTACCAGCACTCTGATTCACAGTCAGTCATTCACAACCAGGAAAAAACTATGGAGCAGTTGGAGGAAAGATCAAGAGGGTCCAACTGTGAACCTCACGTCTGGGGACCCATGGGTTTGTCAGCCAATGAGAGGAAAGTGAGGTCTCCTAGAAAGCAGTCTCTTTTTTAAATGCTTTTTTTTTTTTATCTTACCAGACTTAAAAATGGTCACATTTCTCTGCTTAAGACTTTAAGTAGAATAAACTGAACGTTTTGTCAGGTATAAAACTAGATTTAAAAATATGTCTAACCATGTGATAATAATACAATAATATGTGATATCTGTATTTATATAATACAGAAAAAATATCCATATTCTTTAACTCATTCCTGCTCATGATAAAAAGGTAATGGAACAGTTCATTCATAAAGAAACACAAAATCATTACATACAGCAAGCTCGTCTTTAACAACACTGGACTCAACAACAGCACAAGTTGGATGTAATTTGTATATTCTGCTTCTGTGGAGCCTTGATAAAAGACTGAAGATGAAATTATATCTGGTTCTTTGAGTTTTATTTCAGTCAATAGCAGATTTTTAACACAGAGGATTCATTACCCTCTTGTTCTGAGCCAAAAGGAGTTCAATTATCCATGAAAAGTAGCAACATATTTGCTTTGATAACATTTGCAGAGAGGGACGCGATGCATCTCCCTCGTGGGGACCCGACTCCCTTTGCACTGGCTCACAGATCTGAGGTCCCCAGACCCCGGGTCCCCAGTCGGCCCTGTCTTGGAGAGATGCCTTGCCTCAGAGCACGCGTGCAGTAGGAAGCTGAAACAGCTGAGGGGCTTCTTTCGGAGAGTTGATCTCCACCGCTATAGAAGTGCTGTGCAGAGCACAGTAAAAGTTGTCGTTATGAGTAAGAAGGAAAAAAAGACATTTCTAATAAATTTTAAAATGGTTTAGAAAGCAAAAACTTTCCAAAACAAATGTCACAGTAAAACATTTTTTTGTTTTGGTGTGTTTGTGGGTGGTTTGGAGCATGTGTGTCTCTTCACTCCTAAGCCAAATATTTTGATGAAACATGACCCTTTTGTTGATGTAGTCTGTTGTAAAGGTCATTTAGAGACTACAAGGAGGCAATAATACCATGTATCACCATGTGTAGTAGCTCAGCTCAAACCTTTATTCAACTCTCTCCCCTCTTTTTTCTAAACACGTCACTTTGATTTTCAAATCAATGGCCCAAGAAAACATTACTTTGGGCATCTTTTGAATGCGACTTCAAGCATGACATTGATTATCTTAGCTTCATAATTATCTCCACATGCTACTGTACCACTGTATCTCACACTCAGACGTGGCTCGGCACATCCTGGGTGAGTGATTATAACAACTGTAAGTAAATTAGCTGTGAATAAAAGCCTTTCAAATGAAGCATTAGTCAAAGACGCCCTGCAGTTTAATGCTATAAATTTACTCAGCGATCCAACACTGAGGACGGTGGCAAAAAAAAGTACAAACAGCCACACTGTCAGCGAGAAAGTGACTTATGCGCCATTTCTGCAGCGAAACTATTACAACAGTCAGTTTACATTTGGAGCAGCGTTTTACAAAAATAATCAGTTCCTCATTTCGATGTTTTGTCTCCTTTCTGTCTCTTTCCTTTGGTGATAAATTGGAAATGCAAAATAGCTGCAGATGTGTTTGGATAATGGTGGGGTTTCCATGTAAATAATGGCTATACAGTTTCAGAGATAATATGGAAAACATCTGTGTGAAAGATCCATAATTATCACTGCGGAACACCACTGAATAAAACAAAAATTAGCCTTTTTTTGTTGTTGTTGAAGGATTTATATGCTACTCTGCACAAATCTTATTTATTCATCAAAGATTTTCCTCTGTCCGAGTTGTTTCTGACAATACTTTCTCTGTGAGTTGCCATATCAAAAGGCACTTTGAAGTGAAACGCAGGGTAAAAAAAAAAAAGAGAAGAAATGACCATATATTATATTCACGTGTGTTTCTCAAATCTTTGAAGTCTTTTCAAATGTGACTGACTGGAATTTATTCCCTTTTTTTTCTCCATGTCCCGTATCTTTAAAATTGCATTCATTACATTTAGTCTCAGATGGCAGAAAAACTGTTGGACCAATTGCCGAAATATGGGAAAATGTCACTCTTGAGTTTTGGACTAATAGCACTCCCATGTTATGTTTGTGTCTCAGAGGGATGCATTGCTATTATTTTAACAGAGACAACCCAACAAAAACACGGACCTCTGTTGAGTGTTTACTGTATAATGGGCGTGACAGGCTACCTTAGCCCAATTCTGAGGTCACTGCTGGTGTTTCCTACGAGGTGTGACAGTTTTACAACTGCAGGGCTCAGACTCGGATTGTTTCTGACATCTTAGGCTGCTGCTACTGCTGCTGCTCTCCGTCTGTCTCGCCATTTCCCCCTTCTTGTCTCTCCCCTCTCCTCTCCCCTCCTCTCTGACTTTCTCTCTCTCTCTCACAAATACACAGACACACAGGCAAGAAATTATATCGAGCCTTCCTCAGCCGGATTTAAAAAGGACTCTTGAGCATATTTTAAGCCCAATGTCTTAATCTCTCATAATAGGCTTCTTTGTGAAAGCGAGGAGAAAGCCCATATTTCTTTTTAAACAGCCCTCTGTTGGAGGGGGCTTCGTGCGGTGATATCCTAACAACCGTTAAAACAACAAACTGGAAATGCCATGAGGCTGAAATTAAGAAATTTTCAGCGTAGTTAAATTGCAATCATTGCATCCGGAGATGCAATGAGAAACACAATGAGAAACAAATACAGTGCAACAGAAACACAAAAGCTTGAACAGCACAGCAGCATTTTGTGGTTGCCGCATTTGCCTGTGCAGCTTTTTCCTCCGCACCCATGCTCTCACATTTACATTCCCACCTAACACTGTCTATATGTGCTGTGTGCATTACGTGCCACGGCTATATAAATTGTGAGGGAACCTTATTTCAGCTTGTTTTGCTGTTTCTGCACGCAGGGATTCTTGGCCTCTACAAGAGCTTTAAATGCACAGAGGGAAGCCGAGTCAGCCAAGGCGGCGCAGCGTTGTTCGGTGGGACGATGGCAGCAGAGCAGGAGCGATTCAGATGTTCTTTATCTTCCCGCTGCAGAGTGAAATGTAGAGGAATGTAAGCTGTACACTTACAGAGGCCCCGAGGAAATATAATACTCCTACTGCATTGTGGCTGTGCTAATGTAATTATGCACAGTTCTTGCACTAGCAACAGAAAAGATTTCTATCCAAGAAACATTGTCTGCACAATGCCTTTTCATTTTAATAATAATAATGTTATTATTATGTTGAGCATTTTTTTAAAGCAAGACCTTGGTGGAGCTGGTCAAAAAAGCTGATTGTGTAAACATAATATTCATTGCAGTTTTGGAGAAAAGTTTAGGTTTATTCATGAGGAAAAAATATGTATACCTCAAGAGAAGCACACAAATAGAAGTGTATATATATATATATATAGGCTACATGCAGTCAGCACACACACACACACACACACACACACACACTGTCACGCACCACGTTTTGGCCCAGGCTCTGTGATCTGATTTTGAATTCAGCATCTTGTTTGATGTCTTTTTGATGATGGACATGAAATAATGTCCAAATCACCAGAGGCTGGGACTTCAAACAGATTCAAATGAAAACACGGTAATGTCTTCTCGGACTGAGCCTTATTGCGCCTTCATTTGCCACTGCCCCATGGAAGCCGGGGCTTTGACTGCGCACAGATAAAAGATGAGTCGATAAATGAAGCACTTTCATCTCCAGCAAACTTTGACAACTTTTTCATTTGCAAACGCAAACACTGCATGGCTAATGTGCTGCATCACAATATGATCAGATAATCACAGATGGTAATGTCAGCGACTCAATGAAGAGTCAGAGGTGGAGGGAGTATCTTTGAAGGGGGTGAATGGCCGGAAATCATCGCAGCGGGATAAGGAGAGCCTGGGATATGCTGATCTTTGCATCAAGAACCTCCCCCCTAAGTCTTATTGGGGAAAGGACGTGATCATCTGTATACTGTTCAATTTCAGAATCCATTGTTCTTTAAGATAATAGGGTGAGAGAGCTAATACGGAGCACAGGTGACTTAGTGATAATGAACCAATATATATGCATCATGCAAAACCGATCCTTGTGCTTGAGAAAGGGATCTCAGCACATTCATTCATTACGATTTTGCCTGTTATCAACTTTGCATTTCATTTAAATTTATAACTGAGTGGAGGCCAAGTTTCCGTGCAATTTACAGACCGGTCTGGGTGTCTCTCCGGCCTTTTGGGCGGCTCTGTGTAAACCGAGAGGCTGATGTTCAAACAACAAGCACACAGCCATAGTGGACTCAGAGCTTTGTCTTGGCCTCCGTGTCAGTCTCTTGACAGCAACCTGGCACCCGGCTCCATCTAATAAAAGTGCACCACCCAGCTCCTACAGCGATTGCATGTGCTGGGCTGAGTGCGTGTGTGTGGTCAGCTGGAGCGGGAATATCCTGGAAATTCACAGATGAAAGACGCTGAACGCCAAATCTGCTGAAACTCTGATGTGTCTCCTCTTCAGTGTGCTACAGTTCAGCACATGGAACGATTTAGACACCGATCAGAGATGATTATGGCTCATCTTGTTAAACTTCCATAAGAGAGATGATTATGGCTCATCTTGTTAAACTTGCATAATTACTGTCTCAGTGTATTCTTACAGAGGCAGTTAGAGGATAAAGCTGGCGGTATTCTACATTTTTGTTGTTGCCGACAACATCCAGGAAAAGAACGATATGAATTGATCCTAGTGCAGCCAAAGCCTGATGTAGCTTATTCCTCTGTGTCACACACCTCCATTGCTGTCAATAAACTATTTATAGCATTCCTCAGCTGCTTTGGCATAAACATCGAATGACAATCACGATTCTCAAAGGACAAATTCACTCATTATGTGTTCATTTTCTCACAGTAGTGAGGATTAATTAATAATTATGGCTTTAATAGGTTAAATTAATTTAGTGTTCTTATAAAAATAACTGATGACAGATAAATCTTTAACTTCAATAACTGAATTTAGATGCAACTTCATTTGTATACAAACTGACACCACAGTGAGTTTTACAAACTGTCGGTACAGTTGTTAATGCATGTGGAGCAGAGAGACATCAGAGAGGGGCAACACACCTCTCATGAAGACCAGAAGATGTGAACGTAGACTGTGTGTGTCAGCCTGGTCAGAGGTGTACACAGAGGGAGGAAAGACCAAATATCAGACAAGAATATTTTAATAGCCCAAAAGATGTTGGAGAGAATTTACATTTTGTTTTTTATTTCTAAATACTTGACGGTGAGAAATGTGTGAACACTGTTAAACTTTGCACATATGACTTAGTTTGTCAGCTGCTTTTATAATATCTTACTTATTACTGGGTTAGTTTGTAAACCTCAGTGAGAAATTACATAAAGAAGCACAATTTTAGAGTCTTCTGTCATACAGTTCTTTTGGCAATTGACCGTAATGGCTTAAGCAATGATGAGGGGAGAATTTGTTTAGGGAGCAGTGATTAAGTTATTTATTTCTGGCATGTAAGGTTAAAATCTTAAGACTGACTGACTGCTGAAGTATTGTGTTGTTGTGTTGCTCAGTGTAAAAATTTGTGTTTTTTGAACTTGCATGCATTTAAGCAACTGAAAAACTGTAAAATGCATCACATTGTTGCACTGGGTGACTTTTTCCTTCATTATGGTCCCACATACTCACAGGTGCATCAAATGTGTATTAATCCACAGATGGAAATAGTCCCCCCTAAAAACTATTTTTTCCAGTTTTAGTGAAGTTTGTTCAAATCTACAGAGCCCAGCTGTTTGAGGAAATTATTTTTTTTTCTTCTAAACAGAAAGTATATTTGGTCGATCACTTATTAAAGACAAAGAGATGGATTTTGAGGGCTGAATGTCCCCAACAGCCTTGGAAAGACAGGACAGACTAACACATCGTTAGTTTTAGTCGATTCATGTTTTTTTTTCACATGAAATTCTTTTTTTTTCAGAATTCTCCTTTTTCCTTTTTTCTGTTTTTATGCAAAAAATGAATAAGCAGCCAGACATCTGCGAACAAGAAAAAATTTCACATTTATTTGATATCAAACAGGAGTTGAATTAAATATCAGCTGATGATGGGCTCTTACAAAAGAAATAAAATGAACCTAATCAGTGCTGCAACAACTTTTCACACTTTCCAACCATGGTCTTTTTTTTCCTTTTTTTCTCTGAATAGTTCAGTTAATAAATTAATTTGTGTCAAAGGATGGAGCATTTCTGCAAAAAACTGCACCGAATCGCATTGACACGAACATAAGTCTTTAACCCTGACAATTTCTTTCAAGTAAAATAAATTACACAAGTTTCCAATTCACTCCAAATCTGTGCATGGCCTGGTGTTAACAAATATACTACTGGCAAAAACTCGTCATTCATGAAAGCAAAAGCACTTCACAAGCAGAGACGTGAGCATGATTTCATATGGATTGATATCTCTCAAAACTTTTTTTTTCATATTCAAACATACCACAACGAGTCAAGTGTGAGAGGAAAAAGCACATTTCCACCATTTTGATTAACCTTGTCTGAAGAATCTTATTAACATTGAAAGGGCATAACTATTGAATGGTTGCTGTTTGTTTTTTTTGTTTTTTCATTTTTTTTTAACTTTTTACACTAGTGGTACAGCAAAATATATTTTCTTTAGCTGTTACTTTGACAACAGTTAAATGTGCAATAGAGAAAATATAAGGCCTGAGTCTGAATTAGTGGTTTCTTAACTTTACAGTCCTGACTGTGCGGTGGAGCCACACTAGTTCTAGTTCTGTACTTCATGACTAAAAAGACCCTGGTTCTGCAAAGTCCCCCAGGAATATGTCAGGAGTTTCATAGTTCTTTGCTTGGAGTAATTTTTTTTATCCCTTATACTTCGACACTACAGAACAACAGAAACGCCAGTCTTCTCTCTGACACAGCGGCCTGTGTGTTATTCTCTGCACCTCTTTAGTCCAACAGCGGAGCTTTCACAGTCCACATTTGTCTGGCCTCGGATGGACGTGTTTTGTGTGTTAATGAGATCTGTGTGCAAAAGTCATTTCTTCGTTCCTTTTCCCACCCAACAACATTTCACTTCCTGTCCTAACAGGAAGGGCATGTGGAGTGCGGAGCCAGGCTCGGAGCCAGGCTCTCTTGACATCAACCGAAAGGACCCATCTGTTAAAACCTGTGCAAATAAAGACGGCCGGCTCAGAGGCTGGTAATGAGCTGCATTTGTCCGTCGCTGGGCGCCTCTCCCTCCTGTGGGCAGTCTTCATTGTTGGGTGGGATGATGCACCCGTCGCTGGTGCCTCGGTTTATGTGGTAGTACGACATGGGCTGTGGCGCGTCGCCCAGCTCAGGCATGCTTTTATGATACGCGTCCTCGCTCTCGCTCCGAGGTGAGGGGGAGAGCTCCTCCTCCTCCTCTGGGGGATACGGCGAAGCTGAGGGCGAGGGTGAGTCTCTCAAGTTTGGCATGCTGGTGTAAAGGGAGTCTCTATTATTGTTGGGAGAATGGGAGCCCATGTCCTCCACGGCAGTAACAGTCTCAGAGCCTTGGCTGCCCTGCCCCTCCAGACGCCTGGGGGCCTTTTGGGCGCTGTAGAGCAGGGAGTGAGTCCTCTGGGGCAGGAGGGGGGCCTCCAGCACCTCCTTGTGGTGGGGGTGCAGGAGCAGCTCCAGGGTGGCGTGGTCTCCTCTTCCACTTCCTCTCTGGGGGGATGAGGCCTCCGCGTGGTCCGCCACGATGGCGTCATCCTCGCTGCCGCTGCCACCCCCATCCCGGTCCACTGTCACTCTGGTCTGGGGAGGCAAGGCTCTGTCCCGCTCCCTCTGGGCGTCGCGACCTTTGGGGGTTTGGGGGCCCCACGGGGCCTCAAGTTGTTGTGGACAATTTCCGATATGATCATCTTCTCAAAGGCATGGCATCGTCCAGGTTGAGGCCCCCCAGGTCACCCGGGGCTCGAACGCCCACGGCTTCATAGTCGTCGTCTCGCAGGGAGTAGCTGTTGTTGAAATTGCCATTGAGGGGAAGGGTGTCCATGGCACTGATGTCCCTGCTGTTGCTCAGAGAGTGCTGTCCTACAAAGAAAGGCAGAGACAGTTTGTGAGGTATGATTTTTTGTCTTTTGACAGAACAATACAGTCTCCACTACACCATCCACATACAACTTGATACTGCTCAGGACACTTCATTCTTCTGCTCTTTGATCTCTGGGTTAATTTTAATTTTATGTAAATGCTAAAAGTTTGAAAATTCAAAGGAAGGACCCAATTAGCTCCCCACCATGTCCATCCTCATCATAGCTGAATGTGATTAAAGCCAATCTAAGAGATTATCCTGAACAATATTGGAGAAATGAGAACAAAGGATGACTTGAAACTTAGGAAAATATAGCACGGCAACACACTTTAAAGCAGTCGATGACCAGGTAACAACACGGCAGAGCACAAACGGCGACAGGATAGGATGAGGAGTTAAATAAATGAATAAAATACAAGCTGATGAGGAGGTGTTGTGACTTTAACAATGAATAAAACATTCCACCTGTTAAAAGAAGGCAAGACAAAAGAGTAATGTCGAACACAGATGGCCAGCCACCTCTCCGCGCCGGGGCCCCACAAGCACAGCAACAACCCCCACGCACACACACGCACACACACACACACACACACACACACACACCACAACAGACAGGCACGGTGCAATGACTCACTTTGCCACCACTCACATCAAGTGTGTCTGCTCAGGCTATCTGGCCTAAGAACAGCTGATGTGCAAAAAAAGTAAAACAGATGCTTTTTTCAATTGCAGCAGAAACAATAAAATCACTGAAATAAGACAAAAGTGGAAGCTCATAACATCCAGCCCAGATTCAGTCAGTCCAACTCGGGTTGTGTCCTTGCAATTAACTGTAATTTAGCCCATGCAACACTTTGCTCAAATTGTCGTAGGTGGATGGAGAATGGCAGCCGAAATTGTGTTTAACAGTTTGAGAGAGCTAAAGGACAAACCAAGGACAACTGAATCCTGGACTCAGCAGGTGAAAGGGTTCAGCAGCAAGCACAGTCTGTCTTTTTAAAAAGTCTACAGTCAAAGAAGGAACATTTCCTGATGAAATTATTTCTTTCCGAATGACACATTATTATTTTTCTCCTTTTAGAAGTGTACATCTATCACTTTTATGTGAACAAAACATGCATACAAATACACACTCTGTACTCTAAACAGCCCTATGACTAAGCTGAGGTAACAGGATGTAAGTGAAGGGGGTAGTTTGATTTGATACGTGGATTTTGTTTACTGGGTACACTATGAGGCTGACATTTTTTAGGGTGAGGAGGATGTCGTCACACAGGCAGTTTTTGCACAAAAAAAAAAATTGTAGCCTTCAAACGAGTGTCAGAAAATGCATGATGGCAAAAAAAAAAAAATAATCTCTAAAAACAACATCAAATACATTTCTAAAAAGAGTGAGTAAAAGGAGCACCGAGAGCAAAAGGACAAAACTGGGAAAGATTATTAGACACTTCTCTGAATACACCCTACATCCAAATTTGCATTTGTTTATGCGCAGGCAGTGATTTTATTGCAGACAGGTATTGTCTACTGGGAGCGAGGGAAATGATGTGAACAGAATTCAACTGGACACGACGACAGCTGCACTCTGGGAACCGTTCCAGCAGAGACTCATCCAAGATGTTCCCCTTACCGATTTTACTGCATCGGGAGGAACATCTGCAGAGTATTACTTAGTATTAATACACTTATATTAGAAGACACACTCATGCTCTTTTGCGGGAGCTGAACGTAATGACTATAGCAGGCGAAATTTTGGAAAAAAAAAAAAAAAAAAAAAAGGAGCTTATGTTAAACCTGACGGTCTCTCGGGCGTATTTCATACTTGGTTGGTGATCTTCACACCAGGTTTTGACATTTGTGTCTCATACTGTTGCCTGCTACCCTCTAAACTAGTTTCCATATGTTAAATCTTTTTTTTTTTTTGTCACTGCTTCCTGATCTACTGTTGCTCCTGCGTTTGAACACACTTGACTACAGCGTCTTGCCTCAGGGGGAGTCGAAGGTAAAGACGGAGGAGATATTTATTTTCATGTTCAAAATCACCTGCTTGCTAATTATTCCCACTTTTTTTATATGTCTCTGGTGCTCCAATGTTAACATGTGACTATTCTACAGTGATTAAGCAGGTAAACATTTTAGGGCAATAAAGCACAATCTGTCTGCACACTCAAACACTCACACACACACACATACTCTGACTTCTTGCGTCTGAGCTGCTGGGTTGCTGCTGAGCTCACACACACACACACACACGATTACCTGAAAAGAAAATCACAAAATGTCTTTGATTTTCTGTGCAGACATTGTTTGGTCCCAACCCTGCTTCATTATCTCTGAGGGTGAAGTGCTCTCATTGTGCTGAAAGCGAGCTCGCAGCACAAAACAACAGGGCGAACGCAGTTAAAGCTATACGTTGCTGCTCATCCTCTCCTTAACACTTTTGCCATACTGCTGTTTTTCTATATTCTCTTTTATCATCAGTTGCCTATGAATATCTGAGGGCTATGACTCTGCCCGCATTGCGTCATGTACTTCTGTGTTTTTTTTTTTTTTATTGGGTTTGCTCTGCCAGTGAGGAAGTAGGTCATAAACACTGACACGATTTAAAGCTGTGTAACATGAAATGAAACTACGGGAAATGTAAAGATTTCAACACAATGATAATGCATCCTCCATGAATATAAGGTAACGGCATAAATGATCTGGATGAGCGTGTGAAGCTCATATTCAAGAAAGAGAGAGAGAGTGACTCCCACATGACTGCTCGGTAGATAAGATAGCGTTGACGTCTCAGAGTTTATCTTCTTTTGTGTTTAAAAAGGAGAGACTTGCACAGATAAGAGCTACTGGAAATAAGGACAAGGTGTGAGTAAAGAAGAACAAACGCTAAATCTGGGGTAATTATTCTCTAACGTTTTCAGCGCATACACAGCCTGATTTTTCATGTTTTTAATCAATCCAACACAATTAAAAGGAAAGAGTTTGATGAGTTAAGTTACCACTCGCATCCCTTTAGTATGAAGCGGCAGCGGGTTAGCTATTTAGATGGCAAACACTAATGCCTTCAAACACTAAGAAACACTTTATTTCCTGTTTTTTTTCAATATGTACAAAAACTGAAAAAAACTAAAAATGATCATTTTACAGGGGACTATATTCTGAGGTATTTCTTGGCGGTGACCAGTAACTTCTTTGCTTTGCTGGATGACCGAAAACTTCTCAGAGCCAAGAAATAGTCTGAATTAACTCCCCTGCTTTAACTCTGAATTGATGTTTTTGTAAGGATTAAATAAACAATATATATAATACAGTGTGTATGTTAGTGAGCTTTAAGCGTATTGGTAGGCGAACTTTGTAGCTTCATATTTAATGACACACGAGATCGGACAGACATGAGAGAAAGCTGCACCTATCTTCTCATCTCAGTCTCTCAGAGTGTATTTTCCAAACCGTGAAACGTCTGCTTTAAAACAAACACAAATCTACATTCAAAGGTGGAGGGTGGATGTGCACCTGGGGAGTGAAAGGCCGGTGGAGAGGGGGTGTTGCACACCACAGTTTCTGCCAGCAGGTTGTTATAAGGGTTAGTGTCGTGGGTTCGGAGGAGAGGGTTAGTTAGGAGGTAGTTGCCAGTCATCCCTGAAATAACAGGAAAACAGAGAGAGAGAAAGAGAGAGGGGAGAAAAATCAGGAGGGGGAAAAAACAGCAGGAAAAAGAGCTTGACGTACTGTACTTTGTGAGCTGTGGGGGTGTGCCGTGTAGCTGTCGACATAAGCAAACACTGACATTCGCTGTCCAAAATCTGACACCGCAAAAGATTTATGACCTGCAAACCGTCTGCCTTCTATTATGGACAAAGCAGCCATAGAAACGCTGGTCAAAGCAAGACATTATCCAAACAATCCGCTGACGTTACTGACAAACAATATTATCACGACAAGTGTTGACCAAAGCCTAGCAACACAATCAACTCCAGTGTTTATGTGAAACAAATTCATCTAAACAAACTCATCCAGTCGGGACACTAGACAAAACATGTCTGCCATGAATAATACAGCATCCCTATCATCGTCACCGAGCTTGTGTAAATCCTCAAGAATGTAATAACTATCCTTAGGTCATTTGGACAGATCGCTGAGAAACTTTGCGCCGGCAAGTTTTTTTTTTTTTTTAAACCCAGCCTCTAAACTAATTCAGAACTACAGCCAAATCTGTGCTGGCACGGCGTGGAGCTTGAGCTTCATGATGCCGGGATCACTCCCAAAATCTGCTCTGACCTCAGCCTGACTTTGCTTGTCTCCTCAACCCCTCGCCTCGTCCTGACAATCACTCTGGGGGTGAAGACGAGCTGGGAGTCAGCCTCTCTTCAGTCGGGGTCTGCAGAATTTGAACTCAACTCCTCATCAGTAACATTTTATGCCAGGCTAAATATCACAGCTCTTTCTTCAATTCCTCTTCCTTTCACACGATCCCAGCGAAGCAGGAGAGTGCAGGAAAAATGCTGTGAACTTTGATACACAGGCAGCTTTTAATGCCGTTTTTGACATTAAGAGAAATGCAACATTAAGTCAGGTCTTATCTTCCTCTTTTCTGAGCTGCCACAGGGCCGTGTAAGCTGCATCCATTGAAGTGTTTATCGGGAATTTGGAGCTTCGCCACAACAAGAATGGCGCATGATGTCTCGTCTGGTGGCGGCGGGGAGAAACGGCTGCTTACCCTGGTTGAGTGTGGAGGTGCTGTTTATGTCTCCCGAGATGAAGGAGGACTCCGACTGCTTCCTCACAGTGTCGTTCCACATCCGCCTGATGCGGCTCTGTGTGGAGAGAAAAGGAGCCATTGATCAGGACTCAACATGGTGTTGTTGTTATTCAAGGCTTCTGGCCCTGAAGACTGAGTGGCTACGTGGGTTTGTGATTCAAACAGACTCGTCAAAAGGTTCGACTAACCCACTGCTTAATGACACGGCTCTGCGACAGTAAAGGGGAGCACGAGATATTGATCCAACCGATACCAAAATTAATACTGTAATTTAAGAAATGGTCCCTGAGCAGGTCTTTTTTCACCAAGGAAGAGATTAGACCTTCATGTCCAATTGAACAATATTTTCTTCTGTTGTGATTTTTTTACAAATAGATTCTCTCTCCTAACTATGATATAAAAGGGTTAGGGTTAGATTTAAAAAGAGAAGTTTAAAAACTAATGCTAGCTGCGGTGTGCCATGCCAGAAATACATTTCCATCGCTTCATATATAACCTTGGCAGTCTATACTGCACTGGAATGTCTATTTCAATGTTCAAAGGGGGTATTTAGTTGAAAGAATCAAGCTTTACAATTATGAAATCCAAAGTGAAAGGTTGGTCTTTGAACTAAAGAATAAAGCTGTCGATAACCTGCCATATTTTTCTTATTGCCAACAAATCCTATAAAAAGACCAAATCCAACAATGGCTTAGTCTGTCTGTCAGTACTCTCTGATTCCCTTGCCCCTCAGTCACACAGCCATTTGTCCTTAAGAACAGAAATCTTTGAAAACGTGTCACAAATACACTACTTTACTATACTTTCATTTTTTTTTAAAAAAGCTCTGGGATGTCCTAAAACAACTGGGCACCGTAGTTTCAAATGAATACACATTTGGTCCACCAGGACAGTGTATGTGGGACTGGCTCGAAATGAACTGCAGTACACGAGTTCATTATAACGAAGGACGGTGTCACCAAGTGCAACAGTGTGGCTCACTGATGCGCTTATGGACAATAATGGACCGAAGAATAAGCTACAGTTCATTATTGATTTTAGTCTTTTCATGGGATTTGTTGATTAAAAATTAAAAATAAAGAATATCACCAGACTTATTAATATAATATCACCAGACTTATTAATATAATTATTTTTTTATCCAAGCCTTGATATATATGAGTCTCGTACCTGTGTTGCAGATGAGTAACGGGCCGTGGTGGATCGAGATGTTGCTGTCTTGGCTGAGCTGTGGGGGCCCTCGGGCGGCAGCGCCCCACAGCACTGGGACTGACGGAAGCATTTGCTGTACTCTTTGCGGACCTGCAGAGGAGCAAAGATCAATCACAGGGCTGACACGTAGACGGACACATGCGCATATTCACACCTACAGCAAATTTAGAGCCGCTAATTATTTGAACCTGGAGGAAAATCACACAGGAACAGGGAGAACTCCAAACAACGGGTGACAGTGATCGCTGCAACACTGTGCCACCTCCTCCCCCCCCCCACCCCCCATGAGAAATGCAAATCTCAAATCTTTTTCAAATGCCATCCAGCTGACAGCAGTTTAAATGCCACATCGGTTAGGACAGGGATAACAAACACTGTGATAACATGAGGAAATATTGTAGAGAGGAAGTCGGTTGATATGGGTGTTGCTATGTGAGAACGTATCAAATATCATGAAATGCCTCATGTTCAAAATGTTGCAATATAAATATTTACAGATTCCCACCTGCAGGATTAGATAGGTTCGGAAAGAAACAGACAATTCTTAGAAGTGCCAAATTTGAATTAGGAGATTATTTTCTCAATTAATCAATTTTATTGTTTTGTCTATAAAATGTCAGTTTCCAGAGCCACAGGTGACATTCTCAAAATGTCTTGCTTTGTCAGATCCACAGTTTAGAGCCTCAATTCCCTATAATATAACACAGAAAAGCAACAAACATTCATATTTGAGAGTCTGAAACAAACACATTTTAGGGTATTTCTGCTTGAAAACTGGCTTTAATGATCAATCATCAAAATAATTGCCTATTTTTTTTCTTTTTTTTTTCAATTAATTCGTTATTGGTTAGTATACACAATGGGAGGAAATGGTTAAAAAAAATGTCACAATTTCCAAGATGACGTCTTTAAATTTTTTGTCTTTGTCTGACCAAATGTTCAAAAACCAAAGAATTTTCAATTTACAGATAAAAACAGAAATTCATCAGCTTCGAAAAGCCAGACAAAGCAAATGTTTTTTTTTGCATTTTGCATTCATTTTTTAAATTCAAGATACGTTATTTGACTTCTCAGTTGATCAACAACAATTTCAGGAGAGTGACAGAGGATTAACTCTTACCTTTTTCTGGAGGAGGCAGTGGAAGATGAAGATGAACATCCCTTGCAGAGTGTTGAAGATAGTAAACAGGTAAGCCATCACAATAGATGATTCATTGAGGAAGAACAAGCCAAATGTCCACGTGAGCCCCAACAGACAAAGTAGGGCAAACGCTCCCAACACCCATGACCTGTAAAACAGGAGGAAGAGTGATATTAATGAGAGAAACAGCAAAGCCACAGTAGATTTCATCTTCGCTTGGTTTGACGTCTCTGCTCCTGGACAGCAGCTTGTTAAAAAAAGAAGAAAAAAAGCAAAAAGCAATACCCTCATTTCCTATTTTCCTTTTAGACGCAGTTGCACTAGCGGTAGAATGGTATATAAATGCTGAAACAAAGTTTTGAAATGAATGTACATTCAGTATTTGACAGTGAGTCAAAAAATATTTCCTTGGTCTTCTTTGGAGTTGTTGGCTAAAGAGACTGCAAACGCAGCAAGTTTTTCCTTGGCGGCTTCCAGGAAAGCCTAGAGGAAATAAGATAACTTCACAGTCACTTTCAATGACGATGGCTGGTCGTTATTGATACACAAGAGAGGAGTGAGCCACCCCCAGAGAGATGCGGCGAGCCCGGAGAGGAGAGAAGAACTGGGACAACAGTATGTCACTGAGAGAGGATCCACAGAAAGACGAGAACCAGTGTGGAGTCACTGATTAGACATGCTGTCCTGTTTCTTGTGGTTTTTAAACAAGAAAACTATTTTTTGTCTTGAATAATGACACAAAATGTGTCCAGTTACTGTTTTTTAATGTGTAACCTCATTTGACACAGACAATAAATGCAGAGGAGATCTGAGGTAGAACCTAATTAATGACAGCTAATGAGTTTTGACTTTTTAAGATAATGTGTGAAATCAAGCATCCACATATGGGGGCTTTCTGTGTGCTAAAACGCATCTGAAAGCCAATTCAGTGCCTTTTTCTTTTGGGCTTGGACCAAAATCAGAGTAGCTGCCTAAAAATGAAGCGCCCACATAACATGTGTTGGCCTGCCCTCAAACATATTGTTGAACAAGAATCCAGGCACAGAAATGGACAGGGACTTCTCTTATTATCGAGCAAATGCAGCCCACTGGAATTGGAAAGGTTGGTGGGGGGCGGGAGGGTTTTCCGTTTCTTCCATCTTTAAATCTAAGAGGCGTGCAGTTGAATCCATCCTCCAAGGAAGCTTGTAAACTATGCCAGCACAGGAGCAAAATGATACCAAAGGTCAAAAATGCAGTTATGAAGAAATAAAAAAGGCAATATAATCCTAAGTAGTGCAAATACTGAAATCATAAAATGAACTAAAAAGGCACCACCTATACGGGCTGAAATAAAATCTGAAAGGGAAAAATATTGGTCTGGTCAGGTTTAGGAGAAGAGAAAATCAAATAAATGTGCCGGTCAGATGCAGCTTTTGAAAGGAGGGAGGCAAAAGCAGCAAATGGTGCATATTATTTTTCTTTTCACACTTAAATGAACTTCAGCCTCCCCCTGTGCTCAAACACACACACACACACACACACACACACACAGTCTCATAGCAGGCAACCACAGGGAGGCCATCTGATCTCCCAGAGTGACACCCCTTACCTGATACCCCCCAGCCTGGACGAGTCGGGTTTCATGGAGGTGGAGTGCTTCACCATCTTGAACGTGGTCACCACCAGGAAGATGACATTGACCTGTCAAAACAGACACGTATCAGGGTTAGCAAGCCGCACTCAGAGAAGAATCCGATTCCTCCTGTAGCTGTGGAGGAAGTACTCGAGTAGAAGTACTTCCTCTGCAGTATTTATTCGGTATACCATACCAAATAAATACTATATATAATGTGAAAATGCTACACAAGAAGTGAAGTTATGTAAGAGCAATCGTGTAAATGTACCTTAAGTGTTAAAAGTAAATCAACTCAATGCAGAAAAATCGTTAATGTAACTGTTATAGTATTACAGATTTTATCAGTAGATTATTGTTACTCATTCATCCTTGTGTAAGCACCATTTTACTGTTGTAGCTCTTTAAGGGAGGATCATTTCTGACTACTTTTTACAAAACATGTGACTGATGATTAATGTAATTGATTACTTGGTTTCAAAAAAATTTCGAAAGTAGTGAAAATACAGATTACACTTTGAATTATTCTAAAAAATGTTAATCATTAAAAATAATTGGAAAGAAAAGCAAATCTTCATACTTGTGGAACTGGAAACATTAAAAGTCTGGAATTTTTGCATGAAAAAGGACTTAACTAGCTCTCTCATTAATTTTCTGCCAGCCAACTAATGGATTAATCGGCTAAGCTCTACTAGTACATCATGTAAAGTGGTTTAATCTAATCTTATCTTTAATCTTAAAAATGATTATATTTTATAAGATCTTCATATTTTTGTGTGCAAAAATCTTAATTTGTAAGCCGTTAAATCACCATAGTGGAGTAAAAAGTTCAACATTTCCCTCTGAACTGTATTAAGTATTTTTAAAATGAAAGAAAATACAGTAATAAAGTATAGTTACCCCAAATTTGTAATTGAGTAAATGTACTTACTTCGACCACTGGTTGCTAACATCTAACACAGCTAATAGTTATGTTTCACACTGACTTAGAGTGTTGTTTAATCTATAGTAGTTTTGGCTCAACAGCGAGCATCAACACTAGCATACTTTCACCGAGAGCAATAAGAAAATGCAACGCCTCAGAGCAGATCATAAAGTACTGACAGACTTCCAAAGAGAAAAACAACAGTGAGAGGTTAACACTTTGGTTTACTTCACACAGCTCTGGCCTTCTGCATAAGCTGCCCTGAAAGTTTCTCTTCCCGCTCTTGTTTGACATTATAGTCGGTCCCAGAGTGCAAATCCTCATCGAATATAAGAATGTAGTGTGTCTGGTGTAGTCCAAACACATCTGATGCACCGCGGACAAAAGCTCCAGAAAAATACAGAGAGGAAAGGACGGAGCTGAGTGCCATATTTTAGAAACAATTTTACCGAGGCCAGGAAAAACATTTTTGTGATTCAAGCCATACATCCAGAAAGGTTTTCATGCTCTCAGGATGTCTCTTTGTAAGCACTGGAGGGCCAGTGGCCACTGAGGGAAAGGGAGTTGCTTCAATTTGGCCCGATCCCATATCAAACCATTGTAAGTTATAAACCTTCTGTAAATATTCAATGAAAAACAGGTACATATCCGGATTTTTGTGTTATTAAAAACTTCTGTCCCGAATCTGCTCTGAGCGTCCATTTTGAAAGCGTGACCAATCTACTGTAGGTGAAGGAAAATAAACAAGAAAAAGCGTGACCTGGCAAGAAAACAAAGCAGAGTGACCTCCATGTTCTCAGTTTATCAAATACTTCATTTTCAATTCACCGTTCACAAAGAAGCAGAAAGATCCTCATTGTTATCCCCATATGAATGCACTCTGCAACACTACAAGGACACAGGAAAAGGGGTTTTTAAATGGAAACAACGAGAGTGTGAGTGGAAAGCATATGAAAACCAAAAAAGGAGTGGCTAAAAGGACAGAAAAGAGGCTTTTAGATCACAGCTTAGAGTAATGCCGAGTTTTGTCTGACAGTCACTGGGGCCGATTTACGTCTGCATGAGTCGAGTGGCTGGAGATGCATTTAATGCCGCCACAAGAGATGACACAGATCCAATGAGACAGACTGACGGACGGACAGCGAGGCGAGAAAGTAGGGAGGCACTCTGCGGAAGGCTGAAGCAAACTACATATGGACTCCCCCTCATGCCCAGTCTCAAAGGTCTCTGACTTCTCTGCCAAATACAGCGTGAAAAAAAAAGAAAAGAAAAAAATAGGTGCTTCTCTGGGTTTTACATGTATTTACAGCCTATGGACAGATTTACATATGTGTTGCTGTATGCCTCTATATGGATACGTATGTGTGTTTGTTCAGGGCTGTGTGCATGCATTCCTGCATCTATGCATGCATGTGCACACGTGTGTGTGTGTGTGTGTGTGTGTGTGTGCACACTGTGAACACCCAGTGCACCACATGAAATATTAAAAGGTGAAAGAAAGAGGTGAAAGATGGAGATGTCCGTGCAATGGGATTGGCTGGGGACGTGTCATGATCCTCAGCAGGGCTATGAGCTGTGGTAATGGTTGTCTGGCCCACCCACTCATTACTTCCATGTTCTTCCACTTCCTCCCCCCACACACCCAGCAACACCATCACCCTTGTTTTCCCACTGAGCAAATGACCTTCATGCCTGAGACGATTTCTCCTCCTGATTGCGAGAGGGGAGTATTCTCTAGATGTACAGCAAGAACCAAACAGCTTTAAGTTGTTACTGCTCACCAATTCTGATTTCAGAGGATTTCATAGCTGAGTGGACACTGATGTCCTCGTGTCAGCTATAATGGGACCACTTTCCTTTCATGCAAATTGATCGGAGAAAGCTGAGCTAAGAGGCTGCCAGCGCCAAAAGAGAGAAAATCTATGAACACTTTTCAAAGCTCGTCTTTGAAAGAAAAAAAGAAAAGTTATCACACACACGCAAAATCGCAACTTACCACAATTATGAAGGTTACGGGTCCGATGAAGCTCCAGATGAAATGGTTATCAACCCTCAGCCAGCATCTGTAGGGTGCAAAAAGTGATATTCAGTTCATTAAATCATCTCATTGCCAAAACAAAGTTGTGTCTCATCGATCAGGGCCCAGCAGAGCTGGCTAGATGAATCGGCCACGGAAACAGAATAGAGACTCGTCTGACCACAGAGAAGAAAACCCGACCTTGAGGGAGTGTTGGCCTTGTGCCATGAGAAGCTGCAGTCTAAAAGGCAGTGGTTACTGGATTCATGACTTCACAGTCTGCAAATGTCCACAAATGTGGGATGTCGGACTGTGTACCGAAGACTCTGAACAGTAAACAGTGTATCGTAGACAGTTCAAGAATGAATTACACCTCAGCCCTTGTTTATCACCAGTAACCAGAAATGAAGTGAAGACTACAGCAATAAAATGAAGTTTGAAAAAGGGCAGTTTACTTAAATCCCACAAGTTAGAGGAGTGCAGTCTTAGAAATCATAAAGCTTGCTGCTTGGATGAAGACCAGCAGAGAAGTGCATAAACTTTTAACTGACAAGGGGCGCAATTATCCACATGCAAAGAATAAAAACCCAGCGAGCCAGTGCAGCTAGCCAGCACATTCATTAATGTGGGGCTTTGCTCACAGCCTCTTCTTTTAACAGTGACAGGGTGTAAATTTGCTGGGGGCAGAGGTGGACTACTCTTTGCGATATTACTATCATTAGCACATACATGCACGCTGTGTGGATCTGTCTTGAAGGGGGGAGAAGGGATGACTAATGCTCCGGAGGTTTATCCCACAAAAGAAGAATGTCTGCAGAGATAAGCCACACTTACGCCCGCTGTGTGCCGTAGCTTCTGTAGTCGATGGCTGCTGAGATGCCCACCACCACAGCCGGTATGAGGTACCCAGAGACGTAGTAGTACTTCCTGCGCGAGAACTCGCTCTCGAACACCTCAACCAGCATGAGGTACAGCTGCACGCCCTCCAGACACATCCAGGCGAACGCAGCCAGGAAGCAGAAGTGGAGAACGCCAGCGATGATGGAGCACACCAGCTGAGATAAGACACATGCAGGCGTTACACACAAAGGTATGAGGTTGTTCAGGGGGTAGTTTGGGATTACTTTATTCTGATGTTTCCAAGGTATTAAGGTGACTCTTGATCACTAATTACCCAAACTGTTTTATGCTTTTGTTTTAATGACATTAGCCAAGCTTAGCTAGATTACATTATCTATGGGATGAAGAAGTGCTTAAAGCTGCTCCACTCAATATTTTAGATAGGATCAAATTACTACATGTAACATGAATCTTTCAGCTCAGTATTTTGGTTTTACAGCCCACAAATGTTTTGTTTTGGTTTGCAGCCACATCAGGCAGCTGTTTTATGGCAAAGACCTGCTGTTCACTACCTGCCCAGAACACAAACAAAGATAATTATTAGCTGGTGAACATAGCTGGGCATTTTCCTGCTTCAATGCCAGTTATTTCCCAAAATAATTAAAACCTTTAAAATGTGATAACACATTAATTTTGTGTAACAGCTTATTGTTAAAATTCAAAATAGTTAAAATTGGCTGAAATGTTAATGCTAGCATATAGTACACTATTTTACCATACCAAGGCATCCATTCTGGGTCAGTAGAACTGTATTAAGGTACAAATTGCCCCATATCCACTGGTGGGTCCATTATTAAAATGCACATTGCGCAACTAAGATTTGTTCAAAGCAATTGAGCTTTATTGTCAGTTTCAGTGATGATCCCAAAGTTTCTTAGGATAGACATAATCTAGGAGAACTGTGTGTAACATCATGTATATAATATTTCAGTTTCATAAAATAGTGCAGCAGAGTTTGGCTTAGTTTGAATATTTCAGTCTGAATCAGCATTGTGGATCTGACATGTTAGAACGAGCGGATATACATTAGATACATGGTATTGTAATCTAACTTGGACATTTTTCTGCGATTTTAAAGCCACTTCAAGGAATACCAAAGGAGAATGTCAAGTGTTTAAAGGTTAATTACAGCAGATGAGCCCATTAATCAATAGTATGAAGGCCAAAACCCTTTAACGTATAATTTCCATGGTACCTTTGGTTCCGTCATGTTGATCCCGACGAGGTAGACGAGCTCGCCGATGAAGAGGTTGAGGCAGAGGTTTTTGTGGATGGTGTTGCGGTCACTTTGTAGACCTCTGAAGAAGCAGAAGGTGAAGAGGCTGATGGCGAGGCAGACGAGAGACACGGCGATACCCATTCGCGTGATGACGGTCAGAAGAAGCTCGTGGACGCTCCCCTCCCCCTGGAGACAAACAGGGATGATGGACTTTCAGCTCCACACTTTTCACAATGAATGGTGGCATTTAAGAAAATGGATCTACACACGTGGACAAAATTGTTGGTATCCCTCCGTTAAAGAAAGAAAAACTCACCATCATTTTTGTCCTGGCCAGTTTGTTTTTTAAAATGATTTTGTTGAACCACAATTCAAAACCAATGTCTGATTTTCATTAGTTTATTTTCAGTACATTTTTATTTATTATTTATTATTACTTTTACTTTTATCAGTGTCAAGTTATTTCAGTGACCTTTGTGGGTTTTTCTTTCTTTAACAGAAGGGTATCAACAATTTTGTCCACATGTGTATATTTGTTAGAGTCTGAGCACTGACCTGATGGAATTAATATATATATATATATAGAAGAAGAATTAATATATATATATATATATATATATATATATATATATATATATATATATATATATACACACACACACACATATATGTATATATGTATATATACATAATGTGATAATGAAAATATTTTTTATCTTCTATCTTTAAATTATAAAATCTGTCTTTCTCATACAAAACACAAGCTGCTGCGAAGGGAGGGTGACAAAATTTTGCTCTTAAAAAGATATCAAAATATATTGAAAGATATCTACTTGATTTGACTGTTGAAATAAACTCAGGAATATACTTTCGCACAAACATAGGACTGTGGATTATGTCCTCTATCACTTACATTGAAAACATATTAGGAATGGATTTTTTAATTTTTAATGGTATGAACAGGAGGAATGAAACCAGCAGACAAAACCTGTTTCAGTGTACACCATGGCACTTAACTATTGGTTTAACAGACATGAAAAATTGTGAATCTACTCTTTAGGGACTGGAGCGCTTAGAAATGTCTTGGATATACATCAAGGTTTCCTTCAGCCCAGTGCTTGCACTTCAACAAATATAGCTAGATACAGTACGTACACTTTAAATCTGATCATACCTGATGACATATGGCACTCAGACCGAACATGCTTAGATCACATTATGGGGCCCATGTTGCAGAAAGTGACATCAGATGAAAAACTGCCACAAAGAAGCCGCGGCTGTGTGATGTGACGTTCACATGTGGGTTCTCTTTTTGAGGTCAAATCGCACTGTGTTTCAGAAAAATCTCAAACTGAGCAAGTTTCAAGATGGGCACCCAGCAAACTTGAGAAAAGCAGACTCGACCATACAAAATATCGCTCAAGGACACGGTAGCCTGAGAGTGAGGCAATTCCTCCAGTGATATTTGTAATTTTATCGAGGGCAGGAGTTGCATTTGAGGTGATGTGTGGGGAATCGGTGTGAGGCTAAGCCTGGCCCCGGGGCTCTGGTTTCAAGCTGTGGTTAAGGTTGAGGTTAAGATAGATGACAGGGACAGAGTTCATGAGTTGGGACGTATTATTAAACAAACCACAAACTTATCCTCCACATTTATTACTGGCTAGGTCCTTGCTACACATACTATTTATCATGTAATTGGATTGTAATTGCATTTTGCGACCAAATGCATCCTACACCACTTCAAGAGGGGTGGAAACCTAAGTTAAAGCTGAGGTTGTACTGTTTCCCAGGGACATATGCATGGAGGAATATTAGACACGGACCATAGGTAAAATATAATTACTTCTGATAATGGTATGGCACTTCCTACCCTGATCCACAATCTCGCTCTTTCAAAGTGACAGCCGGCTTCCTTTCCTCCACCTCTTCCCTCCTCCCCCACTCCTTTACCTCCTCCTGCAGCAATAATCTAATTATCTCCACTGAAATGCCATTCTTGCTCTTGCCGTGTGTGCGCAAATCTATCAGCGAGACGGAAGAACAACTAACTGAGACAGAAAAATGGCTCGTGCCAGCCACAAGAACAGGACCACTTACCACATTTCCCCGATGAGCCATGAGGATGGCGAAGTTGGTCAAGTGACTGCAGGAGCAAGTGGTGTGGCTCTTGTTGGTTTCCAGCAGCTTGCAGCCCTGAGTAGACCAGTATCCCATCATGCTCCGCTCCGAGTAATTCCAGAAGGAACAGTTTGGATTGTAGTAGTGCTCCTTCTGCAAAACACAAAGACAAAGAGGAACGAAAAAGTTTAAACATATATGAACGTGCACTGCAATATGCATGACTGTACACAAAAACACGCTGTATATTTCATACGTGTAACCGTAAGACGCGGTGTGGAAGTGCACCTGATGTGTAGATTGTGTTTAGGCGTGCTTGTTTGACCAGTTAGCATCTGCCCAATTAAAATTCTTTAAATATAAGGGATTGTTGGAAGAAAAGGGATGAGAGAGATCTACTAAAGAAAATAAATCAGAATCTTAATATGTGAGAGGGGTTACTATGACAGTTACTGGGCACAAGGCGAAGCACTGAACAGAAAAAGCTTGACTTGCTTCTCTTACTCTACGAGTTTCTGATTAGCACTTATTGCCGTCCGTGACACACCGGCATAATATAGATGTTTTCTTTTCACTCCAGCAGTTTCTCTATGACAATAATACATCAAAGTGTTGCATTTGCCCTTCACTGCAAAAGGCTGCGCAGCCGTTTCTGTATTTTAACAGCCCAGCTCTATAAGTGTGGTCTGGGGGAGTCTCAGGAGGAGGCTTACATCCAGGTGCTCCAGTGTGAAGATCACGGGGTCGGCCACAAACACCCGGCTGGATTCCTTGGTTATGGAGGCTGACAGGATGTGGGAGTTGACAGTGAGGGAGAGGTTGCGTTTGTTCAGGTCCCCCGATCCCTTCAGTGTGGCGTTCTCAGTGCTGAGGAACTGGCCCAGGTGTTTGTAGAGCACAAACACCAGCTTGGCCACACCTGCAACAGGCAATAATGAAACCATCAGACATACAGAGGGAGTGTAAACAAGCGAAGCACGGTAATAGGGGTTTATCTACCAAAGGACATAGGCAGCACTGGGCCCATTATGAACTTGCACATGAATTGATTGAGATAGATGCATTTGGTGTGTGGAACTCCCGGTATGGGAACGTCTCCTTATCATCTTTAAAAAAACAAATTGTTAAATGTCTCCTAAATGGCCTATTGAGGTACTGCAACAAAACAACTGTAAAAGACACATATCTGCTTGCTTGGCTTTTAAATTGTAGTCTCATTTTAGTGATCCATTAAAACAAGAGTTTTGACAAATTCTTATGAGATGCTCCAGAATACTAAGTGAAAACTGAATGAAAATTGCATCCTTAAAATCAACTAATTTTGTTTTCTGATGAATCCATAAACATGTAGCTCTCTTAAAACCACAACCAGGCGACCCTGTTTCCACCTGCTGTAAGTCTTTATGCTAAGCTAATCACTTCACCCTTTTACCTCTATAGGTAAGATACAGATATGAGAGTGATAGCAATCTTTTCATTTAGCTCTCAATAACAAAGCATATGAGCATATTTCCCAAAATGAACTTTGAGCTAAATACTACAAATATCCAGGAAGAGACTGAACATCATATCACCACTTGCTGGAACAACCAAAAAAAGGTCACATCGGTTACATGTTTCAGCAGCAGCTCTGTTTTTCTCACCATTTTTGCTGTTCACTTTGACTGTGTTGGAGGAAAGCTGAAGAGACGCTCCACCCTTGCTTGTCTGAGGGAACCTGAAGTCTTGCACCTGACCATCGGTGCTCAACACGTACACATCCAAAACTGAGAGGTGGTAGGAGGTGAGGGGAAAGAGACAGACAAAGGCATATTACTCATAGCAAACATTTCAAAAGCAGTACATGATGTTTCATACAGCTCTACAGTTAAGGCCCAGCAGGGTATGTGTAAAGACACGAGGTTCATTGTACCAGTAACAGAACCCAATCTTATTGGCAAGACCTTGTAGAGTGTCATTTACTTAAAAAAAACATGTCACTAAGCTGTTGGCTGGCATTGTGAAAGCCTCCGTGGCAAGAGCAAAAGAAAAAATAACAACAAGGGCGGCGATGGAGGATGAGCGAATGCAAGCACACAGCCTACTGCAGCATGAATGTCAAATATTCATAGGATCAAAAATATCATTGAGCTTTTACTTTTACTTTTTCTTTCCCCTGTGGGTTCAGATAACTCTGGGCTCGCCGAGCAAATCTCTGAAAATCCTCCAAATTCCTGCAGCCCCTCTCTCCGGTATTCCAGCTGCCGGGTGGTGCTCCCTTTGATGTGTGAAATTACTGAAGGGTCAGGAGGACACACGTATCAGCACACTCCTTCCCATCAGAAACGGCCTCACTTCCTCAGATAGATGACTTCTGACAGACGGAGATGAGGAATTGTTCTCTGGTTGCTCTCCCGCTCTGTGTAATTCTTAGCGCTCTCTTTGCTCTACCCTCCTTTTTCCCCTCGTCTTGACCTTGATGCTCGCCTGGAGAAGCCATTTTGGGCTTCGACAAACTGCTAATTAGGAGGAACAATCATTTTCACATCCCCCCCAACCCCCCAAAAAAAAACTCTTCAAGGGAGGTCAGGTATGCTGCTTTCCGGGGTTGTGTGTTTCTTCGTATGGCTGGTGTTTATGTTTCGCCGCTGAAATATTATCTCTATTGCACAGATAAGCCAGAGCCTGACAAGCTCATAAAAACTGCCTGAATGCGGTGATAAAATAGCCAATATACAGCATATTACACGATGTATTAATCAGTGCCTTTGGTAGAGACAGAGCAACTAGTCCTTATCAGCTTAGCTAACTACCACTTAATGGGAAAGGCTTGGAGAGAACTGATAGAGTACTGTGTGAATGGAACAATGCCATTCAGTTGGTTTCTTTGTTTTCCCCCAGAGGTCTGGACAGTTCATCTTGCAGCACACATTCAATGAGGTGACTTTACTATGCAAGAAAAAGATTAAAAATCTTTGAAGTATAAGACAAAAGGGGTGAGTTGGAAACCATAACCATAGCAACACAGAGCTATGAGTAGAAATATGCCAGTTTCCTGCACAAAGGTGACTTAAGTGAATGAGATCATGTTACAATAAAGTGTCTGCGAGGACACATTTGAGAAGGCTCTTTTCTTTTTTTTGGCTGTGACGTGTGCAAGATGGAACCATTTTTAAATTTACATTCTCCTTGAGGGAATTGCTTTGTAGCGGCAAAAAACAATCACACTGAAGATGATTTTACCACACAGTTTGAAACAAATTTACTGAGAGGTGGCGCACAGACAAAAGGAAAAACAACCAACAGAGAAACCATGACTGACAGATGTGTACGGGTAGTTTCATCTGTTTTTCACTCATCAGAGAGGAACTTACTGATATTCTCTGCAGGCACTTTTACGATCGCTGGCTCAATCAGGTTTTCTGCAAGGACAAACGCCCCTTCCTCCAGGGTATCCAGTAGCATTGTGGCGGCGTGACTTTGTTCTGTGGAATTCATGTCTTTCCAGGATTTCAGAGCTTCCGGCCTCAGGAGGTTGTCAACAGTGTCGACAATTGCCTGTATCCATGGAGACAAGTGAAATGTCAGCATGCTGTTTCGTCCCATCATAACTTTGGTTTAATAACAATGAGCGAGGACTGGGCAGCAAATGGTAGAAGGGGCATGCATGGCCAACAGTGACAGCAGTAACAGCGAAATATAAACCAAAATATCAAGATCAGTCCGACTGAAGACATGAGGGTTCAACGAAGTCAAGGGTAACTTAAATAATAATGATGATAAAAAATGCATGTATTATCTAATATTCTGTTTAGGAAAAATAGGCCTAATCTGAGGAAGCCTTTTTCAGACCAGTTTCTTTATTGAATAATGTAAAAATGCTGGATGGGAAAAAGAAATATAAGCCAAATGTTTTTTTCCCTTCACTGGATGAAGCTGTCTACAACACTGCCTTCTCAGTGCCTGGTTTTAAGCAGCTATTTTCCCAAAGAACCATTATCACCATGAACAATAGTTTTATTTCCCTAACAGGATCTGCACATTATGGTTTTGAATACCATTTTCCTGGAGGAAAAAGGGGGCATTATCATGAAATCCATGTCCAGAGTGGCAGTCTTAGTCAGAATGGGGTAAAATTTCTGCTTGTTTTCAATGGCAATCCTTTCATTTCCTGCTTTCTGATAAGCAGTAAGTAAGCAAAACATTCCACAAAACCCACACAAGTATCATATGTTGATAAAACAAGAGTTTCCTTTGACCCTGGCGTGGTGAGTTCATGCCTCCTGCCTGACACGACCGATGGCAACACTGCTAACTTCCTGAAATCCCACCAAACACAGACACTTGTACAAAGATTTGGAATCTAGAGCAACCCTTGGTGTGATAAATCAGAAGTGACAATTTAACCATAGGTGCCATTAACCACAGCAAGGCCCACCACAATAACGGTAATTAACCACAACAAGCCCTTGCTCACTGTACCAATTAGTCACAGCTGTGATTATCCAAAACACTAATTGACCACAGACAGGATTATCCGTTTGCCTGGAATAACAAGAAAGGGGATCAACCAAAGTCTGCACCAATATATGATTAACCGCAACGTTTAACCACTGAGCTCAGATTAACCACAGTGATGATGACTACATCCAGACTCAGCGTGTCTTTATATCTCAGGCTGGAGCACAGAAATCAGTCTCTGTGGCCCTGACCTTGCAGGCAACCAGAAGCTTGTGAGCTGTGACTATGATGGGAGTTAAGTGTGTGTGCTTGTGTATGTGAGTGCAGGAGAGAGAGCAGTGGCTATTACACTGTCGGAGCCATTACAACCAGACAGACGCTAAATGGTCCACCCCTCCCCTGGTGAGCCATCCTCAAAGGACCCATGAAATCCAAAATGAGGAGAAAAAAAAAAAAAAAGGTCGGCTGTCTCTAATTTGTGTAGCACAGGAAGAATCTGTGTCCGTGATTGAATGCTCGTTAATTCTCGCTTGGGTGGAGGTCACTTTACAAATCACAGGGGTGCTACCAGGGGAGCCCCCGTGGCTCGCAAAAGCTGGAGAAAGTATAGCTCGGCGGACGGGGCGGTGAACGCTAAATGCTAATGTCGGCGTGCTCGCAATGATACACTGATTTTAAGCAGGTGTAACTGTTACCATGTTCACCATCTTAGTTTAGTGTGTTAGCGTGCTACAGATTGATAATTAGTTTTGCGGTTGGACCAATTAAAATTCTGACCTGAAGATAGTGGATGAAAGGTTATTACAATTAATCCTGAGGGGGGCATTAAAGTCTGCACCAAATTTAATGGCAATTCATGCAATAGTTGTTGAGATATTTTCTTAAAGTGGAACCCCGCTGATTTCACACATTTTAAAGGTCTTGGGGTACCGAGTATATGCAAAATAAAGTTGAGGGAGCTGTGTGATAGCCGATCAATTGCCTCAAGTGATGTTACTTGAGTCCACATTGGCTAGAAAGAAATGAGGTTAGCGGACCTTTGGAGGTCCTCATCTCTGTTTAAAGCTACATTTGCCACTACTAGCTTAACACACCCCAATCTCCACCTGAAGTGTTGGCAGTATTGTAGGAGGAAGAATGTATGAAATAAAAAAAAGACTGAGCCTCTGCTTGTCCATCTTGAGTCAGACAATGTTATAGGACTGCTATGCTAAATTCATCCTCAGGTCACCATGAATGTCCATGAAAACCACAGAGATACAACCACAGTCATTTAGTGTAGACCAAAGTGGCGTACTGACAGACGGGCTGACATCAGTATAGTCGTCTGTATAGTTATCCAGCCACCATCACGGCTAAAAAGGCATTTTCTTCATGGCAAAGTCGAAGGAAATGCACTGCTCTCTTCTCTCAGTAAAATGAGACCTCAAGTAAAAACAACCCAAACGTATAGGAAGCCCCAATGAGCCGCTGGGAAATACAAAATCGGATGTTTTATGCCATGCAAGGCATCTCCTCCCGAGTGTTTACACCATGCCCTTGTCTTTCAGCACAACCTACTCGAGGAAATAAACTCTGCCACAGCACAGGAAAAGCAAAATGTCTGGGGGAGAAACTGAAAAATCTGAATGGAACAGAAACATATTAAGGGGCACAGAAATTAATCTCACAGATAAAACACAACTGCATCGAGAGAGGAGATTTTTTTTTTTGCAAAGGGGACAAGGGAGACTAGAAAGTGTACAATGTAAGCAAGTGAAAATTGAGCACACTGCCACTTTGATCACACTTCTGGCTGACAGGGAGGTGCAATTACAACCGTGGGAAGGCAATTATTCACACAACGTATGAAAAGCCGACAAGAGAGATGGAGAGAGAGAAAGAGTGGGGGAGGAAGAAAAGAGAGGGAGAGAGAGAAAAATGAAAGATGTACGAGGTGATAGTGCGTAGAGGATTGGGGAAAATGGGACAAAGATGGAGTGATATTGACGATGGCATCCTCAGACGGACAGGCGCACAGGAGAACAGACAGCAGAGCCAGATGAGGAAGCAGCCATGTTTTGCACAAGCAGGTCACCAGGCACTGTAACAAGACAAGCAAGGACACAGAGACAGACAGTGCTGCATGCTGCTGATCAGGCGGGATCAAGGAGAAGGGGAGCAACATGGAAAGCCTACAGTAGTAGTTATACCTTCATATATGCCCTGCATGTCTTCTCTCTTTTTTGAAGCTTTTCCACACAACAAGAGGATCAAGCAGAAAAGACAGATCGTAGAAAGAGGTGGTGAGAAAACGGGGAGCACTGAATCATGCCACTTACCATAAAATACAGAATTAATGAAAAGAAGAAAAGGCACAAGTCTATGAGCTACAACCTCAAAATGATGCAACAGCTCCAAATGCTTTTCGAGAGGGGAGCGGCATTTGAATTCTAAATATGAATACGGATCACATAATAGCAAGAGGGAAGGGATGAGAAATGCACTGCAGTGTGGGGGGAAAAATGCTGAGACTAGATTGTGACGCTCCCCATTAGTGATGCTTTAAAATACATTGAGAAGATAAACAATGTAGGATGAGGTCATTTGTATTTCATGGCATGGAGACAATAATAAAGTAGTAGCTCTTTTTAAAACCCCTGTTGTTGGTCTCCAGGCATTAAATAAGTAGCCTTGTCCTCCTAATGGAGTCAAACCAGAGAAAATCACACATTGTAGCTCTTGCACAGGACTGGA
This sequence comes from Scortum barcoo, assembly GCA_023238725.1. NCBI lineage: Eukaryota > Metazoa > Chordata > Actinopteri > Centrarchiformes > Terapontidae > Scortum > Scortum barcoo. Next base: position 14,079,424 of record CM041533.1, on the reverse strand, counting down.
AAACAAAGAGATAAAATGCTCTTTCTATCCAGATTGCAACCTACTCATCATAAATACCTCTTGCAAACACACGCTTGCAAGTGTTTGTTCCCATGGGTACCGCAATTTACTTGTTGATCTGTGGAACAGGGCTGCGCGAAACTTAAAGACCATACCAGTGTTTTTGTAAGGTTCAGCTTCTTTAATACAAATCATGTAAGAATGCTGTGTACTTTTAGATTTCCAGGCGTATTTTCCTTTCACTGCAAGCACCAATTGACTTTAATCTATTCCTGTATGGCATGAAAATCCTTCTGACTTTTGAAACTTGCTTGAATTGTCTTACATGCATTTACATGCATATCAGGTTGCACTCGGCTTTGTGTACTAACCTGATTCCTTCAACATCACGTAAACGAGGGAGATTTCATAATCAGGGTGGGGGATTAGGATAAACCTGATTTCCTGATTTGGAAAAAGCTGATTTTTTGGGTCATGTATACAGGCAATAACAGTTTATTGTTTCTGAAACTCAGAAAAATGTGTGCTTTAAGGACTTCACTGCCTGTCTGTTTAAATAAGTAAGCCATGGTTCCAAAATAAGGTAGGGGGTAGGGAGTAGTAATAATGTCATTTTGACAAAGATTGATGCTGACTTTGTGTTCACTATAAAGGATCGCACAGCTCAAGCAAGTCTGCTAATAGATTTTCATATTATAGAGAAATTAATAGAAACGAATGGCTTTAAAATTAATCATCGAAAACAGCCTGGTTTGCAGAATATTAAGCTGTGAGGTAAAGTGGATGTTAGCAAGACAATAAAACTTTCAAAATGACTGCTTTGGTCCTTTAACTTCTGTCGCTGTCGCTCGTAATCAGCCAATTGCATGGTGTTGTTGTTGTGATGGCGAACTCAATGCAACTCTATTGGCGCAGCAGTGAGAACCCTCTTAGCTCTTATCTTCAAATGCATGACAACAATGTGGCTGTCTGAACACGAGGGCACAAACGACGGGCGTCATTCTGGTGCAAATCACCTTGTTTACGGAGCAGCCGCTGTCTAGAAAGTCTGAATAACAATGTAATTTTTCTAACTGTCACTCATCTCTCCATGGGACTGCCAGCAGCTGAGGGATGTAGGCACATCTTAGGCCTACTCTTTTCTTGCTGAGTTTTTGCGGGAGCTCTAGGGGAGAGCACTTCCACACTTGTCAGCAATGAAGAGTTATTCTTTGTGTTGGTGGGGGGGCTCATGGCCATTAGGTCCTTTAAGGTAGAACTGCCAGGTGAGCCGGTGTTTCCAAAGCCGGTAATTACCAGGGAGCTGTAGAGGAATGAGGTCCCCCTCAGGGCTAGACCTGCCTCCCTAGCCCCCTCACTTGAGACTGTTTTTCATGAGTGTGTGCGCGCGCGTTAATGTAAGCGAGGGGTGATGTTTGTGTCTGTGTGTATTGCTGTGTGTCCAGCTAATGAATATCCTGAGTCATGCTGTCACGGAGTTGAGCCAAAAGGGGGGACAAAGTTTAGGCCAGACAGGAATTTCACAGTACCTTGTTGAAGCTGCGTCCAGCTGAGTCCTTCTCGCTGGGCCTGAGCTCCTGCAGCTGAGCGTCCAGGATATCAACGAGCTGCTCCATCAGGCGCACCGAGGAGCTGACGTCTCCGGCAAACACGGGGCCCTGTGTGTGGCGTGCCAGCTCATTGGCTAAATTAGCAGCATTTTCGCCACTTCGAATCTAAAAACAGCAAGGAGGGAAACGGAGGGGGGGTGTCAGCGAAGCATCAGTGAAGCAGGCCTGAGATGGTTGTGTGGTTTGAAGCTGAAATAATGTATTCCACATACACCTCAGAGTCATAATCCACTGCAGCAATGTTTGTTCAGAAGGAAAGGAAAGTCATTGCGTGCAGTATGAATGTAAACATGAGGACTGCATGTTTAGTGTGGAACATAATAGAATAATTATAACAAACAAGCTGAAGAAAAGAAAAGAAAAACCACACCAGCACTTTGCAATAATGATAAAGTGTTGATAAAATGTTCTACTTTTGTGGTGCACCCACCCCACTCAAACTGCCATGACTGAGCGCTGACCCAATTTCATCTTACAAACTAATTTTATACACAGTCTATACTATAAACTAATCTTCATGGTGTAATGCTTTTGCAGGAAATCAATGTACTTTTCCATTTTGCACTGAGAAGAAATGAAGCAAGACATGCACGCACATCAATCAAAATGCAACTTTGGAATACCACTTCCAATTAAAGTTCACAAAGAGAAAGCTAATGCGGCGTTCATGTCTTATCATACAGACCATAATTGTGGCCGAGTGGGAAAAACATTTATACTGTTCAGCCTGCAAGGTGTAATTCCGTGTCAGAGATACCAGGAATTTATGACAGCTGCGATGTCTCTTGCACTTGTCAAAAACAACCACACAAGTGTCAACAAACTGGCAGCAAAAACACCACCGTTGGCAGTTATATCGAAATAAAACTCAATATCAATGCAAATACAATCAGCTCTGCCAAATGTAATTGTGTTTTTGTATCTAGTTTCACTTGTTAATGAGCAAACGTGTAAAAAAAAAACAAAAAAAACAAAACACCAACTACGGCTCCTGTTTCTGCTGTGTCACTGCCCGGCTAACAGTGGGTGTAACCATCTTGGAATAACATTCCGAAACTGGAATAACATGAGGTTTTCCCGGTCTTCCTGTTGTGCCGACGTGGACACAGAATAAATGTGTCTCCGAAGATTAAACGGATATTTTTTTCCCCAGTATCATTTCGAAGCTGTTTCTCCACCACCCGCTATTGATTTGAATGTTTTGCATCTGTGAGTAACTTCATTTGGGTAAAACAGGGTCGACCACATGCTCAGACTTCAAGAGGATTTACTGCACACACTGCTTGTTATTTTTAGTATACTTTAGATTTTTCCAAAACCTGCATATAATTAGTAACAAAGTATGGAACTGGGGCAGTTGTTCCCAAAATGCCCACAACCCTAAAACCATACAATAGAAGGTGTTTTTCAGGTCAGGAGAACAAAGCATCTCTTCTTCAAAATGCAATATGTTTTGTGTTTGTGTTGCATTATGGTCCATTCAGGCTACCGAGACTGTTATCTGTGCGTCGACATTAGATTTCTACCTGCGTGACTGTTGAACATCAAAGCAGCGGAGTCAGTGAAGAAAGAAGCTCTGGCTCTTTGATTCTCAGTGACTGACTGCAGAACTTGGCATTCACGCCTGATGTTTCAGATAGCTCATTTCTTTCTGCTACCACAGAGTATTTTAGCTACACTTGAAAAGGAAAAAAAAAGTATTTTCATGATATTTACCCTTGACCAGTTCTGTGCTCGTATAAGAAAAATAAACCAAGCAAGTGAAAAAAAAAGGGTCAAAAACTGCCACCAGATGTTCAATTTAAGCCGCGTAACACGTTTGTTTGCTGCTATATTTTGTAATTGACACATTCTGGTTTTACCTTTTGTGCCACTTGAGTCACCCAGTGGGAGGTGCAGTTGCTAAGGTCTGGGCCTTTGGAGCACCAGGTCCCTGCCACGGTGCACAGGAAGGAGGCGATGCCTGCAGGACCAGAGGAAAAACACAACAGTTGGAGAGAAGCCAAAAAACCTCGCTCAGATGCAGTTTCTCCTGCTGATCTTTCATTCATACACGCTCTCCAGTTCAGTTCGGCAGGAACAACCATTTCCAAACAATCTGAAAGCCACACAAGCTTTGTGCAGTCAACATGAACTTAAAAAAAAAAGAATACATAAAAGGGATACTGAAACACTATCAGGTTCCTTCATTGGACAAAACAAGAAAACAACAATTGACTCTGGTTTGTTAGTACCTATACACATTTCAAAATTTTAAACAGTTCATGCTCCTATCCTATGCATGTCTACATAATATACAAGACTCCTAATGAATGCCTCTTTGCTGACAATTGCGACAACATATGTAATCCAAGACTCATTTCTTTCTCACCCCTCCAGTCAAAACATTGTCTCTCTTTTGCTTTCATCCTCCAATAGCCCTGCTTCGTATTGTGACAGCTCCGTCAGTCTGTGTGATGGGGTGTTAAGGTAACCAACGAGAGATTCCTGTGCGAGTATCATTGTCAGCTAAACTGGTGTAACGACCATCAGCACTCACTGCTGAGTTCCTATGCTTGCAAAAGTGATTTTAAATGTGCGAAATAATCGCAAATATACTTTCTGCATGTAATTAAAACAACTGGCAGACTTTGGACTTTGGGTAGAGGTTTGTATTTTCTAACTTTCCGAATGCTCTCATTGGTTTCTGTGCTTTGTACGGGGGTGAAATTGGGAAACCACATTTTTCTCTCCCCGAGCACCCTCGTTGCAATACGAGATGGGTTTTTTAAAATTAGACACACAAACAGCTACACTGTGCATTATGCCATTACATTAAAAAAAAAAGAGTAGTGTTACCTATTTTCGGGAAAGTGAAAGGGCCCAATCATGTTAGATCAGAGTTTCAAATTTGACATGCCCCCTAGCTAAAATGTCAGAGACTTTGTGCATAGAAGCAAAGAGGGAAATAGCACATTAACACCTAAATAAGAACAAGCAAAGTAAGTGCCATTTTCACATATTGTGTCCGGCTCTTTGAAGCTCCTGTCTTGATCATTTGTATGCTCAAAGTGTAATTCTGAGACTCTCTTTGAAATGCTTGATTGTTAATGGAAAAAGGAGAAAAAACACACTATCTCTGTTTACCCCCCACAGAGTTTAGTGTTGAATAATCAAGATGATTAAAAATAGCTGGACTTACACAGGACTTAAAAAAAAAATCCCAGACACACACGCTAATGCTAATATAATCACTCTGTTGACCTTATGTCAGTGCACAAGGAGGAGCTTCAACTCCATTACTTTGTCTTTTAATATCCTGTCTGAGCAGTTTTAAAATATAAGGTAAAGCGTGAAGGACTGATACACGCTTGTATATTATGCAGACATGCATTCTTCTACAGTAGTCCGACAAACATCAACTGCCATTTACTCGACGGCACTAATTAGCTCCGGACTCTGCTGGCCATTTTACTGTTATAATATTCACAGTGACTGGTCGGTGTGTTGGTATTTTTATTTTTTATTTCAAACTGATAATTTCACAACTGACGTTCACTGAGTGTGGCTGCTCAAAACGTGCGCTAATCTGATAATTCTTCATTCGAAACAGAGTCACAGTCACATCTGGTTGGTTATATGGCGTGGGCTTGTTATTATGTAACAAGCAGATTGTTCAAAGTACTGTTATTAAAAGATACATCATATATTATATAGATGGGGAAAAGATGCATGTGTTGATAAATCTGATTTGAGGCATATGCATATGTTCAATAGATGTAACAGAAAAATCAGAGTTTGTCAGATAATTGTTATATCAACGCTATGGCAAGTTTGTAGTTTATAGTGTAGTTTTATTGGATTGTATCATACTTGTATTGATTTTTTTTTTTGTCCTAGCATTCAGGGAAGAAACAGCTAGTTCAAATCTCTGTCTACTGGCGCCTGCTTCAAAGTGTGCTAATTAACAGGCTTTATAAAAATAGCCACAGCACATAAATCCACGGATTACCGCAAAAAGTCTCTGAAGTTAAGTTGCACAATCTGTATTGTACCTGGGGTATTTTTATAAATAAGCATGGTGGCAAAAAAGACACAAGTGTAATCTATCAATATATACTACGTGTTTACATTTATATCATTTTTCAAAGCATCAGAAGCCCATATAGCAATACTATCCTGCAGGGAGAACAGTGGGTGGATAAAAGGTGAAAAAAATCTGTTTACACAGGGTTATAACATGTCATCAGTATGTGTCAAACACCAGCAGATGTTGGGCCTACCTCTGGTCCCTTTGGGGCAGGGCCTCTCCACAGTGTTTCCAGTGTGGGTCTGGGGCCAGTCGATGGCTCTCCTCCTGGTGGCCTCACAGAAGCGCCTGGGCGTCGGTGGCAGCTCTGGGACGGTGGGCTCTGCTGTGCCCGAGCCCCGACTGTCCTCAAAGGGGTCCCTCCCGTCTCTTGGATCTGCTCCCGCAACAGTGGTGTCACCCTGGCCCCTTATAGTGGACATGGCGGTGGTGGTGACAACCGGGGTGGTTTTGGGTACGGATGGCGAGACGGAGAAATCTTCAGTGGTTGGCACTAGGGTGAGAGAAGAGCGAAGCTATTAGAGCTTGAGTCATATATGGCCTCGCCTTGGGGAAGCTGCAACTGTTTTGTGTCCCATGGCTTGGCGGTATTGCTGGAGTTACTGCTGCACATAAGTCCTTTAAGTAAAAAGCTTTGCGCTGCTTTCTGTCGTACGTCACCTCTTTTCTGCTCCTTCACAAAACAAAATCAAGGCAAACCTGCCAACGCAACACTACATCTATCTCTTGCTATTTTTAGTTTACTAAAGCCCATAAATAAGACAAACAGTGGTGGTGGGGCATCCTTTTGACATAGCAGTGATTTCCTCCCAACAGACTCAGTACCTTGGGCTGATTAAATGTCAACAATGAAGACAAAGCCTGCCTGCATTTTACCTTTTTTTTCCCTGCCTAGTTCATCTCTCTCACTTTGATAAAGATGGTGTGCGGAAGGAGAACTGCATCGCTCTAAGCAAAAACCATACATCAGCAATAATGCGATTCCACTGTATTCAATCCACGCCTACCCTGCAAAGCAAATCTATGTGTGACTGCGCACAGGCACGCGCGCAAGTACGCTTGTGTTTGCTCCACCGCTCAGGTGTGTTCCTGCTTAAGACCACTGCGTGCGCTCAGATGGATATCTGCTGCAGAGAGCCTGGAGACAACGAGGAAATGAGAGCAGGAATAGGAAATCTATAAATTTTATACAGTATGAATAGCCAACATGAATAAAAAAGAAAATACAGTGAATAAGTGTATGTACGTGCGTCTACATGAGTCTCCTGCATGAATGATCGTACAGTACATTTTTACCCACAACCACCCGATTGTGTTTGGAGATAAAAGCGGCTTCCCACAATGAGGTCTGTCGTTGTGAAAAACACTATAGTGTTGTCTTCAGGTTCCCTGGGTGCTTCTGGGAAAATGCAATATCATGCTATCTGACACTCCATCATCAGACACATATCTCCATTTCCTGAGAGAGAATGGTGACAAAGCCCGCATTTCAAGTTTCACACTAATAAGCCAGTCAGGGGGATCTTTGCTTTTTCATTCCAGTGAAAAACCTGACTTTATTACAAAACTGGTATCTCATAATGCGGCCAGGAGGCCACAGCAGGGAGGGAGCAGTGTTCCTCTGATGCTCACTATAAGAAAAAAAAACAAACCGCAGACCACCCTACAGTGAGGCTGAATTGTGACATTTTACTCAGTGACCTTTTCCCCTGGCAGGAGCCCTGGCTAATTACCTTACACTCATTCAGTCATTGTGTGTCTGTCAACCAGACATTCACAGGTTGGCCCCGGCCAGCGTGGCTGCAAAAGTAACAGCTGACATGTGCGGTTAGTATGAGCAGATGATCATGCAGCCTTCACTTAGCACCCACAGCTACGCAAGTGTTCAGAATTACATGTTAAGAAACATGTTAGTAACAGAAAAAGACCCAAAATTGCTGAAACAGTCCAAGAGAAGGACGGATGATTAGAAATATCATATTACAATTACAAAACAGTCCTCCGGTTTCCACTTTTGTTGAAGTTATATAAAGTACACTGCAGTTGAATTGATAAAAAAGAATAACTCTTATTTTCTCCTAAATGGATAAATAACTCTATATAACATAATAACATAACTGTGTCACATTTTTTAAAAAGTGTTTCAAATATATTATGTATTGCCAGTGAAGATTTTTTTATTGACTCAGGAAAAGTGAGATGATTCATAGGCTGACGGGGTTGATTCAATATACGCATATAATGCAATACAAGAGCAAGTGTAATTGGGTTTCAGAATATTAAACCTCTCCATACCTGAGCGAACTTCTGCTTTTCCACAGGCTGATATAAGCTCTAATATGCATCTGCCTGTAACAAGCATGCTCGCATCACCTGATTAACCTGCTCCTGAGACCATATTGCTCCAACTCAAGAGTCCGGAGCCCTATATACCACCCACATTTCAAAACAAATTATCACACAGAATTGAGAAATATCTTGTTCGGCCCTGGCCTTTGTTTTTGCTATTTCATTGTCATCTTGGTAAATGCAAATGCTTTTTAACAACATGTATTATCATTAGTGATTCAATAAAATGGAGATGCTGCAGACAACTGTGAATATCAATCACAAGGTAAAGAAAAAAAATTATTGGCACCTGATTGGTTGATGGAAGTTTGTGATATACCCATTTTTTCAAAATGGGCCCCTCACACTTCCAACCAGAGAAGAAGAACACAAAGAGCAAAAATGAAATACCAAAATCTCTCATGTGGAATAACAAAAACAGTTTTAACTGTGTTTGTGTAAAACCACGCTATTGTCGCAGGCTGATAGAGAAAACAGGTTTTTAGAGCCTTTAACAATTAAGTGATTATCCAAATTGTTTCCAAATAATTTACTGGATGAATCAACTGATCATTTCAGCCCTGCTACCTGTTTAAAAAATTATGTATATGTAATTCTTGGTATTTCCACCATATTAATGCTTTTTTTCTACACATACATACACTTTCAAATGATTACACATTCTTAAAACATAATTTGTTTTGTATTTAAATCAAACTGGTGTTCCTTTTTGAGCTGACATGATAAACTGAATAATTCATTAATATATTGACAGAAAATCAGCAATTATTTTCATAAACAGTTAATCATTTAAATTGTTTTAAAACAAAAATACTAAATAGCTAAATAGCTTTACACTATAAACTGAGGATTTTCTGCTTTTTTTCAGTTTAAGTTTAATTTAATCTCTCCATTTTGGACTGTTGATGGGACAAAATAACCAATCTGAGGACATTGCTTTTGATTTTTGCAATATTGTGTGGGGTATTTCACAATTTTCTAACAACGATTAAGCAACTGATTGAGAAAACATTAGCCGGATCAATCAAAAATTATAATTATTATTATTATAATAATTGTTACAACACTCAAACTGTCCAGCAGTAAAATCTAACGGACATTAAGATGACATATTCTATTTGAGTTCATCAAAAAAGAACCACATCTACTGTTTTTCCACGATTAAAAATATTTTTGAGTTCAAGCTATGAGACACTTGGTCAGTGTTTCTCTCATGTTCTCTCTTTCAGGCAGAATAAAAAAAAAATCACATCACTTTAATTAGAAGGGGCACTCAGATGTCGTTTGAGTGATGTTTTTTTTTTTTTTTAAATCAAAGACAAGATAGAATCTTTGAGGACGTTTAGAGTCAGCATGTCTCGGTGAAATCAGAGTGTGATTGTGAAGAACATCAAATATACAACATGCCCATTTAACAGTACATCAAATAATGCTCTTGTCAGATGTCGATGCATTTGTGGGCTTATTTTGATGTCTCTGCACCAGGCGCGCTACAATTTTCTTCTGATTGCGAAGAGCAAATTCCCGTCCAGCAAGAGCCCTGCGTCCTCTGATAGCACTCAAGCCAAGAGAGGGCTGCACCAATTAGCCACCATTTCTCTCAAGAGGCAGTGAAGTCACTCTTTATGGGCAATCTGACACCAAAGGCATACTGTTGCCATATGCTGAATAATACCTCTTGTAAATAATGGAGGAGTTTGAGTCTGAACACTTGAAAAATGGCTGTCACAAGAGTCTAAACAGAGTGTGTAAATTAAAACAAGGCTAAAAGGAAGGAAAACCATTATGCGGGACCATTAATCAAGACATCAGAGACAGAGCAGAATTAGTTTTATCACTTTATAGCCCCCCAGAGTCATTTACGTATCTGGGAGGAAGATGACAAAAAATATTAAACCATAATCAGATGATGAGAGGCCTGGATATTCTGTTTGCCCTTGCTTTTGCAGCTTACGCCGCTGCGTTAAAAGAGCATATTTATCTCAAATTACACACATGCAGCCCGAGCGAGAAAAACTCTCTACCTGTCCATACAAACGCCACAATAAATGCATCACAAGCTGCCTAATACCTGCTATTAGGGGACAGCAATGACAACGCAGTCAAATCAAGTTTTAAGTGGTTTTTTGAAGATAAATCATTTACAAGGCTAATCCTCCCGATACAGAAACATATGGTTGAAAGGAAATACTGAATAGGCAGAGCTCGGATTAAAAAAAAATCATTGCAGTGTCTGTTTGTGTTATTAAAGGCAAATCAATCAGTGCGCTCCAGTCCCCTTTTTTCTTTCTTTCTTTTTTTTTTTCATCTGAACCCTTGTTCCTCACCTGATTCAGCTGCACACGGCTGCAACATGTGCAGTCAACCCTGTTTTAATTAGCAGGGATTTGTAAAAGCATGTGAAATGGGGAGCAAACTTCCTATTGTTGAAAAAAAAAAAATGTGACAGCTGTGGTATTGTGTTTTTTTTTTTTTAATTACACTGTCAGTAAGTTTAATAACAAGAAAGGCACGGCAAATATATGTGGTATGGTGAATATAGGTCTATAGCTAGTTAACAGCTGGTTAGCTTAGCTTAGCATAAAGACTGGAAACAGGGGGGGGGACAGCGAGGTGTAAAACTGACAAGTCACTCTGTTATGACGGGATATGTGCCAGACTATTTCCTGGCCAGGCACAGTGACTTCCTGGAGTCTCCGCTGGATGCAATGGCTCAGATCCAAAAAAATGTTCAACACATACCCCCCTTCAACAAGTCCAACAGCCAGTTGCCATTGCTACACTTTGTTTATTTTATGGATTAAACAAACAAGATGCAATGTGTTAATTAACAGTGCTGCGCAATTTACTAATTAAATATTACAAATTAAATTAGTAATTTAATTAATACTAATTAATACTATGCAGCACATGTAATTAGTTACTTGCGTGTACACACACACGTCGCAGTATTTAACACGTGTTCTCAAATATAGAAAACAAGGCAAGGTGGATCAAAGAGCAGTGGGCCTACGTGTTGGGAGATAACATCAACCCAGGTGAAGCCAAGTTTTTCTTTTTTTTTTTGTTTGGTAGAGGCTAGCTAACATGTCCCAGACAGTCTCTACAATGGAGACCAAACTAATACCATCCCTCCATCAAACTCCTGGTACAACAGTAAACAAGCCCGGCCCTAGAGTTCGTAACAGTGAAGCTGGGCTATGTGCTGAACTTTGACGCTTCAATTCGCACCGAATAAACTGTTAAAATACTATAGAGTATTGAAAAATGCCTCGTTGTTTGCTACCAATTTCAGTACCGACAGAGTAAATCTCTTCAGCGTCGCGGGGCCAATAAATGTGCAACATGCTCGTACCAAGATCTAATAATGCTGATGAGTGTCTAACATTACGTGTCATCGATGCAAAGGGAAAATAAGATAAAAATAATAAGATAAAGAAGAAAAAAAACCGACATTACGCCCAGAGACTCACGTGTGAGTTGTTGCATTTTGCGAGGCTTGACTACAGTGTGTTTCGAAAAGGTGTAAAAACAATAGTCTAAGAAAAGCTCAAAAGTTCTGGCTCCGTTTTTATCGGGCTCCGTGCCAATGGTGTGCGATACAGTATGTGCAAAAGGGACGCCGCTGCCAAGACCAGCAACACAACAAATATGGTGAAACGCTTTAACATACACGGGATAAATTTAAGAGCGAAAGTCGCTTCTTGTTCGACTTCAGGAAGAGGAATGGGTCGCTGCTGTCGTCCTCTCAGCGTTCAAGTGCACCTAACATTACAGAGTTCCTTAAAAAAAAAAAAAGAAAAAAAAAAGAAAAAGGTCACGTTTGAAGCGTTTGTGTGGTTGTTTTTAAGTTAATGTTACTCCAACAGGCTAGCTGTTTCCCTCCATTTCCAGGCTTTGAGCTAAGCTAAGCTAACTGGCTGCTGGTGTTAATTTGGAACTGGTCCTCTCGTCTCAGCGTTTCCCGAAATTGTTTTATTCTCATTCTTTATATTTTGTATTTTAAGTATTTACTGTTTATTTTTCATCTGTGTGCTTCTTCTATCTGTATGCTGCTGGAAACTTAAATTTCCCTGAGGGAGTCATCCCAAAGGGATCAATAAAGTCAAGTCTAAGTCTAAGTCTAAATGTCTAACAACTTGTGCTTTAAACAAACCAGTGTCGCCACACTAACGATGCCCAGCGTGCACCACAATGAGTCAGTATTGACACGGTGGGGCTCCGTGTGTGTGGATCTTCATATGTCCATGTGTTAAGCTTGACTCAATAACAAGGCCGTCTCGGAGGATAAGAACTGCGTAAGAGCTACAGTTGGTCTTTTTGCCTCTTCACCTAGAGCCAGTGCTGGTAATTAATGACAGAGAAACAAATCCTGCAAGACATGAATTTTACATTAGGCTGTTTATATGCACTCATGCTGTTCGGCTTCATTCAAGCCTACGTGACGGGAGCACACAGCTTGGCATGGAAGGTGAAGGGCCACAAGACAAATCATGTGCAGTTTCTTATCTGACGCTGTGGAACCTGTCAGTATTTCTGCTGAATGGAAAAAAAAAAGAAAAAAAAAGCCCTCAAGCTGCGGAGATATTGTTGCGGGGCTTACTGCTTTATTGGCACTTGTTCTTTAAAGAGCAGCAGACAGAAAAAGCTCTGCCGGACATATCCTGTGTCTGAGCGGTGTAATTTATGAGGCCTGAAACTGAGCACTGTGGAGGAGCAGACATAGCACAGTCACAACTAGACGATCCAAGTCAGAGGAAGATGGCAGGGCAGCTCACAATAAAGACACATGCATGTAGACAGGAAGACATATGTGTGGACAGAAATACACTCAGAGCAAAAGCACTCCAAAACCCTCTGTCTTCTATGCCTTATAGTGTACGTTCAAACAATTTCCTGCCATGATCTCGCCGCCGTTGATCCCTGTCAAGAGGCAGAACAATTAGAGCTCTTGCAAATGTCTCGACTCCTTTACTTCAGCCTCTATTTCTGTTGCCGAACATTATGAGGGTGGAACATAGGCTTAGTGCATGATACATCTATAAATGTCCTCAGTCTTGAAGGTGTCGTTGAGGGATTTAACAGCAAATTGCAGTGAGGTGCGCGACTGGGTTTAGCTACAAAATGGCTGAGCAAAAATGGAAAAAAAAAAAATGTTATGATAGGTATCTATCATGTGGCATGCAGGATATGAAAAAGTGGTTTTACTTGACATTTCAACTGAGTGCTGAGCCCACTTGTGCTCAGCGGTACCAGATTACACAGAGGCGAAGACTTTCGGACAAAGCCATTAATTTTATGCCTCTTGTCTTTAAGGCCTCAGATCAATGCTACCTCAAAGACAAATTAATTTTCTCCTTTCTCCCCTTGTTAGTTTGAAATGCTCTTGGCAATTACCGGCTTCACTGATTGGTTTTTTGAATTCATTGGGCTGAAATCAGTTAATGCCTGCAGATCACAGAGAATACATTACCGGTGTCCCTCCAAGTTTTTGTAACGGTGGGCACTTAGGTGTGCTTTTTATTGGCATGCGCCTCTTCAAGAGAGACCTCTGAGGAGGTGGACTCTCTAAAGTATTGATCACGGCTGTTTTGTGTTCACAATGCATTAGCGGAGCGCACACATTTTCTTTAAATGTGTGTGAATTGTTTGGAACAATAAGTGGAGAGATCAATATGGGGAATGATCATAGCTAATCACTTCAACCGGGGCCAGAATTAAGAAACCTGCAGTGTTACAAACACTCCACACAAGGTATAAGGAAATACCGACAAGTTGCTGAGGCAAATTATTTTTGGCTTTGATCACTTTGCTAAAACTCCCTTAATATATACCCCTAATCCTGCTGGCACCGCAGCATCTCTCTAGGATGAGCATTACAGCCAAGGTTGATGCTTCTGACAGAAAAGGACACAGACGCTGATTGTGTTACACGAGTTCTACAAAGGAGAAAAATACACTGGGTTTGGTGTTCGAGGTAACTTCACTCTGTGGTCGATGAATCTTAATGGGCACAATTAATTTCCTTTACGCCTCAAGTGCCCCTCAGTTTCAGAGAGAGAGACATTATTTCAGCACCATTAGATTACCCTGCAGAATAGGTTGTTTAATTCAATGCCATATCATGGGCAGCAATAAATCCTAATAGCTACACAGTAAAGAAGTTAAAGGTGTAGATCTGAAAAAACCTAATAAACAAGAACCGATTATTTTCAAGTGCCATTCACAGAGCTCGGCACGCCGCCGCTGGCCGAGGCTTCTCAAGAGTCTCCGTCCCTCCTCCTTGAGCCCACAACGTCTCAAAAATGTTCCCATAAAATACGCTTAATGATCCACAGTGACAAGTTCTGCTGCAAGGACGCATTTTCTGATTGGATCCCAATAACAAAGCAGTGGCAAGAAACCGGCACTTAGAATAATGAGTGAAATCAACATCTATGTTCTGTTGGGTTCCTTGATTAAATGCACTGTTCCTGCAGCAAGTGGCAGCACTAAGCCTATGTGGCATTTATGTTTACCGAGGCATTACAGTAGCTGAGAGAGCACATTAAACCCTTCATTGAAAATGCTCTGTGATGGCCACTTTCCTCCTCTCCCTGAGCCTCTTTTGAGACAAGGAGGGGTAATTATGATAATTCAGTTGTTAATTACATTTACATACATCAGGACGTGAACAGTTGAGCAGGCAGTTTGCATGCATGGAGAACTCATTAAAGTTTGAGTATTTTTTATATCTCCTCTAACATACTCTTAATTGAGGCTTTGGTTGTTCAGCAAAAACAGACACAATCTTGGAGCCCCCCCGCCACCCGGCACCCCCCCCTCGGGTATGGAGTTATCATTCTGGGGAGATTCCAAGAAACGGCAGGAAAACAGACTTGTTGACAGGAGGCCAGAGTTCAGGAGCACACAGCCGCCATTGAGACATCAACGCCGACCCTCCACCCCCCTCAACAGCTCAGGTCAAGAATCAGATTTCCATCCCTTGGCAGCCGCTCCCGAAAATGCAGAAGTTAAAAATCATAAACTAATCCAGACCAGCGCTTGGGGGCAACCTGGGCCTCTAATGTGACGTGAAGTCGGGTCAAGCTCCTTGTTTCCCCACTTCATACGGGGAGTTCAACACATACAGATTATACAGCTCAGCAGAGGTAAGGTGGCTGCAGTCAGGTAATTAAGCCCATCATCAGTTTAATGTAAGGTCCCCGTCTGATGACAAGTATGTCGCCTCTCAGCACTTCACAGATTAATTTAACCTGCCTAACCATCTGACAAGATCCTTCACTGTAATTGATCTCTCTTTGCAGCTATTCTTCTGACCTGATTCACTATGTGCTACATAACTCACACACACGCACATATACACACACACCCCCACTTCGGAGCAGGTGGTTTTAGAAACATTATGCCACAATAGGATGTCGATCTCCTGGTCTCTTGCAAAAAAATGGCTTGTGTGAAGTTGATGAGGTAGCCATAGCAACACAACTTGAAATCCCAAGGTTAGGAGGAGAGGATAACCTCAGTCATACTGTGCCCAATACTTCTCAAATGTATCTCCAGCATTATATATATATATAAATCCATAATGGTTTTAGATGAGGCCTGAGATTAAAGAATTTGATAGGGTCCAAGCTTCAGCTAGAGTGAGTGCCTCTGCCTTCCTCATGGTAATAAAGAAACGGCTTTTTCAAGCGGCGCGACCCCACTGGGAGCTATCCCTCATTCCGAGGTGAATCTGTAATTTCTGTCTGCAAATGAGCCCTTTCCCCAAGACTAACACAACCCTCTTTTCTTTATCACAACCTGAATTGCGTCCGAAATTAAAAGGCAGCCATCTGTGACATGCCCCGCCACAGTCAAACAACAGAAAAATCACAGAAAGACAAGGAACCAAACAAAAAAACTGGAGCAGCTCTCACCTTCGGCAGGATCCGGCGGCCCGAAGTCCAGGTCGTAGCGCAGGATGTAAAAGTTATTCCACACATATAGCTGGTTGTCCCTGGGGTTGTAATCCACAGCGGTGATGTACTGGTACTGGTTCGGGAAGAGGATGTCGGTGTACTCGCCCTGGCTCAGCTTGGTGTTGTAGATGTAATCAATCTGGCTCCTGCTGGCCTCGCTCTCGTTCTCCTCGTAGGTGGAGCGCACCACGTGTAGCACGCCGCACACCATGAATGCGTTGGAGGCAGAGCGCTTGTCGTACGCCGTCTCCCATGTGGCCTCAAAGCGCAGGGTGTAAGGGTTGAGCTGGCTCACCACAATGCGCCCATTGTTCTGCTCCGTGGCGTAGATCACCCACAGACCCCTCTCATCCACCGCCAGGTCGATGTCGGTCTTGCCACCCCAGCGGTAAGGTGAGGTGTCATGATAGTTGGCGTTGTTGACGATGGCCTCGCCGCTTTTGATGCGAGTGCGCAGGTCGAATTTGACAATGTTGCGAGTGCGTTCTTTGTTGAAGAAGATAGCACCATCATAGGCCACGAAGCCCGTCCCGTCGACACGGTGCGGCAGTTTATAGGTGGTCGTCTGGCGACCATTTTTGAAGTCCTCCAGGGAGGCGTACTCAATGAGGGTGTCAGTGCGGTACGGCGTCCAGGGCATGAAGAAGACTTTGTCACCGGCCTGCAGCGGGTCTTTGCACCACGACCCCGCTTGCTGCTCCGCCTCAAACAGGAAGGTGGCATCTCCTACACCCTTCAGAGTCCCGGGACAAATGAAAACTAGTGACAGGGAAGAGAGTGACACAAAATACAATAAGGCAAAATATTTTAAACACATGTGACTCATCTGACACGCATCATTCTCGCTGCTGTGCAACTCAAGTGCGGGACAAAAAGATCAGGGACTGTGACTTTGGAGGATTCTTTTAACTAGTGCTTTTTGTACTATTGCTAATGAATAGGGAAGAAAATACAAAAGAAAATAAATGAATGTGTCATTGTGTTCAGAATGAGAGATGTGTGGTTAAGAGAACTTGCATCTCAGGGGTCTGCTGCTACATCCTAACAAGGGACAAAACAAAATGGAACGTGAACAAAAAAAGGTAAAAAACCTGCAAATGAGAGACATGGGAAATGGGAAAAGTAGAGTTCACACGTTTTTTCTTTTTCTTTTTTTTTTTTAAATACCAGCCTGCCTCTGACATCAAATGCCACATGAATAGCTGGGTATATGGACACACTGCACATGCATACTCACATGACTGAGGTCATAAACCAAAATGATAAGGGGACAGACTTCACATCTTGTGGTAAGAGTGAACAACAGGTTGTCAATGGTGGTGGCGGCAGCAAAGCAGAGGTAAAATGAAAGTGGAGGTTGGGGGGAAATAGACCGAACAACAGTGGTAAAAGGATTTTCACTACTTCTGTGGCAAAAGACAAGAGTAACCACTGATGGGTGAGGGAGGCCATGGCAAGGTTCCCATTTAGTCGGTTTTAAATTAATTGGTTCTGGATGAAAAGAAGGGACATAGTGAATTCTTGTTGTCCTGTCAAACTTTTTTTTCCCAGTCTGTGCCAATCTCACTCAGCCATCACTGCTATTTCACATCACGTGCTATGGGTGCAGCAGAAGTTGGGGCCAAGCAAACTAAGACTGTGCCAAATAAGAATATATACACACAACTACTCATTCTTCAAGGGTTAATACAGTGCTTGGGCAAGAGTCCCTGGAACAAATCAGCACCGAACAGTTGGTGTTTTCTTTCACATCGAGAGAAAAAAAACTACATTCGATGATCGTGGATGTCATTTGAAATTCTGTTTTGAAATTCATTTGGACTCCATGGGTGCAAACAATCCTCCTATGGATTTAGCATTTGACAGGAGAGGCAATCAGGAGGGGGAGGAGGAGGAGACGTGAGGGGAGCTGTACTCAACACCACAGAACAAGGAGCCAGAGGAAGGGGGGGTGGGGTAGGGGACCAGACCACTCATTTACCTTTTTGCTCCACTTCTATTTCAGGCATTGGAAAAGAAAGCAAAAAAGAGTGCAAAAAGGGAGAGAAAGGTTATCATGAGTCAACTACCAGGTACAAAGAGAAGAATTAGTCGGAGGATATGACCATGAGATGAACTGCAGGGCTGCTTTGGAAAGAAAAGCTGGGGGAGGAAAAAAGGGTTGTTTGTTAGTGAAACGGCCTCTCATCCTAGGATATAAAAACAGACGAAGTTATGGCTAGAGACAAGCTATGTGCCACGCTTTCCAGCACATTAAACTTCTCATTCCTACCGCCTTTAACTGCCAACAAAATACTGCACTGGCTGCTGTTAAAGCAGAATAAACCCTCTAAAAATGCTTCTCCATTAAGTGGCAAGAGAGAAAAAAAAATCTCTTGGTCATACTTAGATGGATAACATTCTTAGAGAAACAGCACAGGAGTTATTTTTGGCATGTATTGACCAGGGTTGGAATTTGTTCAGAACTTTACAAACACAAATCAAAAACTCCATCCCAAACTTGCTCGCCCACACACGTTAAAACATGACACGGTGCTAATGTTACAGACCAAACTCCTAAATGAGCCAAAGAGATCAGCAGCACATGAGATGACTGATGAACAGTCGGCCTAATATGGAGTTTCTTTAGTGGCCCTGTCGGGTGGAGGAGGGAGAGGCTGGAGACAATGTGCGAAGATTGGAGGTTAAAAAAAATAAGAGCAAAGAGGTTAGTTGGGGAGGGGGGAGGGGAGGGGAAGGGAGGGGTAGGAGGGGGTGTACAGGAGGTGAAAGGGAGGTCTGTTTGAAAGAAGAAGAAAAAAAGAGGTGAATATTTCTGAAAATGTTTACAATTCATCAATTGAAATACTAAGTACTTTCACAGACAGGCATGAAGCCTAAAGCTGCTCTTATAAACTACTCTGAAACACCCTAGATGAACTCAAATCAGATCCCACAGACCGAGTTTAAAATAGTGCCGGATTTAACCAACTCTGCAGTAATTGAATTAAACCATTTTCACAGGCAGACACGAAAGCCGATCCATGACCGAACACAGGAATTTGGCTAATCTGAGATGCGGAATCATCTCAGACGTTCAGGATTTTTATCACTTTTTATCACTTTCGCTGTCTAGTATACTCTGTAATATGTTTCCACAGGACATTAGTGAACATAATGTACCAATGTAAGACCTACAACGTGCCCATTATTTATTTATTTTTTTTTTTTTGTAATTTCTCCATTATTATCTCAGCCAGAGACACTAAATCTAAAGCCAGTGTTATTAAAGCCATGTAAAGGGTCAGTTCACCAAAATTACACATGTTTTACCCCCAAGTGATGTCTAGTCATGCAGATAGTTTTGGTTTTATCTACCCAGGTTTGGAAAGAGCTGCCTCTGAGATTTCTTGCACCACCCAAATGCAATAGAGTTGTTTGTAGGTGCTCTCAGTGGTGGGAAAAAAAACATTTTTATCGGGACTATTTCTTAAGTAAAAAGTTGTTTTAATCAAATAAGTATAACTAAAACTAGAAGATTTTATTCTTATCTTTATTCAGCTAGTGTACATTAAAACATGCCTTATTTTACTGGCAACAAATTAATGTTAAATATGTATCACTTTAAGTATTGTAATAAAAGGTATATCCTACTGTCTTTTACACTTTATTTTCCACAACTTACTTGCCCTAAAAACTGGACATCACAGAAGCCTTAAAAAAATATTGACATGATGTGTTTAAACTGGTCTGACTGAACTACAAAAACACCCAGCCTGCCCGCAGTCATACAGTGGTGTTACAGAGTGATGTTTAGCTGGCTCACAGAGAGCACATTAACCAGACAATGGCCAGAAGTTTCATTTAGGCCATTACAGAATTAACATCAATTACAGTCCAATAAGATCTAATAAGAGATTCTTTAGCCTTTGAGCTTGATGAATCTGGGTATTTTGCCAGCCGGGAACCAGGTCCAAAATGGAAGCAGCTATCAAAACCCGAGCCTGAAGACGGATATCTGAAAACCTGGATGAATGAAACCAAAAACTACCTGAATGGCTGGATTCCACTGGAGGTCACTGAGTGAACTGACCCTTTAAATGACTGCCAGACGTAATACTTAAGCTTAATTCATCATTATTAATGCTAGTCTCTTTCCAAAAACTTCCAGTTTCCAGGTGAAGTATCATGTGTAAAACAAGCACACATTCGCAACTGGAGGGAGACTGCAGTTACAGCACATCTGTCTAGTCTACAGACACTTTAAAAACACACAACAAGAGTTCAGTATGAGATTTGGATGGCGATACTTACTATAGGGAACACACTCATACTGGACCTCTAAGTACTTGTAGGTGCCAGGGCATGGATCAGGAAAGACATCAGAGCCAGTGACAACCACACACTGCGTACGGTTGTTGCACCTAGAAAAAAAAAAGATTGACCAGAGATTTCATCATGATTCCCCACAGCAAGAGCACTCGGCAAAGATAACATTAATAACACACAGGGGGAAAACTTCATCGTTACGGCTACAAAGAAATTGACGAAATCCCAGCCCGGGCTGTCACATATGCATTCTAGTTTAAACCTTGGCAAACAGAGAGAGGGATGAAAGCATTAAGGAAGAGTAAATGAATGTGAATGAATGCGATAATGAATAACGGAGCCAGAGAGCAGCAGAAAGGCGTGTTAGGAATTAGCGATGGCATTTCCTTTAACAGCGTCTTCATACTGCTATTGAAAGGGAAGACATTGATTAAAACACACACGGCAGGTGGCGGTGACATGCAGTGGACTGGAATGGCGGTCTCTGATTGAAACGGAGCGGCTCCCCTGCACGTACGCAACAAACTTCGCGTGAATGTGCAGCTTCCATGAGAGGTTATTTGCCTTCCATTATGAAATAGTGTCCCTCAGCGAATGAATTAGCTAATGTGTGAATTGCAAAGTTAGTGTGTGCGTGCGTGTGTGTGTTTGCAGATGTTTCTGGGTGCTAAAAGAGTTCAAGTAAAGAGGAGAAAAAAAACATAGCTGAGTTTGTGTGAACACTGTATAGGGTGAAATTGGCTCCACTTCAATCAAGCTCTCTTGAGGCCGAGGGATTGAGAATAATGTCAGCAGTAACAGAGGCAAACAAGAAAAAAATTGGCACCAAAATAGGACATTCAACAATTTGCAAGCCTGAGATAAATATTTCAGAAGGTCAGTCGCAGTCATGCAAGCTGAACATACATTTCGACATTGGGCATGACTTTAAAAAAAACATTAGTAATTCAAGAGGTTTTCTGTGGCTGTAAAACTGGATTGTGCTGTACAACAACCACAGAAAGCATTGAATGTGCACTTTTACCTATGTAAGATGTTAGAACAATAAATAAAAAGTTAAATGTATGTATATTAACCACAGACTCCATTTTCAAGCCGCACTCACCTGTGCATTTTCATAACAAAAGCCTTTTCTCGAAACTAATGGATAGTTAAACATGACATCATATATGAATAAAAAGGCGCAAAGTCCATTATGAAGTTACTAAATAACAATGGCATCACCTGTGGTGGTTTAAACATCACAGACAATATGGTGCTGTTTGCGCTTAAGAGATTCAGTTTTATGGCGTCCCTGTGCTGTGAGGGAAAAGGGTCACTGCATCAAAGTGTGAACTGACAGACAGCAGAATCACTTAAAATACGCCCTGAGATATTCTATTTAATTCAGTATTTGGAGCTCAGAAATCTTGACACAATTTCCAAATAATTGAATAGACTGTGTACTTTTATATAATTTTGAGATACCTGTTGTGTACTGTTCCTCTTTTTATGGGAAATTATCTACAGTTACTAAAGATTTAACATACAAAAGATATGTTTAACTAATTTCATCATCTGTGATAGTAATTCACTAATAAAACGTATATAATTATACTATTGTTTTACTTTAGATAATTAAGTATGTTAATACCTAAGTATTTTTACTTAAGTTAAACTTTACAAAAACACAGGGTTTTTTAAAGTAGGTTGCATACTATGTATTAACCATTTTTTATCTAATAATTTTATTAATTTAATATAATAAGGCTAATGTGTTTGCAAACTTTATTAAAACATCTAGAAGGCACTGAACAGCATTGGCATTCATTTGGAACCACATTTCCGCCCTCCTTATAGATCTGAGTTATAGCCTCTCTCCTTTCACCTCTGTTTTGGTCTCCACGACCTCAGAGTTTCTTTCAGAGTTCAATGACAATGGTGAGACTGAACCAAAACATTCAGGTAGCTGACTGTAAAAACAAACAAAAAAAAATATTTGAAAGACATTAAAGCTGAGGGGAACTGCAGAGTCAGACTCTTTTCACATTACCCAAGGTCAATGTATCCATTGTTCACGTAAAATATCGATTAGTGCAGCTTTACGCGTAAAAGCAAAAAGACTGTCACTACTGCTTATTTTGTCCGGATTGTAAGAATTTGCTCTGGCATTTATTCTACTGCAATTTTTAGATGCTCCTGCTTTGGAGAAAAGGGAGGTGTTGTTGCTAAGCATTTTGACACGCTTACTCTGTTTTAAACTGCCGCTGAAATCGCTGCATGTAATCTCTATTGCTCTCACCACAATCTCATGGTAGCAAAGTGTTTTTAATACTGCTTGCTTTCCATCTAAGAGCTGCACCTCTGACCGGGTAAAAGATTTATTCTGTTAGTTTCAGTGGGTCAGAGAAAAGGTGGCCTTATTTAGATTATCTTGCTTTGTGTGGGTAGTTTTTGTACCTACACTAGTAGAAAAGAGAGAGGTGGAGACAACAAGGCCAGGCAGAGAGAGAGGGGGGGAGGTCAGACATACCGTCCATTTACAGTACATCTCTGAGGGAATGATCACCTGAATATTAAACAGGCCCCGTAACCTGAGTTGCCATTGGCTTCCTCATACATTTTTCACTCCACCACTCCTTTTGTGTGTGTCAACGACCAAACATTTTCCTTGACAGAACACTTCGATGTAGATTTTGTTGAAAACCAAGCCATTTGATTCCTGTCTAGTTGTTTTTGTTGTGGAAAAACGGGCAGCTGATGAATACTTTTTGTTGTAATTTACAAACCAGCAAAACTGCCACTCTGTGCTGCAGACTTCCCACTGTTTCTATCTCCCCAATCTTGTTTAATATGTTTGTTTATCTGTCTGTGCTGCTGTTGCCTTTTGTTAATCCTCCCGCTAGTGGCAGCGCATTGTGTCTTAATGTGACGTAGTTTAAATATCCTCCCTGTTTTACTTTGCTGCAGACCGAAGGAGGACTGATTAGAGTCTCCCAAAGCTTTGTGACTGCTTTAACGTCCCTGGTTATCACATCAGCCTTAATTACGGTCAGGAGCCCATTTCCTCTGATCTGAATCATTAGAATAATTCTGGTTAAGGGCTTGCGGTGCGGAGTCTTCTCAAAGCTTTTCGCTCGCACGCTGCCTCCAGGGAATCGTCTATGGAGATAAGTTTGAAGTGCAGCTCCAGCAAGTGAGAGTCTTGACTTGTCAACAGATGCGGTGCACGGCGTAGCAGGCTGCAGTCAAACCAAGGGGCATGGGCGCTGTGAGCAGAGTGTTACTGTATGACAGTGCTGGGACTGGGCTGTAAATTTAGAAAGACAGAGTGAGGCAGGAGGACTTGATCTATTCCTGAGCTATCTTGTAGTGCTGCATCTCGTGGGGGTCGGTAGAGATGTGAATGAAGCTGGGAAAAACCCAGAGGTGTGAGATGGTGGGCGTCGATGCTCAGAAGCCAGCTTAAAGGGGGCCAGGCAAGGCCAGAGCAGTGCATTAGAAGATGAACTGTGCTGGTTACTATTTATGAATAGTTCATCCGCTGCCCTTTAAAAATACACACACCTCTAGGGGTAGGCAGCAGTGGAGCTGAAGTGTTGCTGTGTTGTCGTTTGACAGCAAGGCAGCATCCTGTGAGAGGGTAGCCAGGATAAAAGGCACGATGATGGGCATTGCTCACTACCTGAGGCAAAGCTACTTCAATGTGGTACAAGTGTTTGAACAAAGCAAGCCCAATGTTCCAGATAGGGAATTAAGAGGGTGTTCATGTGACTCGCAGTCTCTCTGAGCTATGCTGATTATGACTCAAACAGCAGCAACAACGCGCAGCTGGTGTGAAGAGCTCTGCTGCGCCGATGTCAATTCCTGCCTGTCAAGAATTAATCTGCGCCCCAGTTTTCTGAATTTCAAAATGCCACCTACATAATCTAGTCAATGAAGGAATAAAAGGTGTGAGATGTTGATTAATTGTCCGGCGCGTAGGTGGCTGCACGAGCAGGGTGATAATTTAAACATTTCTTTTGTGTGCCGAAATGTTGGGCAAAGAAGGAGAAGGAAAGAAAACAAGGTCCACGCTCTGCCTCCCCGGCTCCTGGTTATGTTTGTGAAATAAGATCCCTCCTCTCCCCGGAGTTTTACCTTTGTGATATAATCTTGTAGGCATCGGGGAGGTAGCAGTTGACGTTCTCCATCTGGAACGGGTCAGCGTCACAGATCTTGTCGTCGGTCCGGCCGTAGTTGGCCGTCTCGATCATAATGACATCACTCCCCGGGCAGCGGAGATCAATTGCATATCCCTCGCATGAGAGCTCTCTCCGGACCAGCCCGAAAGGCAAGGCTGCGCGGCTGAACCCTGAGGAGAAGGGACGGGAGACACAAAGACAGGGAAAGAACTTTAAGCAAATAATAAAATTAACGAGTGAAAAGGATGGCTGCTTCAGTACAATGAGACCACACATCATGCGGTAAGAATCCACTGGCACAAAATAAATAGGCAACAGCAGTCCAATGTTTACCACAGTTTCAAACAGACAGGCCATTACACGCGATACAGGAAAGGGGGAAAGACGAAACAATCCATCTCCCCATCTCACTGTGGTCTTGGATGTTGGCTGAGACATCAAGTCTAAATCAGTGGAGACCACTGGTAACCTCATAAATTCTTGAGCAAACACAAAGGCTACAGAGCATCGGGAAGGCCTCCACCTAGAGAACATCCACCGCCGAGCCAAACCTATCTGGACTGAAAATAGTTTGCTTTACAGTCGTACGAGACCTCTCATTTGTTTCTTTTGCTTTGCTTGCCCTGCAATGCAAGACAGAGAAAAAGGCAGAATCCCGGCAGAATGGAGTGTAATATAATCCATTTTACAGTGTCGGCGATCGAAGAGTCTGGAGTCCACACAGGAGGAAAAATCCATACGTGGAACACAGCAGACGGGAGCGCAGCCAAATAGCTCTACTTTGTGGGAAAATTAACTATTTCGCTCAAATATGTCCCCCCTCCCTCTTTCAGCAAATTACAATAAAAGAGGTTATTCCTCTGTATTTCCCTTTTTCTAAGTAATAAAATGTCATGTCACAAATAGGGTGGAACTATAGATATGAAGATTTGCAAAGAGGAGAAAAAGCAACTAAAAAAAGATATTAAAGAAACAAAGAGAAGAAAGAGAAATCCATTATCTGTGGTTAAAATGATAAACAGTAAAAAAAAAAAAAAAAGAAAGAAAGAAAAAGAAATGTAACTGTCTGCAATTCTGAGAAAACAATTAAGTAGAATCTACGTAGAACATGCAAATGTGTTCCATTTAAGAAGTGCAAGCGGAGCGCTGCATGAACTGTCAATAATCGCCGTTGTTTGCAGCAAGAGTGGGTCCCTGAGGGGGCAGCTACCATTTGTATTTTCTGCGCTGCTCTCTGCTAATTAGCCCTCCTTTCAGCCTGTTACCTTTTCCATGCTCCCATTGGCTCCCGAGCATTGTCATGTACTAGCACTTACCACCCCGGGTTCCTTTTGCCCCCTCACTCTAATTATCCTCACACTTTTGACAGTCAGAGCCTGACGCAATTAGCATTGTTTGAACTGCTCAAACTTGAAGTGATTCCGGCTTGAAATTCCTACCCTGAAACCCCCCGACCCGTATGTCTGCTAGTCATTTCAGCCCGCTGTGCCTGGCTCGGTTATAATGATATTCTATGTCAGTCTGCACATGTCACACCAGCAAACAGAAGAGGAAAAACACAAGACATCTGTGAAACATACACTGTTGTGAGTCTAATGTTGAAGTCATTGCATATTAGGAGAAACTTCTGCGCACACTCGTAGTGGTAGCGGTCTAACAAAATATGAAAATAATGGTATAACTTCTCTGGCATTCGGCCACTAGACATTTCATTATAATACCATGATCTATCTAATGGCCAGTAGATACTGCTTAGCTGGACTGTTTATCACCTCATTAGGGGACGTCAGTGTAGCCGAATCATAAGTGGAGGGCTGTGGGGTCACTCCATCTATTCCAATAAGCACTACAATTACCCAAGCCTTTCAGAAAAACCTGTCCAGAATGGTGAATGATAAAAACACAGAGTGAAGTCGCCGGCTTCGCTGCGAAGACTAATGATCGTCCCGCCAGCCATGCCTCATGGAAGGAGTGACGGGTTTATCACAGAGCAGACCGAAAGAATGCATTTCATGGGGCTTTAAAATTCTGAGCTGAGACACCGTCTCTCAGCTAAAACGCCCTCACGGACACACGCGCGCGCCATCTGCCTTCGAAACCT
Organism: Scortum barcoo; assembly: GCA_023238725.1. NCBI lineage: Eukaryota > Metazoa > Chordata > Actinopteri > Centrarchiformes > Terapontidae > Scortum > Scortum barcoo. Next base: position 14,052,860 of record CM041533.1, on the reverse strand, counting down.
CCTTGCCTTGGCTGTCTGCTGGCGACTCTGCCCATCTATCAGACCGCTGTGGCATGATGGCATGCTGCTGTCAACAGAGGCCCAGCGATTGATTAGGCCCCTGCCCTGCTGGCCTCCTCCTCCCCCGCCTGTATAGATCTCTCTGGTCATAGGCTAACACTACATCAATTAGGGGGAGTATCGAGACTGTACTGGCGGCCTAAAGAACAAATTGCTTCTTCTCCAAACTGCGGATAGTCTCTGTCTCATTAATGGCTGTCTTGTCAACTTGTAATTGGACAAGTAATGACAAATCTGTCCAAAAAGTTAAAATATATATAAAGGAGACTTTCTGCTTGGCGAGAGGAGGAGCAGAGCTGAATTCAAGAGAATATATTTCTGGTCGACTTAACTGGATGTTGCTTAAGATCTAAGGATTTAAGCACAGCTAAGAAGGAAAAACCTTGTGGCAACAAAGGTTTCTGGATGTAGATATTCCTCAGTGTTGATTTTCTTGGTTTAAACAAGTTTTGCGAGATTCTGGAGAGAGAGGAAGATTGTTTGTGTGCACAAATGTCAATGTCTTAGGAAGGTATGAAGAGCTTTTCATCTTGCGTTCTGTGCTTTGTTTGACTGCTCAACTTTGCAGAAGTTGAAGACTGCGACAGAAGGGCACCAGCTGCAGGGAAAACGGTGTCAGGAAAAATGCTGGAAAAAAACCCATAACACAATCTCTATGTGTGTGTAAAAAGGAGAAAGAGAAAAAGGTTGCTCTGTCTGTATTTGAACCTCAGATTAACATTAAATTACACAATCAGTGAGGGAACTGAATAATGCCTTATATAGGACATTTACTCAAATTGCCATGGTAACCACTTTGACTTAGGTATAATTGGCTGTGATCCCTATTCCTGGCCTTGTTGACACGAAGCCTTATCATGCATTCTGGTCAGTGAGTGACTGTGAGGAAAGTAGCTTTTCAGATTCCTCCCCCTGACCTGCCTGCTAAGCCGTCTATTGAGCTCAAGAGAGCAAAGCATTGGCCGAGACCGCTTCTCAATATGCTGCATTCTGTGAGTTTTTCTTCTTCTCCAGTTGACAGCCTATAATTCACTGGCGACAATCCCCCACCTCATAATACATATTTTGTTTTCTATCAACACCCTTGAAATTGGAAGTGGCACTGCGGCTCAGATGGGTGCATCTGAAACCATCCGCAGAGTTACACTCAGTGCCTTTTAAAACCCTGGAGATGAAACGAAAAGATAATGGAGGTTTGGTGTCGGGATATTGCCATTTGGCGACTGCAAGCGCTAGACCATAACACACATGTTGAGGTTCATCTCTGCTGCTCCATGCATTAGCTCGCAAGAGCGCAGTCGTGACCAACCTTTAACCCGACAGCCTCCACTGAGTCAGGACATCAGACGGTGAGAGAAAAAAACTGGAGGAATGTTTGATCAGTCAAAAAAAAAGAAAAAAAACTGGGCCATTTTTGTAGGGTAGACAGAGTGGCGAGGGCTGGCACAGACAGAGAGCAAAGGCGTTGGTTGACGCTTGTCATCCTCCATTAAGGTTCCTTTGATTGGCCTTTGTGGTCCTGGAAACGGCAAACAGCTGCATGCAAATGGCCCTGTTTCCCCGAGGCTGGCCCCCATTGTTCTGGGCTTGGGTTTGACAGGGACGCTTTCTCTGCAGCATAAAGGAGGGTGTAGCCTTTAGTCAAATAAGAGTGCCCCCACCGTGGTCACAGCAGGACTACTTCAAGATTGTTTGTCTTTTTATGTTGTTTCATTCCCGATATTACTGGTAGCCAACATCTTAGGAAGAAAGACCAGATCTTAGAGTCAAGCTTTTCCCCCAGCAGCGGGGGATGCCTCCATAATCCAATATCCGGAGTGACAGAGTGGTCATATAGCATGTTTTGCTCTGGTGGAGTAAAGATTTTCAATGGGAATTCATAAAGTCGGAAAAAAAAGGAAAATATATTTGCATTCTTAATATTTGGGAACAAAGCATCATCAGTGCTTTTCCTCTTTTTTTTCTCGCTCCTTTGTTCTTTACTGCAGTATTTCTAATCGGTTCAGTGGAACGTTTTGATTTCTGGCCAAGGCATAAAATTAGCAGAGGGAAAAAATAAAATTCAAGAGACCACTGCGGTAAAGCTTTTATGTATTAAATAAAACAGAAGTGCACTTCACTGTCCATGCATGTGCCTCTAAACCGTCAAACTAAATACTTGGGAGTAATTCAGCTTGCACTGTGCAAAGACTGCACTCAAAATTTCCATTTCCACATCCCTAAATTTGAAAAGGCATTCGGTGTCGCCACCTAAAATGTGCGACACAAGTTCACAAATGCAGTATATGACCGCCCATCAGAAGTGAGAGACGCACAGGGGCGAGGTGGGAGATGAGAAAGGAGATTTGGGATTCGCAAAATAACACCTGCTTTTCAAATACAGACAACACCCCGAGAACTCCTCGCTATGCCACAGCGGCTCGTATTTCATTTCAACTGTCGAAATGCGGCGCAACACTGAAAATCTAGTTGGACATATGGCACCATTTCCCATGACACTTTAGTCCCCACTCTAGTCCACCTTGCTGGGAACTGTTTCTAAAGGCAGTGTCAGACTAGACCACAAACCCCGGGGCTACACCCGCTTTTCCCAGACAACTGCTATCAGACACTCTAGATTCCGATATAAGTATTCGAAAATAGAAACTGGCAATACAGGACTGAGTCCATTTGTGGTTAGATGAAGCGCTCTGAGTCATATCTCTTTTCTCTTTCTGGTGATACAAGAATTCAGTGTAACCACTTCAAATTTCAAAGCCACCATTTGTATTCATGGCCATGGCCCTCTCTCTAATACATCTCTTGAATGTTTTCTTGACAAAAAAAAAAAAAAAAAAGAAAAAAAAAACGGTAGGTGGGAGGAGAGAATCACATGCTCCATGTTGACGCATGTCTCTTTGAAGGGGTTTAAGGGTAAGGATTTGTCATATTGCTGAGTTTAAGCATGACAGACCCTGCTGCTGCCTCTTAACTCCTCAGGTGGGTCCATTTAGAGACAGCTAGATCCTATCACGCCAGACACAGGCGTGTAATGTTTTCTCTTTTAGCTGTGCGGCAAGGATTTAAAGGGAGAATTCAGTAGTTTTTAGCCTTACACTCATAAATGCTGCCATTTTCATTGGCAGCTTTCATTGCAAAGACTCCCTCTGGTGAAGCAACTTATGTCATCATCATTTAAACAAATACTTTCAGCCAATAAGTTTGAGTCAGTTTCTTAGATGGAGGTGGCGGGTGCAAACTTACCATGGTCCCTTTGGTCAGTAAGCCACAATTACAACTCAGGTTGAAATATAGCAGAGTGTTCCTTTAAAAATGCAAACTCCTTTAAAAAATATTTAACAAGCCCACAATGTACACAAAATATCTGCAATGCACAGACCCCTCTGTTTTGATATTGCAGAAATCACAGTGAGGAAATACACAACACACAGAATATGTTTAAGTTTCGCCACAACTGACGCACAGTCGACACGGTGGATTATTTTGGTTCAACAGAAGAGCTGGCTCAGCTGCAGAAGACTGCAGATGAAGAATTCCTCTCGAGGGAGTGAGAACTAAAGAAAAAAAAAAAGCCAGAAAATGGAGGCTATAATGACTGTGTCTTAATTTGGCCGCAAGAATCAAGGTTTTCTCCTCTGTCGATTGGCTGGGTGATCCCTGACCCTGTGGGCGCACATCAAAGACAACCAGCAAGGAAAGCGAGGAGCATCATTACATTACTAATACGTTTAATCCCCTAAATGCAAAGAGGGTCAGTGCTTAATATAAGTCACACTGACAAGTGACAGGAATAATTCAGTTGCAGAGATATTACCAGATGTAATGTCTGCTTTTGTTCAGTCCTTGGACACATCACTCGGATTAAAGCAAAGTCTAATTCGACACCTTGTACAGTCCACTGAGAAAACAACCCTTTCATTAAGATACAAATAACTGTCACAGAGGCTAAACATTCGAGAAGGGAAGAGAAAATGTTCGACTTGAAGATGAAAAAAACCTGTATGCTCCCGGGAGAGTGCCATTTTGACAGAATTAGTTCATTGCTTTTTCAATACCTAATATATGGTTGCATCTCTTTTTTGCAGGGGAGTTGATGAAATACGCAGAAAGAGGAGAGTTGAAGAAACACTCCCAAGTGCAGCAGGTATAGTTTCACAGGTTTGATCTACCCTGAATGATGCTTAACTCCCCTCAAAGCCCATATTTTACCCCTGCACTTAAATCCCAGCTGGATTTTCCGCTCAAGAAAAACGGCTCAGAATAAGTCAGGTGCTCCCCTCAGGGTGGGGATGGAGAGTTAAAAAAAAAAGGAGGATGAGGTAAGGAGAGAGGAGCAGGAGGAGGAGGATATGGGCTTGTCTCCATCACATGCTCATGTCTCTGTTTTTGTTTGCTGGGGCAGAGTCTCCCCATTTCACCCTCCTAATCAACCCCCCGCCTCCTCCACCCGGCCGTGCCTGCACAGAGCCGGGCCCAGGAGGCTTACTCAGTATGTCACATAGACAGGGTGTCAGGAGAAGCTGCAACTGGAACACGGATTACATGAATAATGAGGCAGAAACTACAAGGATGACTAGGAACAGAGATCAGGGCCTCGAGACGATAATGAACAAACGATTCTGATAAGGGACACGTGCTTTAACTTCACGCGGAGAGGCCTCGGTAGCCTTGAACGCAGAGGTGCTATCGTTCTTGTTCGGGCACACGTCCATTTTGGTGCTTTCGTGCTTCCAAACAAACCCACTTGTGCCGAAGTGGATGGAGTGGTGCAGCTGAGGTTGCGCTCATGCAGATGAGGTGGTGCAGTGCACTTTTCGTACTCGTTTCGGCATGAAATGAAATTGTGTTTGTGTTTCACCGCAGCACAAGTATCTGTGCGGCTTGGGCCGGTGCACACAAAAACAAAGAAAACAAAACCAACAAAAAAACCCTTTCATGTAAGTTGTGTTTTCTCTTTCCGTTTGACATCCGTTTTTCATCCACTGCACATTTCATTGCACATTCAAATGCAGTTTTTAATGCAATTAAGGCAGAGTCTGTGCTGGCTTGGATTAATAGATGATTCTTATCAGGAATGTCTTCAGGACACGTCCTGAGCTCCTGCTAACAATAATATTTTCCAGATTGCTGCATGCTGGGAGTGGCACTGGGAGTGGCATACAAAGTTGGTTTAGACCCATGGTCAGACCCATTTGAGCATGCAGCTTCAGGAAAATAGAGCCGACATATGTGTACAAGGGGGACTGTGGCGGACTTGGACAGCCAAGTGCGAGGCGAAGGTCACGTGGCAACAGTAGCTGAGCCACCATTACCACTAGCAAGCTGATCTGCCACTGACAGATGACTACTGGACTGACTTGACTGTAGGAGTGATTATAGATGAAGTATTTTTAGAGAGATTTTTACTGACACAACAGACACATTTTAGTGGGACCAGATTTTTGAAAATGACGTTTGTTGTCTATTAACTGTGCTGGCATTGAACTGTAACCTCTTTGTTATCTACCGTTTGTTCTGCTACTTCTTTCTTCTTTAATGTGTGGGTGACAGAGCCACACGTTACAGAATTGGAGAAATGTGTGATAAAAGAACTGTAATGATGAAAGTGCAAAATCATTCATTTTGGTGGGATCCCTGAAAGAGGTTTTCTGATTATCTAGACGTTTCGTTTGTATGAACGCTCATAATGGATATGATTAGTTTTGGAGAGGACTGCCTTGCTTAAAAAAGGTATTATATTTTGTTTTTGTTGCAATCATGCTACAATTGACATTTTATGCATTGTGTACTAAGTGTGTGCTCAATACTAGGCATATGAAAGACTTTAGAAATGCATCAGGCTGGTTAACAAACTTTACTGTGCGTTTTTTTACTTATTTTTTGAGCATAGTTGGTTTGTGCCTCATCACTTTTCACCTACCGTAGTAGCCAAGACAAAAATGGCGCTTCCATTGAGCAAGAAAGCCTCGCGCAGCAGTTCCAAAAAAGATACTGCTAGCAAACGTACGTACAAGGGAAACCTCTGAGGGCTTTTATGCAGCTCTGTTTGGAGTCTCTGAGATTTACAAGGAAAACCAGTATTAAAAAAAAGAGGAAAAGAAACATCCAGACACATTCCTTGGCAATAACCCCCCCTGCTTTCTCTGCAACACTGACCACTTTGATTGGCTCGAGCGTGATGACCTTGCTCCATTCCCTTCCACCAGCATTCCGGTCAATGCGAGCAGAAAACAGGAGCGCTGATAAGAGATGCACAGATGGGGAGATCTTGATGACAGACAGTTTCCTGCCCCTCATCTTTGACGGGGCCATAGTGCCTTGCACGCTCAATGGGGATATACGCTACAAGAGGGGGGTCAATACCGATAGCATAAGGCAAACAAAACCGTCCTTTGTGCTTCGCTGTTTCTCTGACTTTTTTCTTGCTGCGTACTTATTCAATTTCCTGCGCGGCAGGAGAGGGCTCCCTTATCTTTGACTGTTTATACCTGCAAATCGGCTGGTGGCCTTTTGTTTGCAGGTGACCCACCCTGAGGTGACATTTAATTCCTGGACAAAAAAATGTGTGGTCATGCTCTATGGCACAGGCTCTCAGCCTGAGGAGATTACTAATACAGTGAATGCAACAGAGCTGCATTCATGGCCTGTAGTGAGAGCTAACCGGCAGGCAGAGAGAGAGGGGGAGACATCCAACACGTTATTAACACTGATTCAAATCATATATGACCATAAGCCATGCCAAAGTGAGTGAAATGAACAAGAAACTACTGATTGGCGCAGCAGTTTCGCCTTATTTTTACACATCAGTGCGTCTCTGTATGTTTTCCTCCTCCTTTGTCTTAAGAACAGACACACCAGAAAATCTGTGCCCACACTACAAGACACACTTGAGTCACAGAGAGCATGCAAAAGCACATTTAGAAATCCATCATCATTTCTTTTATTGATTGCCATCATTTCCCCACTGTCGACATTAGTTTTAACACTGGCGTTTACTGTGTAAATCATAACCAGCAGTAACAAAAATGTGACATCTGAGCTGTTGTGATATTTCTGATACAGAGCGAGGAGGACAGGTAGAGACAAATGCATCCTTTTTTTAAACAATTTTCACGCCAAGTAAATATAATTGTAGCCTTGCACTCTTTTTTCTTTTCCAAACAGCGAGGGGCTTTTTATTCAAATGGCCTTTGTGTTCTTTTGCACACATGATGTGTCTCCAAAATCAAGCTCTTTAACAAATTAATCCTTAAAATGTATGTGACTAAAACAGCTGGAGTGGCTGTGTTGAAAAAAAAAGAGAAATTCACTGCCGCAGGTATTTAGTCAGAGCAACAATCTGCTTTGATTGCTTTACCACATTGTCCCTTTGGTGTTAAATGTTATATGCCTGCTTTTGTTTTTGCATGTTTGTTTAGCTCTTGTGCTTTTTGTTCAGATGAAATTAGTTCTGACATGCCTCGAAGCTATTTAAAAGTATTGGGTGAACACTGAATCGCGCTAAAATCCGACAGGTTCTTGTTGCCTCCTTAAAATACTTTTGTCTCTGTTCCAAACCTGATTTATATTGTTGGCAAACACCTCCCCACAGACAAAGAAAGGGAAAACTTCAGCTTTCGATAGAGTAGACGTGATTTTATTTGAAAGCCTTCTGCTTCCTCTCATGATTAAATACATTACTTTGTTATGACAGCTGAATCCTCCTGTGAAGCAGCGACTTGCACCGAGCAAATCCAAAAGTTTAGATTCTGAGGCAAACTACTTTGTGGTTGTAAGACGGACTCATCTATTATTTGAATTAGGCTGCCTGGAGAGAAACGAGAAAAAAAAATCAAGTGTGGACAGCGTTTAAAAAAGGAAAGAGCGAGGTAGGCATCTGGTCCAGTGTTTATACAACTTGTTACCATAAGGGGTGTGAAGTGAACGGCGGAGAGATGCTGAGAGCGAGTGAGATTTAAAGCATGCTTAACAAATGGAATCAAACTGTCAGAAAACTGTAGCTCCTAGCCCATTAAACAAAGTGTTTGTTCATCAGGTGGCCATAAAACAGCAACTTGTACAACCACGTCTAAACACACAATAAAGTCTCTCTCCTGGAGGGAAAGGAGGTTAACGCTCACATTCGCATATTGGGTGGAAACATTTCTTGCTGCTTTTGCTTTACCAAAAACGCACTCAGGAAATCGCTGTTGCAATAAATCTAGGATGACCCTATCAAGGGTGATATTGTATTTCATTTCCTCTGAGTGAAATACTGATCCTGGAGATTCATGTGACTGTGGGCCATTTCAATTTCATGTTCTCCTATGATTCAAAACTTTCCAGGTCCTCGGTTATTATTAAAACAGCCTATTGTTACGTAATGCTATGCAGAAGTATATCTGGCGCTCTGCACAGAGACTGAAAAGCTGCATACTGCAGGGATCGTGGCAAAGCGCTTACAGAACTATATTAGAAAAGAAAGAAAACAAGATACTGTGATGATTTATCCATCTCCATATGGCTCCCTATCTACAAGAAAGTCCATACAGTCCAGATGATGAACCCCTGCCTTATTTCTTGAAATAGTACCAGTTAGGCAGAATTTCCACGCAAGGCTGATATATCAGATTTTTTTTTTCTTCCTCTGTGCTTGTTCTCACCACACAGATTGACCAGTCATCTGTGAATCTCCCATGGTTTAGCTGATAATTCATGATCGCCCTGCCATGGACCCGCAGCATTCAATATGAATTATAAAATGGCAAGCCAAGCATATCAATGGATGACAGGCTGGATGTGTATGGCCCGGGGCCAGAGAGGAGTTAGAGCACAATAGCTTCCCCATTCAATCAACCCCAGGACTGGAAATACCAGTGTGGCACGAGGGAGGGTCTCCCATCAGCACAATGTATGGCACTGCTTGAGACAAATGTTGTGCTGAGACGTATTGTTAACCTTTACAACCTTTTGGGGAGAAACACAAGCATGCTGGTATGTTCGACCGAGGAATATTTCGCAATCAAAAAAATCTCCCTCAGAGAGAAATGGACGTTGTATTCGGTCCAGAGCAGCAAGAGGCTCAAAACCAGCAGGAAAAAAACAGAGCAGAGGCTGTTTTTAAGGATTCTGTTGCTCCATTTTGCATTTTCCTTCTGCATGATTCTTGCAGACTTCATTATTCAAAAAACTGCAAATTAATTTCTCTTGTTTGCTGTCTATGCAGGAACACTTGGTAGGACCTAAACAAATGATCTTTTCTCTGATCCCCATCTCTGCAGATATGACACAGCTATCAAACAAACCACTTAATCTTTTACATTTCCCTTTTGTGCAGTGTTTAGATATCAAGGCCGAGGTGCCTCCTCTCTTTTTGACATTTAAACACAACAGCCAACTAAAAGTGTTGACACTGACTGTGTGACATAATCCCCCCCCTAAATCTGGCTTTCTTTACTTTAAAGACTCAGATAACAGCTCTCATTCAGTCACAGCAGGTATGTGCCTGTGCGCTTGCCCCACCTTTGTGGCTGCTGCCTTTGGATCTGGTTGTCTTCTTTCATATCTGCAGACTGGGCGGTGTGAAACATCTAAAACAAATCCGATACCTGCATGACCTAGTTTTCTCTAGCAGGAGCGTCATTTTATATTGCTGTTATATAATGGCACAAGGATATGGAAGAAATGGAGAACAGAAAGAAGCATAGGTGGAGAATTCTTTCTCTGCACCATTATAACCAATTAAAAAACATCCAAAAACAGACCATTATTATTATTATTAGAGGTAAAAAATCTCAAAATTGATAATATTTATGGTCTGCAATGGCCAATTCATATATTTAGATTCTGTTCTTAAATCTCTATGTATTCATTTTCATTGTTAATGGTGGGGTCTGCTGTTGCCGTGCTTCAAATTGCTGTCTGCAATTTAAGCCGCAACAGGCTGCGCACCTGTGTGAAAAACTACTTAGGTCATGCATACCATTAAACCAGACTGTGGCTGCACATGACTTGATGAAAAAGGCCTCTTATCTCGCAAAGTAGTCTCTCAAAGAGTGTTTGCTACCATCAAACCTAACCAGAACTGAAATATCAAACTTCTTTAACTTTTTTTTTTTTAGGACTGCTCGGGGCAGCAGAAAGAAGCTGTGAACAAGTGCGCGACGCGGACGTATTTGGCAAGCAGGTACCTGTTTACACATCCAGCAGTTACAAAGCAACATTAGCTTTCATTTGGAGTCACGTTTCTGTCCACGTGATGAATTTAAGTCCAATATTCACTCTGTTTTAGCTCTGTTTTTGGTCTCAAACACCTTAAGGGGGACATATCTGGCTTATCACCCACTAAATACTCCTCATACTAAATACTGTTCACCAGTTAGTCGCTTACTTTGTCTGCTGTTTTGTTGATGTTGCTACCTAAAATAATGCCATGGGAATGGTAGTGAATTTGTGGGCCGGGCAGCTACACAATGTGCTGAAAATCACTATAAAACTAAAACAAGGGGAGCTGCAGCCTCTGGTGATAATTCCATGTGGGTTCACCCCTTTCTCATTGTTATTTGATAAATTTTTCATATAAAAAAATATATATATTATAGCCACTTTGAGGATTAAAGCTTTAACTGAACAATCTGTACTGGACTACATGCATTTTCTACAGTTTCCCTGGTGGTGGTTAATTCAATTTGATTTTGCACAAATTTATAACGTTTGTCAAAACAGAAGGCCGACTGCTGTTCAGTCTTCCCACCGGCCGGGAAGGCCAATACCAGGAGAAAGAAAAATCACTTTCTTTTCAGTTAAGTCAATGAGCATTTCAAAGCGTGAGGAATGTTTTGGGTGAAAAAGATAACCTTATTATACTCTCTCCTGGTGAGGGACATGAGGCAATTATCAAGTGGAGTTTTTGTTGCAGGGAAACGTAGCTCATAAGCGCCGTGATGCTGGCCCTCAGGGCTGGATGGGCTGAAGGTGAGTGGCATGTGGATAGAATCAGATATTGTTTTCAGAGGGACACACACACACACACACACATTCCTTTATTGATGGATGGGCAAATATGCATTCTTAGGCCTGAGAGCCCTCACATCAACTGAAACCCAAAACCTCAACTTTCTGCATACCAAAGCAGTACTGCTCTTTAAGAAATTCAGCGGGAGTATTCAACTCAAAGCCCAACCAAATTAGAGGGCTATTCTTTAAATGCCTCTCTAATAATTTTACATATTATCTAAAATTGATAATCTACCAAAAAAAAAAAGGGAAAAAAGCATCTTCTCTTGAGAGACTGCTGGGATAGCCTGCTCCATAGCAATCTGCTTTTGTTAACAAATTCTACACCGCAGCCAGATCTAAAATAAAACTGGAAGAGAGCTCTATCGCAGAACAAAACAGCAAGAGAGAAGGTAAAATCCAAATTGAAAAGGAAGCCCCCCAAATAATGTGCTTCTACATCTATCTGTAATCAATGCTTGGCACACAAGCATGTGATTTTGGGTTACTTTATTTCCTGGTACAATGGGACTGAAAGGGGGGAAAATGTAATGATCATCATTAAGCAGACATACCAACATCAGTGGCTTTGATGGGCATGTAACAGACGGGAGTGTTTTGTGACAATACTTGTAATTACAGCCAAATGTACTCGTCAAAAGTGAGGGAAGGAACCAAAAAAGAGCCTTGGGATGTCACTGCAGACAATTAAAAACAGTGAAGCATTCTTTCCCACTTCCCGGATCTGGCGAGGAATCAAGTGCCCCGCTTTTGATGGTTTCAGGTGTACCGGCTGCACAGAACGGTCTGATTTAGGTGCAAATAAAAAATGCAGCTTTTCTCTGCGGCTCTGGCGCCTCAAAGTACACTCAGACAATCTGTTATAAAGCTCACTGTGCAGAGAAGATGCACTCATGAACCTTTAGGGGAAGGTCTCTTGACACACCATTTGAATGTTGTTCAGAGAGTGAAGAAAAGAGTGTCAGCGAGACTGTCCGTGGGTTGTCTGTAATATTCAATGAGTTCAGTACAAAGTGTTCGAAACACCTCTTTCAAACTCCAAGGGTAAAACCACCGAGGAGGAACTATTAGCACACACTGAGGAATGTGTGCTAAAAAATTCAACACATTCATAAGCTGAATAATAAGTGGCTTCTCGAAAGGTTGACCAGAATGACATTAACACTATTCCACCACCACGTAACTCCATGGTAACTCACCTTCCGAACAGTGAAAGCAAAAGAGAAGGAGCAAGAGGCAGCGAAACCCTGAACACCTCCACAGTGCAGAGGCCATTGTGTGCTGTATGCAAACGATCCAGGCGCCCGATGGCTAATAATAGTGGTTCAGTGTGTTGCAGTGTGAGAGCAGAAAGCTGGAGCGATGTCAGCGATCAGTAGTTCTCGGAGAAGCATCACCAGTCATCTTCTCATCTGGAAAGAGAAAAAAAAGAGAGGAAAGAGCGTAAAAATTGAGGAAATTAGACAGGCATTATTGGCACATGTGCATTGCAGTAAAAGAAGTCACGCGTACACTGCATAGGAAATGTCATCTAAAACAAATCTGAACACCTTAGAAAGCAAAATTCCTGACTGCTGCTTGATTGAATGCACAACAATGTTTCACAGAAATATTCAAAGTTTGTTTTCAAGTGTTTATGAGGGCACGGGAACAAAAACAAAGCAGATAGTGTGCCTGGTGCTCGGCACTTATTTAGCACTCGGTGGTGTGTTACAACTGAATGTTTACACTGCTTCATTCTCCTACTCTTCCCTGTTCCACCATCCCCATTTACTCCCAGATCCCCGCGGGAAGAGCGTGTCGCTCCGGCAACACGTTCACAGAGGACGCCATTAGAGACACAGCTGCTTTGTGAGCTACATTTGTCTTCTTCCTTATCAAGGGGTGGCAAAAAACAGTCCTTTGTCTGCAAAAGCAGCAAAAGGTTAGAGCCTGAGACAGACTAACACACCAGACAGTTAAGCTGCTTACCAAAGTCAAACACTGAGGAGGGATGTGTTGTGTCATATGTGAAATGCCATGCCACACACACACACTTGGACTCACATACGCATGCCTGCACAAACATATAGTCAAGGACGCGCGCACTCCTGGTCGACATGGACACACATACACACTGACGTATTGTGTTTTGCTATTCCCATGTGATTGCCATGCAGCATCTTTCACACACACATGAACGCACACAGATGTATCCACATTATACACAGGACCGGTCACTTGGTAGCCGTCGCTGTGCAGAGGAGAGTGAATGTTTCCTGCTTCTGAACGCTGCTCCTTCAGAGCCACCCGTCAACCACCCTGATTATTTTATAATGAACCTAAATTTGAGCAGCAGAGCAGTCAGCACTGATCGCTCTCCGGGCCTCGCTAATGCGCTTGGATATTTTTGGCAACATGAAAAACCCACAAAACATGGGAAGCTTTCACATTAGCATACAGAGGAATAATTCAAGTCACCATTGGGTTCTTTCTATACATCACCAACGCCTGGCCAGAGGATAATAGCTGAAAAAAAAAAAAAACTGGATCTGCACCTAGCCCGATGCAGGCTGGGAGTGTTTATTTTTATTTGAGGTCACCCTGGCCGAGTCGTAGTGCAGCACAGTCTGAGCCAAGGAAACACACATACGGCTAACTTATAATTTATCAGTTACACTTGGGTGGTTTTTATAGGAATTGTGGTTTTATTTGTCTTCCAGTTGTTTATCTGCCAGTGGCGCTGAACCAGATCAGATAAGACCAAAATGGACGGTGTGTGCAGTCCTGCAGGGGAAGTCTTGCGCTGCTTTTCTACGGAGGGCTGCTCATGCTCTCAAGTCTTCTAACAAAACTGCCACCAGTTCCATACTGGGAAGAACACCAACTCTCCTGAGACACACGTGACTCCTTCCACAGCCATTTATCTTCTGCAAATATGAGGCCTGGGGCCATGGGGTAACCATAATGGTGGTTGACAGGAGAAGATTGGAAACTGTTGGGGGGGCATCCTCCTGCCCTTCTGGCCTGCTGGGCCCGCTGAGCCCCTTCAGCCCCTCCAGACACCAGGGGGCGAGAGCCTGGCAGGCCTCGCGGATGTAGACTTGCCCTCACCACCCCGGGGTTCTTTCTCCTGATCGGCCGTCGCCCCGCTGAGCAACACGTCTCCTTTTCTCCGTTAAGCTGGCGCAGGACACCGCCATGCTCATCCTCCTAAAAACACTGTTTTGTTTGGTGGGATTTCTGCACTGAATTGGTCCGGACTTGAGATAAAAGGATTAGGCGATTAACACTGAGATGCTTTACACGAGTGCTGACAGACGTATCATAATTTCACATCAGGGGACGGGGGTGGGCTAAGACGTTCTCAAGCAGAAAATGATTTTAAGAGGTAAGTGAGGCATCGTTAACCCCTAGGAGACTGCTGAGGAACTATGTACATGAACACCCTGCCCCCTCCCCCCCCAACCCCCTCTACACACACCCCCCTTCGCCAGTGAAGCCTGGGAATTGAGGTTACTTGTTTCTCGGCCAGCGATTTCTGCATAATGACTGTCATGTTCCACTAAGGCAGATATGTAAAAAAAAAAAGGTACACGGTTATGACTAACTGTCACCACCTACACTCAACCTAATGAGCTCAATCACTTAATATACACCAGAAGACCACTGACTAAATAAAAGTTATTCATTTTCATCTGCGCCTTGAGCTCCTCTTTCTATTAAAAAAAAAAAAAAAAAAAAAAAGCAATCCAAGTCTATAAATTCCCTCAGGTTTTCTCTCTCTATTAACAGTATATCTTTCTGGAAACAAGATAAAAAAAAATCCACCAATGAAATGAAAAATGATACACAAACATTCACGACATCTGTTTTTCTTTTGTCTCTTACACATACACAGTGGAAACCCGAGGAGAGAAATCCATCATCAGTTAAGATAATGGAGAAAATCACAGTCCACGGCAGATTTTTCACATCGGCCTGATAGAAATAATAAGCAAGCATTTAAAAGAGGACGGCAAGCGATTAAAACATAATTAAAATAAATGGATAGAAGGAGACAGCCCACATGTCTTAACATGAAATACAAGGCTGTGTGCAACAGCCGGCTGAATGAATGCAAGTCTCCTTTGACAAAGCTTGTGTCTGCCTCACTCAAGCTGGAGAGGCGTCCACTGAAAGAGAGAGTGAGAGAAGGGGGGAGTTTTGGAGTTTCTAAGCCGGGAGGGACTAAATGGATGGGAGAGGGAGAGCAGAGGAGGAGAAGAATGGAAGGGGGAGAAAGGAAGGGGCGGGAGGGTCACCGCCGAGGATTGACAGTCTGTGAGTATGGCCTGACCTCCTGGGTTCGCCTCCAAGTTTTCTCCGTGGGCTTAGAGAAGACAAAAATAAAGCCCAGGAATGTTAATTTATTTTCAATTGTCAACGCAGAGAAGAGAGAGATAAAGAGTGCATACATACATATCAAGTAAGACTGGAACAAAACTAATGCGCAAGTCCAAGTGTAAGCTGAAAACCTACAAGTGAAATAGAGATGTGGCTCTGTTGAGCTGGATCTTGCCAACACAATGATTCGTCTTCCACTCTTTGAATAACTACTAATTTGGAGAACTTTCTGCCCCGCCCCCATGCCCTACATTCAGGGCAAATAGAAAAAAAAAGACACATGTGAGAGGGGAGTTTCAGACATCAGAAAATGGTTGATGGGATAGAAGTGGGAGACGGGATCTACAGGAACTAAGAAAACACAGCCTCCAGACACTTTTTTTTTCTGTCCTCGGTGCACCCTGATGTTCCCAAGGAACTCTTTTGTCATGACAGTCCTGTCAGGGCTGCGCTTTCAACCCCTGCAGGGACATGATGTCATTTCCTTGGCTCCACCAGTGATGTCGAGAACTTGCCATCAACTGCCAGAGACGGAGATGGGCCGACACCGAGCGCAGAGACTGTTTTCCCAACACAGAGCTGATACGATGTACTATTAGGATAAACAGGTTGTAAACTGTGGCGTGCAGCTGCATACGCTGCAACAATAAAGATTTCACAAATGTCTTAGATGAAATGGCTGTGGACTGTTTCACTAGATGATCCACAGAAAAGCCATTTTTAAGCCAAAATGTCCCAAATTCACTGCTTATAGCTTCTCAGATGTGAACATTTGCTGGTTTTCATGGTCTTTTCTGAATTTACTGAATATTTATGGGGCTTTTTTCCTTTATTATGAAAAAAAGACCATTAAATACTCACATTCAGGAATCAGAGTGAATTGTGGGGAATTGTGGGCTCGTGTGCTCTCAAATTGATTTTTAGGAAAATGAAGCTTCGGATTATTTCCTATGAGCCAGTGTGTGCTTCTTATTCCATCATAATGCCAGCTTGGTTCAGTGCCTATAAATATTTTATATGTCAACAGATCTTTTTATGATGTTTAATAAATCACAGAGCCTCCTCCATCTTCTGTTTAGGTCTAGGTCAGAATGAGTTCCTGTAACATTTAAACATGCAAAACACGATTCAGTGCACTTAAATAGCAGCTTTTATGTCTGGTTTTGTTTCCGTGAGGGTAAATGGCTTTAGATTAAAAAGGAGGCACCTGAGAAAAAAAAAACAAGAAAAAGAAAAAAAAAAGATGCTTTTAAGTTGAAATGTTATTCAGCGCAGCTCAAAAAGCCCAAACAGAAAACCCCTGAAAGGTGCGATAGCTTCACTATTTTACTGAGAGAGCACAACAGTTGGTGTGTTCAGCGGCTCTCGGCCAAATGATTGAGGCAGTAGATAAGATAGAGTGCCAGCGGGCAGATGGACATAGTGAAACAGAGAGGGGCGAGCAAAGAAGCTTAGTAAAGTGAAGAGAACAAAGAAGACCCAGACTGAACAACCAGGTTAATGTCAAGCAAAATGAAGTGAGGGTGGTGTGCAGTCTTCAAAAGGGAGCTTGTGCGAAGGAGCCGACACTCGGAAAAAGGGTAAAAGTGGATGTTGCTGTCAAGGTTTGTCGTTGTAGTCACCTGTCAACGAAAATAATGAAACATGCCTAAAAAAAAAAACTGACTACTATTATTATCTCTGTCTACTTTATCCATCAACAGCAATACTGACTTTGTGGCTGCAGCTTACTATTGTTTTCATTATCGCAAGAACACAAAGAGACGTGAGCAGAGGAGTGACAGAAAATGATGTTGCTTTGCTCCATTTTGATGGGCAGCTTGTTGCACGGTCTTTCCGTTAGGATACCAACATTATCAAATTAATTAGGCCATCACTTTTTAAGCAAGTCTTGGAAAAAGTAGTGATAAATGTCCTTAATAGTTTCCAGGAGTCCATTATTTATATCTGAGAGGCTAACTTTTACATGCTTAAACCAGCTGCCGGCAGGAGGCATGTTTTATGGTAATACGCTCATTTTTAGATTCTCTGCCTGAACATTTTGTAAAGGTCACTTGAGCTTATTGAGACCATATGTATTCTGCAGCGGCAAATTCGGAAAACGTGTGGGAGGGGGGCGAATGATAAAATTGTGTTTCGTTCTTTAATGTTCGCCTACAGGTCACTCTGAGCTCAATGGCCGATCCGGCCTGGCATTGAAATGAAAAGGCTGACCTCAGAGCAGTTGGTTAAGCAGTGGGGTCGCCGGAGAGGAGCAGAGAGCAGCTCGACCCCGACACGGAGAAGAAAGGTTTCTCGTTTCAATCGGTCTCTTCATAAATGCATCGACAGCCTCACTTCTCACCTCCTCCACGCATAACTCTAGCACTCCCCCTGCATGCTCACTTTATCCACACAAACACACCCACACACACACACCGCTCACCTCCAGCTCGCTCCAATGTTAAGACACGTTTTTAAAAGCCGTGACTGGCCCGGCAGCATCACCCGACCACCACCACCACTACCGCCACCTAAACTCACCACACGAGGAACACACACACACAACAGATTCATTCACTCCCTCAACACGTTTCCAAGAGGTGATGTGTTGATGTTCACACCTTCTGGGGGGGAAAATAAATCGGCACAATGTCAAATTTTTACACACTATAGCCCCATTCAGTCTGGATTAGTTTTCAGGCAAACTGTACGTAAAGTAACTACTAATGCACAACATCTGTGATTCTAATGAACAACATGCAGGCGAGGAGAAAATCTGTGTAATCAGGTTCCGGTGCTGCAGAACTCCATTCATGTGCTGCCATCGCGCCACAACTGTATCACAATAATCAAGCGTGATCATTTTCGCAACTGACAGCAACTTGTTTAAATAAAGACAAAGCAGCAAAGGAGCAGAAATGTTGCATCTGGCCCCAGAGTGATGTCAGTTTGGGGTGGAAAGCCAGAGGAGCACACAAAGTCCTCCTCCCATCCTCCCACCGCACCCCTCACCCCCCACCCCCCACCCCCAAAATGAAATGACACATTATTTGCAAACTATCTCGGGGTTGTCATTTCGGATGGGACTACTAGCTGAGGTTTTATCAGAGGTTATTTCTGCAAGCGGGGCGCGGGAGGTCCCAGATTTGGCCGGCCTACTAAAATCCGCACAAGTTACTGACATGGCAAGATTCAGATGGGACTAAAAATTTCCAGACATGCTCCATTTTCGATTACCACCCCCCCGTAAAACTAATCCCATCCAAATGGAGTTTGTGACAAAGTGGTGAAATGACAAAGTGACTCACGTTTGTTGCCAGAAGCGAAGAGCAGTTAGTTTTTATTAAGGAATATATGCAAATTTAGCAAACACCATTAATCCTTGAGAGGAGCAAGTAGTTGGCGGCGAAAAACAAATTTTGAATTGTGTGCGGGGGCGTATATTTGGTTTCAGAAGTATGTGGGGGGGCACATGAAGTCAGAGATGCTATTTCTTGTATTTATATATTTATATCAATCTAGAAAATAACACTACGATTAAATTGCTTATTGGGCTTCCGACTTAATGGTATTCTTTTAAAAACATTTAAATGCTGTGTAATTATTGATAAAATGAAAATCACATTTAGTGAACTAAAACAGCTATTTTGATAGGCAACTCATGATTTAAGTCATTTTTCACATTAAAATGCCAAAAAAAAATGTTAATTCCAATTTGAGGACTTATTTTTTTCTTATTTTTTCTTTTTTTTCTTATTTTTTCTTACACTGTTGTGAACTGAACATCTTTGGTTTGTGGGCTGCTGGTTGAAAAAAAAGCCATAGAAAACCTCACATTGGGCTCAAGGAAATTGTGATTTTTCATTATTTGCTGACAAATAATCTGCAGATTGACTGATAATGACAATAATCATATAGTTGCAGCCCCACAACTTTAATATGGTAGATAGACACAATAGACAAATACATATTATATTTTTCCTTCTGAATCATCTTAAGACTAATGTTAAACCCTACTATAGCATCTGTTTAGAGAACACTGACTGAGGGCTAAATGAAAGTATAATATAGATTAATTTTCATTCTATTTTCTTTATTCCAAAAAAGAAACATTCAGTGACACTGCAGGCATGTTTTCCAGACCTGAATAGCGTCTACGTTCCTCCTCTCTGGCTGCAGGTACGGCCTACACCAGTCAGAGGGTGAGGATGAAGCCTGTATGTAGCCTGAGAGGCGAAACACAGGACAAAAAAAGTCACAAGTTCTCTCTTCTCTCATCTGGAGTTTGGCAAGTGGATACCAATTCGAGAAATTCTAGTGTTAAAATCAAATGGAATCTATAAAACCGGTCCGGACGTCGTCTGCATTGTTACACGGAAAGTCTTACCGGCTCGTTCCTTTCAGCCGCAGTTAACACGAAGAGGACGTCTTCTCAAGTGTTAAAAAGTTGCTCCCACTCAAGTTAGCTTTGGATGAAGCTCATGTAACACCTACGACACATAACTCAGATCTGCCGGTGGTACATTCCTGCCTTGTTTCAGCCGCACAGCTGTTATGTCAGTGTCTTGTATCATATAGTGAGGCTTTATTTTTTCATCAGAGGAACATTAACTGTTAAACTGACGTTTTACATCAGTCAAACAAGCTGCTGTGTGTCTCCTGACATCCTGATTTACACTTCATGCTCGGTGCGTTTTCTTACTGATTTTAGAAGCTATTTAAAGTTATACGGCTTCCGTCAGCTGGAAACAATTTAATGCTGTGGCTGTTTTGCCACAATGACAACTTAATGGCTCGCTTCACAAACACAGATACATCCATCCTCCTGGTTTCATCGCTTTCCTGCAGAGTTTAAGGTTCTGTCCCAATTTAAAGCACATTTGTGTCTGCTTTGCATTACCTATGCATGGTCAGCACATGGGCTGCATTCTAACTGTGAGACGGTTTGTGTGGTCTCCATTCATTCGGTGTCTTTAGTGACAGACGTGCATTAATTTGCCTTAATTCAGGGCTGTAATGTGCACTCACAAGCACGGTGACAATGCTGAGTATTTGCCTGAGCTTGTACACAAAACCATCAAGGGACAATTTTGCTCTTATTTGTGTGAAGCTATGAAACACAGGTTATTGTCACAAAGGCACAAATCATTACACACCAAAGCTGAAATCAGAATCCTAAAATGAAAGGGAACATTTTTCTGATGTAAAAATTCACTCACAATTCAATGCCTCTAAAAGGACCGTAAAGTTGAATTTACCACCTTTTCAACAAAAACTAACCCTTTGTGAATCTAGGATTTATTGCAACGCATTAAACTGCATTCCTTTCAGCTTTGGACTAAAGTGGTAACTTTGAGTACGTCATGATGTGATGAGGGCAGAAAAATTCACAATTACATGCAAAATAATCTAGAGCTGAATCTGAGCTGAAGCTGACTGAAACAGTCAGTTAACTGATTTGACAATTAATCATTTATGTAATTTTTAAAGCACAATGCCAAATACCCCTTGTTATTCTCCATTTTATGTGATTGTACATTGTGTAATTTATGGATTTTGCAAAACAAGTTATTTAAAGAGGTGACCTTGGATTCTTGATAGCTGATCATCATTTTGGACTATTCTGTAAAATCAATCCAAATAGTTGAACTGAAAACATGACAGCAAATTCTGTGATCATCAGCAAAGACAAAAACTTCAACTGCTCCTTTTGGTTGTTTTTAATTAGAATCAATCAGAATCATAAATGTGGACGACACATTATTGTAAAATTTTACCATACTATGCCACAACAGAATTCACTTCAGTCACTATATGTTATTATTGGATTTTTATTAACACCTACTTCCCACTTTGCACTCATACAACAGATGACTGCA
Organism: Scortum barcoo; assembly: GCA_023238725.1. Lineage (NCBI taxonomy): Eukaryota > Metazoa > Chordata > Actinopteri > Centrarchiformes > Terapontidae > Scortum > Scortum barcoo. The sequence continues at coordinate 14,031,579 of CM041533.1, read as the reverse complement.
CATGCACTCCACGCTCCCTTCTGGAGGGCTTCCTTAGGAGTTAAATGATGTTTAGATCTGCTGACGGGGGAAACGATACCAGGAATTTGATTTAATTCACGAAACCACCACAAAACACGGTGCAGCTACAGTAGTCCTGTGAAATTGCCTCGTATGCCTTGGCCATTACACAACGGCGCGGAGTAATCGTCAGTCCTAATGAGTCCCACGAGATGGCTGCCAATGCTATTATAGACCCACCACCACGTTTCACAGTCGGCAGTAGACAACCATCAGAATGCAGAAAAAGTACAAAGAATGTTTAAAATCTTTTTTTTTTTGTTTGTTTGTTTTATTAGGTTTTGGTTTTTTTGGCTTCTTACACCAGGTAGCCTACAACATGTTTGGGTCTCGGCCTTGGATTGAAGCTTTTTCTAAAGGGCATCCCTGTCATCAATGCCTGCTTTGTAAAAGCAATGATTCTTAACCAAGTATTTTATATGAAGGTGTTAAAATATGTGATATTCAGAGGTCACAGTTTTATTGCATTTAACAGCCATCCTTGTTGGTGCCACTTTTTTTTTTTGTACTTAATTGAAATGATTGAAATGTTTCTGTCGCTCAGAGAAACAAAAACTGAGAGTTGACATTGAATGTGTTCTCTGATTTCTGCATTTATTTACTTATTTCATTTAAAAGTTTGTAAAGGAAAAAAGGGAGTATTGAAAGATTTAATACTGCACATCACTGATCTGTTGTCACCCTATGTAGTTCAAGTGAACATGTCGGCAAATTAAGCAGACGCAGGGTAACATCAGCGTTCATTTGCAGTCGCGTTTGTGTCTGCCTGGTGAATGCAAGTACAATTTTTACTCTCCTTTTTAGCTCTGTTTTTGGTCTCCACCACCTCCTGAGGGAAATAACTGGAACTCTTTAGCTGCTAAATGCTTCGCTACATTCACCAGTTTGTGGTTAACTTTGTCTGCATGGCATTTGCTTTTTTTTTCACTGTGCTGCAGCCAAAAGTAACACTATGAGAGTGGAGTTTTCTTGAGTTGAAAGACATTAAAACACTACGTCACTACAAGCGATCCCGTTCACTTTAAATGTATGCATTTAATCCACTGTTAATGTAAAGAAAATTATGAGTGCAGCTTCAGGAATAATTCCTGGGCAAACATTTTGTTTGTAGTCAAAATATAATATCTATAAGAGTAACTCTAATGTTGCCTTACTTTTTGCATACTGTTTTCCCTGATACCTTATTATTGATAGCTTTTGTGGCTGATACATCTGGAACTGAGGCTCTCTGCATTATTTGAGTTATAAAAGTGTGTTTGGCTTCTTTTGAAGCAGGCACAGAAAACTGAATTCAACTAGATAATGGTCAGCAAAGAAAAAAGTGAAACTTGGTTAAATTTCAATAAAGAAAAGAGAGAATAAGACTTGCTTGATGTTACATGTTTTGCGGTGGCAGCTAATGTCAGTGTGATTTGGGAATTTGGAAACACGAATATGAATGTTTGAGAGAAAGCAGGATAATGACATTAAGTTTCATATATGTATCCTGGTTCAACTATTGTTAATAATTACACAAAAAAACAGACAAAAGCAAGATCCTGGAGGGACTGGCCTGGACCCAGAACCTGATTATTTTGACTTTAAATTTGAATTCAATTTGTCAAACATTATTAAAAATGCTTTATAATCTTGAATGAAAACATGTTTGTACTGCCTGATCAGATCTAATACCATTTATTACAGGCAGATTATTCTGAATTACTGCTCTAATTAGAAAAAAATCCTTTTGTAGAGATACAGTATCTCACCGAGGCTTAAAATATCAAACTAATATCTTTTAGCCACGTTGCCCAGCTCTACCATTTGGCTGTATTGAGTTGGAAATGAGCCATGGACTTAATATGCACACACGCGCTGTAGGCCTGGACTGGTTTCGTGCTTGTTTTCAATTCAAAGTTGCTTTTTCTCAGTAATGGTTTCTATTAATTTGTCCACCCACTCTGTCTGTTCCTTTGGAAACCAAGACCCAGTCATCAATCTGCACTATTTCCAGTGGGAAATGGGAACTGGTTGGACTTGTTTTTCTTGTTGCTTTGTACATAATTACTTTCTTGTTCTCTTGCTTTCTTCGCCGTCACAGTCTCAGGGTTATTACTTAAGAATTACTACTCCTGATTCTGCTGTAAACTGCTTCGTTTCGTTTTGAGAGATGGGCCACTGTAGGGTTACTGGTGGGCTTCAAGTGTGTCATCCTCCACAGGAGTTAGACTCGCCCCTGCTGTTTAAAAAAAAGCTGAGAACCTACTTTTCTTAAGGACTCCTCACAAATGCAACCTGAGCTTTAACAAGTCCGAATGCACCAAAATACAACATAATTACACAACATCGCCTCTAAACAACCAGATAAGTTTCCAAAAATTTGGGCCCAAATTTGGAATGCAACACTGGCCAGACTGGTCTGTTTTAAATTCACCAAATCTGTGAGATTTTGACAAAAGACAGACTGTTTACAGGCCCAAATGTAGTGATTTTTGACTGAAAAACTTCCACATCTCTTAATAAATGTTCATATGGAACCAAAAATGTAGCTTAAAGGACAACACCGTCAAATTTCAGCATGCCAAATTATACACTTTACCAGTATCTGCACGAGTTTGTTCTGCTTGCTCCATTGTGATGCAAACAGGAGGGGCATACGAGTGCAGAGTGAATGAATTGGAACAATGATGAAAGTGCGTGCTATAAGAATCAGGACAGCTGTCAGGGTGTACGGGTTTACATTTAGTGGCCGAGGACTGATTTTACTGAGATGCAGTTGTGTGTGTATGTTCGGGCCGTCATTCTGTGTTTGCAGTTTGTTTCACAGTTTGTCATTCAGGGTCAAAGCAGCGGATCCGTCCCACCATTTAAAAACAGATTAGATTCTGGGCCGTGTGGTTTCTTCCTCACACAAATGTTCATCAATACGGCCTGTGCTGCCTCGGACTAAAGAAATAACAATACAAAGACATCACTTTAAAATAAAATGGTCCATTGTTTCTGACAGAATCTGCTTTTCATTAAACAGTCAAACAAAACCACTTGAACTCTGCAAATAATGACGATTTTCATTATCGATGAATCAATTCATCATTTTCACGATCAAATGTTTAGTCTATAAAGGTCCCAGAGCCCAGTGTGAACTCTTCTCATGGCTTTGTTTGTCTGATCAACAGTCCAAACACACAGATGTTCAGTTTACAGCAATATTAACCCCAGAAAAGCAGTCCATCCATCCAAAAAGCTGGAGAATGGATGGTGTTTTTGCTTGAAAAACCATCCTAAACAACCTATCAACTATCAAAATGGTCAACCAACCACTCGATTAATTAACTTAGCATTTCAGCTCTAGTGGCTGGATACTTTGATTATCCACTCATATAACTTATTATGTTCTTCACATCCCAATCTGAGCACCCTACGCGTAACAAAAATGCCAAACTTGAAACATTTGTCACTACAAAATAAAAAAAAGCTGGGCCAGAGTGCTGTGTGTGTGCGTGCTCCCATAAAAACCAACAAATATAAGCAACAAACACACAACCGCCATACCATCCTCATGCTTCAAAAACACAGAAAAGGCTTCTGTAGATGCAACGCTTTTCTCTGCTGCCAAGTTCTCCTTGTGCTGTGGCTTAGCCCAACAGTAGTGTAAAGGATGCATGCTTCTTTTATTTTATTTTCAGCCCCCTGCCTACGTTTTTTTCCCTCCCTCCTCCAGTACATCATTCCTTTGGGTGTTTGTGCGGTGTCCCTTAGTTACAGGATAAGAGACCCAGCAGCTCAGAGAGTTAAAAGCCTGCCCTGTCCCACTCATACGAACAAGACCATCAATAATTCACCCTCATCGGGAAGCATTATCTAACAGCCTTATAAAAATTTCAAGATTGTGGGTGACAACACGGAAGCATGAAGAAAGTGCTCCGTAAGAGGACACTCCAGGTGGCGTCAATGTATGTTCAAGCAGAGGCAGAGGAGGACTCGTCCACACGGCGTCGTGTCGGCCGGCCCTGTGAGGCTGATTTAACCATTACACATGAAAGACAAGCGCCTCGCTGAATTAGGGGAAAGTCAAAGAGGAGACACATCTCCCCTCGTCTCTCCTCTGTGTGTGCAAGTGCAGCGCCGAGGTGGAAGCATTTGCTCGGCTGTATTAACGCCCAGGCTCATTCTCATTGACAGTAAAATCCCTCTAAGCCTAGATCAATTACATCCAGCTCTGCTGTAATTAAAATGTCCTAACAAAGGTCTTAGGAGCACAGCACAGAAACCTACCCATTGAAAATAAGCTCAGTCCAATCTATAGCACCATCTCCAAGAAAAATACTTCAAGATTAGATTCAGGCTTTCTTCTTTGATAAGCACAAAAAGTGTCCACGCATGGCTGTTGTGCTCAAAATAAGTCTTTTTTTCCCACCCCTTAATGGGGTCAAGATATGATTTAAGTTAAAGTACATGAAACACAATTATGCTGCTATTTTTTATCAGTGTGAGCACATAAAATAAAATATTCACTAATCTATAGAGCCAAAACAAAAAAGGGCACTAAGAAAACTAATTATTTGTTCTCTTAAGTACATCTGATGCTCTGCCGTGGAATGACATAATGCTTATGAGTCTCCTAATTAAAACTCAGCAGTGGAGTGATTAGCAATCACAACTGCACTCTTCAAATATCAAGATCTGATTTGCTTGGCTGATCAACAACAAGCCTCCTTCTCTCGCTGCATCTCTCAGAACCCGCAGTCTCTCTCTCTCTCTCTCTCTCTCTGTCTGATTTAAGGAGGCTTTTGAAATGGAGGAAATCAGCACAACTCCACAAGAAAGGGCTCAGCTGAATTTTGAGTTCTCCATTGCATTTTTTAATGCCATTTACATTAAAAAAAACTTTTTTTTTTTTTAAAGAAATGTTGACTGCCAGCAATCACAAAACGAATTACACACCGCCGCTGATGGGCGCTTGAATGTTTTTGGTTTTACATGATAATTCATCATAGTATAAAGCCCAAGTGCCAAACATCAGTAACATTACTTATGGCAGCCACCAATATTAAACTTGAGAGCCGTTCCCTTGTCGCGCCGAGGAGGGACTGTTCCGCAGACGCAGGGAGAGCAAGATGGCTGACTGCACTGACACACTGTGAAAAGCACGCCTTGCCATCCTAGGTAATAGATTCTCTTTGCCGTACGACTCCCACCGCTTCTCATCTTCTGTGACAACGCCTGCCAATCAAAGCCGAGGGAACGTTCAAGGGCTTTGACAATATCTCCTCACCTTGAAAACACATTGGCTTCATCACAAGACGCCAAGTGACACCAAGTAGGCATCAAATAGCCATTAGATATGGCAGACAAAGAGCTGGCAGACTAAAGGTTGATCCCGGTGCTTCAGTTTTTTTGCAGCACGGAAACAGCTCTCTGAAAAAAATTGGCATTCACAATATTCTTTCTTTACATAAAGACACAACAACAACAAATGCCGGCAGTACAGCAGTGGGAGGTGGCGTGGAAGTGTGTGCCGCATGAGAGGAAACTTTAAAAAATATTTAATTAGCCTTTCAATGTGCCGAATAACTGGTTTCTCAGGAGGAGGGAAATGTTAAGAGTGCCGCTCACATGAAAGCATTTAATAGAGGAATTCAAGCTGTCTCTCACATGCCAAGGCCCTGCAGATTACTCATTTGGAAAATAAAACACGGGCTTGGGTGTATACCTGTTACAATTTCGCCCTTTTCGATGGAAAATGAGAAATAACGACGTTACACCGCAACAGCCGAGTGATTTACATTTTTATATGATTCATGAATACCAGGAAGGAGGACAGGGAGGGATTTTTCGGCAGTGAAGCATGGCCTGAACCTCAATTATATGATACTATTTAGGAATTTGAGGAAGAGAAGAGCATTTCCCCAGTTGAAGACAGATGACCTGTCAGATGCACCTAATACCAACACAAAGCCTTCAGCCTTTAATCTGCACACTTCCTCTGACCTATACTACGACAGAACCAAATAAAGCACACTATCTTTGTATCCCCCCTGAGACAGAGCAGTGTCCTCATATGCTAATGCCAGTCAGTGTTGGAGAAGACGCTCCGAGGGCGGCCCAGACAACTCCCAGGTCAGTGCTAATCTTCTGCCTAAAGACCCGGTACACATCCATCATGCGCCGCCGACGGCTCTCCACCCGGGCGAGATCCACAGCGTACACACTACAGGGTTAACACACACACCCCCCAAAGAGACCCCCGATGATCCATCACTCACGAACCAGCCTCCTTCTGAGCAGCGCGTCCCTTAACAACACGGAGAAGGTTGCTTTCTTAGCAGAGGCTCGGTGATGAGTGCGTATAGAGCCAGCGTGACTGCTAGACCTAAGCTGCAAGCCTCTGTTGATCATTAAACATCCATTTTAAACCAGTGGGGGAAAGTTAACTGTCATTTTAAACGCAGGAGGTGGCAGCATGGGAGAGATTTTTTTTTTCTTCGCCTCGCTCAGATCTATTTTCTCAGTGAAAAGGAGCCCATATATCCATCCATCGGGTTAACTACCCTAACACATAATCATTCGTTCCAGTCATCTGTCTCTTTATTTTTGAGGCAAGCCACAAAATGGCTATGATGGGCTTTTGCAGTCAAATGAGAAACTCACCCCGCAAGCACTTTGTTAAATAAACAAAATGCTCTTTAGCTTTTTTGGGGGTTTTCTTTTTCTTAAATCTACCTTCCTCTTTCTAACAGACCAAATGTACATAACAAGAGAGCAGCTTTGAAAAAAATTTGGGTGTGTGACGCAGGGTGTGGGTTGAAGGAACCTCTTCACAGCCTCACCAGAAAGGGTCAGGTTTGGTGTCGGGCCCCTCAGAATCAGAGCACTTTCCAGACTCGAGACCATTTTGCTCACACTCACCCAGGGATGAAATCCATCTTAGGAGGAGCACTGATGCCAATTTCTCCACCGATAGCGGCCTCGACAGAGCAGGATGCATGTACCTCTCCTCCTCAGCAGCCTTTTAATAATTTGAACAACCGGGCTCGGCTCAGCGCACCGCAGCATGTTCTCCTCTCCGCACTTGCCTTTTCTTGACTCGACAAACTTCCTACACTTGCTCCTGCACCTATCCTCCTACACATACACAATGCAGAGGGCCTCCTTCTCTGGGCTTTGTCAGAAGCCGCTGCAGGAAACATAGGAAATCGCTAACAGGAGAAGAAGTGGTGTATAATCAGTACAACAGGAGGGGAAAAAAAGGAAAAAGAAGGCAGTGAACGTCATAAATTGATTATATGTAACTGATGTAGAGAATATTTCTCCTCTCAGGCCAGCACAATCAAAACTGTCTCATCCACCATTATTCATCGTTCCTTCCCCTCCTCTCTGTCCATTTGTTTGTCCAACTTTTCACAGCGAGCGTGTCAGAGGAATTGAACAAGACAGCTGTCAAACCCGTCCGCCATGAGTGAAGATGGCAGGTGAAGTCCTTTTTCCTCCCCCACAACCCACCACCCCACCACACCCCACCCGACCCCTTCTCCTTCCTGTTCTCTGGGTTCAGAACTCCCACTCTTGCCTCCTCTCTGAGTTTTGTGATGTTATTTTGTCCGGACAAAGGCGAGGGGAGGAAGGAGGGAGCTCTCCTCTCTCCCCGGCAGGTTTTGGGGAGCAGCCGCCTCCTCGTGTTATTACCCAGGAGCGGGATGACCATGAGGGGGGTGACGGGAGCGGGGTGTCGACCCCTACTGCGCCCCCAATGGCATTTACATTCCCTGTCTCTGTGTAATAACACCTTCGCACGCTGCACTTTCTTTCATGATTAACCTATGCTGATATTGCTGCCAAAGTAAGGCCATGCACGAAGCCAAGAAAGAGCGTTTTTGTTTCTCTTTGTTGCCTGGTCAAAATGAGTCTGAATGTTTGTTTTCCTCTATTAAACCCACCTAAAATTGCAGAGAGCATTTGCCCACATCTCACAAGACAAAGAAGGGTTTTATAAAAAAAAAGGAAAGAAATCCATCAAAATAAACAGTGTCTTGATGCATTCTTTCTCTGACAAACAACAGCTGCAGAGAATGGGAAATAAATATTATCTCTGCGACAGAAAAACAATCAGACACCGCTAGGTGCTCAGAGTCTCGCACAAAGCCTGAATGCTCTGCGTCTTTACATCTACACTCCCTGAATGTGGAATTAAACCATTCATTTAGCAGGGAAGCACTTGAAAGCGCATTCATTTAGAAGCATTTTAGATGTAGACTGCTGCGGCCAAAATACCAGTCAAAATATGTATACAGATTTTCATCAAGTTGTTTATGCTTCACCCCCCCCTCCTTCCTCTTCTTCTTCTCGCCATTGGACGCGGTGGGTCCTCTTTCTCCTTGAAAATATAATACGGACCTTTGTTGATGTTTTATGCTCGCGTGGAGAAATAGTGGGGGAAACATTTCAACAGACGAAATCTTTCTAACATGACCACGTCTCTGAGCGGCGTCCAAGATTTCCACTAAATACATGGCTTTTGGTGTGAGATTGTGGCCAACAAATTCTCCCAATCCACACTAAATCTGTTTCCAACACCAACACTTGTTTCTCACACACACACACACACACACATACACACAACCAACTGCAGTGTCCAGCAATCCTGTCGCTAGCCTCCATCAGCAGCAGCAGCAGCAGCAGCGGCGGCGGCAGCAACACTCTATCAGAACAAAACTGCTTAGAGGAAGGGGGCTGGTAGCTCAAGTTCTCCCTATTGAAATGCAGACACTTTGATATGGAAATTGGCAGTTACAAAAACCCTGCTAGAATTCACACTAGCATGCATTGAAACCATTTGCGCAATGTGAGATGAGATGGCACTTCCTCCCAAGACAACACAGACAAATGGACCAAACCAGCACGTCAGGGGCGGGTGAGAGATGGGAGTGAAGGTAGAGAGGGTAAAGGGTGCGGTGGGGGAAGGAAGAGGCAACAGAACATTTGTCCCCCCCCCCACCTCTTTCTCTCTCTTTCTGTTTGAATGCCCACAATGCACTGTTCAATCCGAGCACTTGTTTCAAGAAACAGACATGAGCCTGAACCGAGATGCAGGATTTGTAAAACGTCCCACTATTACAGCCTGTTGGTAGGGGAATAAAATGACCTTTTCATCTCCAGGAGGCATTGATGGGCATGTCAGCATCGAGCAGCCACATCCAACATCATCCCAGCCAAGGAGACTTTTTCTTTTCATTTTTTTTTTATTTTTGCCCTCTAAAATGGCTGTCACGACAGAAAAAAACTTCTCCGCCATGGTCAAAATATGCTCAGATTCGTGTGGTGGCAAGTCAATTGGCATATGGCATATTTTTGTAGTTTGCCCCCCCCTCCACCCACCCACCAAATAAAAAAACAAAACAAAAAAACCCCAACTGGATTTGAAAAAGTCCTCATCTATACTTCTCCGCTTGAAAGCGGTTATATAAGTATATGCAGGGGAAAGTTCTCAGTTCCCTAACTTGTCAGTATGGCTTATATAATGTTGCAGCACTATCCTGATTTGGCACCGACAGTATGGATTTATGTGTAAATGTTATTTAACCTTGATCTTCCTAGTCCACCTGGCGTGCTCTCCTGAGTCTTCTCGCTGAAGTCTATTCAGGCCTTATCTCTAAAAGCTTCACATGAGAATGAGATATGGCTCCCTAAGCCTGTAAAAACTCTATGTCTGTGTGCGTGTGTGTGTATAAATGTGTATGTGTGTGTGTATAAATGTGTGTGTGTATCCCATCATCACACATGGCTGGCTCAGGTCTGTGAATTATACATGCTCTGTGAAATGATCTTATTTTATAGCCGCAAAATGGAGAAGTAAATGGAGACAGTAACTGACATCCAACTACTCAGCTCCTGGTGTCCTGGACTGGGTGGAGATGTTTGTGTGAGCTTTTCTCCACCATGTTATCACGCTGATTATCACCACTTAATACCTTATAAGATCAACCCCCTTTTTTCAGTTTTACAGGCTTTTTCATTCACACCCAGTTCTTGCTCTGTCATAGCTCTCATCCTGAATAAAAAAAAATAGTCCCTTTGACATCTGAAAACACCATGAAAAAGAACATTTTCACACGAGGAAGCTCCTTTTAGTGAGCTTTTCATCTGAATTACACAGAGATATGCACACTGAAATCCACAGTGAGCTGACCCCTGGAGCCGAGCAACTTCACATTAATTAAAAGTCTGCAGGCTGCAGACGCCAACATCAGAATAACACCGCGGACCACGGGAGCTGTGTATTGATCTCATCGCTCCGGTTTTAAACTGCTGGAGCAGCCTGTGGGCCCGTTTTTTTTCCTGACATTTGCCTTATCACATCCAGGGAGTGTAAATAAATGCTATCGATTCTGCGAGCCATAACCCAAGCATCTCCCTCCTGAAGGACTCAAAACATCCGCTTTAAAATAGAAGGCTACTTACAGCGGCGCGCCGTGCCAAAATATGGATCCCGGCATGGAGAGTGGATTTCAGATCAACAGCAGGAGTCTCCCCCCCTCCTTTTCCTCTGCTCTCCTCTCCTCTCTGCTCCTTTTTCTTTCTTTTTTTTTTCTTCTTCTTCTCTCAGAAGAGGCCCCCAGAAACTAAGCGTCGGGTCGCACAAAGACGGCTGTGGCTCGGCTGCATGCTCCTCTCTCTCTCTGTCTGTGGCTCACAGCGGGCGGACGGTGCGCTCTCCGGCGGCAGGTATCTGCTCAGGCCGACGCGCCCGGGACCGGACGGATAGCTCCATGGCGAGGGGTCTGTTCAAAAGTGCAATGATCGTTACTCCTCCCTCCTCCTTCCTCTCCTCTCCTCTCCTCCTCCTCTTCAGCCGGTGGTGGTAGTGAGAGAGAAAGAGAGAGAGCTGCAAAAAAAAAAACAGAAAAAGGGATCACTTCAAGGAGACGACGGATGCGCTCCGGTCTCGCTGCAGAATGAAACTCCGCGCACGTCTCCTCCTCGCCGCTGTCAAGTCTCGTCTGGGAGTCTCCAGCAGCGGCACAGATGCAGCCCAGAGAAAGAAAGAAAAGGGTGAGGAGAGCGGGGGAGATGCTGCTGCTGCTGCTGGTGATGATGATGGTGGGACTTTTTTTTTTTTCGTCGGTGCGCTCCCGGTTGTTCCCTCCGCGCCTCATCCACACGCCGCGCAGACAGTCGGAGCTGCAGCCGGACTGGAGGCGAGCAGAAAGCGGCGCACCGGTCCCCCGCTCTGCAGCAGCTGGCTGTGGACGGGCGGCGAGCAAAACCCGGAGCGGAGTCCCGCTCAGGGCACGGACCGGGATCCTGATGCTAATTATGACAGCCCGCATTAAAGCCTCATATTAACCCCCCCACCACCTTTATCTCGCGTGTGTGTATGTGTGGTTATGTCTGTGTGTGTGTGTGATTTCACGCATGTGTGAAGTTCTCAGACGCATCCTGTTCATTCACTCTGCACATCGCGTTTAAAACCAGCATCTTTAATCAAAGAAAGTAATATATATATATATATATATATATATATATATATATATATATATATATATATATATATATATATAAATAAAATAAATAAATAAAAAAGAAGTGCAATGCAAGGCCATTCATTCCCTACTAAGTATGTTACTGAGAGCAGCTCATATAAAGCAACACACTCCTGTTTGTCTTAGTGGAGTCTCTGTTGTGGGCAGTAGTTTCCACCTGGATAATGAGTATTTCAGAACAAAAGCACAGAATAATGAGGCTGGAATAAGACCCCTTTTAATTGAGTCCAAACAAAAAAAAATTGAAAAGAATGAATAAAAAGAGCAAATGCAGAGCGCCTCAAGGTTGTGGGAGATTCTTTATTTTTATGAGCAACTTTTAAATTTGTTTAACAGAGAAGCGCTGTATCACTTGAAACTGTTTTGTGAGACCACCGTAGGTTCAACAGTGATGGCAGAAGTGCCATTTAAGCATGTAGCATATTTGGTTCTGACAGGTTATTCACTCACATCCAGGACTTGCTTTGTCATCCTGCTCACCTTCAGTAAAAAAAAAAGATCCCACGAAGATCCCAAGATAGACACTGAGGGGTTGTGTATTGATCTCATCACTGGTTTCAAGCAGCCGGATGAGCCCCTGGATCCGTTTTCTGACATTTGCCTTATCATATCCAGCGAGCGTGGATAAATGGTTAAAGCACCACTTAGCATATAGTAGATATACATACATAAAGATGAGTAAATGTACAGTGGAGATAAAAAGGAGAAGCCAGCTGATAGAAAATTAGATTTTGAGTCATCCTTTAAATCATTCGAGTTGTTGTTGATTTGTGGTTCCAGCTGTCTTGCTTGTGAGGATGTGCTGCTTTTCTTCTGTTTTAATATGACGACAGAGTGTCTTTGGGTTTTTGACTGTTGGGGTTAGGGAATCAGGGACAGAGCGAGCTATCTGAAGATGTCACACCTAGATTTAGGGATTTTTCACTATTTTCAGACATTTTGTACATCAGATCACCATCACTTGGTATGGGGCATAAAATGGCAGATTGAATAATACTGAAAATAATTGTTAGCTGTAGCTCTGTAATGTGCAAAATTAACAATAAACCAATGAGAAGTGGATGTCAGTGTGATATACAGGTTATGCAAAATGTCAGAACAAATGAATGGAGCTTTGGTAGGTTAGTAATGTAAGTTTGGTATGTACAGTGTGAAAAGAACCAAGTAGAGTGGAGTTATCTGCACTATAAGCAACAAGCAGGTGTGTAATATGTACATACTACATATGTATGTAGTGTTACTCTATATATTAAAAATACCTTCAACCTGAAAATACTGTCTGGAGGAAAATTGTGACATACACTTAACCCTCAGTGTTAACCTTGCACAAAATAAACAGAGTAGTCATACTCATACAATCATGCACCAGCACACACGGTGATGTTCAATCAGTTCCTCGGAGCAGATGCTGATGTACGTTGTGTGCAAACATTCAGTATCCATCCATATGTTACCGGCAAGAAATTGCAATGTATGACGCCTCCCTTTGAATTTTATTCGTGTCGACATGGAAGAGCATCTGAAACAGGATTTAGACCTCAACACGTTACAATGCTCCACTGAAATCTCAAGGACACATTCATACATTTAATGTATAATCCCTCGCAAAAATGTCACATTTAAAAAATCCCTCTCGTGAATTAAAAGGACATAAGATTTTTATGTATGACCATTACCAATTTGTATTTTTGAACTGATTTCATTTAGCATTTTTTTCATTCCCATTTATGAATATTGTTTTTGCAACCTTATCCTCATTATGCATTATATATATATATATATATATATATATATATATATATGTGTGTGTGTGTGTGTGTGTGTGTGTGTGTATGTGTGTATAACCAGTTCATGACGGTCGGTTTCACATACTTTAAATGCAAAGCATACAATATTCCAGTGCACGTTCGTATTTCTCCTAATGTTTTTCCAGAGCAGCCATTGGCCATTCATTTCTGTACGATATGAAAATTAATCAACAAATTTAAGACGTTTCAAATCAATCTTCCATTAAATTGAGTTTACACTCGGTAATGTAGAGAACATTTTGTTTTTGCATTTTAAATGTTGACTTCATGAGTTTGTTAACTGATTTCTATGACTGAATAAATGCATTTAAATCTCTAAAACATAGTAGCATATTTTGCAAATTGCTTAGCCTTCATGTAAAGTTAACGGCATGTGTAAAAAAGCCATTCAGTCCTTTAATTTCACAAACAAAGATTTTGACAAGGCACATGTAATTATAAGGGAAATGTGTTGAGTGTCACATCACAAAAGCACATGTAAATGATGTTTTTCCACATGTGACAGTCTGATGTAAGATTATGAATATGTACTTAAACAGCCTGCATCATATCAATTGAATTGGAACTGGAAGATGTTAAGTGGCTGATATCTAGTCTTTAATCAAAAGGCTCGGTGGATCGGAAAAACATTTCTGTGAAGTGTGCAATGTCTTACTAGAGTATTCTACAAATATATTTGTAGTGAGAGATAAAAATACTACAAAGGGGTGAATATCTACCTCCTCGTGGGAATATTTATCTGTTTCCTCTGGTTCTATATGTCTGGTCTATTTTTTTTTTTTTTTTGACTGGAAAAATAGGATTATGGATATGTCTCTGTGCAATGTTTTGCAACAGTTTCCACAGATGTTTGTTTTTGACTGAAGAAATGATCCATGATGAGGATAGGAGTTTTGTTGCATTGACCCTCCCTTCAGTTTTAACCACACCATGCATCCCTCTGTTGGTTACAATGGAGAGGGGGCAAATTGAATCCTGATTTTACGGTCGCGAGTGGAGACCAGGACTGTAACTGACTTGGCACCCCAAAAACATGAAACTATAACTGAGTTGACTGGAAGTGATTCAGCTTTGTCGATGAAATTACACTTCAAAGCTGAAAGCCCATTAGGATTTTACTGTAAGCTGCAAAACATTAGCATTAAATTGCCATTTGCCAACAAATATGATATAATCTTAATGACAAACTGGACAACCGCATGTTTGTGCACAGCAATTATTTAGTCATGATTTGTTGACTGCTTCGGATATGACAGCTGCAGGCTACATATTTTCCCGTCTTGCAAAAACAGGAACAAAAAAAAAAAGAAAAAGAAATAAATGTATTTGATAATGTTCTGATTTATTCAGTCACTGCACTAAGGCTATCATTAGATACCATTACACCCATGATAAGCCAAAGCAACACAGCACACTAATGGTTCATGAGCTGCGTAATGTCTACCTGGGCTGCACTACCAGCTGTGTCCTCATTGTCATTGTCATGTGTCTCAGCAAAGCCACCTTTCTGTTCAGGAAACACGCAATTTTTAATATGCCGCCCGAGCTCTGTCATTCTGCCTCTAAATATCATGTGAAGTTTCTCAGCAATCGATGTACTGGAAAGAAATGATCTGCCCAGCTGGAGGCAGGTTTATGGTAACATTTTCCTCAGGTTTCTAAAGTTCAGCCCCATGCAGCTTTCTTTTGAACACGATATTATACTGTTCGTAGGAGCTCTCTTTCTTCCCCAAAACCACTCCTATTTTTAGATCCTTACTCTTCAGCATTGTAATAAAAGAGCTACCTCAGTCGTGCGAATTCAGACGAAGGACATATTTGCCTGAGAAAATAAAAGTCTGTCGAAGAACAAACACCCCATCGCCAAGTTTGGAACTATTAATGTCCCAAATATCACATCTCCTCTCTTCCTCTCGTGAGGCAAAGTACATAGCCGGGTCAGTGGTCTCCGTTACACGTGGCTTCAATAAAAAACAGTCCCGTGGCTGCACAGGGGAAATGTGAATTTGGGTCAAATTCACCAGGTGGAAAGTGAGAGGATTAGTGCAGAGTTCGCATGTTTTTCAAGGCATAGTTTTACATAATAAAGAATAGCGGAGTAAAAGAAAACAGATGTAATGATGCTGATCCACTGGCACATATTCTTATTTAGAGAAACAATGTTTATGTATGGCCCTACTACTGAAAGTGTAAACTCTCTATTTCATTTGATGCGACCCAGGAGAGCCTGACTTGCTGGTGTTTTATTCATTGTGGTCAATGCAGTATATATGTAAATACACACAGCCGGCCCCTGTCTCTGTTTTTTCTTCTTCTTGCTTCTTCTTCTTCTTTTTTCTTTTTTTTTTTTTCAGGACTGATGAAGTTGTCAGAAAATGCACTGGTTTGCTTTTCTGCTGCAGCCTGTCATTCTTCAGTGTGCAATCAAAACCCCCCCAAGTAATAGCACAAAAGAACTAAAGGCGAGACTCAGTTTTGCTGCTGAGTCATCTAAAGAGTGTAAGTAAATTTCACTGCGAGAGATCAGACTTTATCATAAGAACAGACTCCCTGCTGTAAATTATAGGTCTTTATGAACCTCCAGCTTACGCCACGTAGAAATTACAGCAGCAGCGAAACAACACACTCCCTCTTTCCTGCACACTTCCGTGATGTTTTTTCCCATTTCTTCGCTTCCACTTTTAACCATAGTGTTTGCTTACTCAATTTGTGTTAATCACATATACGCATTTCATCACCCACGATTGCTCGTGATTGCTGCTGTTTTTATCTGCTTTATAGCTTAATGTAAGACAGAAACAAACACCCGACTGGCTCATGTTGTTAAGCAACACATATGAAGATTGTATGGACGCATTATGGTTATGTTGTGTGTGTACACACAGGTCATTTACAGAAATACATAGTACACTGTGACAGCACAGGCGTTACTTTCACACTGTAGTCATGTTGCTTATTCTTTTACTTGAGCTGCAGAAACACAAGAAAACTGCAGCCCACATGTCTTAGAATACAAAGTCAACTCCACTTGTGATGTTACATTGGGTTATGGGAGTGATAATTAAATTTCTTTGGCGGTGGAGTTTTTGTGGTATTTTCTTGCAGCCACAGAGGCCCCACAGAGAGACCCAGATTCTGAATTCATGTCCCTTCACCTCTACATGTTGTCTCATGCGCTCATGCGTTGTGTGTGATCCCCCTCCAAATGTGCTGTTCGCATTATGGGCAAAAACCTCATGCAAAAATGTAGGGATGTTTCAACAAACATTCATGCGGTAAATAAGAGGGTAGCCGGGAATGCTGCGGTAAATATGTCTTGCGTCATTATTAGGTGGTTTTACTCATTAAGATCAAAAGCCGCAAATTCAAAGGCGATCTCAAACCTTAGAGGGAAAAGCCATTTATTGAAAAAATTAGAATCAAAGGATCTGAACAGAGTTTTTTGAAGATTTTCTATGGGATTTGATAAACGCTCTTGTTCCAGGCAGACAGAAACACCCTCTGTTCTTTCTGCATTGAGAGGAAGCTAACTCTTTGCAGCATCCATTTCCCAGCTTATTGCAGTAGCTTTCTACAGTTTTGTAATCATAGAGATGCATTAAAAAGGGGGGGAACTATCAAGATCCTGATGGTCACATAATGGCGGCTTCCGTGATGAAAAGGGTGCAATCATAAGGCTAAACCACATTCATGATAGGACAATGAATTGATTCAATGACAACTGGGAGGACTGGTTTACCATTCATTCATTAATTTTTTACATATATTGTGCGTATCGTCTTGGTAACTACTAGATTTATTCAAACTTTTACTAAATCATGGTTGTACCATTAAAAGTTAAAGAACGTGTTAGCTTTTGGCACCTAAAGTCTTGTATAAATCATTTCCCTAGAAACATGTGAAGCCTCGCAATCAACATACATAACATAACTTCCAAAAAAAAAAAGACAATAAATACATTTTAGGAGACAGGAGATATAGAAAACTTAGTTCAATTGTAAATGTATATATGTATAATATGTAATGCTCTGTATTATTTATACTGCATCCATGGAGACCTCATGTTTCTAAATATCTAAAAATGGTAACTTAAGCATAACTTTTAAAAAACTTTAAATATTTTGTAAATATTAATCTCTATGTAAGAACTAATTTATGTTGTGCAACCAGATTTCCAAGATAATTAATTCAGTAGAGCAAATGTAATAGCTACATAACCTACTCCAAGTATTTTAACGTGTCTGCCTTCACTCTCTTCACTTCTTTCCGAACTCTCCAACAAAGAAAAGCTACACCAGTGGTTTTTAGTTCAGTTTTATCTTGAGCATCGGAAACTCTTCTTAAGTTTTTCCAGTATAGGCTCCACCATACACCTGCTTGCTGTAGCCTTCGGTCGTAATGCCTCCTCCCCCCTTGAGCTGTGGCAAAGCAATTATTGCTTGTGTACGTGAACAGGATCACTACCGATATGCCAGCGTGGGAATGTTACCACAGACACCAGATTTAAAACCTCCAGTACTGCAAAATACTGAGAGATTTACAGCATTTTATGAACTCATTTGACTTGAGTGTAACAAACATTCATTTATTTGTAAAAGTCCCACACTCCAGTTTTAATGTGTTGGCTATTTGCAAATTTAAATTAGTTCCCAGGACCTCACAATCAAATAAATAACACAACTTCCTGTTTTAGGGGAAAAGCAATATAATAAACATAGATGAGGTAAATGCAAATATTACATTTTTTAATATGGGTCCATGGAGTTAGAAGTATTCATGTATTTAAGAATAATTGGAAATTATCCATAACATATCATAATAACATAATGTACAGATAGATGGACTGGATTATTAACATGACTATATTCAAGATTTAAATATAACTTAATTAGAATGGGTTGCATCACACAAATTGATTCTAACATGGAGATGAATTTCGCAAAGATAACACAATATACCTCAAGTTACATAAAACTTGGTGAAACCGGCTCTAGCTCTACTTAAAGGCACATTTCTGACATCCAGCACACAAAATTCTTCTTCAATTACATGTCCAGTCGATGGGAAAATAGGCACTAAATCACTCCCTAAAATCATTTTCTTGCAAAAATGCTTAGACACAATACAAATAACTATAAAAGCCAGCTAATACGAAAACTACATACTTTAAGTCAGTATAAAAAGTGCACTCAATTATTAATTTGGGCCTTTAAAGTTGCTTTGAAGGTGGCTTTGAATTTTAGAAACATACAGTATATTCTCCCCTCTAGAAGTTATGTAGTCTTCCCCCCCCATGAGACTTGTGTCGACTGCAGACTCCGCTGACAGAAGTTAGATCAAGCATAGAAAGCGAATTCAACCCTCTACAATAGATAAAATCTGACAAGCAACATGGATCCAGGCTTGTCTGCTCTCTAGATCTTTTTGGCTCATAGAACTTCGCCTTTCCTCTGTCCTTGGGACGTCTGTAAAAAATGCTCTTATATGGGGAAAAGCACCAAGCAAATAAATGTAATGTACTGGAGTCACTGCTTTCCAACTGTGTGATTTGGTCCAAAAATATCAAGTGCGTCTCAGCCTGAAAACAAGCTTATCGGAAAAAAGCATCTCAATCTATGCTCGAGCATTTTAAAGCACTTGGTAAAGCACTTGGGAACATTTGTTTTAATTTCGTTTCCAATGGCGAATGTTTATTTTAGAGCGCAGTTGTACGTGTTGTTGCTCTGTTGTTGTGCAGCGAGCCTACCCTCGTCCGCATAGAGGCTGAAACGCCGAAAAATGGAAACAGATGCTCATTGTTCCACTATGAAAAGGCAGAGTAAAAAGGAGGGGAAGAAGAAAAAAAAATAGATTTACAGCATCCACTGATCCATTCAACAGAAGCTGATAGTTAAGTTTTCTTCACACTGTCGAGTCGTTCATTCGCCAAAAGCAGAATAAACTATATAATTCTAGAAACAACTGGTCTGGCAGAAATCACAACGACAACAAGTAAATTTATTTAATGAAAAACTACTGTAGGTGGTGGTGAACTTTTTAGGAAAAGAGGAAATGGGTCATCTTTGCATGCCAGTGAAAGGAATCCTGTCACTCAAGGAGGCGTTCTGGGAGTGCCTCTATTTTTAGTACCTGGAGCTCAGACGCATACCGTACAGTTTAACCCTGACACAAACACAGACGTAGTAAATAATAAATCCACCAAAAAGGAAGATATTATCCTCTCAAGGGCTGCTTGGAAGTCATTAATTTGCAAAGCAGCTTACAAGGAAAATTGAACAAAATAAACCCCTTTATGCAAAAAAAAAAAATTCTAGTGGAACACAAGCAAACTTTAAAATGGGTTTGGACTTTTGAATATGGTTTCCCCCTTTATTCAAGCTAGCCTTTGTTCCACTTACCTAATATATTTCTCATAACGACAAGGCACGAGGCATGAAATTTGGTGTCTGCTGCTGTGCTGGATAGTGATTTTTTTTTTTAACCAAGACACACAGATGTTTTCTAGCTATGCCTTATTTTCCCAGGGTTCTTTGGATGTGTACAAAGAGTGTTTGACTGACACCTCCTTCACCCTCCTTAGTTGCTTTGTACCTGTTGGATCAGGCGAAATTACACCTTTACCATCTCTGTTTGGTAGTTCATTAAAGTCACGTCATTTCCAGCGTGGCTCCACCCAAGATCAACATGAACCGAGGTCTGATTTACCCACACATGCGTGGGCGTGCTTGTGTTTGTCAGGGCCTTTTAATAACAACATTTGTTTGTGAGTCATGTGTTGAGTCGAGTTTCTGTTCAGCTCTGTTCACGTAATTGGACTGCATTTTATGAGCGATTACGATTGGATAACTGACCTTTTTCTGAAAACTCAGATATGCCTCGGGTCAGCCAAAGTCTGCAATTTGAGGTAATTAAAATTGTAGCCTCATATTTTTGGTACACGGTATTCTTTAACCCTCACACAACCACCTGCAATAACACACCTACCTTCAGTCATCAAATCATGCGATGGCTATCAAGTGAGAAATGCTGGGAATTTCTGATAGCGACCATTGCAAGCAGTTACATTAATAATACATTCAATCTAGGATCTAACTCTGATTCAGTTAACATTGCTAATTACGCTGTAGACTGTTTGTTTTAACCACTATTAATTTGTACATGATCAGATTAGCCAAGGGCATGTAAACATCTCAGTGCCTGAACACCAAGTTCGAAGGGTTTCCTGTTCTTCCAGTTGCGCCAACGTAATGCAGTTGCAGCATTAGATGTAAAAGCACCGTCAAAGCCTTCGGAGATACGTCATTAATACAACAAACAAGCAGAGTACATACCTAGTCTAGAATATGGACAGAAAACCACAGGATGGTGCTTGAGCTTTCCAGAAAGAATAAAATAATTCCTATTGTGCAAATGCTTACAGTACAACAAGCTGGAGGTTGGTTGTGTTTTAAGTAGGTCATCAAGGCCAACATTTTGATCCAAAAATGTCAATAAACACTACAGCAGACGTGGAAACAATGGAACAGAAAATTTTGTTTTTTTCATGCTGTCACAGCTGTCAAAAATAACCTCCTCCGACCGTGTTGCTTGAAAACATGCAACAAATCAATAAGTGAAGCTAATTGTGCAGCGTGAAGAACGTCAGCTGCCGTCTACGACTTTGAGAGCCTTTGTGCAAAAATTACCTTCATGCTCAGGTGAATATGTTCAGAAAACATGACTCATTTCTCGACTGCCACTCAGCCGTTAGAAGCCATCATCCCTTCACGGCTCCTTTCTGCACAGCGCTGCCTCAAATGATAATCATGGCATTTCACAGCCACAGGTATGTCAGCATGGAGAGCGCCACCGAAAGAGGCTGTTGTAGCACGGGTTTCAGGCAGTGTGTGCTCTAAGTGCAGGCTCTTGTTACCTGAAATGCTACAAATTGATGGAAAATACAGGTACAGCATGCTACCTGGTGGGAGTAGAGGCAGAGGTATGGTATGATATTTATTTGATAGCTGCATTATAAATGGCATATGTCTGCGGTGAAAACATACAGAGGAGTGAACATGGTTGTTTGGCGTGATATAGTGCACTTACACATTTTTCTGTTAGTATTTGCGTAAAATGTGCTATCTTTTCGTGAAACTGGTGGTACTACACTTGCAATAAAAGCCCTCAGAGGAGCTACGACAACAATATACAAATGCTTGGCTATGTAGATCCATATACATACTCCACTCCATTAGCTTTACTGATAGCTGAGCTGTGATAGATAGAGCTGTGAAGAGGCGCTACTTAAGATATTTGAGCGATAAGAGTAGCAAGGGTGTCAGTTTTGCAAAGCATTCATGGCAACCACATCAATCCCAGGCCATGCCAAACATGTGTGCCATGATTCAAGAGCGCGTTTCAATGCCATGACATTTGTCTTGGGACTAAATTGAGACTGAACAGCGTGAAGAATAAATATGCCAATCGCAGCTACTGTCGAAATCACATTGTTCTTGAGCATTTTGTGATTTATGCCTTTCAAGTGGGATCGTTTCACATGCGAGTTATTCCACCTTTCCTCTCACGTGCGCGCCATGTGTGGAGGTCTGTGGACGCACTACTGTGGTGGTGTTCACTCGTAAGGCCTCATGACAGATACTTTACACATGCCAGACTGTTAGACGATGGAAGACTGTGAGACAACGATAAAATGTTCATATTAAAAGCATTTACCCCTCTCCAGGCGCCAGACTGTCTGACACTGGCTCAAATTGATTCTTAATTGGGTTTGTATGGACCCTGGATCTACTGTTGATGAGCACATTGAAAAGTGGACATCTACGCTTCTGCTCGCGCTCGGCAGAAATGTGATAACACAACTGACCCGGCGGTAGGGGAAAATGACTTCTCATAGCTCTCTTTTTTGCTTCTCTTTAACAAATAATAATTATGAAACGGGCAATCTGCACATCTTGAAAAGGGATTTTAGGAGAATGATCCATCATCCAGACACAGCAGAACAAAGCTACTGACTCAAAGGGATGTCATTACTCATCACAAGTCACAACCAGTTGGCATTAACCAGCTGCGTAGCTAGATGTCGTTTCGGGAGACTTGTTTTTTTTTTTTTTTGGTGGTAATAAATCACTCAGAGTTGCCGTGGAATGCAATGCAGCCCTCTGGAACAGCTTGGTCTTGGTAGAGGTGATTTTGAGTTTCCAGGCTGACATTCCTCATTATCTATTTTGGCTTGCCTTGCGTGCACACTGGGTCGTGGAAAAGCCTGGTTAAAAACTGAGGAGTGCAGGGGAGAGGGGTTTGAATGCTCCCCAGTGGCCCCCTACCTCCACCCTCTCCAGTGAAGCTCAGCATGCCTTTATTTGAAGAGGAAGGGAGGGAGGTTATCCCTACCTTTGCCTTGCTTATGAATTTTTTTTTTCTTCCCTCTCCCCGGTCACAGAGGAGGCTTGTTACCAGAGCAAGCAGACATAGCGGAGAGCCACGCTGCAAAGCTTTATTCAAGCTGAGGGAAGAATCTGCTGTGGATTAAGCCTCATCCACAGTCTGGTCTGGTCTTAATTTCACTCCTTTTGTGCAGTCAGACCGAAGGGGTGCTTCTGATTACTGTCTGTGTCTTTGAAGGCTCACTGCGATTTGATCAATTTCAGTAGTCAATAATAATAATAATTAATAATAATAATAATAATAATAATAATTATAGTAAAATGGATTTGATTGCTGTGTGCATTGACTGTGCGTGATTTTGGTATGACTTTATGATAATACAAAACAAATTGACCTTTAAGTAAATTAGAGTTATGGAATCAATAGGAGTGAATGGAGACAATGAAATACTCCTACATTAGGCTTGACTGGAAAAATGACTCATTAACTGTACATTGTCATGACAGAGATATAAATATGATGACCCAAAACTGGACATGCCATTACAATGAGCTTATTTAGAGTACATCAGTCTGCAATAGGCTACTGAAAGTTATTATTTTGACTTATACATTGAATGGCAGTAAATAGTTCCAAATTTAAATGCAATATATAAGTATATGGTAGATAATATAAAATCTATATTTTTATTTATTTATAAATAAAAATATTGATATATTGAGTTTATTTATAGTCCATCAGTTTGCAATACTGAGCATCTTAAGCTAATTTGAATGGATGTTGTATACAAGTGCTGAGTAAATGGTTCTATACTCGTATGCAATAAATAACTCATAAACTGTACCTGTTAGTATAATCATCTTATGAAGATATAAATACAATGTATGCATGTCTGTGCTTTTAAATCTCAATAAATCATAAAATGCCATTATTATCAGAAGCAGATATATATCAAAGATGTTTTTTATGCAAATTTTATGAAAAAGCAGAAAATTAAGTTAAATTACACATGTCAACACATTTGTAGCTACAACAGTTTTCAAGGTAAAAACAACAAAAAAAGGGCACAGAGGAATAATAAGCACTCAAGAGTGTGATTTGTGCACCATAGCAATCACGCTAATAATGGTAACAAAGAAATCTTTTGGCAGAGTAAACAACCAAAAACAAACCCTTGAATGGAAGCAGGAAGCAGTGAAGCCACTTGCTTTCTAAAGTGGCCACAGTGCAATCTCCCTTTGTAGGTGTCATAAATTGGCCGAGGCACCCTGGGCTTAGCAGCCTGCTGGGTGTGGTCTTCCACCATCCTAACCTCAGGGTGGGCTCACGTCAGCCTGCAGGCCCAGCAGGCTCGTCAATGTCGCTTTGCTGCTTCTATTCTGGTCGCCAAGTGGAGAGGAGTAAGTGGGTGAGTGCTGGAGTGGGCGTCCGAAAAAAGAAAGAGGAACCTGTTGCAAGCCAAGGTATGTTCCAAGCACATGGTGGTCTCTTCATTTTCAAAGCAGTAAAATGCATTTAAAGCAGAAGGGGGGGGAGGTATTTACAAGGTGGCACTGTGGAGAACAGTGGGATTCACAAACTGATATTGCAAGAGTGTCATGTGCGAGCTGCAAAAAGCCTCTGTTTATCTGGCAGGAGGAAGCAGCTACAGAAAAGTCAGAGCTTCCAACACTGATCTCCCTCCTAAATCAAGGCTCTCAATTTACCACATTATTGTTCCGTTTTTGTCTCTCTTTTAAAACGCCTTAGTCATTAATCTTCAAAACAGACATTCATAACCACAATTGTTGCCAATAAAGCGAGATTTTGGGTGTTTTCCCAGCAAAGGGATTTTTGTTATATTAATCTGCACTGTATTTAAGCCATTTTTCATGTGTGCTGAACAAAGGAGCAAAGTGATGCCAAGCCAAATGTCCAAATGTTTCTGTTTAAAGACTTCCATTATGATTCTTTCAGTTTGTAATGCGACACATTTTCAAAGAGGAGGGTATTATGTTATAATTATGCCTTATTAATTAATATGCAAATACCAAGTAGTAAAATTGCCAACATATTGCTGTTTCCACGATCACTTCCAAATTAGGATTAACAAATCGTGTGATTTTATGTGATGCAGATTTCTTTCTAGTCTGCAGACAGAACATTCCTATGTTATGTGATAACCAAAACCCCTTTGCAGGATGTGACTGCCCCTTTCTTTATAGCCCATAAATAAAAAAGATTGTGATCTATTTGTTCCTTTATATCCCTCGTTTGGGTCTGTGACATTCTTAGATCCTTTGTGTAAAGTCAAATTTGGCTTTTTTATATATTTTATTGCATTCCTGCTCTAACCGAATTCCTCTTGTGCTTTAATGGGTAGATGTTGCTGTGTATTTTCACTGAGAAAAAGCTGCTGCTGCCAGATTTGTGGCCTGTTGTGGTCCAAAAGAACAGCACCACAGGGAACTTCAGAAAAACTCACTCAAATTTCAGCTTTTGAAATACAGTCGTGCCTAGGGGGCGAGAGCATCTCCCAGCCCAATATTTCAAATCAGAGACTGAGTGGTACTCGGTTCGGAAAAGAAAAGGGGAACGGCCTCCCGCAGAATAAAATACTGAATAACACTGAGCCCCATGTGCGATCGGTTGGCTGCATGTTGCTGGGTGCACGTGGTTACAGGCTGACACTTAAGTAACCCCTTGACAGGTGCTGAAGTCTTATGTGTCTGAAGGGCAGCTTAAGAGTTTTCTGCTTTTTTACAAGCCCAGCCTTGGTTTGTTCACCCCACACATGACAGTGTTTTACAGTGCTCGGGCAAATGGCACGTCCTGACTGCGCTCCCTAACGCTACAGTGTCCGCAGAGTGAATGGAGCCATTGTGCATTTCGGGGAGTACATAACCAGTTACAGCATCTACTGTACAGCATGCTTTATTGCGTAGTAATATATCTTCTGGTTTTTGAAGTCATGTTATGTCAGGGTCTGTGTGTGTTGTTAACAAAACTAGAAAATGTAAACGAAATGGAGCCTGGAGGAGACTGGAACAGAGCTCAATTGTGATGCACAAAAATGGGGTGGTAAAGAAAAAGTTTGCCATTTTGGAAATACATTTATTCGCTTTCTTGCAGAGACTTAAATGAGAAGATCGATACCACTGTCTCATGTCTATACAGTAAATACACAGCTGGAGGTTAGCTCAGCAGAGGAGCATGGAGAAGCTAGTTTGTCTCTAACACCAGCACCATCTAGCAGCATCTCTAAAACTCACTAATTAACACGTTATATCTTGTTAGTTTTATCTGTAAAAAAACATCTAGTTGTGGCTTTACAGGATTTTAGGTGCTGGATTATTTCTTGACTCAGACACAGTGACAACCACAAAACTCAGTGTCAAGTTTCTCACACTTTGTTTTTTGTACAAATGAACCAAACAAGAAGCAGACATGTTAGTGAGCTTAAGGGATGTCGGTAGGAAGACCCTTTTTTTCCATTCATTTAAAAGGGGCAGGCTAGCTGTCTCCCCAGTGTTTCCAATCTTTACGCTAAGTTAACCGTCTCCCAGCTGTAGTTTCATATTTAAAAACAGACATGAGTGGTATTGATTTTCTCACCTAACTCTCAGCAAGAGAGCGAATGAGGGTATTTCCCAAAACTATTTTTTTCATATTTCTATGTCAGAAATCGAGCTCTTTTAAAGTCTCCTTCAGGGTCTTTTCTGGTAAAATGTTCTTTTTTCAACAACATACAAAGGAATAATATAAAGCTACACAACGTATTTACTCTACAATTAATCTTACAAATGCTTATGAATTTCAACAGTAAATAATGTCTCTATTGACTCTTCCCAAAATGTCTGACCTATTAAAAAACAAAACAAAAGTCTTTAAAACTTACTGTACACTGAATATGAATTAATTAACAACACATAAAAATAAAAAACAGTGTTTTCGTTGACTCCAAGACTCTGAATTATGGATCCAAATATTCAAATTTATGCAACACTGCATTTATTTGTTTAAATCCACAATCTAAGTATCTGACACAGGATAACACAAGATACACACGTCAACCTTTTAGTTTACTTAGGATGTAGTAAATGGTGTATATGTCAGTGAAGCTTGCAGTATCATGTATACGCAGAATACATTGATTAGTTCCTGCATGGGGTACACCCCCAACTCTCCCATCTCTGCCTCTAATGTTGCTCATTGGAAATATGCTAATGAGATCCGTCACGATCGCTGATTCCCTTTGAACTTTTTATTTCGTCACGGCCTGACTGAAATCACAGAGGTAGAGAGCAGGAGGTTTTCTGCCGCAAGCCCCTGGCCCCTCTTCCACCATCTGCCGGACCTCATTTCATTTGAATAATAAATGACAGGCTCCTTTTTTTTTTTTTTTCTGCTACACAGAGGCGCTTCGGCTCCTCATATGTTTTTGCAGTTCAAGGAGAAACGGCCACCAGCCATGACGGAGGATTGTTGTCTCTCACTGTAAAGCCCTGCCCAGGGTCTACAGGCCACGCCAGCCCACAGCGGCAGCACACACAATTTACACTGCGATTCAAAGCCGAAATTTATTCTTCTAAGCCTCGCGGTGGAGGGACGGGATTCTTCCTTTATTGTGAGTAACTGCACATGCATTGAGAAGCCAGGGCATCCTGTTTTTCTTTAAGAACAAAAAGACACTGAAAAATATTTTCATGCTGGGTTAATTCCCTGAGAAAAAAAGTTCAGTCCTAAAAAACAAGACCAGAAATAGATTTTATCAGCAGGATACGCTCATATGGTTATATTCTGCCTGTTGATGGCTACCAGATAAGACGAGGAGCCCATTCAATCATTGAGACATGACAATTTATAGAGTAGTCATTCAGTGTAGAGGATATAAAATGCTCCTACCCGTGGCTGAAGAGCTGATGGTGGAGGCTTTAACTTTTCTTGTACAGATAAGGTTCCTTACTGTCAATTTACATAGTTCCCAGCTGGAGATGTGCTGAAGCAAATCTAATTCAAACTTCTCAAACCTCAAAGACACACAGCAGTGCTCCAAATAGTAATAAAGCCACTGGCCTCTGCCCTCTGGTGTACTTCCCATCGCCACACTTTATAATCCCAGTTCTCAGTGTTGAGATCGGAACATGTGCTCACCAATGGATTCAAATAGAGTCAATAGGCGCCTCTTTCCCCCTCAGCAGTCAGCATGTGGATCTCAAATGGCAAAGCCGTGTGATTAGCATGCACATACTTGGTCAGAATTCAGTCCATTATAATTTCCACTTCATATGAAACAGAATGAGAATATAAATGTTAACAGGATGCTAATCCCCCTCATTGTCAAAAACAAAACAAATGGTGTCTGAACCTCACGGTGTACATTTTCTTTGAAGAGAATATTTTTGCAGAGCTGTAAAAAAGCTGCAGCATTTATTGGGAACAAACGTCCTGGCCATTCTGTTGAAGGGAATATGGAGAGAGAGTACGTAAATCTGGTCCCCTGCTGTGCTCCTCCACCAGCTTTTAGAATGATTGTACTCTGCAGGCTTCCAGAAGCCTGGAGACAGGGAATGCCCTTGACACACTAGGTATGAGAGAAAAAAGAAAAAAAAAACAAAAAACAGCTGAAACCCGAGGGATCAGCCAGCGGGGGCAGTGAAGCAGGTTGTTCCATTTCCCCTTCGTTTAAAAACTACTGCCAAGCGCTGCGTAGGCTTGGACCCATGTGCCTGGCCAGGAACAATGGGAGCCAGCTAGAATTAATGAAACAATTATCGGCAAACCTTGCAATTAACCAGCTCTCCAAATTCGACTCTGCATGAGTTACTGACAGAATATCAGTTTGGATAAAATATACATAGGTGCCATAATAGAAAAACACAGCCTCTAATACCCTCAGACGGTCTGTGGGGCTCCTGGGACAAAAGGGATGGGCCTCCCTTTCCCCTTCCTGTTTCCCTTTCCGATCAGAACTATTAAGAGTGATAATGGCCAAGCGCGCATCCCAGCTGCTACCTTGCACCCGCATTTCAATCAGCTGGGTGTTTTTTCATTACTCATAGCTAAAGTGTGATCACTGGTCTCTATACGGGCCGCGCAAGGCAGTAAACACTCCCGGCCGACGACAACGCGGCGCTAATCACTGGAATAAGCACGAGGCCTACTGTGAAAACACTCTGCGGCGTCACCTTTGATCAAGTGCAGGCCAGATGCACGAGAGGTAATGGCACTAACATGAAACACCGGGGGTTGCAGCACGTTGCAGCATTTGGTAGCACTTTGAATCACTCCCGATCCTGAGATGGATTTTCCGACGTAATGCAACATTATGGCGCAGCACCTATGGGTACCTATTAAGTGTAATTTCATGGTGAGTGTGCCTAGTTAGTAAAACTGGTACTGTGTGCACAGTGTGCACAGTGTGCTAATGTGCCAGGAATTTATTCAGCCCTACAAAGGCAAAGTGCAGATCAACAGATAACCGCAAAAACATAATATAATTATATGAAAACATAGCTCACCGTGGGATTGTGAAGAAAGAGTGCTGTATAAAGTAAAACCTAGCTGGTGAAGTAGCCACGGCAAGACTTAGCTAAAACCAAAGCTATATTCACTTAAAGATTACTCCTGGCTTTTATCTGTTATTGAAAAATATCATTTATCTGGCTTCTTGATTATTCAATTCGTTAGTCCACATGACCAAATGAGATAGTAACTAAATCCAATCATTACAGCAGATGTAGGTAACTTATTTAAAAATGATTTTTAGTCTTATTTGCTAAAATAAAACTGTCACTATGCCCTGGCAGTAATAAATGAAAACGATAATCTGTGATAAAAATCTGGCTCCTTTGGCTCCACCTGCTGCCTCTGAAGTCATTTGACAAGAATACGCACCGCTCCCGAATCAAAACAACCAATCAGAAGAGAGTCTATGATGAAGCTTCAGTCCCTGCTCCTGCACAAGCAACGAGCAAACAACACTTTACACGAAAGATAAGAGAACAGAAGAGGAGCAAAGAATAAAGGCGATTTAAAAAGAAAGAAGGGGAGGCTGCCAAGGGAAGGGGCTTCAGAGGCGAGCTGGCGCACATCAGTTGGTAAGAACAGATGTATCTTCTAAACTTCAAATCACTATGGACAAAAAAAACAAACTTTAAACTCTAAAGCCAACATGACAACCAGGGTAGTAGGAAATGTCAGTAACTACCATAGTTTCGATCCAAATGTAGCACAAATTTTAACCAGAGAAAATCTGCTAAACAAATAGCTTATTAATGCATTATGTGAGTATTAAGAGTTGGTTCATCAAGATAAGCAGGGATGCTAATTCTCCAGCCGGATGTCATTAAACCACTGCAGAAGAAGTAGGCGCAGTGAGGATGGCATAATTAAATGATAGGGAATAAGGATGGAAATATGGCATTTAAATATGGCAAGTTGCAAACGTGCATAAAAAACAGCTGGATGGAAACACACCTGGTGACTCCAGTGGAATTCATGCAATTTGGTGTGGTTAAGCTACCATTAAATCACACATTTAAATGTATTAAATTGTAAATTAGTTTATTATATTGGATTCATTAGAAATATTAAAAGCAGTTGGAAAAACTTTCAACTAGTGAGACGGAGAAAAAACTATGGACTACTGTGTTTCCCTCCTGCCCTGCCTGAGGATTAGTGTCAGAATGACGCATCTGCATTTTTCAGGTATTATGTAGATTTTATGGCAATAATTATAATGATTAAAATAATCAGGATGAGATATAAAGGCATTACAACTTTTCTATACATTATGCCAGCTGGTCTAAAAACTTTAAACTTCTTTAATTAAAGTTATCTGCTTTTGTAAGTCAGCATTGTCCATGACAACTCTTCTTTTTTAGTCCATAAAGAGCATTTTGTGTCGCAATTAAGAAATAAAGTTAAAATTTAAAGAATATGCATGAACCTGTGGATCTTCAATAATAGAGATTCAACCCACAAATAAGAAAATGCAAGTGTATATTCCAGGAAAACAAATGCCCATAAAGTGTTTTATGCACAACTGGCACTCTATCCTCTGGACAAAGCAGCTGCGGGAGTGGTTACATTGATCAATAAACAAACATAAGGACATTGTGTTTCATGCCGTGCAGTCAACCAACTGTTCAGGTGATTGTGTTTTAATTATCCTCTCGAGGCGAACCTTTAGTTTTGCTTTTCATCTTGCTTTACTATTTTCCGACGAATTTAAATTTGTCTGTTGCACTGCCAGGTCCATGTTTTTTGTGTACAAATGCAAATGGAATATAGAGACTTGTGGTGCATTGGCGCACATTTGTCTGACAGTCCAGAATTATGGTAGGCAGACTGGATCCGGGCCGTGTGCGGGAGGAGAGCGAGAGAGGGAGAGAGAGGGCCCCCGGCAAGCTGCCCTGGCTTTGTTTACAACAAAAAGCCATTGTTTGATGTGGTCGCGCAGCCGGCTCCAAAGCTCCCGCTCCCACAGGATGTGCTCTGGGTAAAATGCCAGACGGAGGCCACTGCTGGATGACTTCGACCTCGCCATACTGGGACTCTGAGCAAAGTCCTCCTGAGGCCTCTGGAGACTCGGAGAAGCACATAAAGCAACAACAGTTTGATGCATTTTTGTTTTGCATCGATTAGGTGAGAAACGTGTGTGTGTGTGTGTGTGTGAGGAGTATCTGTTTTTTCTTTCAGGTGAGTTCAGGTGGTTTTGACAGCAACATGTAAAGGTAACAGTATCAGCTGTTGCTACTCTTTTGTAGATCTTGAATATTAGACTTTATTTGTCATATTTTTTATTTTTTAGTTTTACTGCATTTGGTGGATTGGTGACATTTTAAGTGGTGAGGTTCATAAAGTTATTCATTTCTACTC
Source organism: Scortum barcoo (assembly GCA_023238725.1). Classification (NCBI taxonomy): domain Eukaryota; kingdom Metazoa; phylum Chordata; class Actinopteri; order Centrarchiformes; family Terapontidae; genus Scortum; species Scortum barcoo. The sequence goes on along the minus strand of CM041533.1, from coordinate 13,999,946 downwards.
CGCACCTCCTCTACGTGCAGTCCTCACTCCTCAGAAACATAATGAATTTCTCTCTTTTTTTTCAGCCCCTGGATGATTTCTCTTTCAGTCACGCTCTGCCTGATGCTTCTTTTCTCTGGCAAAGCATCAGCACAATCAAACCACACGCTACCCGTTTACAGACTACTGCAAACCCAGGGAGCCCTCGTCGTGTTTATGATACAGCGATTTGAAGGAAAACAAATGTAGGCCATGTAAAGGATGTGCCGTTGTGGGAGGCTGCAAGCATACCCAAAGCTTTATTAATCTTTTATCACACACAGTGTCCTTAATGTGGTGTCCGACTGAATGCCTGGCTGGAAATCATAATAAGAAACGATGAGAAAATGGTTGCCAGTATTGTATCAACCACAGTGCATGATATCAACAGAGAAAAATACAATGTTCATTTTTTTTAAATTGTTGAAGGGGCGCACAAAAGAAGTAAAGATATGGCTGCACATTCAGTCCACACAGGTGAAGCATGTCTGGCCAAAGCTCCATAAATGGCTTCCAGCACTCCCTTGTGAATGTATATTTCGGTTGGAAATCCTTTAAGAAGTTCCTTAAATTCCTTCACGTTTGCGTATATTTTTTATCAGTGTGGGTGAAGGTAGCTTTGGTTGCATAAATATGGAGGGAAAGGCAGGAGAGGAGAATCTCCCGACACGCCAATCAGGATCTGTCGAGGCACACAAGCCACAAAGGTAGACCGTAACAGTAGCCGGTGCATGGTGATAATCTGTGCCTAAAGCAAGCCTGGGCAAGCAAAGAAACATGTGGTGGTGAGCCAAGATAAAATCCCATCTGACCTTGCCCCTTTCCTGCAGCCAGGAGGAGATGAAAAGAGGTGCTGATGCCTCTACTGCCCCCCAGAGGTGCTGGCTCCACAGGCAGGAAGGGGAAGCATCTTCAAGGCCAGATCTTCAAATACATCACTAATAGCTTGTGTGTTACATAAACTCCACTTTGGCTGATGAGGCTTGAGTTTGGGTTGTGAGTTATTAAACGCAGACTTCAGCAGTTCAGCATTATGATTTACTGCTCTTGGACAAACAAGGGGATCTAGACACGAGGTCTGACATGCTGTAAGTCCCAACTGATTCATGAGGATCCATTCCTTTAATTTTTCATGTCAGTGGAAGCACAGAGTGAGCACTAAACCGCTGAAAAAAGGCTACCTGTAAAGTCCTTGAGGAATCCCGAGAAGCCGTCCTAAGTGAACTGTTGGGGAATTAAATACACTTTCTGTCCTTCCTCTTAAGACGTGATGGTTCTGGCAGAGTCAGGGAAATGTAGCACAAGCGATGATAGAAGAAATAAAAATCAGTGACACAAGGTCTGCCTAAATACAGCCGTGCTCGCTCTCTTTTTTTTTTTCCCTTACAAAATACACAAGTTTGTCAGGATAGTTTATGGCCAGCTGTTTCATCTTTCAGCAGTCATGGCCGGAATTAATAGACCCTTAAACACAGGCAGCTGTGAGATTTCTATACTGTGGCTTGTGGCATCAGGAATAACAGTTGTTATTCTGATATGATGAAACATCCCTCTTCAGTATGGTATGGACGCGTTGTTTCATCTCACTCAGAACGAGGCAGCAGACAGACAGCACAGCAAGCAAACTCAATCGAACGATCAGATTGTTCTGAGGCGGCTTTGATGGGAGCTAGTGAGCTCTCACTTGCATTGCAGTTATTAAAGAGGTATATTGTATACATATGAGGCCACGCTGACAGCTGATTGGCATTTTGTGTGGGCGCTTTTGAAAGAAAATTGGATTAATACGAATTTAAGCAATGTGTGAAGTCAGTATGTGTCTGTTTTGCAAAAAGCTGTCACATGTAAATGATTGATTTGTTGCTTTTTTTTTGTCGTTGGTATCACTGACAAATGTATAAGCAGATTTCTTTCTTCCCCTGATATGCAGCAGCATTCTTAATACTTCTTCCTGCACCATGATGAGTCAGGGTAAATCTATACACTGAATATAAATAAGATTGTGCCTGCAGAGGTCTGTAGTCTCTATCTGCACCTCCTCTCACAGCGGCAGCCGACTCTCCTCACTGCAGGACCAGAAATCTGGGAGTCTGAACTGTCAGTGACCTGAGCGGCGAGCAGCTCCTGCTGAATCTGCTCGGTGTATGTGCGTGTACAGAGGGTTTGTAAGCCTCACCAGGAGTCTGTTTTGCCCCATGCTGTCAGGACAGATGCTTCTGAACCTGTCGTACCAACACCAACCATCACCAGCCTCTTGCTTCCCGATCGATGCGCTTTCGGATGCCGAACGGATACGAGCACCACCCCGCATGAGCAATGAAAACTTGAGTCAACAACGACTGCACGGCCACTAGCCCCACTGCATCTCTCATCATTCATATAATTTACAAATATAATCTACATTTCATTACTGCAAGAGATTCAGAAATATCAGACAAAAAAAATACATACACATACATAACAGTGAACAACTTGTTGTCAAGGGCTATTCACACATATATACACTAATTCTCTTTTCCAGTTACTACATATTTAAACAGTTAAGTTTCTTGTTCAGCACCACAATATTTTGTGGAAATTACCCACTTTTCCCAAATCAGTTTCCTTTGACTCAGCTGGCAGGTCCATTTTTCCATTGTATAAATTCCCTGAACAAACTCAAACAATTGCTCTTTCTGTGGAAGGTCAGCTTTACATCATTTTCTTGTTAAGTCGAAATTACGCTGTTCCAAAGACACACGTCTCTGCAAACATACACAGGGGAAGGGCGTTGTGGGTAACTGTGGGTTAGAGGAGCCCATGCATTGTGCAGAACTCCAGATGGGTGACAGATTAAAGGAAAAACCTGGATGTTTGACCCCTACCTATGGCTCCCATCCATTTGGCACGAGGGGTCACCGAATGGTTTGATGAGTACCAAAATGATGTGAATCATATGCTTTGGCCTTCACAGTCACCACACCTATGGGAAATTTTGCACCGACTCTCCACCACCGTCATGAAAACACCAAATGAGGGAATATCTTTTGGAAGAATGGTGTTCATCTCTCCAGTAGATTTCAGTGACTTGGAGAATCACTGCCAAAGAGTACTGAAACTGTTCTGGTGGGATGTGGTGGCCCAGCAACTTACTAAGACACTTTGTGTTGATTTTTACTTTAATATGTCAGCTTTCTCTGTGTGTCAAGTAAGACTGGTTGTTTGATTTATCTCCTGCTGGGAGGTGCGATCAAAACAGAAGAAAAACAAATGTAACCAAGCTACGTATAAGAATAAAAGAAACTGCCACACATGAGCATCTAAGCGACCCCCCGTGCACATTTGCCTATCTGCAGCCTGAAGAATATATTTAATTGCAGTTTTATACCTTTTTTGTTGTTTACAAGCAAAAAAAGCTACCTGTGATCATGGGCCTTGTTTTATTCCACATTTTTGTTGGGTGTTTTTCTCCGAGGTACGCATTTATGTAGTCATTTTTTGTATTTGTATTCATTTAAAAGGTGTCTAGCAATGACAAAAGCCAGTGAAGGCAACAAACATACAATGCAGACAGCAACCAACACAACAACAGCAATAATAACAGACAATGACCCATAACAAATAATAAAAAAATACTAAAGTAGATAAATTTGCATTAATATTTCCCATCTACATCCTTCTTTGAGTGCTTAATTAGAGCCTGTCTGTAAAAAGGTAGCCACAGGTGTCACAGAACAACAATGGAGGGCATTTTGTTCAGCTAGTGACATTCCTGACACATTGTTGCGCTTGTCCGAACAGCTCATTTCTAGCCAACATGTGTATTATCCTGCATGGGAGTGTTTGACAGCCCCACAGCTTTTAAAACTGCGATTAGGATAATTACATAGGGCCGCTTTTCAGCTGAAACTGAGGACAACTTTGATTGTAGCGCTGGAATTTCAATCAGGCTCATACACAGGATACCACCTCTCTGTGAAGCCACGGGAGAGTCAGAAACTTTAGAGAGGGGAGGAGGAAAAAAAATCACTTTCATATGAAATGTGTCTGAAGTCAAGCATTACTCTGCAGTCAGAGTAAACCAACGTCAGGCAGCCGAGAAATACAACATAAAAAGAACTGATGATAAATAAATCTCAGTGGAGCTGCATCCATATCAAAGCCAGTGATTATACGGGAAAAGGCTTGTCTGATTGCAATAGCAGCAAATGAGAAGATGAAAGAATAGTTTACCATGTCAAGGTCTATCTCCACACCTTTGAAAAGGCTCCACATGTGCTATAGGGGTAGACTGCCTTCACCTTTAAATGGTGTCAAAAAAAGAAAAGTGAAAGAGGAGTCCGAGAGTCAAATGGACGCTGTGGCATCGCTCAGGTGGCAACACATCTTGCGTTAACTCCCACTGGGCTACAAAACGTCAGCCATGACTGCCATTTCTACGAGGAGAGAATGAGGTAGGGAGGTAGAGATACGTGCTGGACAGACTAAAAAACTGGATAGATAGATGGACAGACAGACAGACAGATAAATAGATAGATAGGCCATACTTTGCACATACTTGTGGTCTTGGGCTATTTTTCATGGTTCATTCCAGGTCCATAAAAAATGATTTTCTCACTTCTGGTGGGGAGGAACTTGACTGGCCTGCACAGAGATCTGACCTCAAGCCCATTCAGCACCTTCGGGATGAATTGTCTGCGCCGACTGTGAGCCAGGCCTTGCTGTCTGACATCAGTGCCCCGACCTCACTAATGCTCTTGTGGCTGAATGAAAGCAAATCCCTGCAGCGAGCATCCAAAGTCTTGTGGAGAGCCTTCCCAGAAGAGCGGAGGCTGGTGCAGCAACAGATCAATGCCCATGGTTTTGGAATAAGACGCTCAACAGTTACACTTCACGTGGGTGTAAACTTTGGGTGTCCACATACTTTTGGCCAGGCACTGTAGATAGATGTACAAATAGCATGTTTCATGTTTATAAAAAACACAATTACTGACCAGTTATGACTGGTTTCTCTGCATCACATATTATAGAAAAACAAAGCGGCACTTCATGGTGTAACAAAAACACCAGATGTGGTGTAAAAAAAACAAGAGATATGATCTCATCTAAACAACCAGTTCTGCATTGTTCAACAGAAATGCGTGGTGAATTGTTAGGAGCACCACATGTATTGAATTGAGAGCCTTGTGCTGAACAATCCAATATAATACAACACATTGTTGAAACAGACAGACGGAATAATATCAGTCGTAGAGGTAGATTGTAGTGGTAAATGTGCCAGTGCTGGTATAGAGAGTTTTCTCACAGCATACAAAGGGAAAGTTGTTAGTGTTCATTGGCCCGGCAGCTCTGCAGAGGCCTGAGGATAAGCCTTAAGCCAGAGTACAGCAGATAGCCAGGGGTGAGGTGAAAGCTCAGACAATACGGTTAGGCTCTGGGGCAAGCATCCTGCCGCAATGGCAGACTACACCAGATAATGTGTCACACAGCAGCATGTTGGTGTCGCAAACAACACCGTCAGGGTGTTCACACTGTCAGGGGAGGCTTCATGGAAAGAATGAGAAACTACGGCGGGAAGAGTTTGAGGGAGGAAGGGGGAGTACCAGAGCGAGGAATGAAAATCTCTTGAGTGGGATCTTAAGAGTAGGTTAGCAAAGGTGTGATGCTGCCGGCATAGGGAATAGGTCTACATTTCTTTCTGTCCTACCCCTCTGTAGGAATTGAAAAGGGCCTGGCCGGATAATATAATTGGTTCCAGGAGTGGTGAATGACGCAGGAAGGGACTTAAACGTACCCCAAGAAACCTGACAGTACATGCCGGAGAGAGAAAAGAAAAAAGGAAAACAAAATAAATGCAAGTTGACAGCCAAAATGGGGGACAGTTAGGCTTAGTGTTATTACCATGACAAAGAGAAAAGAGCACAGTGTCTACTCCCTGCATGGAGGGTGAAGAGGTTTAAGGACAGAGCAGCAGGAGATGAGGAAGTGGCACACTGAGCTGTGTGTGTGTGTGTGTCTCTCAGCGCGCCTGTATCAGCCTGCGGGTGTGTGCGTGTGAATCTGTCGCTCTCCTTCTCCCTCCGTCATGTGTATGTATGTAATCATACCTCTTGCAAGGCGTAGCACTTTGTCTGCTCTGATATTAATACTCTGCAACTGGAACACAACGAGGACGGCTCGCAGAGGATTTTCTCCACTTCTAACGACAGAAATGATTAAGTATGTTTGTTATATGCTCACACAGGGCCTAAAGTGATGTTACAGATTGAATCAGCTGCAATAGAGACAACTATCAAAGACCGATAACTCCTAAGGGGCCCTTCAGGCATGCAGGAGACTGATTACTCCTCTGCAGGGCAAGAAGTGACATCATCCTTGGCTGGAAGCTGTTAGGAGGAGGGCTAGCAGAGCGCATGCTTCATATACCATCCCCGCATGCTTCACACACACACACACAACTCGGAGAATCAGCACGGAGCTTCATGTATCTTTATGCCGTCGACTGTACCGCTTTACATCAGCCGGCCACATCAAACAGCAGAGGACAGGGTTAATCTATCCCCATGGAAACGCCCAGAGGTTTCTACAGAGATGCAACTTCTCAGCCCGCGAGCAATCCCTACTGCCAGATCTAATGACACAGGCATATGAAGACCTCTTTAAGTTTCATCTATTCAATACGGAATAGACCTTAATTCATTAATAAACAGGAAAAGAGGAAATAATTGGATGAATCGGTATCAAGTGACGAGTCTCATTGCAAAAATTTGATTTCCACAGAGCACAAAATGCGACTGTTATTGCACATTACTAAATAAAACAGCAGGAAGATGCAACCGTTTGTTGGAATTTTTTTGGAGCTTTGAACTTTTTGGATATTATGGAAATAATTATTATGTGAGCTGGAACTCAAGCAAAGTGTCATTTCGCATTAAGATAAAAAGAACGTATGTACGAGCGCCGTTGAAAGTGTGGAAAGTGGGCGAGTGAAAGCTTAATTAAAAAGTATGTTTTGTTAAACATAATTTCATACATAGCTTTTGGTCCTGGAAGCTATGCGGCCTCAAAACAACTCACAAAACGCAGTAAGAGCTTATTAGTTGGACGGTTCTTTCTTGATCATATTACCTCCATTTGTGCACGTTTGCCTGTATGTGTTCATTGATTTATTGTCTCTTTTTCCCATAATGGCAAAAAAAAAAAAAAGCATTGGCTACGTGTTTGCCGTCTAAAATGCTTTAACTACTGTAAGAGTGACACAGTGATTGTACAACAGCATGCAGCACAGTATGTGGGTGACAAACACTGGTGTATAAAGTTAGCTTCAGCTGGCTTGATAGCCGATCAGGCTGGTGATGTTACACACACACAAACTTAGGAGCAACACTCATCTCATTAAGATACATGCTTTAGGAAAACTGGGAATATAGAAAGAAGAAATGTTGCAAAGGGAAAAATAGGGAACAGATAAATGTAAAGGTGTGACAAGAAAAAAAGAATAACAATAATAATAATAATAATCTTTGTCCAATTGATTTTGAGTTAAAGAAAAAGAATAAATATATTTTTCTTTCTGCACTCTTTTTACATTATTTATTTATTATTTTATTTTATTATTATTTATTATTATTCAGATACATCTCTAACTCGTCCTTTTACTTTATGTCAACATTTAGTCATTTTGTTAGTTTGGGGCTCTTGGATTTTGTCAAATTAAGTCCAAACTTACAAATATATGTATGACTTAACAACAGCAGACAGTGGTCGGTCTGCACATGGCGGCTCTTCTCTGGGTTCTCCATTATATGAAGTAGTGCATTCTGGATGGCTAGCTTGCCATCCGCCCCCATCTGCTGCAGCCTTGCAGACCCTCATCAAAATATTATGATGTTTTTAAAATCAAAATTGCATGGTTATCACCGGCTGTGCCACAAAGAGACGAGTAATTCATTTAGTCAATTTCTGGACCCAATTATCTGATTAGGCATTATGTTTTCTTGTCTGACTCTATTGAGCATGCCGTAGAATTAGACCCACCAACATGTGTTATTTTCTCTCGCTGGCACACAGACTGATATTTTCTACTTGTTTGGATTTTCTTGCGCTGGGAATTAGCAGAAACAGCAGGTCCTTCCACACCATATTGCTCCAGACAGGCAGGTTATGTTTTCCTAACCTCTTGTTTTTAAGCACCATACAGTGTGACAAAAATTCAGTCTCTAGCTCTAGAAATCCACAGTAAGTGATCCGCAGAAAGTATATATATATATATATATATATATATATATATATATACACACACACACACACACACACACACACACACACACACACATATATATATATATATATATACACATATTAAAAAAAAAAGAACAGCAGCAGCATGGCTTTCCAGTTTTACAACAGCACTGCCCGGGTTTACTTTTTGAGATTGACCTATCAATATGAATTTCATTTTATACAATAAACTGAGCACTTGGGGCTGTTTCTGCACTGATTATACAGTAGAGACCGAGTGTTACCAGACACCTATTATAAGAATTTGTTACTGTGAAAAAGACATGTGGTGACAACATGCAGCGTTATGGATTTTTACATAGGGTCTGCACTCACAGTGGTTAAACAGACCACCACGGTTGTGTTAACAAGAGACCCAACACTAATATCAGTCAATTGGACCGTGTTGGTGTATTATTTTCATCAGGTACAAGCTCCAGGTGGCCAAAGTGTACTCCTTGACTCGCTAAATGATGGTAAGTGGCGTCATGTGTGTTGCTGCTGAGCATCCCGACACAGTTTACAGTGCTGACAGTTGTACTTCTAAGTGCTCGAGTGTTTATCCAAACACAACGTGATGGGAGGGACAAACTGGAGGGCGTGAGCTGACAAATGCGTTGTGTCATTATCAGCATGACATGTAACACAGCAGTGGCACGGTGCGGTGCGAATTATACAGCAGCGGAGACATTTAAGAACGTAAGCAGGGCAGGGATTATGGCGCCGAGTCCTGGGTCGCCTCAAATACGAGTGTCAAAAGATATTTCAGTCACAATTATTGTGAATTTTGTTACCAAGTCCATCCAAGTTTTTAACTCTCTGGCTTATGATTATGTCAGTCATGAAAAACTTACTTTACTACTAAATTACTTACATAATCTCTCACTTTTGAGGATTTATTTATTTTTTTTTTTTTTGTGATGACATTAACAAATTAGCAAAACAACAAATATTGCAATATTTTTTACTCAACGTCTTGATATCAGTAATATACTGTACTATACTGTATGTATGGCTATTTGTAATCCTTATATCATAATGCACCTTTTTAATTGCAATTTTAAAAAATGCCATCACTTTCAATATAGCATTTAAGACCAAAGAAAGACAATCATATCCACGCTCTTATCTTCTTATACATCAATAAAATTTGTCCTCTCAATTCCAAAATGACCATAAAGTTGAATCAACACCAACAACCTCAGCAGAACCTGAACATTATAACCTCTGTGATGGCAGGGTTTATTGTAGGGCTGCTGTATTAGACGGCGTTAGCTAGGTCTATCTAATGAACTTAATGGTATATTCACAGACATATGCACACAAGATCTAGTGCACGGTGACCAATTTTAGCAAGTGTCTTAGAAACTGCAGTTTAAATTAGCAATATTGAAGTTTTGCATTTTTTGATATTAATAGTATGATCATTATGTCCTATAGTGTCTTTTTATGCATTCCTTTGAGTGTAGATTCACAGTCTGTAACTTCTCTAATTAACAGATTGGCAGGTGGCAATCTTTGCTTTTATTAAATTGAAGTACAACTGCTATTAATACCACAAATTTATTTTTATGGAGTGTGTAACGCAGTAAAAGCTACAGTAGATGTCGAACTCAGAGGCTTTAGACTGAAAAAGTCTGTCATAAGGGCTTGAAGTGTTTAACAAAAGGTTATTTTGTCTATTTTTGGAGGATTTTATTTATAATATAAATCTTAACTAGGACGCAGAGGAAGCAGGCACAGAAGGGGAGAAAAAATTAACCATCTTCTCATCTTTTCCGTCTCATCAAGCAAAGGTTAACATTCATCTGTGGCTAAAAGGAGGTCACAGCAGAAATGTGCACCGTCACTGATTATTAAAGACGAGACAATTGGATTTATAACGCAGCAGGAGGATTACAAAAAGTAAAAATTCATCGTTCTTTTGGCTCCTCTGTCAGTTTGCATTAGGCGTGATCTCTGCTCTGTGCCTGACTTTGAACACAAGCAGAGAAGCAGCTCGTAACCCCGAGCGACAGGGAGCAGTCTCACTGTAGCCTATATGAAGGAAGTATAAAATCTCAGATCTCACTTGTGAAAGCTTTCCCTAAATTTAGGTCTAGCGGCCATCCTTCACCCTGTAATCAATTTGAAATAGTCGAGCAGATCCAACCCTCCGACCAACACCTGAATGGTAAACGCTTCTTGGCGCAGTTTGCCTCGACTGGGATTTAAGAAGGGCAGAGAAAAAGATTTTGCTTGCTTTGCCAACTTTTTTTCTTCTTTGCCCCGACATGACAACAGTGTTGAAAGAGAGACAGCATCAGTAGCAGTGGTGTCTTTATTTCTAACACACACAAATTATTGCTTAACACTGCACCTGCTACTTATTGAGTAATATTTTTTACACTCTTGTAGCTGTGTTAAATTGAATCAGCATGATTGTACATTTCTGACCATGCAGAGGAATGATTTTTCTTTTTCCCTCCTGAGAAGAATAAGTACTTTCTCTTTATGCTAGGTTTCTGTGTATTGTTGCCAATTAATGGGATTTCCATGGAGTCCAAGGTTTCTTGAGCTTTGTGCCAACTACATGAATAGAGAAGGTGAAAAAAAAAAAAAAAAAGAAATGCATCAGTGTCAGAGCCTTTATTTCAGGTAGGAAAAGAGCAAAGGTGTTTTCACCAGCACGTTATTGAAACACGAACCGCTGCTACTGCAAAGAGAGATCATAAAAACTGAACTCACTTCATTTATATACAGTATCATCTCATTTATCAAAGAGGGCTGACACTTACACTTTACATTTTACTGAGAAGTCTCTTTCATAACTGCTATTCATGAATTATATATGTGTGTTTTTAACCCTGGAAAATTTACAGAATAATACACCGAGCATCCTTTGGCACATGTTCTAAGATAAATGGAGCATTTCTTATCTAATGAATTCATCCATGATGGTGTACTTTGTGATCTCTTCAGTAGGTACCCACTTCATTTTCATACCTGTTTAATCAACTACACTGTACAGCTACACTGCTGACTGTAGCTTTGGTTTAGAATAACTAGTCCAGTCAGTTTTTTAAAAAAAATACAATTTTAAGCATTTTTCATATAAAAATGTCACTACTGAATTGCTTATTTGCTCCTAATGACAGACATGGCACAAAAATAGTAAAAAATCTTCATGTTTAATGTGTTTTCAATGTTCATTTCCCATCATAATTAAATTAAATACTTTAGGATTTGTGTATTAACACATGTTGGATATCCGTAAAACAATCTTTTCCAGTGCATGGCTTGCTTTGTTTTTTCTCTACATCTGATTTCATGGAATATTGGCAGAAGATTGGCAGAGTTTTGCAATTCCGGCAACAGGATGTCAGACAAAGGCAGAAGTCGAGATGCTGCTTGGCAGGAGATTCTCCATCTCTGCTGGTATTATAGACAAATTAGATACGCCGCGGGCCTACTTTCTCCCCCTATGGAAATGACCCGCATAGTGTAATTTAGGAAACATGCAGTGGACGGCACAAACGCTCCACCTTCTCTCGTAATCTCTCCTGCTGGAGAATTTCAGCACAGAGTGAGCAAACGGTCTGCAGCAAGGCTCCTACTGTATTCAGAGCCACTGAGGCTGTGTTGTTTAATGGAGGTTTTCCTCTAATGTACTGAAGAAGACATTACAGCAGCGCAGTCGTAATAAGACTGGCACTGTACATTTTTTATTTAAGTGAATTGGAAAGCATAGTAGCCTTGTCAAGAGATATATTGCCTCTTATATTAACTACAATTTCACCTGCCTGTCATAATTCTAAAAGGACTAGTTTTTGATTTAAAGAAAGAAAAGTAGTGAATAGAGGGAAGAGATATCACACTAAGTAGAACTCATTATTGTGTGGGTCTGTATTCAGCACGAGATAAATCCAACAGGGTGGGTGCTCGGGCTAATAACTATTTCAAGTCCCAATAAAGCCCAAACATCTGATATGACTTAGGAAGCTGATAGAGGCTTGGCAAGGGAGCTCGCACAAAATCTTGGAACCCTTTTGTCAGAGCCATCCTGCTGCAAAATCCCCAAATACATATTTAATCACCTTTCCCTCATTTTATTTATTTATGTCTTATTAATGTTTGCGGATGGCACACATGCCAAATCACTCACTCTGCAGGCAGTGATTTACCATATGTAAATATGGCAAGGGAGTGATTTTCGCTGCTCCGCCAACGTCTTCATCAATCAGAGCTTTTATTACCTGGATTTGATGATAGGGCAAATATGGGAATAGTTTTGCTTTTTTGGCACGACTCCATCGCATTTGGCTACTCTGTCTGGTCCTTTTAAGCAAATAAACATGTGTTCCACTCAGTTCACTAATTACTTCAATTGCAAAATTTGGACCGAGTTAACCTCAAGCATAACGCGCATTTTTTCGGTGGAAAGTATTCCAAACACCAGATTGCGAGAAAATCCTTTGCACATGGTAAGCGACGCAGGCCAGGGATTTACAACTGCACAAAGTCTTCTTTGATAACAACATTTCTTAGATCATTTTTCACACTCATGGGCTATTCATTAAGGTCATTAAATTTACTTTTAAATATTTTCACGAGACCTTAGGAGCCCATCTGCTGCCAAGGTGTCTGGCCACATTCACTTGCAATTTAGAATGAGTAACAACAAATTAGGCATTAACAGCATAAAGGTTTTTTCATTCAGCACATTCGAAGTGTGCAACTAAGGATATGTGCTTCAGGAAATTTAAAGGATATATTAGTACTCGTCACTAATGTGCTAATATGCACCTATAAACTGTTGTTGCAAAAGTGTTATTTAATTCACATCTGCCACCAAGAAAACCTCCACCAGCCAATCGAAAAGCACCTCCTTTGTCTTGTAAAGGTCTGTGAATCCATTGTAAACAGGCCCTTACATGAGCCACAGGTATTCTACAACGGGGCACACTTGTCTTAGTGGGAGACTCCACACGCATTATCAGCCCTAATCCTCTTATTTCCTCTCTCCTTTAAAAAATTTGTCTTTCCTCTCGACCTCATCAGAGGAGGTAGTATTTCTATGCTACATGCCGCCTGGCAGCTGCTGTAAGCTCTCACTTCATTTTGCGGGGGCTCCGTGGAACCTCAAGGTCCGGAGAAACACAAATAACACATGCCACCGAAAATATAGAATATCTTTTTCCATGTGCTGGTCCTCTACACCATAGGCTGAATGGCAAAAAGGAAAAAAAAAACGAAGAAGAAAAAAAAAGGGTCTGGCTGACGGAGAACGCTTTGAAGGTTTTAGTCATACCCAAATGTGCTGGTTTTCTTCTCAATGCGCCTCGTCAAGGTTTCTCCCTCGTGCGTCTGGATCGTGGATGCTGGGAGAGGATCTGGTACAAAGAGAATTGCAGATCAACTTCAGCTTGACAGTAGATGAATACAGCCCCGCACAAAGAGCCTAAACAGCGCTGCCTGCACCTCAGCATAAGTAAGAGCTCGTACTCGTACAAAACTAATATCTGCAAATTTCCCTTTTGTTTGCTTGGCATTATCACTAGAAAACAATAATAGTTTTGCTGCCTCATAACCGGGGCACGTCCCTGTTAGTCGCATTAATCAGGAGCAGCTATGAGAGTGTTATTAGATACGTTACACCATTCATGAAAGTGACTCTCTCCTGCAGACAGTGAATCAGAGGCACATGGCTCTGGTGTGCAGCACAAAGCAGGCAGACGAGGCTGAGCAGAGTGAATCGACACTGAGGCTGCTGCTGTCAGTGTCCTTGCCAGCCATGATGGTTCCAGTATCTCACAAACGGACGTCCCCCCCGCCCCCCCCCACCTGCGCTTTTCACGGATCAGACGGCCAGCAACCCCTCTGGTCAGAAACAGTTTCTAGGTCCAAAAAAAAAAAAAAAAGAACAGCTCATCGATGGCCTGACATTGAGGGAGGCTAGCAGGGATCGAGAGCACGTGAAAGGACTGACCGCAAGCAAGCAAACAGCAGCACAGCGCAATGGCGTTCAGAGAGAGGGAACACACGATGTTGGTGACAAGCTTAAAAATGTCTGTGTGATTCCCCCCCCCCTTCTTTTCCAAACACAGCTGTGTCAGTTTCTGCGCCTAAAATGATGTTCAAAAGGAAAAAAAAAAATCTATTTTTGCCACTTCATGTTTGTTTACACAGATAAAAATGCGAACCGGCCTGCTTTCCTTCTCTCCCATCCAACCATCCAAAAAAAAAAAAAAAAATCTACTGAAGCTTAAATGTTGTAAGATCATCTTTTATCTTTTTGCACATCCTAAAATATATTTAAAAAGTATATATAAAATATCTGGGTTTACACATGGTATTTGGATATTTGCTTGACTCATTCCAGGCTAAACCTTGGTAAATGAAAAGTAAATACTGTAATAAGGCTGAAATTATCCCGTGACCGTGTATTTGGATGTGATTAGACCATTAGCCCGGTGTAGTTGTAACACTCTCAGTTTCTCCAATCAGGTGCAGGCTACATTAACACTGAGCAGATGTTCCTGTTAGCTCAAACCCCACATGTGTTAAGTCGTTGTGAATGAATCAGGCACCCTGACAGCCAAGATTCAGGTATAATGAATACTGAGTCTAATAATTTAAATTCTCACACTTGCAGATTTTGTGTTAAGTCAGTAGAATTATTAAGGTTAGATTAGCCTTATTAGACTTTAGAGCTGAAAATCATGTGATTAGGTGATCCTGACATTATAAAGGCACCTTGTACATACACATTCGCAGATTTTCACATATTTTTATTTTTAATTTAAAGTTACAGTTATATACTCACATTTGTGTTAAATGTGTAAAAATGAATCTGGAGGGACTGTGAGCAAGGTAAGTTCAACAAATCTATTACTCGTTCTTTACAACTGATGTCTAACTGTACAGTAGCAAAAAGTAAAATTTACATTTTTTAAGTGCTGTACTTCAGGTCAATTTTGAGGTACTTTACTTGAGTATTTCTATTTTAAACAAGTCTATACTTCTACTCTATTGAAGCTTATAGGAAAATACAGAACTTTTTTACTCCACTATATTTTTGACAGATTTGGTTACTTTGAAGATTCAGATTATTAATACAAAATTTAATAAATAAGTAATTATGATGTATTGTTCAAGATTAAGCTACTCCGTAGTATACAGAGTTGTTAAAAGTAGCTCCACCTTTACCAGCTGCAACATTAAACTGAAGTACACATGAATGGATCGATAATTATAATGCAATTACATAATGTATATTATTTTGAAAAGGGTGGTTCTGCATAATAAGTACTTTTACTTTTTGTACTTGGAGTATTGGAGCAAATACCTTTCTGCCTTAACTTAAGTCAAATTCTGACTGCAGGGTGTTTATTTGTAACAGTATTATTTGTACAGTGTGGCATTACTTCTTTTAGTTCAGTAAAAGATCTGAGTACGTTTTCCACCACTGAAACAGTCACATGTACTGTCTCTTAAACAGCTACACTCACTCAAGAGGACTGCAGCCACACACACACACACACACACACACACACACACAGTTTATGCAACTGCCAATACGACTTACAAATTACAGTGTGTGGGATAGGATGTCACATTTCACTCCCTGTCTTTGAGGAAAAAAATAACTCCCTCTGTATTTGGCTTGGAGATGTTTTTTTTTTTTTTAAACCACTCGGTGTGAAACAGACAGATGTAAGCCGTTAATAGTAGATTTTGAGGAAAACTCTAGAAAGAGGACTTAAATAAAGAAAGGAGATATGGACAAGAATATGAAAAGTGATACGACCATCACACATCTAGCAATATAATAAAACTACGGGACGTACAAACTCAGAATTTCCATCTCTGATAAAAGTGAATACAGCGAATGCATAGCAGCATTTCACAGCACAAAACCCCTCAGCCCATGTCACAGATGAGCTGCAGTAAAGGGAGTCTGGTCTGCTGCAAGCTGGATGTACTTAATAAAATAGCCGCTGTGTGACAGAAATCTAGGCCAGAGCAGTATTTCTGTTTACCGCAATTTACCTCCATCGTGCACTCTGGAAAAACAGGTACAGATATCCACAAAGCCCCGTTCCACCATATTGTGGAAGTTGTGGAAAATTAGCATTGTTCTGGTCTTCTCTACGGCGTCTATGCGCTGGTGTGCTGCCATCAATAAAATCAATCCCCCCTCTGTCACGCTTTATGCTGTCACTGGCATAAACTGTTTTTAATCCAATCTGCAAAAACGCCAATGAATTTCTCCCCTTCACGCCCTCCAATCCCTGTTTTCTGATTTCCTTTGCATGTCAACTGTTTCTCCATGTCTTCCTCTATTTTGCCTCTTTTATTCACCTCTTGCAAATCGGTAAACTGGCTTGAAACCATTTGCAAAAATGAAGACGAAAAAATGTGATTGTGTGGATTTGAATTGTCTACCTTTTTTTTCACAGCAAATAACAGAAACCCAGAACAAGGAGATACCTACTGCACCGAAGACATTACCAGGAAAATGAAGGGCCTATTTCACAGACATGGATTAAACTAATCCTGGTCTAATACAGTGAAAAAGAGAACTTTAGGCAGTCTGTCTGTGAATCCAATCCTTAAATCTCATCGAATTTAAAATGTCTGATATTTCCACCTTTTACTTTATGCTGCATTAGACAATACGGGAGACCCATCAGTGCAACTGCTTTATTGGCAGCATAGAGCTGGGTCGCATAAGATCCCATGTTGATTTACATAAACATGTTTACGAGTGATTTGAGGAGCAAAAGATTTACGATGAACAATAAACTCTGTCGGCTCGTGAATTTACTGCGTATGCGGGTTTGAACTTTTCTTCAAAACTCAATCAAAGAACGCTCTCCCTTCTGATTTTTCCCCCCTCTCTCACGTCTTTTTCATTTGCTTAATGTATTAATCTATTCCCTTTTATCCATTTCAGATTATATCAGACCTTTGCAGTGGCGGCCTCTACAGTTAAGTGTCGCCACAGTGTGATTTCTGGTAGAAGACAGAGAATTAATCGCTAAATCATGATGTTCCTGTCTGCTGCATGTTCTTTTTACTTTTAAGCCATTTAACTGACACTTCCACGCTGGTGGAGCCACAATGAAAGCTGCGAATAGGCGTCAAAACTGTCACCTCCCTCTCCGTCTTTGCTTCTTACACGGGAAATATTTCCAACCCACGATGCCGAACGTAACAATGGCGTCAATTATTGAGGATTACACGATTCAAATGCATTTAGCTCCCTAAACATAGCCAGCTGTGTATGTATGTGGCTGATGCTAAGTCTTGCAGTGTGTAAAATATTCAAGTGTACAAGTCTTTTACAAGGATAAGACCTCTGCGCAGGATACAGCAGTCACGGTTATAGCAGCACATAAAAATATCAGGGATGACCGCTGCCCTGGATATGAACAATATTTGCATTGCTGCCATTAGAATGAGCCAAGCCAGTGATTCTGAGCTCTTCTGTCCTTGACTGGAGTGTTGTGTTCATGCTGCAAGTCTGGGATTGTTTGATGTGAGAACATTGCCCCCTGCTGATTCCCTTTTGCACACTATCCGGAGCCTCCACAAGCCAGGCTGACTGACACAAGACATGTGGGACGGGGTCACTCAAATGCTACAGAGCGATCGCTCTTCGCTTTTTTTAACGACTTCAATCCGCTCTCATGTCACAACTCTGGTGTCATTTCCATCTCCAGTGTAATACATGGCGGCACATGCTTCGTGCTCTGTATGTGCTGTTGATATACGCGTCACACCAAAGTGGTTGGAGAAAGAAAAAAATCACACAGAATAAAGTTTTGAGTGGTGTAAATAATTCACCCATATTCTAAATAAATATTGACTGCAAAACAGACACATACTAATTGGGTCAGTGCATCCTTATTCTCACGGCAGCCTTAAAGCTCCTGAAAACTTGGCTTCAAATCATTAATTTTCTCTATTAAATTAAGTATTTATTACTAAATAAGCAACATGGAAAGGGAAAGTTTGAGTGAAAAAAAAAATTGTTTATTTGGAGTTTAATACTTCAAAAGTCAGCTAATTTGCTCCATCAGGATTTTGTGGGTGTGGTTTGATCAGATTAAATTGACAGTTGCCTGGCAACAGGAGCAAACAAACTCAACCCCCCTCCCCCAAGAGTCATCACATATTAATTGACATGTTGCTAAAACCTAATTGGGCCTCACCTGCTTCATCCCAGGGAGATTAACGCAGAGAAAATAGACTGAATAACATTTAATCAATCAAGTTTCATTCAGTGTTCATGTTAAATGTTTTACATTTGTTCTGAAACAAGCAGGCGATTGACGGCCTTGTCGATCAAAGGACAGAAAAGTACAGAAAAAAACTATTTTGATAATCGATTCACTATTTTTCAGACCAAAATGACAAGCATTACCTGGATCAAGCCTGTCTCGCGTATTAGTGACCTGAATATCTGATGACTGGATTGTTTTTGGACATTTTGGAGACAAAACAATATGACAGTCAAGCATTGCTGATTCTGTAAGTCGACTTTCAACAGCTTGTAAAAGCTTGCAGCTGCGTCAAAAATAATTACGTCCTGTCACTCTTTTACATAGATGTAGCGAGCTAGCTAGGAAGATGACGCCCACATTTTTAATTCTACCAAAAGAGCTGATAACAACTGACTATCTAACTAACTTTTAGATGTGTTTAAATTGCCAAGTGGTCTACTGGTTATGATTCTGTGCCTTCACACGACACGGCCCAGGCTTGATTCCCGGTCGGGGATCTTTCTGCACTATTACCTCAAGTATGACCGTACTAGTATGTATGTGCATGTATACTGCTACTGCCTGCCTGTAATTCGAGTTTCAGTTTAAATGCTCTTGCATAGTTTCTATATAGTTTCTGTTCTTATTTCATACTTAAAGAATTAGCTTATCTTATCCTAAAGATTTTTTTTTTTTTGAAAAGCAATCTAATATCAGTGTTTTTTTCATAGTTATATTTTTTGCTGCCTTTAAAAACACCCCATTAGTCCTAGAATTTCGACCTAAACCTCACAGCTCCAAATCTGAGGGCACGTGGAAGGGTCACTGCTGCCTCAGACATGTCTGCAATAAAAAGGACACAGGGGAGCGAACACTGTGGAAGTTTTTAGATGGCAGGGATTATAGTTGAAAAGTTTAGAAAAGCCTTAGAAAAGTGGTGAGTTTAACGATATGGAAGAAAAGACTGAGTGACAATGACTGAGGTACCTGCACGGCCTCTTTTGTAGCTCTTTCATGGGAGCTGTAGTTATTTCTGTGCTCCCAAAGTAAACGTTTAACTTTGTTCAAGTCACCGAGGTTTGAACTTCTTACGACGACTGCTGTAGCTGATGCAGATTTGTCTTCAAATGTAGGAAGCAAACCTCGGGAACACACTTCTTCCTTTTAGAAAGACAGATAAAAGAAATTCTGAATGACAGATTTCGTTGAGTTGCAGAAGAGACGCTACGGAGACAGGGGCCGGACATGACATCATGACTTTGGCTCTCTATACCGGACCTGTTTGAATCACAGGCACAAAACTCTCATGTGACATTACCAAAACCCGGCTCCAACTTTGGGGTAAAATTATGTGGTCCTGTGCGTCCCCATTCCTCATAATAAGAAGGTGATAAAGAAAATATGATTTTAGCATTTTTAAGAACAAAAAAGGGATCAAGATCAAACCCAAGCTCGTTGTTTACTGTAAATGACATATTTGTTTCCTAAAAAATCATCAGCCGGCATCTGAGATCAAGTTCATAAGTTCAAGCATGTGTCACACTTCCAAATACCATGTGTGTCCCATTTCATCTGTCAGCCGGCATATATTTTGTGATGAACTGTTCGTGTCTACTAGTTGAGTCATCCAATATAATGGCTGAGAGAGTCTAAATAAACGGCAGAGACGCCTGGTGAGAGAAATTGGTATTCTAACAGCAGCCCTGCTTCCAACTGATGATAATCTGTATTCACACAGTCTGCCATGTCAGATGAAAGCCTTCAATTAGCAGTCAATTCTATTCAGTATTTCCTATCATGCCACCACTATTTACATTCCCTGTCAGCACCCACGGCAGCTCCCTGCCCGACAGTTGCAGGAATCACTCCTGGTGAGAATATGAGGAGCCCCGCTGTGAACAAAGTGAGAAAACAAGTGTTTTGTAGTAATCAGAGTCGTGGGCTTCTAATGCCTGACGCTCCCTACCTCGTAGCTGTAGATGTGAGAAGCCATAAGTTGAAGTGTCATCCTTTCAGTCTTAACCCCGGATGAAAAAGCGAGGCTCCAGTGAAGAGATGAAACACCCCCAACACTTTGATTTGCAGCCTCGCACCGGCGGTGGTCGGCGCAGGCCCTCGGCGTGATGCTTGTTCCCTCACCAGGTGTTCTCAGTGGAGACGAGCCAATGATTGAATTTTTGCTCTGCTACCTACAACTGCTGGATTCAGAGTAAATGCATTCAAAACAATACAGTAGCTGCGTGCCAGTTTAATGTACATAAACAACAGGGCAGGCACGTCAGTCTGACTAAGCTACATTAGCTTTGTACTTGTGTGGGTGCTATTATTGTGAACTGACAAGCATCGCCTTGAGAAATTCTTTTCTGAGGATAATAAAGCATCAGCAGTGGGCCTCATCTCTTGCAACTCAATAACCAAACTCATACTGAGATGCTGAGGAGCATCTCAGTTCCTTTGTGTGTTTGTACATTGGTCCAGTGTGGAGGTTTTCATTCAGTGTCATTACTATTAGTATTGTACTGTGGTAGTGTGGGGGTCCAGCCACATAAAGGAACATATTTTCAAAGCCAAGAGCAGGCCAGTGGGAGTCCGTTTTCAATGAAAAAGAGCTAAAGGCCAGTCTGCAGCGACGCCGCATCTACTCAGCCCATGTGTCTTGCTGGGTCAGCCCAATAGCGCTCCAGGTCAGCTGGATTTCTGTTGGACCCCTGCTGGAGGAGGCGAATTGAAACAAAAAATTAAATCCTGTTTCCTAGAGCGAGGTGCATTCTTGAAAATATTATGTAAAA
This sequence comes from Scortum barcoo, assembly GCA_023238725.1. Lineage (NCBI taxonomy): Eukaryota > Metazoa > Chordata > Actinopteri > Centrarchiformes > Terapontidae > Scortum > Scortum barcoo. Next base: position 13,978,630 of record CM041533.1, on the reverse strand, counting down.
GGCAAAAGACACTGACACAGGCTGCCAAAGCCCTGAGGGACAACCTGCACACATGAAAACATAAATTAGAGCTGCATTCATTATTCAGTGGATTAGTAGATGTACGGAAAATGAATTAACATTAATTTTGATAAATTACTCAGCAGTGGGCTCTTTGATCAACAAATAATGCTAAACTTTTGCTGGTTCCAGTTTTTTCAAAATCAGATGACAAATAATGAACAGATTGATTGATAACGTAATTAACCATTTCCATCAGCCCTTGTACAAATAGCTCTGTTTATTGCTGGCAATGCTGTCGGACTCATTATCATTAAGGATATTTTCCAATATTGATATAAATCATGATATGACTAATTCCGGATCCCATATGGAAAAATCAAAGTGGTGTTTTCAGATACAAAACAACATGGTTACTGTGTGTATTAAAGGAGATCAAACACCTGCTCAGAAGCATTATGGTGAACAGAAATTTGTACAAAAATTTGACATGACAAGATCATATCGTCATAATATTGTTCAGCTCACAGTCTGTAAACTATAATATAAAACTCAACAAAAAATACCGCCAATATTTAAAAAAAAAAAAATGTATAACAATAAAAAGGACCAACTTTTTCTTTTAGATTATTGCACCAGACCTTGAAATTAACCTTAATGATTAAAACAACAACAAAAAAAACTCCTCCTCCTTACTCTACTCTACAAACACACTCAGGTGAGATGTGTTACCCTAAGAATAAGGAGGTGTAGGTCTGAATGAAACTGACTTTAATAAAGGGAAATAAAATAAACTAACACAAGAACTGATTGATTAACAGTCAAAGAGTCAAGACTGTCTGGTAGCTTGGTTCCAATTTATTTCTAGCACTGTATTTCGCCTTATTTCGAAATATTTTGGCCTGCCCGCTGTCTTTAGCGAGTTGCACATGTTTTTCAAAAGCTATCTTCATCCTATGATAATCCACCTTACTTTGATCGCTCCTGCTTTTCTCTCTGCAGCGGTGTGAACCTTCTGCTGGCGATGTTGCGCTCTGTGCGGCTCCCGGACTGAACACAGCCCCGGAAGTTGTAGTTGCTCTTTTCCACCAATCAACTGTGAGCTTACTGTGACGCCGTGCCTAAACAAAACAGGCAGCAGGACGGGTCGTTGAAAGCACAGCACCGCGTCTTTTTATTTGACGATAGATCGGTTTTTACTCTAATTATCTAATTAAAGACTTGCTGTCGCGTTTCAAGGAAGAGCGGCGGGGATTTTTAGAGACGATGTGATAGCCGAATAGCGAAAGCTAGCCTCTGTAAGCCACCGTTAGCAAGCTGTCAGATGCTAGCCGAGTTAGCTAGTTTGTTATAACACCGGCGGCTAGCTAACGTTAGCACAAAAAGTTGTTTTTAAGGAGGCTGTTCTTTAGAAGGGCGAGTAGAATATGTCGATCTGCCCCTGAACCTTTGTGTGCCAGGTGTGAGACAATAGGGCAAGCAAAGGTCCGGATGTGTTTGCATCCGTCAGCGGTATCAAATCAAGCTACTGAGGGAGCGCTGCGTTAGCTTAGCTGCAGCTCGAAACCACTAAACATCCACCAAACTGGACAAAACTTTGGATCTGGTCGGCTTTAAATCGGGCTCGGCGGGTTCGCTGACCCCGCAGAAGAAGATGAAGAAGAGGAAGGAGCTGAACGCCCTGATCGGACTCGGCGACAGCAAGAGGAAGAAGACCAAGAAGGGCTCCGGACACCGGCTCCTCCGGACCGAGCCGCCGGACTCCGAGTCGGACTCCAGCTCGGACGACGACGAGTTCAACCACCCGAGCAGCGGAGGCAACTTTGGGAAGTGAGTGAGAGCTTGGTTTTCTGTTCAGCACTTTGTTTTACTGAGTGAGTAACGTCAGTAAGCTGCTGTTTAAATCTCCTTAGATCCCAAAGAAAATGTGAGTAAAGTCAAGTAAAAGCATTTGATGTTAGCGGTGTTAAGTAAAAGTTAAATGAATTAGATGATTGAACCATCAGGCTTGAAGAATAGCCGCTTTACAACTTTGGGGAGCGAATGAGCACTTTGATAATATTTCTTGTGTTATATGTGATGTTATAACGTGTTTTTGCTCAGCCATTAACTTCTGAAAGTTGCTGTTTAAATCTCAATAAATCCCAAAAGATACAGAGAGTAAAGCAAAGTGAAGTAAACGTGCCTGATATTAGTGATAAAAAAAAAGTAAAAGTTAAATTGGAAGGGTTGAAAATTCTGGTTGTATGAATAGCCACCAGTGAGCAATTAGTTGTGTTAAATCTCATTAAATTGCCACAGAAAGAAATATTAGTATTAGTAGTAGTATAGTGAAATAAAAACACCTGATATTAATTACAAATGAAATAAACAGGATCACATCAAGATTACATCATCTAAATGAATTCAGGATTTTGTCATGTATGTGTGCTCCTTAAAACAGAGAGAACAGAGAGTGTTTTCTTTTTGGATTATTTTATTAAAATGAAAATAATTACCATGAAAAACTATAAAATCTCGAGTTTGTCCACCAACATGATATGCTGACTACAATAAAAAACATAAAATCTGTCTACAATACAATGTATATGTGTTAAAAGATAGATCAGTGCATGTGCTCTTCTTCTGCTCAGCTTAAGGCATGACACATCTTGCACACTAAACAAATGTTCAGGCTTTTTTTCTGAAGCTTGATATCATACAAATTAGAAATGATCAATACTACATTCAGCAGGATTATGATATAATATGTATGCTGCAGCACTATATGTTGAAGCATATATAGCAATATTTATCACTTATCCTCATAATTCCCATGACACAGCATGCAGTCTTCTGAAAATATCTCCTTCATTAATAATGAAAGAGCCCGTGAGGTTGTAAAGTCTAACATTACCACATTTCTTCTCTGTACAGGCGGAGCTACACGCAGTGCTGCAATGTGTGCTACCCCTTGTTTCTGTTCATCATATTGGCTGCCTGCGTTATGGCCTGTGCTGGACTCATATGGATGCAGATTGCTCTGAAAGAAGATCTAGATGCACTGAAAGAAAAGCTGCATAGCAGTAAGAGTCACACTCACTCGCAGTTGGCATGTGATGGTCATAAAAAGATCACTGCCCTTTGGAAACTTAAACCTGTCGTGAGCCGGTCATATCCCAGTTACATTCTCATACATTCCTTTCTCTTTAACACAGCTATTAACGTATTTGTAATGTTTTTGTAACAGTGGAATCCAGCCAGAAGGTGTCATCCAGCGAAATACCAAAACTAAGTGAGGACCTGAAGAACAAGGAGAGAAAGCTTGATGACATTGAAAATGGGGACAAGGGCTTGAGCAAGCTCTGGTCCAACCTAACAGAGATGAACAGAAAGGTGAGTTGTTTTCACTGCCCAGAGGTTTTAAGCAACCTTTTAATATTCACACTGTCACTTACTAACCAGAGCTCATGACAAAGTGTTAAAACCTTCAGCTTGTTGTACTTTAGTCAGACTTTATTGCACATGCCCTTTCATACTTTGCAGACGAGAATCACTGTCACATATGTAATACCACACAGTACAAGACAAATAACAGAAGTGATTCTAGTTATAGTAAATGCATCAGTTTTAGTTACAAACATAATACTGAGCAAACTAGGGCTGTGTTTTATATTATTTTTGTCATCAACAAATCAACAAATTATTTTCTTGATTCATCATTTGACCTGTAGAACATTAGAAAACAGTGAAAAATGGTCATCATAATATGTGATGACCCCATCAAATGCCTTCATTTGTCAGATAACCAAAACCCCAAAATAATCTGTTTATTATAATGTAAGACCAAGATCAGTGGCAAATCTTCACACTTTGAGAACTTGGAACAATCAAATTATTTGCATTTTTGCTAGAAAAATAACCCAAATGATCAGTCAAGTCTCAAAATGATCGGTAGTTAGTTTTCTGTTGCTTGACTAATCAGTTAGTTGACTAATCATTGCAGCTCTAGAGCAAACTAATGCCCCTTTTCCACTAGTACCCTACTCTTGGCTCGGCTTTCGACCTTCGACTCGACTCGAAACTCAGTTTCGGGTCGTTTTCTATTACAATAGAGTACCACCTCAGCGTGGGTGGGGTCGTCGAGGCCACCAGACAAAGAAATGTCTGCACAAGCGCTCGTTGTTGCTCCGCTGGGTTGATTTCTGTGCAGCCATCTCTGATCGTGTTCGTTGTTGTTATTGCGTTTTAAAAATGGCGCGGTTGACTCTTATGAACGAAGTCGCTCTCCCGACGCATCTAGTGACGCATCAGGCCCTGGCCAATCAGTGGCCTGTCATTGCCTGCCGACGTCACATGCTGCTCGGCTCGACTCAGCTCGCTTGGAACCCCGGCCGAGTAGGTATTACTTCGAAAGTACCTGGTACCAGGTACTAAAACGTAATGGAAACACGTACAAACCGAGGCGAGTTCGAGTCGAGTCGAGATCCGAGTAGGTACTAGTGGAAAAGGGGAATCAAAAGTGGAAGCAGAAGCAGTAACATTGTAATGTAAATGCAGTAAACCAGGTCCTTCCTGTATTTAGAGTACTGGCTGAGCAGGTTTACAGTTTTCTTTCTGTCTCTACTAAACTAGGTTACCTGTGTAATGAGGCGTACACTGAGATAATGAGCATGTGAATTTACCCCTTGTTTTACAATGTAAATATAGCATTTATTCTGAAATGAGTCAGAGCTTATACATGACATGACGTGTGTTGACAACTAAACACAGGTATCATCTTCACGTGTAGTATTTTAACATTAGAGTTTAGTTACAAACACTGGAATAAAATTCACAGTATTTTTATTCTTCTGCCTCGTTTTCTCTTGACTTTTGGGTTCATTAAGTTACAAAAGAATATAAGTGGTTCAATAGATTAGTAATTCTGTCTTAACTGAAGGTTTTGTGTAATTTTACTCATGCAGATCAGTTTGCTGGACTCTGCTGTAAACCATTTAAAGGCCAACTTGAAATCGGCGGCCGATTTGATCAGCCTCCCCACTACAGTTGAAGAGCTTCAAAAGGTAAAAACAGAGCAAAACAGAAGAGAAATCTGATTGAGAATCTTATCTATTAATGTTATGCTTTTTTTTGTACCGACTCCCATAACTGACCTGGCAGAACATTTCTTCTTTTGCAGAGTGTTGCTACAATTGGCAGCACACTAACAAGTGTGCAGCACGACGTGAAGACTATGCAGGCTGCCCTTGAAAATCAGAAGAAAGATGACGATGTGAAGAAGACAATGGTAAATTCAAGCCTGTTACATTTGCAATAGTTGCTTTTTCTTATCACTATCTTATTTAGACTCTGAACACCGACACTGGTGTTATAACATGTTCATATTAAAGAGGACAGTAGAGGCTCACAAACCTCAACGTCTCTTCCACAGTTCCAGATAAACATCTTCGTTTGAGACTAGTTTTGTCTTTACTTTTTTTTTAAATCTATCTTTATCTGTTTGCTGAGATTTAGTCTTTTATTTTGTCTAGTGACTTGTCGCATACTGAACGTTTCTTACATCAACTCTCTGCACATTCAGTCACCCATTTGTATCTCAGAATAGATCAACAGTTGTGACAAGCCTTAACGCTTGATAAATGCTGTTTCGCAATGAGACGGCAGAATAGTCTAGGAGGAGAGCCTTGCCTTTCAAAATGGCTTTTCAGGCTGAGCGTTAGAGTGCTGGAATGTCAATACAGTGTTTTGGGCAGCTGACAAACGTCACAGAAGAATCTGAAGCGCCATTCCTTCGTAAATACTGTAGAGCTGCAAGCTCTAGTGTTTCACCCGAGCAAAGCCGATAGATTTTTTATGAGTACAAGTCAAGGTTGGATTTCACTTATTTTGTGTGACAGCTTGTCTTTTTTTATTTACATCTCTACGCTTTCTGCAAATATTGCTGGAGGCTGCTTTTCTCATTTATTATTTATGTTTGAATGTATGGAGAGCAGTGTTTACATAAAAGGAGTTAACAGTGCATTGTGCTCAAGTAAAATAGTTCACTAACTTAGCGTACCGGTGTTATACGCTGTTTCTCACTGCTGCAGTGGTGCTTTATTGCATTTTCGTCTCACAGGGAGCTGAGCGTATCTCCTTGCATATGGCCAAGACGGTTCTGTTGATGAAGGGTCGGTTGATCTGCTTAACTGTGGCGCGAATCCAAACCAGAAGCAGTGCACGGACTTTGCCATTGCCAGATTCATTTATTTATTTATTTACCCGCACATGCACCGATGTTTTTTTTTTTTTTCTGCAGCTCTTGTCAGCGTTACATTGCCAGAGCTGTTGGGTTAAGAAGGTCTTGTCATTTCTTGGATCCATGCGTTTGGGTTTTCATTTATAATACATGAAACAAGTGGCAATCTATTTTGGGAGCGTAGATGCTTTAGTTTGCTGAGTAAAAGTAGGTCAAATATGTGAGACAACTGCAGAATATTTTCTCCGCTTCATTTTTTTAAGCAAAGCAGGATGGGAAAAGAGGATCAGCAAATAATGTCACACTTTTACTTGTTTTTTTATACAGTGACCTCGATAATTATGTGGTCAGTGAGGATTTTCTAGCTGACCGAGCTCTCTATAGTTGTTACTTTGGATTGTGAGGTATTTTCTTTATCTCCCAGGACACACGTGAATTCATATTTTTAAAATTCTAACTTAATTTCCATGTTTGCTTTTGTGCCAGAATTTTGGCCTTCATTAATTTAGTAGAAATCTCATGTAACAGTAAACTACAGGTTACTTGATTGCCTTTTTTTTTTTTTTTTTTTTTTAAGGACATAACGGACTTGAGAAAAGCAGTGACTGAGGCCAACAAGACGGAGGAGCTGCACCACACCCAAAGTGATGAGCAGATCCACATCCTCCTCTCTACGGTTGCAGATCTTCAACGGAGAGTGTCGTCGTTAGAAAATGGGACCAAGCAAAGCGTGAGTAATACAAACCTTCACACTTCATTTCCACATTTTTAAAAGTTGAAATTTGGGCCTTTGTGGCATTGTGGTTGGCCTGCTTTTAACCATGTAACCATTATGTATCACTTTTTGCGAACTGTTGCATCGTCTCTATTTTACATTCCACTTTCCACCTGCTTTACAGGTGAAGGACAATGACGCAACAGATCAAGTGGCAATCGCCATTGAAAGTCCAGCAACCATGGCGTTGAACAACGCTACTACAACCAAAGCAACACCTGGGAATATGCACGGTACAGTGTAGGATATTTTTTCTTTTGCTTGTGTTACATTTTGATATTTTTGTCTGACCCAGAGAGCCCGCTCTACAAACACAAACATGTGTCACTGACTGAGTGATGAATTTACATGATTTGTTGGTTGGGTGTTGGGGTGTTCTCATTGTGAATAGGTGGGAATGCTAGTAACTTACAATAACACTATGAGTAAAGCACGGCCCTTTCAAGTTTCTGTTAGTGGGTTTATCTCTCTCTCACACATCACTGAAGACCTTTAGTCTACGTCTACATGGGTCCCTCCTCAGTCTCACCTTGTTGTGCATAAGTTGTACTGAGACCGGACTGCCGGCTCCCACCCAGGTTTTTCTTTGGCTAGTTGAAGGAACGATGGTCTATTCTATAATGTGGTCCATGCCCCACAAGGTTCATGAAAACAATAACCAGTCCACACCTGTGTGGAGATGATGTACTGTGATCACAGAAAAGTTGATTCATAACAGTGCATCGTCTCCACACAGGTGGCAGAAAGACGGCACTACACGTGATATTCACCATTAGATAATGAAACTTGAAAACAAGAAACAACAAGAAAGAAACAACAACACACTGACAAAACACTCACAGAGTAAGTCAGAAAAACAAGAAACATCCCGCAGATAGAAACTAATGATAGGGCAGCTGAGTTAATGGATGAGTAAAGTAGTTATAATTGGAATAAGTTCTTTTTCAAGTCAAACATCTGTTATGAGTGGAAAGTTTTGTTCTTGCAACTGCATTTTATTCATTTTTTCACTCAAACATAGCTTAACCATGTCATGGGATAATGCTACCTCAGTAGACTTTAATACTGTATTTAACTTTGCCACAATATAGCACATAGACCATACATGGTCCAGCTATATGCTAGAATTTGATCTAGTCTTGTTTTTTCTTTATTTTCACAGAGCCACCCATACCATCGTCAGAGCCTCAGACAAGCAGACGTCCACGCTTCCTAACTCCAAAGCGCTCAAAGAGAAATGTGAACACGACGTGCCCAAAGAGGGTGTTCCTGCCTGGTGTCAGCTCTTCGAAAGGTGCGCGCTACAACCCCAAACTTTTATATGTCTGCAGTAATTGAAGGGAATAGTTTGACATTTCTGGGAAATTCACGTATTTGCTTTCTTGCCAAGCTCAAGATCATACCTGCTGTGATATCTTTTCAGTAAATATAAGGTTATGATATATGAAGTCTTTCTTGGTTGCCTGGCAACCTCACTGTGAGGACAAGACTTCACTAAGTTACCGCTCCAAGACAAGAATCACTCGGCACATAAAACCCTGTGAAACCTTACTGATTCTTTCAAATGATTGAGATATAATCTGTTCATTAGGAAGCTTGAGGACTGCTGGTAAGAGGATTTTTTTTCTAACCTTCAGACCAAGACAGGTTAGCTGTTTCCACTATTTCTAGTCATCATGCTAAGCCAGGTGGTATCAATCTCTCAGCAATAAAGCAAATAAGCATATTTCTCAAAATGTCAAATTACAGCTTTTAACAGTTTAAAATTATAAACTTTATTTAAAAGAAATTTAAATAGAGTTCTGTCTCATCTTGAACGCTAAAAATTGTATTGTGAATACGGTTGTTTTCTTTTTTGAAGAGTGCAGCACCCTCATAGACAAACTTGTTTCTGAATAAAACTTTTCTTTTCACAGACTTGGAAAACATCTTCCAGCAGGCAGGCGTTGGACGTAATTCACCCGGACTGACCCACCACGGCCTGAGTAAAGTATTTGGAACGTCGACTCCCAGCGCTCGTACCATGGAGTGTTTTGACAGCGACGGGGACCGGAGGTACTCCCTGATGGAGCTGAGTGTCGCTGTGGGTTTGTGAGCACATTATCGCTGACAGCAGTGAACAGTATTGAATGCCCAGCGGGGTCTGGGGGTTCGGAGTTCCCGACCCTTTTCTGTAATTGCTGCACTTTTGTGAACTGAATACTTATCATACTGATTGTGGAACAGTGGCGCTGGCATGCCCCCTACTTACACCCTCCCCCATCCCTCCCTGGTTCATTTCGACACACCTCATCCACAATAACGTGCTTACATTTTAAAATGAATCCATACGAGTACCGGTATGCAGAATACCCAGCTCTTATTTTAGGTAATTCCCTGGTTTATATAAGTGTTGTGAATTATTTTGAATCCATTTTCCACCCTCAGTTCCCAAGACTGGCTTTTTCCTGCGCCTGTTTTTTTTTGGTTTGTTTGTTTGTTTTCCAAGAAGTCTCATCTTGATGTAACATTTTTTCTGTATATTTAGTTTCTCCAGAGGCTGTGATCGTCAGTCCATTGCAGACATCGCCACCCATAAACACAAAACACCTGGTACAACTCACCTGAACCTTATTTATAGAACCCGAGATAGAATTTTATGAATGTTTACAAATGACTACTAGAAACAGCATTTGTGTGAGTCTTTTTCTTTCGCTTTTAGACGGATTCCTAACTTAACTGAAACAAACAATTGAGCATACAAGTGACAACTTCTGCGTGCTCTTTTTTTCTAAACTAAACAAAAATTTCTGATTTTTTTCTGTTCAGCGTAGTGTTGTTTTTCCTCGTTTATCTCAGTTAGTTGTTACGTTTTCGATCAGACTGTGTTTAGTTCATCTGTACATTTATCTGTATCTTGTCTGTATTTTTCATTTCCCATTTTCTGTTCTACAAGTTTTGAAGGGCTACGAACACTTTGAATCATTCGGAGAGAATTTTGAAGTAACTTGTAAGGCATATGTAGCAATAACAAAATGACATAGATATCACTTGTTTAAAGGTGCAGTAGACAGAGGGCACGCCTAGCTCACAATGTGTAACAGGTAGTATAAGAAGCACTGACCATCACTCTTTACTTGATTCATTTTATTCCATTTTTATGGGCCTAATAATGGTGTATTTCCCTTAGAAAACTGTCATACTCAAATTGTTGTATTCTGTAAAAATGGGTTTAAATGTATTCTCAACAACTGATCTCATGAAGGGGGACTCGGCTGGTAAAAATCTGCTTCGTGATCTTAATCTCAACATTGTACACATTTTTTAAAAAAAAATTCTGTTGTGCTTTGCATGTTGCTCATAATGTAACATGAAGAAATTATTTATAAACTTAACATAGTCGAGTACTTGGTTTCTTTTTTTGTTTTTGCAGGACAATGGTTAGTTGAGCTCAAAATGTAACAGCTTTGGCCATCATGACATAGATTTTTGGATCCATGCTGCTACCATAAACAGGAGATTTTATGAATATGTTTCTTTTTTTTGTGTGAGAACCAATGAATAAACAGTTAAAAATGGTTTGATCCCCGGTGTCATGTGGTGTTTTAAGTCATGAACTGAGAGAGTTTTCCTGCTCCACTAAAAACATATCGGACGAGGATGTTGCAAACCGTTGCATGACTTTTAATCCAGTCTGGAACATACAAAATAAAGACTTTGGAAAGATCTGTCAACAAACATATTTACAATTGTTTATCAGCATTGTGGGCAATATTGAGATCAGTCACACTTTTTTTTCCCTCTCACAGCAACTCAAGCCAATGCCCCTTTAGCCCTCCAGTCTCGGGACAAAAGCCCCAGCAGCTCCTCTTCATCCTCCTCCTCCTCCTCCTCCTCCTCCTCCTCCTCCTCCTCCTCCTCATCATCATCATCATTGCTGGCGTCTACCTCCATGTGTCCCCCCTTGTTGGACAGAGGTTTGCTCTTCACAGTGTCCCTCCTGTCCCTCAGCACCTCCACCCTCCTGTAACACTCAATCTGCTCGTCGATCTCGTCGATCTGCCGCTCCAGCCGACCCTCCTCGTCGTCCTCCGCCACGATGGCCTCGGACTTGGTGTTCACCTGCCGGATCTCCCTCTGAAACTCCTCCCACTCTCTGTCCATCTGGTCCTGGGGCGCGTCCACGTTGCGCACCTTGGCGTCTGTCACCGGGTCGTCGAAGAAGCCCTCCGGCAGCGCCTCGGCCGTGTTGCTGTCCCCCGGTGCCTTCTTCTTCTTCTCGGCCCCCTCCGCCTTCAGGATGGACCCGGAGTGGGACGGCACGGAGCTGTCGAAGAAATCCTCCGGCAGCCCCGCAGCCTCTGCCTCCTTGTTAGGTGGAGCTGGGTTTGCTGGCTCTGCTGCTGCTGCTGCTGCTGCTGCACCCTCCTCCTCCTCTTCATCATCATCATAAACTCCAGCTAACAGACTCAAACCTGCGGACTTCTGAGTGGAAGCTGCCGCTCTCCCGGAGAAACCCGCCGACTGCCCCGCACCTGGCGTGGGTTTAACCCTTTTCTCCCCGTTAACGTCCTCGCTGTCCGGCGCCCTCCTCTTCACCGCCGCCGGTTGACTTTTCGCCCCTTTCAGCTCGGCAACTTTCTCCTTGTGCTGCTTTCCCAGGACGTGGGCCGGCCACAGCAGCTCCGACTTCACCTGGACGTTGCACAGGACGCAGCTCAGGTGCCCGAGGCTGTTGTATTTAGCGAAGGGGGACTCGACGCGCTTCTTGTCCGTCGCCTGCCTCTGCTTCTCCCTCATAAGGCGCCGCAGCTCCTCCTGATTCACCACTTTCTTCCCCTTCTTGGAGGTCGCCATTTTATTTTTCCAAAAACAACAACAACACAGCTAGCTAGCCTTTCCCAAAGTGCGCCTCGTGAAGATGACGTGAGGTCGCGTTCAAACCGTCAGCGGTGGCTATAATCTCGCGATATTACGCGGGCACATTAGCTCAGATGGCTAATTGTAGCTTCCTCCCGTCTGCCTGACTTTTTTTTTGCCGCAACCCGAGTCGATCTCGTCTTTAAAACGCACACACGGAGCGGCGGAGGAGACAACGATGTAGCCGCTCGCTGTTTCTTCTTCATCATCCGTGTGTTAATTTACAGCGTGTGTGTTGTGTTATGTTTAGTATTATTGTTTGTTTTCACCGCCGCACCCACCATATTAATTTTTATTGGAAGAGGCTAGGTAGCTAACGTTTGCTGGGAGCTAGCGGGCGGCAGGTGTAACGTGATTTAGATATAAGAGGGGAAAAAAAGAGAAACAAACTAAGAAACCATCGCAGTTGGTTTGAAAATAGCGAAGGAGGTCGTTTAGAGATATTTATCGGGTTATGCTGCAGATTTGTGCCACATCTTCCCCGCTGAATCAAGGTTTAAGCCCGGTCCAGGGTCGGTCGGTCATCATGACAGGTGAGAAAATACGCACGATGCGAAAGGACCACAACAACAAGGCGAACAAAAATGAGCAGGAGATCATGGACACGTACGAGGACGGCTCCAACGGGACCATCTCTAATGGCACCGGCAACCATTTCAAGTCCAACAGGGCTTTCCAGAAATCTGTCAAAAGCTCCGCGCTGCAGCACCAGCAGCAGCTCAACGCGAACAACATCAACGGGAACTCGTCGTCCATCGGAACCGTGGTCAATGATAACAACAAAAACCCCATCATCCTGACGAGTGAGCAGCTGGAGTTTCCCGTCCACGAGTGTGTGTTCAAGGGAGATGTGCGCCGGCTCTCCTCTCTCATCAGGACCCACAGCATCTCTCAGAAAGATGTGCACGGTGAGATTTCTTTTTGTTTGTTTGTTTGTTTTTTAGATTGTTGATGTTGATATTCATACTTATTTCTATGTGCCTCCTCTCTTTCAGGGAACACACCTCTCCACCTGGCTGTGATGATGGGCCACAAAGGTAAGATGGATAGATAAAAATGGAGAGATAAAAACCTATTAAACTCGTGTATTTAATTAATTTATTTATTTTAATCTTAACAGTCATACACGGGATTAACCAAAGTGAACGAAAAGCTTCTCAGAAGGTAATCTACCAGTCTCTGTTTGAGCCCAGAAAATGGCAGTAAATCTGCCCTGCTCCATGGCCTCATGTGTGTCATAATCTGCACTGAAAGAGTACATGGCATCCTCATTAAAGGCCTCCATTATTAAATTACTTGAGCTCTCCTTCCTTTTTTTCCTTTATGAGTAGCCTCCACACTCCTGCTGCACTCAGCATGTCTTATCTGACCTCTGCAGTGTTGGGAAAACACACTGTTGGTGTAACACAGTAGTTAGACTGCACTGCATGCAGTCAGATATTTGGTTTTGCCCTCAAAATTATTTATAGAGTCAAATCAACAGCAGTCAACAACACAGCTTTACAGTCTGCAAACATAGACAACCATCTCGTCTGAGACTTTCAATTCAGACAAAAAATTCAACAGGAAAAAAAAAAAAATAGAGATGCAACTGAGAAGGTATCCCTCTTCCACTGCAGAAGTAGTAGTTGCTGGTACTATTGTTGATTTTAACAATAACTGACATTAACTGACTTTAATAATTGATCTAAATGGACTGGAATAATGAATACAAAGTATGTCATTTCAGAAAGATCTGTGGTCCGTTTAGAAAGGGGCATCTTCATATCGAGACTCTTTATTTATTTTATCTTAAAATTTACCATTTTAATTACCATTTTATATTTGGAATAGGTGCTCAAAACAACAATTCAAAGTAAAAAGTGGTGACATTACACAGAATCTACAGACACAGAGACCTAAAGAGACATAATCATATCTGTCCTAATGATCATCATTGTTTCCTCTTTCAGAATGTGCCCTCCTACTACTGGCCCATAACGCTCCCGTAAAGATAAAGAACGCACAGGGATGGAGCCCTCTAGCAGAAGCCATCAGCTACGGCGACAGGCAAATGAGTGAGTTTAAGTGTCAGCGCTTCTCAGAATAGCTGTCTGCTGTCCCAGGTTTTCACATTTGGATGTGTTTATTGTAATCTCAGCGGCGTACCTGCAATCATACACTCATCGTTGTTGCGTTGAGTGCTGCCTGTGGGACGGGTCTGTGGATTTATAAAGGCCTCATGATTTCAGCTTTAGTCACTGTTTGTCAGCTTGTCACTTATTCTGGTATCTGAAATGGTTTTCTGCATGAATGTTGATATTGTGGCAGCACTGGTCAATGTCAGCTTGATGGGTGTCGTGCTGAGTTTTGTTTTTCCTCATAGCTCAAAAATATATTACAAAATCTCAATTTTAATTAAATCTTTGGATTTATATCTCTGTACAAGCTTGGATCTCCTAGGGCAGAATTTTTCACATTCTTCAGAGTTTCTGCTGTAAATTGGGTGATAAAATCGGCTGTATTTCCCACAGTTGAAATCCATACAAGCTGCACAGAAGATCTGAAGTTGGCATAAGAAAGACTTCCATATAAGTAATGCACATGTCATAAAGAAATTCTAATTTCACCATGTTTTTACAAATTTTGAAAAAAGGGCTAAATTCTGTGTTTGAAGAACCTTTTTATGAGTCATTTAATTGTTTAAAAACAGCGACTGTTATCCTTTTGGTCCAGCTAAAAAGCTAAAGGTGGGGATTTTCTCTGAGCGCTCGTCATCCAGATGGGCTGGAACACAGCCTGAACGATGGCTTAGTGTTAGTGAGCCCTGAGCTTACAGCCCGGTCACTCCCCTGCTTAATGATGCTACTGCTTTTAGATCAAGAGACATCCAGTGAAAATGACATGTGAAAGGCACCAGCTAATGCCTTTGGGATGAATTCACTGCTCTGTCCCTTTTTATTTTAGATGTGGTGTTAATTTCGTGCTCTTAGCTAAAGATAAAAGATAAAGGCCAGGCTGTGTACTAAATCGTTTATCTAGCTGACTTCTGTCGTTGCTGTATAGATAACCTAACCGTAAATAATCAGCATCCTCTTCTTACACAGCCGGAGATGGAGGTTTTTAGGCCCACTAGTTTGAGAAATGACCCTCAACCTTGTTTAGTATGCGTCTCGACTCTCCGTGCCTGCTGTGGCAGGCTGGCTTGGGACTGGGACCAGGAGGTTGGCTTTCAGAAGGTCACATCACTCACAAGGGTGAAGGGGAAGCAGGGAGGGGGCTGGGTATGTTCACACCATCAGCAAGGACATGCACAGAAAGGCATGGCATGAGGTATTTCAATTAGATCTTTGGTTAAACAACACGCAGCACACAGCTGGCTATCACAGAGTGGGAGGGACAAATAGAGAATAGTAATGCGTGCTTATAATCACATTCGTGGGTTGCAAATATTTATGAAACGCTGCAGTCTTGTCATCACTTCTCACTTTTACACACGTGCACATTGCGTCAGCAGCTCGCTTGCTGCTTGTCTGTGCGCGCAATGACGAGCTGGCCGAGTGCAGCGAGCACTTCGCTCCTCGGTCACGTCTCAGTCCAAATGTTTCCCCCACTGGTTAAGATAACGAGGACACATCTGAGATATGTTGGTTTGTGTGTCATCCATCTGTTGTTTTTAAGTGGTTGCTGGTCAGTTTGTGTGAGACTGAGTTGAACAGCTGATCCAATCACTGCTAGTCCTGCACGTAATAGCGAAACTGATACTTCTGTACAGGAATTAGTTGTAGCAGATTAGTGAAGCTCCCTTGCGTGTTTATGTGTAACAGTAGCACCAAAATCTGACTAAGCAGTAAAGCAGACATTTAACAATTAGTCCATTAATAAAACATAATTGGTACCTTGCTGATTAATCATTTAAGTCATTCAGTGGTTCCAGCGTTTCCAGGGTGAGGAAATGTGGCCTTTCTTTGTTTCAATGATTGTAAACTGAATATTTTTACGTCTTTCTGCCACTGGTCAGTTAAAACAAGACGTATACTGACATCGCCAAGGACTTGAGGAGAATATGACAGATTCTTTTAAATATTCTCTCTCATTTTATAGAAAAACTATGATGGGCAGATTAATTGATTATGGAAGTCATTGTTAGTTGAAGCCCTACACTCAGCTGTACTTCGCACAAACACTGGTGCAGCAGTGGACAAACGGTCAGACAGGTGGCCTCTAACTGGGAGGTCTCTGGTTTAGTGCCACGGACTGGCAAAAAAACCCCAAAAAACCTGACTCTTCACCAGTAACATGCTGAGAGTAAATCCTGACAGATTGTGTGTGACAGTTTAAAATGTGATAAGAATGTTTTGAGCAACATGCTATTTCTAAGAGAAATACATCCCATGAACAAAATTTTGGTATTTTCCATTGCTGGTGACCAAGATATAAGTGGAACAATTTAAAGTTGAAAAATAAACTTGTCAGTACTCTCTGGTGGACAAAGCTATGTCATAGAGACACTTTCTTTATAAGAAACTGGATGTCAAACATAAAAACAGTGGATGCACATCGTCCATCTGTACATTTATACGACTTGGAACAAATTCTTTTTCTCTCTCATCCTTGTCTCCACAGTCACGGCAATACTGCGGAAGCTAAAGCAGCAATCCAGGGAGAGCGTGGAGGATAAGAGGCCAAAATTACTGAAAGCTCTCAGGGAGGTGAGAATAACGCTGGCTTCACTTCCACGGACATCACTGCCATGCCGAACTCCAGTTTGTGGCCGCTATCGTTCTGCATTGCCAAATTTTCACCGCCATTGTATTTTCAAAATCTGCATTCTTGATTTGCATAAATGACTCTTGCCCATCATCAAGGTTGCATATTAATTGCAAAAGCTGCATAATGTATCTCTTGTGCTGTACTTTCCTCCTGACCTGTGAAGTTATAAATGAGTCACTTGAATCCTTTTAGTTATACATATTTGCATCTTCTCTTCAGCTTGGTGACTTTTATCTGGAGCTGCATTGGGACTTTCAGAGCTGGGGTGAGTTTTCAAGATGTGTATATGCCCTACTCTTAAACATTATCACAACATAATCATTTAAAACATAAGCTTTCATTTGAAGTAGTATGAAATATTCTTTCATCAGCCACAGTCGAATTTATTGACACTCTCCTCTGTGTTTTAGTGCCTTTGCTCTCCCGGATGCTGCCATCTGATGCTTGCAAAATCTACAAGCAGGGAATTAATATCAGGTAAAGCTTCAAATACTAGATTTAGGCTGTTGCTTCAAAGCAGCAAATGGCCGATATCCAGGTCGAGGGCTTCTTTTAGATCTAAAAAGTGGGACGTAACAATCTTCACTCACACCCTCTCCTCTCTTGATTTAGGCTTGACACCACTCTCATAGACTTCACTGATATGAAATGTCAACGCGGAGATCTTAGCTTCATTTTCAACGGCGACGCTGCTCCCTCCCAGTCCTTTGTGGTTCTGACAACGACAACGAAGCGAAAGTGTACCAAAGAATACACCACGAGGTGCGAGAGCTGTGGGACCTGTTTCAAACTGAGTCGTCAGCTGCTTGATATGAACAACGAGGCCTAACTATTATTGTCTTGCCCCAAGGAGTCAGAGATGGAGACTGAAGAAGAGGTGGATATCCTGATGAGCAGTGACGTCTACTCTGCCACGCTGTCCACCAAGTCCATCACTTTTTCTCGCAGTCAGATTGGCTGGCTGTTCAGAGAGGATAAAACAGTAAGATTTGTTGTTTGCACCTAATTTAACTCTATCAACAACATAAAAAGAGTTTTAAATAAGATTTAAATGTATACATGAGCTCTTATTTCTAAAACTATAAAAGTCAAAAAGTGATTTACAAACATTAAATGTAGGGAAAAATTTAATATCAAAAGATTAAGGTAAGCAGGTCATAAATCTGTTTTAATTTCACAGCCATCTGGTGGTTTATCCCATATTGTTTTTCAATCACAAGCTTTTTTAAAATGAATACAGCCACAGCTTGTTAACATTTACAAACCCACGTCTCCCAAACCACTAAGAGTTGTTTAGATCAGTGGTTTTTCCCTTTAACCCCTAAAAATGGATCATAGTCTACTTGCACATCCTCACCACATGTCATATTTGAGTAGTGTGAGTGTTAAGTAGTGCCAGTGGGGTTTTTACCTCTCAGGTTGTTTCGTTTGAGTAATTTTTCAGTACTAAAAGGTAAAAGCATCCATTTTTTCACCAGAGACAATCAAAGATTAGAGCAAAGTTAGGTGGAAAAATGTAAATTAGTACATGTTTTTCCTGTCCCATAAATAATCTCAGGACCCCTTGGAGGCTTCGTAACCCCCCATTCATCACCTCTTTAATGGAAATAAAATATCCATCGTATTTCCCCAAAGGTACTTCACAGCACAGTGTTTTTGATGTCTGATATTTAAAGTCTTGTGTGTGTGTGTGTGTGTGTGTGTGTGTGTGTGTGTGTGAGAGAGAGCGAGAGAATAAGGAAATTTAACGTATTTGGTCTCCTGAAAGGTTGGTATAGTCCGACCCTCAGGCTAGACCACTGAAGAAGTCAGCAGTAGCAGCGCAAACCACTGGGTAACTTGTGATTTAACTCTCAACATCTGCTTGTTTTCCACACAGGAGAGGGTGGGAAACTTCCTGGCTGACTTCTATGCAGTGAACGGTCTCGTGCTCGAGTCCCGGAAACGGCGAGAACACCTCAGTGAGGAGGACATCTTGAGGAACAAAGCCATCATGGAGAGCTTGAGTAAAGGAGGCAGCATCAGTGAACAGAATTTCGAGGTGAGAGAGAAAACAATTAAGTGCCCCGACTTCATCTGTAAATGTGTAAATGGCAGTGGTCCCCTGAGGACCGTGAACAAGCCACTGATGATCTCATCTCATCCTCAGCCTGCGAGAAGGCAGTCCCTCACAGCTCCAGCGCCCAACACAATTTCTTGGGAAGAGTACATCACCGCAGAGCACGGAAAGTAAGCATCTCGTATTTTCCTCGGTTTCATCAGTCTTTGTCACGAGTAGAAAAGTTAATCAGGGCAGTTGCGAGAAAATCAGGGTTTGGAATCTTTGCAAAGCGTCATGGATTATAAAAAGCGTCGTCTTTGTGTGTTTGTCTGCGTCTCTTCCCACCTTCAGGCCACCTCATCTTGGGAGAGAGCTCGTGTGTAAGGAGAGCAAGAAGAACTTCAAAGCTACTGTAGCCATGAGCCAGGATTTCCCTCTAGGCATCGAGTCGTAAGTACATCCCTCCCTCCTCAGATCTATTTACAAAGCTCTCTGTGCAGATTGATCCTGGGTGAATATGCTCGCACACATCGGGATTTCAGAAGAGGGGTAGTGTGGAGATGAAATAATTCGGATCAGATAATTGGGCTAGGTAAGGGCTTCTCTGATTGTGTGGAGGGGGAGCCGCTGATGAGATGATTGCAATTCAACTGCTCCACCGTGTGACAACAAAATGCCAGTGTTTTTGCATTATTATTTAGCTCAACTAGGTTGGCTGTATGTGAGCTGTTTAAAGGGAAAAAAGATATTTCTACTTTCTCCCTCTTTCCCTTTACACTTACGCCTTACGTCACACACCTACAAGCTTGTGGCATTTGTTTCAGGTTAAATTTGTAGATGTAGATATTAGAGCCCAATGTCTTGGGGGTTTTTTTTTCACCTCAACATGTAACAAATATTTTTAATGAGAATCCCTTTAAATATAATATGTGCTTTGCATTACATTTTACAGATGTAAAATGAAATTGTCGGTATTCTGGTGGACAAATTAATGATGACACTGTTTCTAAATGACCATAAACAAATCCTTATCTCTAACTCTGGAAGATAAACAGTATTTTTTCCAGCTGCCGGCGATTAAATTGAGAATGTTATTGCTGCACGTTGTCCTATTTGTTATTTACAGTGAAACATAAAATTAACTTTTTGTGCTGCCAAGAAGAATAGTTTGTCTTAAGAACTTGTGATCATTTAAGGGAGGGCTTCCTAAAGAGCAAATAAGATCTAAGGAAAGAATAAAAGAGGACTCCTAAAGGATAAAGGCGTGTTGCACTGAGTACTGGAGGATGGAGGTAGGATTCAGTCAGGATGTGGGTTTGTTTTTGCCTGTAATGGGTTACAGGCAGCGCTGTAAAATATCACTGGGACATAATGTAGTAAATTGCTTTATCTCCCCTACTGAATGAACCTTAATGGATCCAGCAATAAAACCCCACCCTTTATAATAGCTAATGGTTTTTTAATGTGATCTTTTTTTTCCCCCTCCTTCACATTGTGCTTTTTATGTTAAGAATATCTTGTACTTACTACTCTTAAAATGTTCAGTTTAATGTCATTAACCACCAAAAAGAGACCCATGCTTGTAGAGACATTATTTTGTTTGGTAGCGGATCACATTATCTCAAGTCTTAGAAGAATTTTACTGCATATCAGCCTGGCCATTTAAGTCTCAGCCCCACTAGTTTTATCTTAACCTTTAATTCAATAATCTTTTACAACTGGAGTGTGGAGTGAGTGTAATTTACAATTTGATGGATTTGTCTCAACCCTGAGGACTACGGTAGGTTTGAAAACCTCTATTCAAGCTGGTCCATCAGGATAGTGGTTATCAACCTGGAGGCGGAGGGCCACCAACAGGTCACAATAAACTGGAGGGTTAAGACTGAGATTAAATTCTCAACAACAATCTGATGGATTTCCATTAAATTGCCTACTGACAATCATGATCCCCAGAGAATGAATGCTGATGACTTTGGTGGTCAGGCAGTGCCACCAGCAGGTCAAAGTTTCAACTCCCTTGAAGAGGAACCGGAACAAAATTCACTTTCACATTCGTGGTTGGAAGTGAAATATCTCATCAGATGTTGAATGGATTGTCTGATAATTTGGTGCAGACATTCATGTTCTCCAAAGGACGACTAATCAGTCCTCTCACGCCATCATCCGGTCATTTTAATTTGTACTACTTTGGTTAATGACTAAAAATCTAGCGTTCCCATCAGCCTCTGCTGTAGTTTCTGTTTAGTGCTACTTGCTGTATGCTGTTTAGTCCTGTTGAAAAGGTGAAACAGGCTGAAGCCTATATGTTCACTCAAGATCACAAGTTGCAGTTTAACTTAATCTACCTTTTGTTCTCGTTCTCATTTCGGGAGGTCATCTGTACCTAACGGGAAATGTTGGCAAAGAAAAAGACGGTAAAAGAAAACTGCTGACACTCTCTCCTCTGCCCCCAGCTTACTAAACGTGTTGGAGGTCATAGCCCCATTCAAGCACTTCAACAAACTCCGGGAGTTCGTTCAGATGAAACTTCCGCCCGGGTTTCCAGTCAAACTTGGTATGTGCGTTTCCACCTACCGCTGTGTTCCCCATGAGTGGGCGAGCTTGAGGGGAAAGATCACAAACTAACACGTTTTCTCCTGCTGTTTCCTCCCTCGCAGACATTCCCGTCTTCCCCACGATCACAGCAACCGTCACCTTTCAGGAATTCCGCTACGACGACTTCGAAGAGTCTATTTTTGTCATCCCGACTGAATACAAAGAGGATCCAATGTCGCTTCCCAGACCTCTGACCTATAACCACATCTTGACATCAAACAGGAAATGACCAGCGAGCAAATATGTAGGAGGAGGTGGGAAACGAAAATGAGGAATCCTGTATTGTTTTATTCCTATTAATATAATGTTTAAAAAAAAAAAAAAAAAAAAAAAAGGGAACTGGTCTTATTGATCAGTCTTTGTTCATTTCCAAAGCAAACCAATGCAAACAGATGTTACATTTCATACATACATGCATATCAGCAGTTGTTTTTTGTTTGTTGTTTTTGTTTTTTTTTTGTGAAATGAGTGATAGCGTTCATTGTTCTCACTGTTCGCCACCTGAGCAGCCGAACGCACTGCTCTGTGCTGCTGTTTTCTCCTGTGAAAGCTGTCAGAAGACGCAGTCCGGACTCTTCAGCACTTCTATTTTAATATCTTCTCTTTCTGCTCCTCTCAAAGGACTGACAGCTTGAATTCTCTTCCTTAAAAAAAAAAAAAAAATGCACTGACGCCGTCATCTGTAAATAACTTGCGTCTCATCTGTAATTCATAACAAAAAGAATCACAAATATAGCTATATCCTTAAACTGAGCTTAATATTCATTTATAAATTATGTATTATATATATATTTAAATATATATATAAAAAACTCAAAGGAGTAACACTGTGTAGCAATACATTTCAAGAACTTCAGAATGTTTTTAACCAGCTAGGAGAAAGTTCAGCATAAAAACACATTCTTAACAGTTTCAAGCCTTTTTCCCCTGTGCAGGACGCAGTCTCCTGTATTTTCAGGTTCACTCATGTTACCTCTCGGCTGTCTCCATGTTTGTCGTGATAGTATGGATTCTGTGCTCAGCGTGAGTGAATTAATTGTACTGTATCAAGGGTTGTCGTATGTGCGTTTCTGTGTGGGAGAACCCAGATGGGATATCAGGTAAACTGTTCTTAGTTTCATACTGCACTGATATTAAGTATATTTAAGGCATGCTAGGGCTGTGTTGGCCTACTGGATCACATGCATCTTTAAGATATATTCTGAGCGTTTGTTATATTACCTGCAGACTTACTGGTGTTTAGATTAAAAGGTAAAACTGAAAATTGTAACACTAACACTTTGAAACACCTTTTAGTGCTTATAAAAATATCTCCTTGATGGTGGTTTGCGGATATTTTTCCTTTTTCCTTTTTTTTTTAATTTATTTCTTTTCTTTTTTTTTCCCATCCAAGGAGAGTAAAACTAAGCTGTGAAGTTGATATTGCTGGATATCCCAAAACTGTCCAGATGGGGAAATTATCTGATCCATTGAGTTGTCTCTGGCTTCAGCTGATATGTACTGCAACCATACCTACTTCACATCCCTTTAAATAAAGCACCAGCATCATGTTTCAACTGACTTTGTGCAAGTATAATAAAAACACCGTATTCTACATGAGACAGGGATTATTCCTTATTCATTCAACCGTTATCAGGTTATCTTTTATGTATGCATGTTGGTAATGTTTCAAATAGTTTTGAGTTTTATCTGGTTTCTACATTAAGATACTTTTACTATTGGGTATGTTATTTTAAGTTATTTTCTTGATTACTAAATATGTGAAAAAAAAAAAATAGTGAACAGCACTAATCACAGTTTCCCAGAGTCCTTAGCGATAGTTGCTGATTAATTTTATGTCACTTAATTAATCAATCAGATCATCTCAACTCTCATCTGGTTATTGTCCTATTAACTGTTTCTCAATAGTGTTTTTCTGACATTATTGTAGTATAAAATTAAATAGATAAAATCTTAAATCACTATTTACCACCCCACCTCTCTTTACAAATGCCTGGAGTAACATCTGGGCAATGTAAACTTGTAAAACATTATACTTTAAGAACAATCCTTTCAGCATCTTCACCTGTATTAGATTAAGGCAGACAATGTTGACAAAATCAACGACACTTTATTGTCCAGCATTTCATTCACTAGATTAACTAAAAACATTGCTGTCTGGTTAATTTGCCCAGAAAGTTTCTCAATAGATTTTGTAGTAGGATTGATTCATCACTGTATCAAATTACACACACCATGATGGAGGATTTCATCCATATTACCCACCCAAACCTGAGGTAAGAGACTCTATTCGTGCAGGACCACAAATTCAAAATCTTGGTTCTCCAAATAGGCTTTATTATAAAAGAAATCCTTGATAAAACAACACTTCCAAATGACAAAAGGCAAAATGCAGTATCTGTTTTGAGAAGGTGAGAAGAGGCCTGAGCAACACACTACAACACTAAACAAAGACGAATAGATAAAATATGTGAAGAAGTGACAAAACAACACAAGCTTAAGGTTAGCAAAGCAAGCCTACTTCCAGTTTTAACCGACTACATTTAAAGAGGCAAAAAGCATGTGAGTGTTTTAAAGCAGAGTGACAGTGTCTTTGGGCAAACTCTAGGCGAAAAATAACTATTCTGCATTGCACATTTGCAAAAACTGCACGCGGCTCTTCAGCTGTGCGAAAAGCGATTATTAAAAAAAAAAAAAGTTTCACACTCACTTCACATTTTAGATTTTAGATTAGATTTAGAAAAAGTCGTAACATGTTTCACAACAAAAAAACAGAGGGATAATGTGGGTCAACAATGCAGGACGGACTACTTAATCGCTGACGTCCATGTCCTCCTCGTGGTGATCGTCAGCTCCGTTAACCTTGGCCTGCTTCAGAGGCCTCGCTGTGCCGTTGCCTTCCACAGACTGAGGAGACAAAGCAGAGTCATCAGAATCCTTCCTGTCCTCTCGCTCCTTCTCACTGTCGTAGCCTTGTTCCTCCTCGTCGTAGTCCCTGGTGATCTGTGAGAGGAAAACCGATGGATGTGACATTTTAAAAGCACAAACACCCCCGCAGTCTGGTCTGCGTCGGCACCGCGTGTGTGCTGCTCACGGCATGTCAAAATATACTGTACCAACCTTGACGTCTCCTTTGTCTCCGTCCGATTTCCTCTCGCGCTCTCGTTCTTTGTCTTTGCTCTTCTTTTTCTTGCTGGTGGAGCGCTCACGTTCCTCACGGTTGCGCTCTTTATCACTCTTGCGGTCCCGGTCCCTTTCCTTATCCCTTTTCTTTTCCTTTTTGTGCCTACAGACGGAGGAGAGGAAGAGTCAGAGGTGTCAAAAAATGACCACACAAAGGATATTTTGTTAATTTGGAGCAAAGAGCTGTAAGCCTGAAGTGGTCTGGACTGACTGTGGTGGGAAATTATTTTTTGGACTGTTCTGCTGACTGTTGCCCTTATGCTGATTCCAGATAATTTGCATAAATACTCAAGTTACTTATAAGATTGCTTCCTTGACAGATCAGACAGTAATTTAGTTCATTAACGGACCACATCTTGAAGTTGGGCCATTTTATACCACAAACAAACTGAACTAGAGTCTGGTAGTTAGAGAACAGAGGCTCATAATAATTCTACACCAAAGTTCAAATGAAAGCAGCCTAAACGAACCACACCAGATGGCCAAACACGCCAGAGTTCATTTTAACCTAATCTAACAGCACAGGCGTAGAAGAAGCCTTAATCAACATCAAGACTAACCTTCGAGGAGATGGAGACCTGGAGATTTTCCTTTTAGGAGACTTTTTAGGAGATCGGCTGGTGCTTCGACTTCTCCTCCGTCTCCTGTGTACACAACACGACAAAAAGCTGAGGACTTCATACTGCAGTTTAGACTGAGAAGTCTGGGTGGCTTCAGTATAAAAATATATATTTTTAATTGCCTTCTGCCCGAGCACACGTAAACCTTTGCTGTACTCACCGGCTCCCACTGCGTGACCTCCTGGCTGTGCTGTAGCTTTTAGGTGGTGTCTTTGATCTTCTTCTCCCTGAATCATCCTTCTTTCTATCTCTGAAAATAAATATGATTTCAGATATCAGACTCAATTTCATCTTTGAACTGTTACTGCCATAAAGTGAGAGAGACGGTTAACCCACCTGGATCGACTTTGAGATCGTCTGCCTCGGTCTCTAGAGCGGGAGCGTTTTCTGCGTGGGCTTTTGGAGCGCCTCCTGCTTCTGGAGGTTGACCGTCGCCGTGATCTGCTCCTGCTTCTCCTGCAGCCAGACATATACACCGGTTTAACTTTCAAAATGCAAAAGGGGTTCTCCATCTCAGCTCTTAAATAAGAACAGCAGTTATCACCTGTGTCTTGAACGCGATCGGGACCTCCTCCTTCTGGACCTGGACCTGGTCCGGGAATGAGTGTGCTTCTTTTTGCTATCCTTATCTGTAGGACAGAAAACCACATATTGTTTAGTACTGTCAAGGTACAGAGTACAAACATTAAGAAAAACACTGCAATGCGCACAAAGCAGACATCATTTTATACTGCCAAGTCAACATCTTTCCAAGAAAAGTCCTCCAAACTTCTGTGCACTCACTTCCAGGCTCGATAGCAGCAGATATGAGTGACTGGGCCTCTCTGACTCTCTTCATGGCCTCTTCGATTTCTTTATTAGATGCGTCAGCCTTCAGGCCGGCATTCAGGTTTAATCCTGCAGCCAAAGGATTCAGTCTGGACATAACGAATATTAATTAGTTGACTCATCATTTCTCCAAAAACACCAACACATCTTTTTCTTTCCACCGTAATTTAAACTTGCATTCAGGCACAATTTTCAGAGGACGGGGGAGGTTCTTTGTGTGGACTTACTTTGGATCTGTCATGAACTTTAACAGCTGGTCAGCAGCCTGTAAGAAGCAGTGGGAAGAAGGAAAAGGTTTGTGTATTTAAATGTAATGCACATTTAAAAAGTTTAGGAAAAGATTCATTTGTCCGTGACATTCAAGGCAAACTCTCACCTGGGGATTCATGTTGGGTCCTGGGAAGCCAAATGCAGCCATTGCATCCATGTTCGGAGCACCAAAAGGATTCCCTCCGAGCTGGAGTGAAAACAAACACACAAACAAGCGTGTGGCCTGTTAACATCTTACAAGTGTTCATGTGTTCATACTGGTGTTAATATCATTATTTCTGCATTTGGCAGATGACGCCATGTGTTGTATCATGTCAGTTCCAACTCACCATCACAAAACAATTCACAAATAAATAACAATTATGTAACTCATGTTAATGTTCATTTTCAAATGTATTAAACTATTGAGCTTCATTTTTAACCCAACTATTGAAATACTTCATGTCTCATTTTTTAAAAGAGACTCAAGCAACCTTGAAAACTACTCGTCCATGTTGGCTTAAAAGTTTCAAAGTGCTCAGAAACAAACGCAAATGAGAACATCTGTCATTTCCATTAAACTGAGCAAACTCAATCTGCTGATAAAGATGGCGTGATATGATAGGAAGCTCTAAAAACCCCTACCAAATGCACTTTGAGGTGAGATCAAGTCAGCTAAAATAACACCAGTTTATCTATGGATCAGTATAACATCCTTGCTCTGTCAAACCCTCAGAAAATATTACTTTATGTGATAAGATGGCAATTCTGCAGACCACTGTGTTCTAATCACATCTTGGTGAGAGTTCAGAGTTCATGCACTAGATGTTTATGAAGTATATTTCCCCACAATCAGAGAATGTGTAGCAAACAGTGAATCTGAGGTCTTACAGGTTGATTGGGGAGGGGATTGGGCGTTGGAAGAAGACCTCCTCCTGGCAGAATTCCTGCAACAGCGTTTGCTGGCGCCAACAATGACAAAGCTTTAGCCTCATCTGGAATAGATCCTACAGGGAAATAAAAGCAGGCATGAGGAGAGCGCGACATCTCCACACACATCAACTACAGAGAAGACATTTTGGAAAAAAAGACAAATGAGAAAAAAAAAGTCTTCACACTGCATTTCTCCAAATTAGGTTCAACAAAATGGTTACCTTATAGATCAGAGAAGAGTTCCCTTAATTCAACATAATCATTGCAGTGACATAACTATTGCTGGAATATATCACACTACTCCAATCAACACTGCCAAGAATATATCACCTGAACGGGTTTTTAAAGTCATGAACCAAACGTTAGCAAGCACAGCTGCTTCTCCAGTTGGGTGTGCCCTCAATTTTCATTTAGACGTTTACTGAAACAAGCGACTCACGTTGGCGGCTTGGCTACTAAAAGCACACAGAGAAAAATCGAGATACACACAACAGAGAGAATTTTAGGGATTTGGCAAGAACACTATACAAGCTATCAGTGTCTACTTACCAAAAACACAAATGTCAGATACTAAATGACAAGAGCAGAATTCAGGGTGGGTAGTGTGGCTGTTGTACATCATTATTCTAGTATCCTTACCTGCCACTGCAACAATTAACCAAACCTGGGCAGAGGATCACCGGTTTGATTAATCTGCACTACCGCAGTCCAATTAAAAAATATTTTTACCATCTTTATTTGCAATATGCCACTGAATTTTATCTTAAAATGGCACACATTAACAAATAAACACCTCATCAGCATCTCACAGTAAATCCACCCCCAAAACAACGCTTTCACAAAAAGACATGACCTTAATACGGACACACAACAATGACAACATTTAAATTAAAAAAAGCACACTGAAGAGAGAAATTGCTGCAGGAGACAAAACTGTTGGATGGTATTTTCAGCAGGGCCTGGTATACAGGACTGGCTGAGCCAGGAAAAAGAACTGTAAAACACAACAACAAAAGAAGACCACTGTTAAAGAGAGTATATTTTACCAACATTGTGTCATGTCGGGTGGGACAACTTACGAGACGCAGAATGATTTTTATAGATAACCAATCACTGACTAGTGTTCTCTTTGTTGAGACCTTCTTTGAAAATTAGCTGCTCACATTTGGTAATGTTTGAATGTGCAGTGTCAGCTGTGATTATTCACACTCAGTTTCTTTGTATAGCCTTTTGCCACCAGACCCAAATAACTTTTTAACTTGCTTCCAAAGCTTTTTTTCCCCCAAGGGTTCATGTACATGTTTTTTTTTTTTTAGGATAAAGCTGGCAATATTCAAGTTTTAGTTATTCTCAACAAATCCTGTGAAAAGACCAAAACCAACAAGGTGGTATCAGTCTGTTACCACTCAACTCAAAAAACAGGTCACGAAATTATAATCTAAATTTATAAAAGGCTAAGTGATTTTCTAAAGGAAACAGTAGTTTTCAGCAAAAGTGACTCAGACCAGAGTAAATAATGCATTGGTTGCAAGTATTTATGGCTGTGGTGCGATGCCTGTGGCAGTAGCTGCATTCATCATCATAAACAACAGTGGGGCTCACTGATGTGCTTTTAATAGTTTTTGGACCACAGTGCCCTTTTGGTCTTTTCATGAGATTTGCTGACATAAAAAAAAACTAAGAATACTGCGGGCCTTATCTGTTAAGGAACAACTTTAGCCACAAGATGAATGGCTAAGCAGCGTTCAAAAAGAAACAATGCAAAATGAGCACTGTTTCAGGGTCCCTGATATCTGACCTTTATACTCTAAACTCAACCACCTAGAAAAGATAAATTAGACAGAAGGGGAGAGAAAGAGAAGGCAGAGAAAGAATAGAGGACACAAAGAGAGTGGGGTGGGACTTGAATGCTTGCTGGCCTTTGCAAATGTCTATAATCCCCTGTTGGCAGGCAGAAGACCACTTTCAGCCATCAACGAGGGGGCTGCTTTTGCCTTCTTCACTACAAAAATCACACACACACACACACACACAAATAACAGAGAGAAGTTTAACAGAGGGTAGTCCAATATGGGGGAGAAAATAAAATGCATATGGTTAAGAGTTCAAACAACTTCACTTCTGTATTATGCGGTGTCTGCTGTGCCCACAGCTTGGGAATGTTCAACTCCTAGTCTGTAAAGCAGATTTTTGGTATACTGCATTTCATCATGCAGAACAAATTATTTTAGACACTTGTAGCTTGATATGTTGTTTCACAAAGAATAAAATCCAGTTTATCAAGAAAATATCAATGCGGTGACAGGGATATTTCATGTGCTGCCACAGTATACCAAAACTCTGAGGCCTGCTTTAAGCACTTCTTGTAGGCAATGGGAGGGAATGACATTACCAGTATCATTCAAATGATCTTAAAATGCTCATATGAACAAAACAAGGTGAGGTGTGCAATTCACAAATGGGATAGATGAAGTCCGTTTTTCTCTTTTATATTTTTTTCTTTTCATGAGTCGTGCCATTCAGTCAACAAGGACCACTCATACATACAAGGGAGCGACAAAGAGACAAACCTTCAGCAAACGGGACCACGATCAGCGCTCTGTCCACAAACACAGTGTTGGTCAGATGTTGAGACACTCCAACAGACTCCGGCTCCTGGAACTTCACGAAACACACCCGTGACGTCACCGGCATCGGAGAATCACTGTTGAAGGAGTACAAAATATTTAGCAGCACAAAATAACAACAATCAATCATTTAAACAAAGCATTTTTTGTCCTTTCTTATCACAACATAATGTGGTTTGACCATACCCATATTACTGTTGCGTATCAAATTGTGGATTAAAATTCACAATTCAATGTGAAAATTAAATCAGTGCATCTGATAATGATAATATGTACGACGAGACCCCCCACAAAACATAAAGTGTCCCCTCACTACAGCCTGCTTGACAATAAAATGAAGGCCAGGATCGATACTGTTAGATGGCCCCTATTTTTACATTTTAGGAACTTTTTCAACATTTTAAGATAGATAAACTATCTTTTGGAAATTTTCAACTATTTCTCAGTGAATCTTAAAAAAAAAGCAGTTTAAAAAAAAAAAAACAGTTTATGAAGCACCAAGTTAAATCCTGATTGTGCGACAGTAAGCAATGGTGCAGAGTAACTAAGTACATTAACTCAAGTACTGTACTTAAGGACAATTATGACTAGCATCAAAGTGATGAATACATTAATGGATCAATAATTGCAATGTGATTATACAGTATGACGTATATATATGAGTCTGAAATGGACTATTTCCCAAAATGAGTACTTTTACTTTGGATACTTTCTATATATTTTGATGTAAATACTTCTACTCGAGTAAGACTCTGAATGCAGAACTTTTACGTACTATTACTACTTGTATTGAAGCAAAATATCTGAATACTTCTTCCACCACTAACATTAAGTCCAACTTGTGACACTGTAAACAAAATAAAGCCAAACTTTTTTCTCATTCTGATAAAACTGTGAGCTAGAGGGGTCCTGTTGTTCTACATTATACTGTTAAAAGTGTGTATGATTTCACTGTAGTATAAAAACACTGACATACAACTCTAATTAACACAAGAAATTACACATTAGCTGCCCTATATAAATATCTTAATTTGAACAATCTCTCATAATACAATAATACAAGCTACACTTATAGAAGACCTTAAATAAATGGTGTGTGAGCGTGTAAAAGACACAAAGAGGCGGATAAACAAATCAAACTACCACGACCATCAGTCTGTGTGTATCAAGTTACTGTTATCTACAGCTGTGCTTAGTAACTCCGGCCTGGCGTTGGGTTGTTTCAGAAACCCACACAGCTGCTCGGACACTTACATTACACATTAAAGATAACTAGTTTTAAAGCAGCAGCTCTTCCACTCACTCTGGTGGAAATAACTTGAGCTCCTCGATGGTTCCCAGAAAGCCGAACAGGGTCCTCATCTGCTCCGATGTTGTGCTCGGAGACACGTTCGTCACCTGGACCACCTTCGTGCTGTAATTCATCTTTACCTACTCAAAACGGCTACCACAACAACACTCCCGACAGCAGATACACTTTAATTAAAGTAACGCCTGTCCCCTGGTTATTAAAGCCGCTTGTTTGTAGGTAATTAGCGGGCTAGCTGCTAGCCGTCGACTACATCAACAGACTGGAGCTTTACGCCGCCATATTGTAAGTCCGGAACGAAGTGCGCATGCGTGTAGTTGAACTCTGTTGCTATGCAAATTCGTAAAAAAAATAGCAGCGTTGTTAGATTTATTGATTGATTTATTGACTCTTCCTATCGATCGGATGTTATACTAGTTATTAATATTACTCGTCATACCACCACGGATATTATAGGAAATGTTTTGAAATGCAGAAAATAACCGACAGAGGTCTCCCTCCTCTTTTACACATGGTGTAAACAAGGATGTGGCAACAGAGGCATACTCAGTATTGATGGAGAAATTCTTGAAATTATTGCCACACCTATAAAATCATGATAACCTGCACGGTGCTTCTCCTCTGTGGGTCTCTCTGCTCCCATCACAGATTGGTTTTGATCAATCTGTGTGCAGGGAAATGTGTAGAATCCAGAATATGTATTAGATTATGGTTCTATCTCCTGTCATGTCTGTGAGTTTGGGATTTATTTATTATGATAACCTCTGCAACTACAAATTGTGAATGTCCTCATTTTTTTTATTCTATGAACGTTTTTCTGCATAAACATAAGTCAAAGTTAATTCTCGATCTTGGAAATATAGTTTAACATAACAATCACAACTCAAAGTCCACTAATGACGTTTTTCCAGAGCTTTTAATCCACTTATTTCTGCTGTCTTTAATGGGGCAGCCTTAAAACAGTGCACTGAGAGAGATATCTGAATTTTTTTCACATGCCATTCACATGCCTGAAATTGTCAATAAAAAATATTTCATGTTTACTTCTTATTTGTTTCATAGCTCTCTCTGGAGCTTTCAACCCCATCGCATAGGCTTCATCAGCAGATGAGGTTTGTTAAGTTAAGTTAAGTAAGTCAAGGAGATGGATCTGTAGATCTGCAGTTGTCATGATCTCCATTATTCGTCATAAACTGAGCATTTTTTATCCACTGATGAGTCCCATGGGATGTGGTTGAAAACTCCAGAAAAAACCTAGAAAGTGGACTTTGGGTCCGGGATTTTTTTTAGCAAACTGAATGAACATTGTTTTCCAGAGTGACTGAAAGTATATTCAGTATGTGTGAATGTAACATGCATGATTGTTCCTCTATACTTACAATTTGAACATGTGATTTAGAAATTAAAGGGGTTTTTGTTCCTGGCTGTGTGCCTGAACCTGTCACTCTCACTATGTAGTATTCAATTATCATACAAATGTTGTACAATGCTAATTAAAGTCAGTCCACATGTGTTGGTGGGTGCAGCCACACCACAGCTCTGCCTGGTGAAACCCGCTCTGTTAATGGTGTTTTTCCCAGGAGGAACAATGCAGTGTTTGTCCTCGGTCTACGTCGACCATAATCCCTACACCTGGATTATAGTTGCCCCAAGACAAGCAAGTTAAGGCATTTTGTGTTCAAACCAAAAAACAACTGGCCTCATTTCATCCAATCAGCACTGTGTGTAACCGTCACATTGTACAAGATCACCTAATAATAGTTTTCACTGTTGTTGTTTTTGTTTTGCAATCAATCAGACTCTTATTGCTGTTATTTAAAACCTTATCTAATGTAAAATTGGGAGGTATTATTATCCTGAAATACTAAGAGGTTTATTAATACATAAAGCTTTTCATAAATTCACACCTCTGAAAAAAATATATCTAAAGTGAAATTTGCTCACATGTAACCATGGTAGTCAGTTTGTACTGGTTATCAATATGGATCACATATCCACATCCACTTCTGTTGACATGCTCCATGCTGATTTGTATCCAATTTAATTCAGTTCAGTTCAGTCCAAATGGGCTTTTTATTGGCATGAAAGTGAAAAAAACAACGTACAACGGATCCCTACACATTACATCCATCCCCTGAAATATACCACACTTATTATGACTCAACATATCTATACATTTAAGCATAAAATCAGAACAATTGATAAAATAGAAAACAAATCACATGTACTCTTGCAACACGTCTTCCAATTCTGTGCAATAAATATTCTCTGCAATAAATCCGGTTTCAGAGGGGAGGCCATTGGACAGAGGACATTGCACAATGGGAGTCTTGTTCAAGGTGCAACATGATTGGCCAGGGGAAAAGGTTTACGCCACAGATTGCAGTGACCGTGAGGGGGACGAGGCGAATAAATACTCCAAATCCACTGGACAACCAGAGACTTCCAGTTCAGAAGTGACCAGAGGTTTTCTTGAGAGTTTGCTTTGTGTGGTGCCAAGACAAGAAGGAATCATGGTCAGCCGGTGAGTTTCTGAATAATGACTACTCCAAATGTAATTTTTTTTGTTCCTATTGATTAACAAAAGTAGCAAGTTGGAAGTAGAAAGTTCTTTAGGTTGATCCCGTGACTTTTACACAGTGACTTAAATGGTCAGTGCATCTGCAGCTGACTAAGCTCCTGCAGGAATTTAAAAGCTCATACTGAACTCTTACACCAATGAACAATACAGTTTTCAGTGACGTAAACTAACAGACTGTATGCATTTAACTTGCTGGAAACTTCATTAAGTTAAGTTTATCTTGGCTGCAATGTTGATCGATGTCGTCACTTTTTCACAACAGATTTGAACACCCAGCTGGTTGCTATAAGAAGATTTTTGAGACATGTGAGGAGCTGTCTGAGCCTCTTCCAGCAACAGTCACAGGTTTGTTTGCTTCTTCAAACTGAAATAGACTGCATGCAAACACAAATTCACTTTTTCCCCATAAGAACACAGTACTATCATCCAGAGTCCGCTCTGAAAGCTTTTTTTTAACAAACCTATTCGTTTATAGTCAAATCTCTGTTTTCATTTATGTTCATTATTTTGGTGCTTTACAGGGAGGATTCCTTCATTTCTGAAGGGAAGTCTTCTCCGTCTGGGACCTGGGCTTTTTGAGATCGGAGATGAACCTTTCTATCACCTTTTTGATGGCCAGGCCCTCATGCACAAATTCGACTTCAACAATGGCCAAGTCACCTACTTCAGAAAGTAAGATCTTTTATAGGATTTAGGATAATTTACTTAGGATTTTTGATAATTTACATTACTGGAATTAGGAACTGATAACTTACATTACTGGAATTTCGCAAAATCAACCTGCAGAGGCCTGAAACTGGAGCATATGTACACATCAAGTCTTCATTTATTTCTGTTACTGTTGTAATGTGAAAGCTATGCGGCCATTTCTACCCGCATTACTCACATAAGTAAATTACAGGTTCAAGTTGATTTTGAGTTATAGAGATAAAACACTTTGCTGCAGATACGTGGCTGTATTTAGTCATTTGTAATTTTAATATCTTTATTTATTAGGAAGTCTTTTAGGGATAGTGAAGAATTTCAAAATATTGAACATTTTTGCTTTTTAGACTTGAACATTGGGGGAGTAAAACTGTTTTTCTTACCCCGTGTGCTGTTTAGGTTTATCAGAACAGACGCATATGTGAGAGCCATCACAGAAAAGCGTGTGGTAATCACTGAGTTCGGCACCTTTGCGTACCCTGATCCCTGCAAAAATATTTTCTCCAGGTGAGTTTTAAACGTCAACACCAAGTTTTCTTTTCTTTGGTATCAGCTGTATGCTTTTTTAATGTAAAAATGAAAACAAAGTCATCCATCAAATATTTATATGTATTTTTCTTTTGGGTTTCTTTCTGAATACACAACTCTTGCTTTTCACAACCTCCAGACTTTTATTTGTGTCGGCTTAATCTTCATGTAGAATGTAATCTTCTTCTTTCGTTTGCAGGTTTTTCTCTTACTTCAAAGGTGTTGAGGTCACAGACAACTGCCTGGTGAACGTTTACCCTGTCGGCGAGGATTTTTATGCTGTAACAGAAACCAACTTCATCACTAAAGTCAACACTGATACCTTGGAGACACTGAAGAAGGTACGCTGATTCAAATAATCAGTAAATTTGAGGTGTAAGAGACTTTTAAAACTGCGCATTTCATCGCATTAAAGCAGAGTAAAGTGTTTCCATTTTCCATGCAGGTTGATATGTGCGACTATGTCAACATAAACGGAGTGACAGCCCACCCTCATATTGAGAGAGATGGCACGGTGTACAACATTGGAAACTGTATGGGGAAAGGAGCCACACTGGCCTACAACATTGTCAGGATTCCACCCACGCAGAAAGGTTTGAAACAGCGAGTAACCTGTCCTTAAATTCATTTTTAAAACCAAAATATGAATGCTAATTCAGGGTTAAAAGAATCACTGTGACCCCTCTCAAAAACCAGGTAATATGTTTAATAAAAGATGTTCTCTCTCTCAGGGTCAGTCCCCTGGAGCCTGCCAAACTGAAATGATTCATAATAAATTGAATGATGTCATAAATTGGTCACAATAACTTACTCATTTACAAAATACTGAAATAACTTAACATTATTGAGAGTAGATAAACTGTATTTAACATTAATGATGTAATTAGAAATTACAGGACTGTTTCAAATATCACAACCTTTTCCTTTTAAGATAAGTCCGATCCCATTGAGAAGTCCAAGGTGGTGGTGCAGTTCCCCAGTGCTGAGAGGTTCAAGCCCTCCTATGTGCACAGGTGTGTTAAAGACTCTCAGTAAGCCGTTTGGTATTTTATCAGCGTTGAGAGGGAAAGTCTGAGCTTTGACATCCTCTCCTTGAACAATTTCAGCTTCGGCATGTCAGAAAACTACTTTGTCTTTGTGGAGACGCCTGTGAAAATCAACCTGCTGAAATTCCTCGGCGCTTGGAGCATCCGAGGCTCCAACTACATGGACTGTTTCGAGTCCAATGAGAGCCAAGGGGTAAGAACTTGATACCGTTAGTGATTTAAAGTGTTCTAACCCTTGACATAATCATCTGCTCCATCCATGAAATCTCATAATATCTCTTCTGACTTATGTACTTTTAGACCTTGTTCCACATTGCCAAGAAAGACCCAGGAGAGTACATTGACCTGAAGTTCAAAGGGGCTGCCATTGGCATGTTTCATCACATCAACACCTACGAGGACCAAGGCTTCATTGTTGTTGACCTCTGTGGATGGAAAGGGTAACTAAAGAGTTCGATGTAAAGACTTATATTTAAATCTTCCTGTACATTTTGTTTTATACAGAGACACTGTTAATCCTAATCCATTCATCCCTGCAGTTTTGAGTTTGTTTACAACTACCTCTGGCTGGCCAACCTGAGAGCCAACTGGGAGGAGGTGAAGAAGGCGGCCATGATGGCGCCTCAGCCGGAGGTGCGCAGATACGTTATTCCTCTGGACGTCCACAAGGTGAGCCACGTTTTACATATCAGGAGGACTGAAAAAGTGGCGCCTACAGACGTAAAGCCTCATGTTATTTGCTCTTGCCTCATTGCGGACCTCATGCAGGAGGAGCAGGGGAAGAACCTCATCAGCCTGCCGTACACCACAGCCACGGCGGTGATGCATGCTGATGGCACCATCTGGCTGGAGCCTGAGGTGCTGTTCTCCGGGCCTCGCCAAGGTGCAAACACATCCAGCAAATTCTCTTGGTGTCATGGTGGACACATTCAGGTTTAATAAATACTGGAAATGTCTGCATTATGTTACCATTTAAATGTTGTTTTTGCAGCCTTTGAGTTTCCTCAGATCAACTACAAGAAGTACGGTGGGAAGAATTACAGTTACGCCTACGGACTGGGTCTCAACCATTTCATACCAGACAGGGTGAGTGAACACAACACCTTCAGTTGTAAGTGTCTTTAAAACAAGATTTTTCATTGGCTGGTTTTTTGTTTTTATGTGTGTGTAGATCTGCAAGTTGAATGTGAAGACCAGGGAGACCTGGGTATGGCAGGAACCAGACTCTTACCCCTCAGAGCCCCTGTTTGTTCAGAATCCTGACGGGATAGATGAGGATGACGGTACGTCAACAGCAAATATATTTAATCCTAAATCCACAGTGATAATACTTTTTTCATGATGATGTGGTGTTTTGTCCTCAGGTGTTGTGCTGACCATCGTGGCGGCTCCTGGCTCCCAGAGACCAGCATACCTCCTCATCCTCAACGCCAAGGATCTGTCTGAGGTCGCCAGGGCGGAAGTGGAGTGCAGCATTCCTGTCACCTTTCATGGGATGTACAAACCTTAACAACGCTTCATCTCGGGGTGTAGTCAGCCATTAAAGAGTTATCAAACGCTGCTTGGTTAAAAGAAACAAGATAAATCATGACTAAATGTATCATCATGTCAAGAAAAATAAAGCTCTATCAGCCAAATCAGTTCTCATTTGCAGTCGTCGTGGGTTGTTGACTAATTAAAATATTATGATGTAAACTGACATGCTTTTTTTTAGTCTAGCTGCTTCAGTGTACTAGAATGTTTAACCCTGGACTGTCAGCATTGGTTTAATAAAACAAAATATGGATTTCACGTGCTGCGTCACATGAATATTTCATGGTTGAAAAAACAAACTTGGCAAAGTCAAAACATACGGTACAAATGGTACAAATAATCCCTTAGCCTACATTCTTCAGATATTTGTAGAGATTTAATATGTTGCCCCACAGAAATCTTGGTTGCATTCAAACAAGTGACCTTTTCATGTTTGCTCAAAGTTGTCTGACCCCTAACTCTTGAGAGACTGCAAAGCTATTTAAGTTTCACTGCTTAATCTGCAGAGAAAAAGAATTAAAGGGCATGTTGCAATCAATTGTTCTCTTGTGCATAAAAGTGCATAAATATGGATGTGTTGTGCTGCATACAATGTCATGACCCCATATAAACCACATTTCAATGTATGTGCGAATCACGCACATAAATAAAGCAGCGGTTTGGTTCGAGCAAATCTCGTGTGGACGGGTTCAAGTGAATATTTACCTTGTGTATTTGTAATTACAATTCTGCTCTGTTTGTGCACCACACGTAAAACATTTAACACCCGATTTGACTCACATGTTTCCTTCTCAGCTGATGCAAGCAGAGGAAACAAAGCATCAAACATCACTAATGTGGCTTGGCCTCGCTTGCTTCATTAGTCCAACAGAGAACCCTGATTATGCAGTCACGTTTCCCTCGCCTCTGCCAGATTTTAGGATTGCATTAATGAGAGGCTCAAAGGAATATTTTGCAATCATGTATTCTGTAATCTCTGATTTTGATAAACAGAGGGCCACAAATCTGCCCATTTGCCTGCATTTAGTGCACTTCGTCTGAGTCATAATCAAACAATAAAAAATGTTGTTTTTTTCTGTTTATTTTTACATGACGGCTTTTTAGCCTTCCAAAAAGAAAGAAATAAACATGATTACAGGAAATATTAATTTTCAGAATAAACTTAAGCTGAAAAACACAGCAAAGGAAAAGCTCGATGGAAAACTTGGTATCTCAGTTGTAACTATCACACCATAAAAGAAGTCTCTTACACTCTTAAATTCATTTGGGACAGGGGTTTGCACAGTCAGGCTTAAACCAGTGTAAAAGTTATTTACTTGCTCTCCTAAATACACAGTGGATTTTACAAAAGTGTAACAAAAAAATGTGAAGGTAGGTAAAACACAGGTAACAGGAAAGACACCAACATTATAACCAAACAATGCCACAAATCAAAAGGGAACCAATGACTGTACCTACTGCCACAGTGTATGGAAATAAAGCATAAACAAACATTAATTATCATGTAATAACAACAAAAAAAATGTGACATTGAATAAAGAAAGTGACTTTGTACTAACAGTTTTCACCTCAAATGTAGCTTCTTCTCTTTATTAAAGGGAACAGTTGGGACATTTTGGAAAATGTGCTCATTCACTTTCTGAGAGCTGAGATGATCAATACTGCTTCCATATTTGTACGTTAAGTTTGGAGCTAAACAAGGGGATAATTAGCTTTGCATAAAGGTTGGAATCATGGGAAACAGCTAGCCTGGATCTGTCCAAAGTTAGTAACGCCTCTACAGTTTATTTATTAAAATGTTAAAACCAAGACTTAGAAAATTTCAGAGGTGCTGGTAGGCGTATTTTCGAACCTCGGAAACCATGCTAGCCTGTTCCCCCTGCAGTCTTACAGTCTTGATAAGAAAAGCTCCTTAATGGACCACAGAATCCGACTGATATCAAATCTTCTCATTCAGCTCGTGACAAGAAATCAGATGAGTAAATTTCCCCAAAATGTCAAACTTCTCCTTTAAACTGGAGCGAGCCTCTGTCCCTTCACTTGCGCACAAAACACACAAGAATCAAAAACCAAGCAGAACAAAGCGGAGGCTCACACTACTGAATCAAAGATTTCATGAAATACATCTTCAGGCTTACTTTAACGTGACAAGTGACTACTGACAGCTTTGAAAATATCTTTATCAGCTATATAACTTTTGCATCTCAGGAAATGAAGGAATGAAGTATTGATAGTGCAAGGTTATAAGGTACATATATTAATATATTGTTTAGATACTGTCCTATAAGTAAAGTGCAAATCTCTGGATCAGATGAAAAGTGTGTGCAAGCATTTCTAATTTTTGACTGACTGATCCACCTGCCCATGCACAAATGAGCCCTTTACATTGGCTGCCAGCTACTTTTTACACACGCATCTGGGGAAACGTTCACGTCACAAATAATTTTCTCTAAAGTCTGGCCGTTTGGAGCAGCCGGATATCATGTTGCCTTGATCTCCTTTAGGTATATGTTGTCTACTTTAAAACTTGATTTGATGATGATTTCTGGTGATTTCTCTTAAGTGTGTGCATCATTTTTTCATAATCCTGACTTACTGGACAGTAATTTCGCTTTATTATCAAACACCAGACCAACAGTAAACTGGAGCTGCGTTTCTCCAAAGCGTAGGGCCATTTCAATGTGAACGCATGTTTCGGAGATCAATATGTCGAGGAAGTCTTTGCTTATCGCTGTCACAGAGAACCTCAAACTGAATCAATTTTCTAAGGAACACCTCGTAGCATTTTGGTCAATAATCTGTTTACCTAATTATCCATCTTAATGAAGATTAACTGGGGATGAAGGTGATCTGTGGTCAGTTGGGGAGAAACACCACTGAGGCCGGCTCAAGTGGAAATGCACAGTCATTGAATAGGCCAAACAGCTCACTCACGTCCCACACACACACTCCATGTGCTCACCCGCAGCAGCATTACTGGATGCTGCTTCAGCATGGCAAACAAACGGACACAAACACAATCATGCAGGGTCATCTGGAAACAGTTCCTCACTGACTAGTCTAATTGATGTTTAAGACCAGCTTATTTAAACCAGGGGGCATGGAAGGCCAACATTAGGTGAGTAAATTTTGTTTTTTTTTTTTTCAAAGTGCAAGAAAACAGAAAACACACATTTTAACTCCTCTCACTCTGTAAGAGGGCAGCTGTTGGGTTTTGTGTGTGTGTGTGTTTGTGTTTGACCTAAGTTTGGAGGAGGAAAGGGATGAAAAATCAGTTGGTCTCATAGGTGGACAGCAGCGCAGCATCCACAGGCTCCATGCAGGAGGGGCAGGTGAAAGATCTCATCAGCCAGTCGTCTATACAGTCCATGTGGTAGATGTGCATACACGGCAGGAACCGGATGGGGTCCCCATATACAAAGTCCAGCATGCAGATCACACATCTGAAAACAGATGAAATAAAGAGCTGAAATACACGCCAGGGTTAAGTTGATGCTGAGACTGCACAAGACTGCAAATCATCCAGGGGCATTTTCTTTATGTAACTGAAAGTTACAAAGTCAAAGATTTTCATTTTGTTTTCTTTCGCAGCACTAATGGCGGTAAGCGGTAACTGCAGGTGTGTTTCAGTTTCGATTTTAAGTTTCATTGTCTGTAGTTATCAACCTTTTCTTTGTTTGTTTGTTTGATCATAGCAAGCATTCATTTGCAACTCTAGTAGAGACCAGATTAAATAGTAAAATGCTGTTACCTGATCCCAGCATCTAAACTGTGAGAATTAGATTTTCTATTTCATATCATTTTATAAAAGTGGTAATTATATATACGTATACTTACTATGACATGTTCCAGTGTGAGAGATTAATAAAAAAAAATTGATTTATTGATAAAAAGAAATTGCTTTCTTGTCATTCAAAGTAGCCTTGCTAAATGATTAAAACTATTACAGCTTCCCCTGTATGATAGCCATTATATGCACATTACAAATTATTTTAAAAATGTTAAGGCTGCAACTAACAATTATATTGATTATTAGTGAATCTTTTATTTAACCTATACAATGTGAAAATATTACAGATATCCTGGGGCCTGAGGTAATGTCTTCAAATTGCTTGTTTTGTTCGACCAAAACTATATTATATAAAAAACTAAACTTTACAAAGATATATATATACAAAAAATATGTAAAAAGAAACAATTACAGCTTCACCAACATTATATACCCATTACTAATCACCTATTTCCCATCAACCATATCATCCATCATTATTTGAGATTAAACAGACACATTTAAGTGTCACAATATTGATTATTAGGAATAAAACAAATACAATGTCTGAGTCAGTTAATATCGCTCAGCTCTTCCAGCCTGCAATCTCTCTCTGTGTAAAATGCCA
The DNA here is from genome assembly GCA_023238725.1 of Scortum barcoo. Taxonomy (NCBI): domain Eukaryota; kingdom Metazoa; phylum Chordata; class Actinopteri; order Centrarchiformes; family Terapontidae; genus Scortum; species Scortum barcoo. The sequence continues at coordinate 13,936,809 of CM041533.1, read as the reverse complement.
CACACAAAAACTGCAAAGAATAAATAAATAAATATTTTAAAAAAAGCTCACTCTCTGATCTTTTTCTCTGAGCCATCTTGGCCTCCATCATAAACACCCTTGGGGAGGTGCTGGATGAGGCCGATGCGCTGAGCTATGCGGATCTGCTCCTCCTCTGTCAGCTGGTTGGCCAGACGGGCCTGACTAGGCGTCGGATGGTACATGGGCATGTGAGCCGGCTCCTGCGAACAAAGATGGAAACACCAAAATGTTATGTTATCCTCTTGGGTCGGCTCCTTCTGTCTACATAAAGTGGTCAGGACATGTGCTGGAATAAACCTGAAAATAAAGCACTTGTGTGGTCTGGACTTTCTTCCCATGCCAGTTAGTGAAAGTGACTCTAAAAGCAGTTTGTTTACTCAGATTAAACACTGGTAATGCTGACTTCTGGGGCGTATTAAAAGACAGCAGATGTGAAATACAATCATGTATTCTGTAATCTCAGTCTTCCAGTTAGTATTCAATTGGCCGACAGTTTTCAGTTTTAAAATCCTGTATAAGGGCATGATACAGATGTGTTTTGCAATCACCTTTTAAAAGTTTATTTTAAAAGCTTTATTTGCTCTATCTTTTGGGTTGATTAAATTGAGGAGTTTTAAATCCTATTTTAACTGTGTACAGGCATCTTGCTGTTCTTGAACATATCATGTTACTTTTGATTGTTTTATATTGTATGTCTTTGTGCTCACACCCTGAATAGTGCAATACTTGGGCCACTCTTATATACACTGTCTTCTGGGTGTCAGAAACTTTTTTGTTTTTTCAACTAAACACGTTGACTGTCTCTGACCTGTTACAGTATTATTATTACTGTTGTTGTTGCTGTTGTTTCTCATTTGGTACTGTATTACTGCTATCATTGTTGCGGTTGTCTCTAACCTGGTACAGTTTCATTTTTGTGGTTGTTGCTGTCTCTCACCTGGTAGGGTGGAGGAGGCTCCAGGTCCGGATCCGTCCCGTCCCCGAAACTTGCCCTGTCCGACTGGGAGTCGTGAAGCAGAGAGATGTCGTCTGATGTGGGAGACTTCAGACAGTTGCCCATTATCCCCGAGTCTCCTGTCGAGTTTTTTATTTTTTAAACAAAGCAAAAAAAACCCTTGTTGCTAAAGTTGCTCTCGGCTGCTTGCGTTAGTTTAGTCTCTAAACCGCGAATTTGCAGCTCAACTACCTACTGCCAAAAACACCATGAGCATGATTATAAACGCCCTACATGAGCATTAATGCGGACAATGGTTTCTCTTCATGTTTACAAAAACAAAACAAAGAAACTCCCCTGCTAACGACAGCTAGCAACCCAGCTAGCTACTTTTTCGCTTCGACTTCCTTGATTAGTATCGCTCATTCCTTGACAAGAATCACACTTTCTACCAAATGTCTACTTCAGCAGCAGCCGCGGCCGCGACTCTGAGCGGTGTGAGGGCCGGACAGCCGCGACATCTCCGCCTTTTAACTTCGTGAGTGACATTAAACTGTTCGCTTTCCTTTGCTAGCCCTTTCTTCAACCGCAGGACATGTTATCGGTCCTTTGGATATGACGTGCGGATGGGAATCTGCACGCTGATTGGAGGGTTTCTTTTACGTAGTTCCAAGAGAGCGTCAAAATCCCGCCCCCTTCTTCAATGGTTCAAAATAAATTCATTTGTGTAAATCATTTGTTAATAATTAATAAATGAGCCATAGATAGATGGAATAAATAAATAAATGAATAGATAAATTTAAACAAAATATAATGTGTTAATAATTAACCACTATTTATTGATATATGAATTATTCAAATAAAATAATGAATAATTAATACAACTATTACAATTTGTTGTATGTTATCTTATTTGTCATTTTATACACACACACACACACACACACACACACACACACGTATTTGTGACAATGAGAAAAAATATCTCACATATTTTGCCTTTTGTTGATCTTTCATTGCAAAATTTTGTATGTTAAAGATGTAAAAATGTATTGTGAATACATAACCTATAGACCACCCTGTTCTGTGGTACAATGAAGCACATTCAAGTTACATTTAAAAATAATAATGTAGCATTTATTGGATATGTGTCACTTTTTAGTATTTATATATCATAATATCAAATTCTATACTATAAACAATATTGTATATTTTTTTTATTTATTTAATTTCATTTGTTAATTATTTTCACCTGTCTTTTGTACTGCTGTGATGTCTGAATAATGTTCCCCACTTTTCTAATGCTGATAGCAATTAACATATTGTCTGAATGTCATAATATCTGAAATGAATGCAAAACTTTGGTCAGATTGTGTCATTTATAACAATGTAAGCAGGAATAAGTAAATAAAAAGGGTTAAAAAGGTTAAAGTATTTTCTATGTAAAGCCCTAAGACTGATCTTACTGTGAATATTTTAATTTTATTAGTAAATGTTTTCACTCACAAATGTTTATTTCAGAAAAGAATCCAAAAGCATGTTCACTATTTTCTTTTTGACTTTTCAGTTTTTGCACACCCACACAGGTGTTTTTCATTTATTACGGCTGATTAGTGCTGAAGTTTGTGGAGCAATACTGGAATTTCACAATGCCACGAAACTACGTGAACCAATAAGCGAGATACAGATACAGTCAGGTGAAGCACAGTATTATTAATTAGTGTTTAATATATACAGAAAATGCGTCTGTCAGGTAATCAGAAGGATATATAAAGAGAGACCATCTAAAAAATCCATCATGAGAAAGTCTTGTTTTGACAACGCATGCTTGTATAACCACCATGATAGAATATATCCATTACATTTTTTTTGATATAATGGGACATAATTTAAATTATCAGGGACATAATGGGTGATTAGGTGTTGTGGATCTTGGATATCCGATATTTACTTGCATCTTCATTGATATTTTATACATACACTAATTGTTTCCTTTTTGTACAGCATTTACTGCATAACAATTTTTCCTCTGGATGAGTTAAGTTTTGTCTTATCTTAATACATGTGTGATCAGTGTTAACAACTAATAAATACAGTAAATCAAGAAAACACATTTCAGTAGAAGCACAAACTGTCAGTTTCCAAATGCATATAAAATGGTTTCTGTGGGAGTTGTTATTGCAGGGCTCAAGGTCTAAAGCTCTCACTTATCAAGGTTTTGTGATGTTTTCACAGGGTCTAAATAACATAAATAAAAAGACAACCAATAACAGTGGCAACTTGAGGACACCTTTATTTGTATATACAGCTATTATACACATAAAAACCCACAAAGTATTTGCATTCCAGGAACTTATGATACAAATCTCCATGTTTTTGGTTAAGTGAATTTCACAGAATTGGCCATCTTCAGGCAAATAAAACAAAAACACAAACCTTAAAATTAACATTTCCAAAGATTCCTTTACCTTTAAAGCTCATCAGCTGATACTCCTTATTATTTTTTCTCTCTAAATGTTACAAACAGCATAATTTCTCTGTACATTATTAGTAAGTAATAGAGCAATGTTAATTTGTGAAGCAAATGTGTCATGGTGTGTCTACAGTGTTTCTACAGTCATCGTCTGTAATGGTTCATACAATATTCACAAGGAAGAAAAAGGTGAAAATAGTTTAGTTAATTTGTGGTTTCGTATCAGTCCATGGTAAAATTACACACCCAACAGTTCTCAAAATCAAATATCAAATATCATTGCTGGAAAAGTCTTGTTTAAAGGGTGTAGACTGGTAAAAAATAAAAAGAAACAGACTGTTTTGAAGGTTAATTAAGAAATTTTAAAGGTCTGAGGTTTGTTGGAGGCATGATTTAACAATAACGCAGGGTGAAATAACAAATAAGCATCTTTTCTATGTTATTCTATTACTGTATTCATATCTCAC